>JAOXJK010000023.1:47737377-47768775 GCA_025774025.1 Xenus cinereus | reverse complement strand
AATTTCACTCAACAATCCTGTTCCTTTAGATAGACACTCTACCAGAAAAAATATGCTGAATCTTTTCTTTATCAATCATAAGGCACATTCAAAAGAAGAGGGAATAACAAAAAAGAGTATTTATTTATAGGTGCCTCAGGAAAAATATGTTCACTGAGCCCACCGGGGATTTTAAAAATAAAAGCCCCAACCCCACGTCTTCCAAATGTAGGGTAATTGTACAAAATTATGAAGTAAGGTTTCTGTGATTGGTCTAACTGGAGAGCGATTTGACAGCTTGGTTCTCACAGGGGTAATGCAGGGCTGTGGCTGGACAGTGAGAGGTGCGTTTCTCAGAAAGGAGGGTTTGGGTGGATGGGTCACGGTGCATGAGGCAAACGTTAACCTTCAGCCCCAGCTACGCAGCAGCCCTGGCCACGGCTGCACGAGGCTGACTTCTCACTCTAAACACTTCTTCCATTAGGCTGCTTGGATGTGGTAAACACAGAGCCAATCCAATCTGACTCGCTCTAACAAAACGTTTTGGATGAGCATTTTAGTTACTGAATTCCAAATATTTTGGTTTGTATAATGAGTAACTAGTACATTTCAGACATCGCTGAGGAAGCCGGGGACGGTCGCTTAT
The DNA here is from genome assembly GCA_025774025.1 of Xenus cinereus. Taxonomy (NCBI): domain Eukaryota; kingdom Metazoa; phylum Chordata; class Aves; order Charadriiformes; family Scolopacidae; genus Xenus; species Xenus cinereus. Next base: position 47,768,150 of record JAOXJK010000023.1, on the reverse strand, counting down.
CATCCAAAACTGAGGACACTCACTTGGATTTAGGAGATACGAAGCCCTGAGACAGCTTCTGTTTGTAAACCATGTGGGATGAGGTTTATCAGGTTACCTGCAACCTAGCCCTCTGAGCTACGTGCACACAAAATAGACGGGAATTTAGAACTCAAGTGTTTAGAAAAAATTGTGGCATTTAATGTCAACATTCAGGCAAACCAAACCTGTGCTTTGCCCAGGCACTGGCACGCTACGCAGACATGCTTAATATAGCTCTGTTGATATGTTTGCCTCATAAAAATAAATGAGCATCTGCGAGACGGCTGTCTGTCACTGAAAAAGCCTCCAGTCCCATCAGCAAGCAGGGTGTGAAGTCAAGGCAAGGTCACTTCCTAAATTAGAGCATAAGGAAAAGCCTGGTCTCGTGTTGTTACCGACACACGAACTAAAGCTTTGCAACCAGCAAGCCTTGGCCACGCAAACAACAAGAAAAAAAGGCTGATGCAGTGTTTTCTCCTGCGAGGGGAGAAACACAGTGCTCAAACAATCGTAAATTATTTTTTGGCCTGGACTCCACTACCGTATAGGGAGCCTCATGGAAGACATGACTGAGTTCAGAGTGTCTCTGGGTGAAATCATGTCCCTAAAACAGTCAGTAGTAAAACTGCTGTTGACATTAATGGGATCTCACCATCTACATCTCAGCCCCTGTATACAGTTCCGAAAATATACATAGCTGCTTGAACTCTGAAAGAATACCTAACTGAAGAGGAAATCTTCCTTTTTCCTATGTCACTGGGTAACTGCCAAGAGCTAAACATAAACTGTACTAAGCAATGACTAAAGGGAGACAGGAGGAGAGCAGATAAATATTTAAAGGACATAAACATGAAGGACAGAGAAGAATTATTTATCAAAATAAAAGGAGAGAAAGGAATATAAATAGGAGGAGGTAAGTGAAACAGAAAAAGAGGAAATGTAGGCTGTGTTGGGCAAACTGTAACAGGATGAACCCCTATGGAGCAGAGTGAAGGGCTGGAATTGGAACCTCCTCACTTGACACATTTTAAAAAAGAACTGGACAGGAAAAGCTAAATAATGATCTAGTAAGAAACCAGCCAGCCCTGGCTGCAGGGGAATGAGATTGCATCTTTCACAATGTGCTAATTTGCTGCAGTGACTTCACCTCAATAAAGAACACTTTCTAAAAAAAAAAAATTCTAGATTTCACTACTATGCACAAATGTTTGGGAGACTGACTGAAACAGAGCAGTCATTGGTACCAGGATTAATGCCTGTAACATTATGTTAGAATATTCCAGCAAAGTGAAAAAAAACCCCAAACCTAAATATTTGTATTGGGAATGGACTTGAAAACCCTGTAAAGAATAACCACAAGCAGTTTAGCTTCCACACAGCACTTTTAATTCTGAGATCTCAAATAGCCTTACGAAGAGCCTTGGATCACTGTTGGATTGGCTGTTATCCTGTAGGTGATAGCTGGAGGTCAGAGAGGTAATGCAGCTCCTCTGGGGCCACCCAGCACAGGGGCCACCAGCCCCGTGCCAGACCTGCCAGTGACTGCTCAGCAAACCATACTCCTCCCACGCAAAGTGCAAACTTTCAGGCTTCCTCAAACCTTTGCTTTGGAAGTTACTTGCTTTGTTCTGCTTGTGAAAAAGTGCTCTCAAATCCTCTTGTGATAAACTCTCCATAGCAAACTAAAAAACAACTGTGTCATAAAGCATGGCAGGGTTTCTCCATGTTTCTAATGAAGATGCATGTAAGGAGTCCTCTGACAATGGCAAATCTCATGTAACGAGGTCAAGTCTTACGCCTCAGGAGTGCCTCCTTTTTGATCCACCTGTCTCACCTACAGCCACCCTTCAAATCCCTTCCATCCCTGCTCTGTGCACAAGGTTGAACAGCCTCACTCCTGCTGTTACCTTCTCTACCAAGAGAAGCCACCAAGCACCTGCTCTGCCACCGCTGGAGCTGAGCATCCCTCTTCCCTGGCAGTTCCCTCTTGAGTCCCAAACAGAAAGGGGCAGGAGGAGGGGGCATGTTCAGGAGAAGCTGGCAGACAGCTATCGCCTGCTTCTTGAAGCTGCAGAGAAGACTAGATCTAGCCCTGTCTCCCTCTCACCACAAAGCTCAGCCTTCCCCTTGAAATGACACCTGGAGCAAGTGCTGCCCATGGTCCATGACCCTGTGTCTTCCTGGCCCTCAGCTTCTCCGCTTGCAGTTTTGCCCTTCCTTTTGCCATTCCCTTGGCTTCACACAGCAGTTCACATCACTAAGCCTGCCAAAACCCCTGATACTTGGCTCAGGGGATGTCAGCTTTCTGCCACCCCAGAAAGCTGCCCGTGGGAATCTGCTCACCTGGGGACAGCTGAGGGGCTTCTGGAAAATGGAGGTGTCCATATTTCAGTAGGTTGGAAAGTCAGGTAAATGAAGGCTTGCATTTAGTGGGATGGTCTAGGAAGAGCCTCTTGGGGACTCATCCTTTTCCCTTTATAGGGAAAGAATTCTAGGAGACAGAGATATGTGGTAAAGGTGACCCGGCTGTGGGGAACACCATGTAAAAACAAAAATACAAAACAGTCTTTCCAAATGTACATTTTAAAATATTGCTTTGTTATAATAACATGCAAGGGTCAAGTTAGTACCTGCATCTATTTATATCCTACCCAGATGTACAACATTAATATTTTACAATGTATAGCTTATTCTATCCATAATGAAAACAAAATTGAATTAATCAGCATTGAGAAAACGCATATAGCAGTACAATCCCATAAACCTGAAATTCCCTCTGAGCATGAAAGGCAGCTCTGAGTTAACAGTGCTGATGAGGACAATTGCTCACTAAATGGCAACTATGTCATAGCACAAACGAAGTCTGAAAGATGACCAGGGACACAGCGCAATTATCTGAGCAATTCAGGCTTCGCCCAAATTTACAAAAATAATCTACCGCTGCTGAGAAAATGTCAGTTAAATGACTGCACCATGGAAACCTCTTGAGTGTGTCAATTACAGTCGCATGCAGATAGAACATGCTGTAGACAAAATAGAAAGGAGAGGCCGTTGATGCTGATTGCTGATCTCTCTTTGAACATCATCAAAACCCCCAACTTGGAGCAAATGCCGCAGCCATGAGGAAGCTGTAACTAACATGTGTAACCCACATGAAGAGTATAAAAACACAAAGAATAATTTTGTTTCCGTTGAAACAAATCCCAGATGGTCGTCTCCCGCTCTGTGCCATCTAACTTTTATGGAGAGCCAGCTGAGTGCTAGCACACCTCCAGCAGCAGCTGTGAACAGAACGCCTGGCCAGCTGTTTGGTGGAGGTTTACAAGTGGTCCAGCCGCAATGCTGTGAGGCAAACCATCGCCAGCACAACTGACCCCTGCCCTCTGCCATCACTCCGACATAAAATGGCATCAAGTGGCAGTGTTGACCTCTCTGTTAATCTGTCCTCATGAAAGGAAATAACATTTTTCTGCCGTATTATGGGAACGAGTAAAAGCAGTGGGATGCAACTCCCACAAGATGCTTACGTATTTGGTTTCCAACCAACTGCAGTTGCAGGCAGCTGAAATTGGTTAAATGGCAATTATGTTAGATGCTCCAACTAGTGCAACTTACTCAGTGAACAGAACAAACAAATGCTTTTCATATAGATAATGGATTTGTACCACAGACAAAGACTTGCATAGTCCATCAGGGAGGTTAAAAATCCCAGGGATATTTCACTACTGTATTTTCAGTTTAGCTTTCCACTGCAGCTACAAACTTATGCAAAAAGTATAGTCGGTTCATAGCTCTGATTATTTCAAATAGTCACTGCATTATACAGAAGAGACATTTCCAAACAATTTCTTGTTTTGGATTCTTTAGCCATTAAATTCCATAATGCAGCAGATTGCACTTAAGTGGGGAAGAGTGTTAATAGCATCTCCATTAATATCAGACTATTACTTTTCATAAGGACATCGAGTACTGTGAAGAGGAGGCTGACATAATTAGGTGAATATTACAGATATGGAGATTGAGAAGAGATGCAGTAAGAGTAGCTGGTTTATGTTTATGCAGCAGGCTGGAGGCAGAGATGTGAGCAGAGCCAAAGTCTTGTAACTCCTAAACTGAAGCACCAGCTCTTACACCAGACACAGCCTGCCATGAAAGAACAAGACTACATGACATATTCAAAGGAGATGAAGACTTAATGCATTTGAGCCCGTATTTGCAAAAAAAAAAAGAGCAATTCTTCTCTTCCTATAATTCATGCAGCTTCATGGTACCAACACCAAGCTCTTGGACGTCAGGCAGGATTAGAAGGCTCCCAGCGGTCCCTTCACGTGCTGTGCAGCTGACTGGATGGGTTGCCAGCAATAGCTTTTCTTTTTCAGCAGAGGGTTTCTTAAAATTAGAAGAATTACAAGCAGAAAGCTTACAAAGCTCCTTAAAGACAGCGCAAGATAAACAAGACACAAAAAAATTCCAAACCTCAAGACCAAGCCAAAGCAAAAGCAGACTTTTGCTTGAAGATTCCCTTTTGGCTTATGGGACACCGGCCAGAAAGGCAGAAGGAAAAGGGCAGCAGGCAAGGTAGAACAGTGACCAGTGTTATGTTATCACTGGTTAAGCCCAACAGGCCTGGGCAGGTCCTGCCCACTAATGTTCTGCTAAATTCTGAAGCTAAACACAAGAGAAGGGGAATGGAGGTTGTCAGCTGCAGGCAACCATGAAGAACCAAAAACACCCTCCAGAAATGCTGCTGTCTCAACCTCCAATGCAAAGAAGTACTACAAATACTTCCACTGAAGGGCTGGCTTTTCCTAGGAACTGCCTCTGAATGGGACTCCTCAAAGAAACAAACATTCAACATCTCAACAATATGACCACTTGGCCGTCTTTGCAGCAGGAAATTTTTATCTGTTCAATTAAAAAACCTGGATCTTCAGCAATCTGCTTGGTAGAGCGGTGGCTTTGATAGTAACAACACATTCACAGAAGACCTGAGATCTGGAGCACAACAGCCAGAGCAGATGACATTTTGTTTAACAGTCACCTCTGACTTACCTAGAACTATCAAAACTAAATCTTCTAACCCAGACACCTAGAAGAAATGAATGCTGAGGAAGGAAAGGAAGATGAAAGATTCTCAGTCTACAGCAAATGGAGGCTAAACACAATAACAATCTTCAAGATGTGGAAGAAAACTACAGAGAGGAAAAACTATTCTCAGCAGAAAGGATGTGAATTAATGGCTTCAGCTGTGGCAAGGCAGACATGGAACAGATGTTAAGAAGCATTTTATAACACTCAAGATAGAGACAGTCTAAGAACAAGTTAGGCAAACCTCTGTTAGGAATGACAAAAGCATAGCTGTGCCACCCTAGCTCAGAGAGATGTGCAGCAGGACCTCTTCAGGTGCCTTCCAGCCAATGCTTTAGTAGGAGTGCAAGGCACAGGGTGCCCTCTGGAAGTCCCACACCGGTGGGTTTACCTGGCACAGACCCAGGCAGGGACACAAGTTAGGCTCCCAAAGCAGAACCACTGAGCCCCTGCAGTTGACCTGGGTATTGGCCTTGCCCCCAGGTAGCCAACCCAGGCAGAGCACCACGCACAACCAGCGGTGCCCAACTCACTCCAGTTAAACTAAGCTGTGCTTTTCTCTTCTCTCTGTGCTCCCCACCTATTCCCTGTGAGAGGTGTGAGGGCTGACAAAGGCCATTGCACCTCTCAGTCCTTTCCTGGTAAAAGTGGGTTTTCTACAGATAAAATGGAATTGCACCACATTTGTCAAACCTGATAAACATTTCAGTCATGGTTTCAGGACAACTGTCTGTGTAGTCTCTCAAAAACTACACCAAAAGCAACTAACAGCAATCTGCTACTTGACAATAAAAAATATGAAATATAGTCTTTTCCATAAAGTGACAGCCAATTTGGGAATAACTGCCATTAGATATACAGTGCAATGAATATGACAAAAAGAATAATCCAGGGAAAGCAAACAGTAGTGAAAGCCCTTGATCAAGTCTACTACAGGGACTTTGAAGAAGGAGTTTGTGTCTGAAAGCCTTTTACTAATGGCCCCTACAGGAGCTGCAGTTTCGATGTCTCCATTGTTACTTATTCACAGTGGGATCAATTGAAACTTTAAAGAGGTAGATAGAAAATTGACTGGAAATTGCAAAGCGATTTGGAAAATTGCTTCTTCCTGTGAAAAATGAAATTAGTATGACGGACTACTCATTCCTGAAAAATACAGCCACCATTCCTTGGCTGGCTGCAGTAGCCAGGGGAAACATTCAAATGCAACCTGGAAGAGCTGCCACTTCTTTAGAAACTTTAAAGAAGTCATTCTTTTCATATTTCATTGACAGAGGAGTGTGACTCAACCAACGTTTAGAACAAACTTGTATAATTTGATCACAGGTGAAGAACATATCCTTTCTGCCAAAGAAATCAGCAGACTTTCCAGTGCTCTCTCCCTCTGACTTCAGATTTGAATCTCCTTTGTGTTCTCTAGGGAATCATCATATGAATGCCTGAATAACCCAATACTTTCAGCTGCTGCTAACAGGGCCCATGGAACTGCTCAAGGATTAGAAGCGAAGGGCGTGGGCACACTGATTTCGCAAAAAGACGGAAAAATTTAAGACAGCTCTGTGCTATACCTAATGAAAAACACAAACACAGGGGCACTCAATGTCTTCATTGCAAAGTCTGAAACTTTGGCTTAAACCCATGAATGCACTAGCAAGTAGTGTGGTGCAGCCAGCAACCCATGGAAAGTAATTCCATAGAGTGGAATCACTAAGGTGCTGGGACCTGACATTGCACCACAATTGCCCTCTTCGGAAATCTGAGCATCACTTTTAACAAAGTAACCCCTATAGCAAACACAACAGCCAAAATTTTCATGAAGAGAAAGTTGAACTTGCTTTGTCACTTAGGAAAAACTCTATGAGGAACAACAGGTTTTTGTGTAAAAACAAACCAGCCAAAATGTTCCCTTTTTACAAAGCAGAGAGCATTTTTATTATCCAGAGTTCATTTCTTGAATGTCTTAATGGTGGGAATTTTTGCCCGACAACAGGATCTTCACAATGCACTTGGCATTTTGAAGAGGCTATAATTTAATCAGGACTTCATTCAATGGGAAGTCCCACACGTCCTGAAAAGAAACAGGTAATAAAATCTTTAAGTGATGCATGTTCAGTTTATATTTATAGGCAAAAATTTTCTCTTCTCATCCAAACCTGAATCCAAACACTGCACAGAATCACTAAAGAGTATTAAGTATCTAATCCAGAAGCTACAATCTTGATGAACAGGAGTCAATGCTCTTTAGCAAACATCATGGAAATAAACTTCCAGCAATGCTCTGTAACGCTTTTGACCTGTCCAGTCTGCTGTGTATTCAGGCTGGGAACGAGCTAGTTTCCTAACCCCAGTTCATTTTCCTTATAATATATGAACACATTGTTCTCCACAGTCCATTAGAAACACCCTAAGTGAGGTCTGTCAAATGTACTGTACCCTTTCCTCCTTCAGAAAGCAAGCCCTAGATAAGCTGACCTTTTAGGGGAGGAAGAAAGAGGGTGCCTGATACAAGAAGCCTTGCAAAGGCACAGTAAAGCCACAGCCTGATGGTGTCCTCTAAGCACCGAGAGTTGAAGACCTTCCAGGTTTCATTTTCAAAACTCCCACGGGACAAAAGAAAGTTCTGCTTCCTTGGATAACAGCTGTTAATCCCAGCTCGCTTCTAAATTGTGACAGGCAAGGTTGGCATGTTCTGCAGCCCAGCACAAAGCTGGAGATCTTCTCCTTGACTCCTGGCCCACAAAGCTTGCATGTGAATGGGCAAGGTCCAGATGGTGACCCAAGAGCATTGATGTGTGGCTGAACGTGTACTGGCCAGGCTATCTCTACATTTTAGAGCCACTTGTGAAATATACAGAGAAATCAAATGTCATTATGTTTGTGCATGCAAAAGTTGCTATTTCCTTCCCAGATTTTCCCCTCCCCACTGAAAATTTAGTGTACGGCTGTTTGTGGAGAGGGGTGAGTCTATGTCTCAGCTGGATCTTTAAAGGCACTTCCAGCACCAGCAATGTTTTTTTGAGCTCAGAGCCCTGACATTTGGAGAGCTACAATTCTCAGAGTAAAGAAGCAGTATGCAGGCAACAGTTCCCGAGGATGCAGAGCATGTAGCCTTTCCTCCAAACAGCAGGAAAAGGGGACCTCTGATGTGGGGTCTAGTCTCAGAGGAAATTGCATGTGTTGTCACGACTTCCCTGGTGATTTTTTTTGAAGAGGGGAATAAAAAGGCCCAGGAGGATATAAAAATATTGAAGAACACTGTAGGAAAAGATAATAACCCAAAATTTAAAGGGTGAACCTGGGTGAATAACAGGGTCTCTCATCAAACACAGAGGTTGAACAAAATAGGACAAGACACCTTGAAAACCTTGGCACTGAAGAGTTAGGTTTATCTGAGGTGAAGGCTCTGAGTCTTGCCTTATGAGGTTAAATTGTCCTCATTTTTTTGTTTTGTTGGATTTTTGTTCCCTTCAAACCAGAAGGAAACCACTGGAATTCAGTATCTTAGATCTAAACACCACAATCATGGCAGGGAAACTGAGTCGCATACAGAGGAAAACTGAAGAAACCACTTCAGTTGGTGTTCAAACAAGGAAGCCGCTGCAATGATTGAAGCCACTACTACAATTTTGTCAATCGTTTAGATGGAAATCACAAAGTGGATGGTAGTCCAGCTGGTGACATCTAAGTTAGTTGTTCCATTTAGTGTATAATTAATATCATTGATCTAACATTCCTGAGAACACCACAAGCTCTCTGAGTCACTAAAGCGGCTCTCACTGCATCTGTAGCCATCACATGCCCTCAGCACAACTGTAAACCCATAAGCTCACTGGCCTCGACTGAGGGGATCATAAACTGCAAAGCACTTCAGAGCTTTTGACAAAACAGATTATCATTTCTTCGCTCCGTAAGTAGAAACGGGTAAACTCTCTCAGTTCTCAGGGTCAAATAGCTTCCAGCACCGAGATTTACACAGACCATTACCAACAAGACGGACAGATGCAAATTACTTCCTCGTGACCCATCACATAACCTTCGCTAGGTCATCGCTATACTATTTACAAAGTTCATAAGCATCATGTCAGTGAACTATAGCTTCATGCCACTTTCTCTAAGATTGCATGTCTCCTGGAGGGATGGGTCTTTGATTTTCAAGCTCCAGAGGTAGCCCTCATATTCCAGCACAGCAACCTGTAGGGATTTATGGGCACTTCACAGGTGTTTAATGAGGCTTACACTGTAAGCGATCTAAACAGCATCCAGTAAAGCCAATGGAGCTTGAGACACCTTGAGAGAAATACTGAGTGAATCAAAACAGTCAGCCTGCTTTCTCCCTCTGTCCCAGCTTTGCTAGTGAACACAAGGCACACATATACACAGAATAAACAGTCCCTGTTTTCTTTCTGTTTCCTCAGTCACACGGTGCATTCAGGCTGGGAACTCAAGGTTCACGGACATTTAGCTGCAAGTTTTTAAACACACAGATCAATTTTATTCTCTTTCAATTTTTTACCTAAAAATCTCATTTTCCAGAAAATAAAAAGTAGACTGTACGAAAGCAACATTTTAAGATGGTATTTAACACTATTGCAAGGTATTTAAGTCTTTGAATGTCTTTGAGCACCTGGACCCCCCCCAAAAAGGGTTGATGTTTGCAAAGGTAGCTACTACGGTACTGTAATTTAATAAATAGAGTTTCAAAGTCAGATAAATTAGAGATATACATACATGCAGCCTGGAATCTGATGTATTTGCCATTTGGCACCTAAGAGAATTTATATTCTCAAAAATTTTGGACAGGGTTTTCCTAAAATTAATAATTAGAATAGAACACTTATCTAGTTTCTTCAGGAAGTTCTCTGCTTTTACAACAAGATACCCACAAGCTCCTGAAAAAGGAAATGAGATAGGAAGGAAAGAAATTTGTGTGTGATGCTCTCATTTACAATTGAGAGTGGCAGTGGCTTTCTCACTTTCAAGGATCTATGCTGTTATAGGTGCTTATTTGGATATACTCTACATTTAACATACACCTCCATGAGGTAAGATTAATTTCATTTTCACAAACTGCAAGTTTCTACAAACTTTTACAATGTAAGCCTGAATATTTTGGAATCTAATTCTCTCTTCACAGCAGGAGTGGTTCTGCTGTTTAGCAGATCTTTTTCAAGCTGAAACCTACAAATCCAATTGATCTACAGAGCCTCTTTTATATCAAACAACTTTTTTGAGCTGTAAACGAGTGCTGCTGATGATTACTGTACCCTTCTTATTCTACCATCCTATGGTTCTGTGTGATACCCTTTGCTGTTGGTGAAGTTGGGATTGTGCTAATGTGGGACAACTACCCTGGAAGAGGCAGGAGGCAGCAGAGTCATTGGAGGAAGCACCGTTTTGTATTTCTGCTTCTTCCTAAACATTACCAGCCAGCCACAGCCAGAGTCAGGCTCCTGGGACAGGAAACCCTTCAGCTAGACTCACTATGGCTGTTCTTTAGAGCAAGGTACAAAGCTAATTTTGAATCATCATTCCTGAAGGCATTTAACTTCCTCATGTTCTTATTTATCCGGGTTTTAATTCTTCAGATGAATCCAGAAAAGGAAAAAAACCAGGTTTTCTACCCCTTCCTTCTTTCTCATGTCTCCATTTTATGTGTTTCACTAAAGAAAATAACTGCTATGATATTTAGGGCTGTGTGGCCATGTCAATGGCACCAGCACCAAGAGCTTTGACTTTCCTGCTCCATGCAGTACAGATTAGGAAGCAAAATCATTCAGACATTTGTCAGTAAATACTGAACGCAGTGCCAAAAAGTACTTATGGCTCTGCTCCCATTACTTGACATGGTAATAAATACTTCACATTACAGTGACTTCCAGCCTTTTCAACTGTAGGCAGTAACAATTCAGCACTCTCACTTAAAAAATGAAACCCGGTCTTGTGGAAGGTGTCCCTGCCCATGGCAGGTGAGTTGGAACTAAATAATCTTTAAGGTCCCTTCCAACCCAAACCACTCTATGATTCTATGAAATTAAAGCTGACAGAAATATTACCTCTGTGCCAAAAGTTACATGGAAGCTCACTGACAGCAATCCTCGTTGTTGCTCTTCTCACTCGCCCTGTTGCTAATGGGGTTTTGCCTTCATTTTTGAACTTTGAGTTAAATAGCTGTCAAGTTTAACTTATTTGAAGAAACCAGTATGGATAAATTAGCTCCTCCTGATGTGATTACCGATCACATGTGATATACCGATGTGATATAATATGTGATTATTATGTGATCATCTTGAGGTTAATGGGAAATCCAGAGCTACCAGTCAGAGGGGTAAGTAGCCTGAATGGGAGAGAAATGCAATCCAGCAAAATCAAAAAGCAGCCTCTACTTTTGGATCTTGTGATCCACACTTGAGAAAAAAAAAAAAAAAATAGCCTGCTGTAATGGCCAAGGGAGGAGAGAAGCAGTGGTTCTGCGGTATAATGAATTGAGGAACTGCAAACACAGAGGTGCCTGTTCTTGATGGAGCTGAAATGTGATGGAACACTTTGAGTAGTTTAAAATTATCATCTAAATTTTGAGATTTCCTAAAATACTGCCGTAATACAGATTTTCTTTTTTTTTTTCCCCAATGGAATCTAACATTACAGATTTAGCTATCAAATATTAAGTTACAATCATGTGTTTGGAGATGCAGAAGAAACCCTCCCCCTCTCCAAAGCTCTTTCTGCTCAACAGACCTCAGAGGTATACAAAAAAGAGGGAATACCCAACTTTAACCTAGGGTGAAAAGTTCTAGGTTGTCAAAAGAAACAGAGATAAGTCTCTGGTACATGTTGACATCAGAGGGGTCACACAGTCCTTCCTCAGACACTGTGCATGGCAGGAGATAGCTTTCCCTAGTGGGGAAGGCTCTGAGAGTTCTGTTCAGCTCAGTCTGGAATCTTCATGGTCCTGCCTTGGTTGAGAAGTCAGAGAATCACTCTATTATACATATTGTATACACAGGCCTGATCTTTTATGTATTACTGTACTGTAGTACTATGTAAGTGGTTATTTACACCACACTGTTCTGTCAGAACAAACTTTCCCATCTACATTCCAAACAAAAAGATCAGCACACCAGCATCACTTCAAACTAACGTTTCTTTGAAAAGGCCTTCTTAGGGGAAAGAGCTGTGTAAATATCTGGTTTGCCACTTCCCCATTTTGACTAGTACACAGAAAAGGTCCTGTGTCTGCCTGCCACCACCTACTGTATCGCTACCTTGCAATTACAGGTAGCTTCATTCTTCTCTTGGTTCCCCAAACTGAAGCATGCTAAAGCACTTTGGATTTTGAAGTCATCAGAACTACCTCAAAATGATCTCTCTTCACATTAGGATAGAAATTTAGGCACTATACTGCGTTGTGCAAGCCCACATTGTCCACGAAAGAGCAAAATAACTCCTCTGGGAAAAATGAATGCTGTTATCTGCAAAATTGTCCAGATTTTGAGGGGAAAAAAACAAGAGTACAGTGCTAAGTCAGGGAAACAAGATGATGACTGAATCTTCCTAATTCTATGGAGGAAAAAACAGTATGGACTTCAGCTGAGACTGAACTTACTCTGTTTTCTTTTCAGGCTTGTGCTTTACTAGAAATTTCTTTCTGGTCTCAGTGGGGCTGTAGCAGCCAATGGCCCGAGAAGAAGATTACCCATTTGGTCCCAGCCTGCTGGAGAGCATGCACTGACTGGTCCTGAGCTATGAATCAGCACCATCTCAATAACCTCAGAATGACTGGTCATACTTGAAAATATGCTCCCATGAATTTTCAGGTATATAGTGAGACGCAACACCTGGAAGGCCTTTTGCACAGTAGGAGTACTGTACTTACTTCAGCAACATCCTTATAAAAATGCTTATTTCAGTTTACTTTAGCAACAGACAGATACTGCCACTGCAATACAAATTAATATATGCCAAATAGAAATCCTATAAATAACACCAAGAAAATGAAGACAGTTCACAGCTAGAAAACTCGGGAGCCCTGTTTTCCTGCTCCCACACTGTATATAGGTAACATTTTTTTGTGTACGCTTTTTTAGAACATTCACTACAGCAAGGCAGAATTTTGGAGGGTGGCAGATACATATTTGTGTACTTTCAGATACCATCAGACAGCAGCAATGCAAAAAACGACAAGCAAATGACAAAGTAGTGCAGAGATAGAGACTGCAGCCACTGTCCCAGTCCTTACCTTTCAGAGTTGCCTTCTTAAGTACCTTCATGGCATAAAGCTGACCTGCATCAGATCCTTTGATCTTCCGCACTAGAAATACCTGTAAAAAGCAGACATCTTGTGTAGATCAGTACTGAACTTCCCGCTAAAAGCCTTGTTGCATTTGATAAAGGAATTCTAATGAAAACTATTAGCTGAAAGTATTTTCTATCTATTTCACTTGCAATTGGTTGGACTATCTCTGGAAAGCTTCGCTTTTAAGCCTATACTCTCTCCCAAAGAGAACACATTCAACATTATTAATTACCCTTACACATTCAATTAAAGATTTGTGAATAGTCATAATCAGTCTGTGAACATCTCTTCATATTCTGAGCATCTTCACATGAAAAAAGTTATGTCTCATTTGTGCTTAGGAATGCACAGTGTCTTAAAATTATTGTCATCAATTAAATTAAAGAGAAAAAAAATGGTTTAATTTATGCTGTAAATCATGAATGGTGACTAGTCTAAGACATAACTGAAGCAAAAAGTTCATACATCTGAAAATCTGGTTGTGCATACTTAACAAAAAGTAGGACTATTTTGATTAACAAACAGGTTAATTGTTAACTATAACAGTTTTTCCTATTATAGTTACCTATGTTACATCTTCTGACAGTGTAAATTTGTCATTGAAATACAGTAAAATTGTAGCTAAAATTGTGATTTTTTTTTTGTTTTATTCCATGCAGCTGTTTCTTATTCGTCCCTAGAGGGGTAGTGAACAAAGGAATCAGTAATTCAGTTTGATCTTTATAAGACTTTCATTGTTTTAATAATTGAAAATAAAATAAAGACATTTTAGCTGATTCCTAGGACTGACTCTGCTGAGGTGAGAAATAGGAGCCAACAGGTCTCTCTTTTATTTCAGCACTTTGGTCACTGGACAGAAGCAGGAACTAAAGCCAAATACAGAGAGAAGTATACATACATGCTATATACTTATAACAACATGAATTATCAAAGGCTAGCTAAAGTTATGTAACTAATAACACTCTAGTTGGATTATAAAACTCTGTGACAATTATTTTATTCTTTGCCTGTTCAGGAACCATGCAGCTTTCTTAACTGCCTCCACCCAAAATATAAAAAGCCAAAAAAAGAACAGAGGAAATGTGTTTCTAGCACATTATTTGCAAGTTGAAAGGCTCTTCCTCCTGCAAAAAAAATAATATCTGTAAACAGATTATGATTTTCTGAAGCACCCTTTGAGCAAAGGTTTGTGGGGAGAGAGAATAACTTTTAACAACCAGCTAGAGAAACAAAAAAAAAAAGAAAAAAAAAAAGGCTAAATTCTCTCCAAACACCTAAACCAGGGCTCTTACATCCGTAGAGCATCATGGCGACAACACTTCTACAATATGATCTGATACGTTTTTGGTTAGACTTTCCTTCTCAAGATGTTTCCTGTGCATATGAGATACACACAGTTCCTTGCCCAATCTGCCCTAACTAGCCAAGCTTGGGCACACGCTGCTTGTTCCCATCTCCTGTTTCCTCGTTTGATGAACATACAAATACCTCTGGTACTCACAACTGGAGGAACAAATGATGAAATTTGGATGTAACGGGGATGCATGAGACTTTCTGAAGTGTTTTTCATTAACATTCAGGATAAATTAAGCTCAGCTGCTCCAGCATTAACAGGAAGTCAATTCATTTAGAAGTTCAGCTAGACAGAGAAATGCTGGGATATTTTTCTATCCAGCCCAAGTAAAAGATTTAATTTGCGCATTACGTTGAGAGGGAGGAGAAAGTCAAAAGTAAGCTTGCCTAGATTTTCAGCTGTATTATTATTCTGTAAAAATGGTTATGGAATGTTTATCCAGAAAACAAAACCACAAACCCTTAAGATAATGATTTTAAGCTGTACTGCACATAGAACAGCACAGCATGCTGCGTCTGCAGAAATATTAGGCTGCAGGTTCTAGAAATATCTTATCTGCCCAAAGCTTGTAATACCCATATTGCTGTAATAAGCAAAATTATCAATTTTTAATACTAGTCACTAGTCAGCTGTTCCCTGTAGCACGGGATAGCGTGCTCGTCTGCATTCCCTCTGAAACAGATGAGTCAAGAACACTGTGTGCTGTTTCAGAGGACATCAAAATAATCATCAAACTAAAAAGGAAACAGAACAAATGGAAATCACAAAATGATGCCATCCTTCTGATTATTCTTAAAGTTGAAGTCACTTCATTCTTGAAACCACCAAGTGCTCCTGGAGCGCTTGCTTGACTGGTTGTAGTAGCTACACTATGCTAGTTTGCCAGAATAGCACAGGCACGTGGCTGAATTTGGCTTTCAGTTTTCTAGTTTGATGTGCATGCAAACACCTCAGGTTATCAATACCTGAACTAGCAAAACTCCCTTAGCTGGAGAAATGGCTGTATCACCCTAATCCCAACCTAGAAAGCTAAGCAAGTGTTGTGACTTTTGAGAGTGTTGAGTACGCTTCCTCTGACATCAAAGGCATCTTCTCTAATCCTGTAAGAAATTATTTAGTCCTCGGGTGAACAAATTGAAAACCAATGGGTTTGCGTTCCCAGAGACTTATAGATTTGAACAATTAGCTCAAATACCAAGGTGATGAAAATTTAGGTGTTTTGAGATCGCATAAGAAACACAGAATAGACTTCCCTCTCCTGTGTCTTTACTGCTCTGGGAGGTTTACTGACCTCTTTCACATCAGATGTGGAAAGTGATTTGTGATGACACACAGCTCCAAACAGGTATGTTGTCCACACTCAAACTCTGATCCCCCATTGAACTGGGCAGAGCATGTCCCAGAAATCAGATCTCCTTTCGGGAAGTGATGGAAATTTTGCCTCTAAAACGCTTAAAGCTAGAAGGCCAACTCAGTTAATAATGAAATACAACAGTACAATCTAAGACAGCCAGTGAACCATTTCTAAACTCTTTACTGCATGAATCTGAAAGCTCACCATTTTGCCTCTGTTACTTCTGTGAAACAGATTTTCTTTTCTTGTTCTTCTCCTTCTTGTATTAAATCATACAGTAAGTCTAATTTGGAGTTGTTTGATTTTTCCTATTTCTTTAATATTTAAAACTCATATATTATTATTGTGCTCTCAAGAAATTTTCTAGATCAAAACTTGGTAGTGAATGCTAACTATCCCAATTTCTCTCATCTCAGGAAACTTCTAACAGACTTGTTTATCAACAGGAGGTCCATGTCTTTCCTGTGCTGAAAGCTCCAGAGCTGGACACAGTACTCCAGGTGGGGTCTCACCAGAGTGGAGAAGAGGGGCAGAATCACCTGCCTTGACCTGCTGGCCACACTTCTTTAGATGCAGCCCAGACTAAAGTTGGCTTTCTGGGCTGCGAGTGCATGTTGTTGGCTCATGTCCAGCTTTTAATCTACCAGTACCCCGAAGTCCTTCTCAGCAGGGCTACTCTCAACCCTTTCATCCCCCAGTCTATATTGATACCTGGGGTTGCCCTGACCGCTCTGGATGGCATCCTGTCCTTCTGGCATGTCAACTGCACCACCCAGCTTGACGTAATCTGTTTGGTTTAAATTAGGCTCACTGTTCCACTGATTTCAAAGTCTTATTTATTTAAACCATGGAAAGAGTTTAAGACTGAATTGAGTCCTCCCTATTTCTCTCCATATTTCCTTCCTATTCTCATTTCCAACTGACACATCCTGCTCAAGAAGAATTGCTTTTGGGACTAAGAAAAGCCTTGGACTTCAGATAAAAATGTTGTTTCTGCACAAATTAGCTTGTTGTCGTACAGGTAGGTATTTCCACCCTCCATGCTCTTGCCACAATGATCGCTCTCCTCAGCATTGGGATTTGACTCCAGGATCCTCTCAGCAAAGTGTACAGGCCTTTAAGTGTGACCTAAACAGTCTGGGACTTTGAAATGTACTCGGGATCCCATCTGTCCTCAGCAGGAATTGGGCAGCTAACTTCTTTAAGCCTTTGAATGTCCCTGTTTACAGCTTCCAACTGTGCAGCAGTACCGCCCTCACTTCACTGATGGGTAGGTCAGAAAGAGGAAGGGGGGTGTCTAATTTTATAAACAGAGGTGTTTTATATAAGTGGTGCTTACTAATGCTCACTTGTGCTCATTAGTCCAGGTCCAGAGCCATAAGCACTGTTTTCTAAACTGTTTTATATACAGGAATCCAGCTCAAAGACAAAACTTTTATTAAAATGAAGATAGAAGGGATTTGGGCTTCCTTATCTTCCTTTACAATGTAATTTATATATATGAACAATGTTAGCAGTGTAAATGAACTCAGAGAAAGGACATGACATTTTCAATGTTGCTCTAGGTGACTAGATGGCATTAAAAATTACCTTTCCATATGAACCTTGTCCTAATACTTTCAGCAGCTCAAACTGAGAAGGATCTGCTTTTTCAAAACCTTCCTTCACATGATGACTGATGTCTATTTCCTTCACGATACCGTCTTCCTGCAAGGAAACAACAAAAAACAAAATCCCCAAATCAGAGCTGTTATCCTAAGGAAACATACTGTTTATTAAAATCTCATCTTCTGTGATGCTACAATCATGTATGAAATTTTGAAAAGAGAAACAATTGCTTGTCCAAATATTCCACCTTCCTGTTACTGGCTGGGAAGGGTAATGTCAGGACACCCAGGACTGCTGCTTCTCGTTATTAAGCCTCAAGATGTGACTAGGCAAAGACAGAATATGCAAGCTGAAACACAGAAAGACATTCGCAGAGCTTGGTGTGCCCATCACAAACCTTGCTAGCAAAGTGGCGTGGACTCAAATCTGCACTACAGATGCTTCAGCATACTGTCCTCCGCATACTTTCTCATTCTCCCTCAAAGCATCATTTAAATCCGTCTTAAAAAACTCCCTTAGTGTTAAGCAGCAATTCCTGTTACGAGTAGGCAATAAAGAAAAGGCATTGCTGAGAGTGGCTCTCCTTATTTACCTTGAAGAATGAAAAGTTGCTACCAGTAACATTTTAAATAGAAAAGAAATTAATGATTTAAATGTGAAAATGGGGTGGTGGTAGAAGGAATAATGACACACACAAGCAGGAAATAGCTTTAAACACTTTGGATTTTCCAGGTTCTTTTGTTAAAATATTTCCATTGCACATTCTTCAAAAATACTAGCTGAACTAGGACTTTTATCTTGCAAGATGTGACATGTGGCATTTTGTTTAGTTGTTTGGTTTATGTTATTACAGCATGTTCATCTAAAAAGAGAGTGACTAGGTCACGTGAGACCCACAGGGACTACGTGGAGTTTGCAGTAACCCAGAAAGTCATCGGGCTGAAAAGAAGCCTAGGAGAAAGGACCTGCTCTTCAAAGACACAGTGGTTAGAGAAGATAATATTTACACACCTTTTCATTTCTGTAGTGTTTCGTACACCTAAATTTCAGCTTTTTTTTCCTATTCAATCTACTTGTTCTAACTTCTCTACAACTAAAATGTGGATTTTGAGTACAAAACCTTTTTGTTTCATCTTCCAGGACTAAGGAAATTGCTTACTTAGGAATATGTTTGAATATTTTTGCACCCAACAGAAATAATTGGAATCTCATAAACATTATTTTTAAACGGAATTTTGTTGCAATTGTCCTTTTTCACCAAGAAAATATCTTACACAAATCCTAGAAGTATAATATTTGCTTCCCATTCTTAAAAATTAATGTGAGGAAAACAGAAATAACATCCTAAAATAAAAATGCATTCACAGAAACATTTGGCCAAACCACATTACTTTACTAAACAAAACCAAATTTGATTCCCTTCTCCTCCAGAAAAATTGCTATCACTTTCTACCAGCTGTAATTGATCTGATGCATGGCTAGCATTACCCGGGTTGCTCTCTGTACTGTTGCTCCATCTCTCCTCTTCCCTACCCTGCCTCTTTACACTCATGTGCTTTGGAACAGGGACTGTATCCTCTTCTTGGTTTGGAAAGCTTCCTCTACTTTGTGCATGCTAACAGAATCATGGAAAATAATCATCAGCTGACAGCAACTCGTTTTTTCTGATCCTAATCCCTCTAGTTTAAGGTTTGCCTGAAAGGAAATGCTTGAAACCAATGACCAGTTTTCACAGAGAGATTGAAGGGTTTTCCAAGTACATAACTGCCAGGGTCTCTCCTCTTGTTTTTCTGGCTTTAATTGCTTTGGGAGAGAGAGTATCTTTATGATATTGAAAATATTAATTTTTAAAAAATTTTTCTAGGTGAAAGAAACAATAGTAAACTGATACAGATTTGATACACTGCATTAGCTGTTTCCTAATGAAACCAGGAATAACCTGCATGCTGTTATCAAAGACTCCACCAAGTTCTGAAGTGTTGAGCTTGCATACCGATGGACGTGCGTCTTTATGTAAACTGCCTGCAGCTGAGACTTGTACACTGGTAAGAACATTATTTCAAGCTTAGCCCACCCTGCCGCGCTACAGTTTAGGTAAAGTATCTGGACTGCTGGGCTCACAACACATCTTGTTCAGCGGTTACTCACTAAGGCAAAAAATGATTCCCCATGGAGTCAGGTTCCTGAATCACCCTTTACTCTCTGTGCCAGACCTTGCATGCTTGGCAGTTTGCTCTCCACTGAGCACGGGCAGAGTTTGGGAGGACTGGCTTCTGCAGTGTGTGGATGCCCCCCTGACAATTATCATATGATGAAAAAACTGCATGACGTTTTCTCGAGCCAGTGCAGCTTGAGGACACCCAGTCATCGTTCCATGATTTTGCCAATCTCTGTTCTGCACAAAGCACAGCAAGGACGATCCATTGGAATCAGGTGAAGCAGGAGGTGGACCCAAATTTACAGTGTATTTGGAAGACAAAGCTCTGCAAAAAAAAGAAACTACCCCCAGTTTCACGTAAGCAGATATCTTCCTCAGATTTACTTCTCCTTTGAGCCGACACCTCAATCTCAAAAACTGTAGATGAGACCTACCAACTTAAGGGAATCGCAAACCCCTTTGTAGTGCAGTTAAATTCTATTTCAGCCTGAACCACGGAATCATTTCAGCTACGTTTGCAGGTTTAAATGATGAGTGAATTTTAATTTATCCATTCATATTAGTCATCAAAGTCACAGGCCTACAACCTTAAGCATATTTCTCACTGTATTATTAAATTTAATATAACCTCTTTAGATTCATGAAATGGGTTCAGTTACAGGAATATATTGGAAATATTAAAGTGACGATAATTCAGCTTGCTGGAAGAATGCTTAAAATATTCTAGCATTCCCAGAGAATAGCATAATAAATTCATAACTTGCAATAAAACCAACACTTTAATTACATGCATCTTTAATTAAAATCTCAGAAAAAGATTATTTAAAAAGAATGGGACCGAATACAAAGCCTGTTTATCAGAGAAGCACAGATTTTAAAGATGGAAAAAACCTGTTAGATTTACGTGACGTCACAGAAACATATAAATGTTGGTTAGAGAGGCTTCTAGGGGTCATCTAGTCCAACGCTTCTGCCCAAAATATCATCAATACTTGGCCAAGCCAGCTGTTTTTTGTCCATTCTGATTCTCAGTGTATCAAACAATGAGGCTTGAGCCACTTCCTACAAAAGTTTGTTCTCTCTTGATTTGCCCAGCTCAGAAATGCCCACAGTCATGTTAAGCTGCCTGCTCCATGGGTCATTAGGAGGAAGCAGGATATTTTTCTAGGAAGGTAGGATTTCCTGTGGATTTCCTGAGGTCTCCTCACTAGAAAGGGGCAGCAAAGCAGCACTGAAGAAAAGCATGCCAGACAGCTCTTTTTTCACAGATCGTCACTACAGTGGCATTACTTCTGAGCTGTCAAAGAGGTACACAGTATTTTAGCTGGTATGACAAACCCACTTCCCACTGGAGCAAACAGCCAAACTGTCACTACTTGAGACTGAAGATGGACACAACCCCTTAAAGAAAATACAAGCTGATGTGCTTGCACACATGCATCCACTTCCCTTGCATTTATTTCTGTATTCTTATTACTTGTTTTGTTGCATGAATTCTGGAATGAGTTCTGTTTGCTTACTTTACCTTACTACAAACAATAAAAAAACCCCAACAGTTTTACAATTCTTTTTCTTACTTGGGATTTTCTCCTGTCGTTTATGTCTCTTGAAGTCTCCCTCTATCTAAATGTGGCATTATTTTACTGAGGTACTGATAATCAGAGTGAAACCCAAACTATCAGAGCACAAGCATTGTGGGCAAATCTCCCAACTATTTTTGCTCTGAGTTGCATCTTAGGAACTTCTTGAACATGGATTTTTTCCACTGGTCCAGCAAGTGCAGCATATCTGCATTAGGAATTTTCATAACAACAATAAAACTGAGGCAAGAGA
Organism: Xenus cinereus; assembly: GCA_025774025.1. Lineage (NCBI taxonomy): Eukaryota > Metazoa > Chordata > Aves > Charadriiformes > Scolopacidae > Xenus > Xenus cinereus. Next base: position 47,746,441 of record JAOXJK010000023.1, on the reverse strand, counting down.
TTCACAATAGAGATGAAGCCCACACACTGAAGAAGCTGTTTTGATGCAGAGGATTTGACTCTGGAAAAAAACATGAGCCAACTTGCAAAATGGTTTTGATCAGTGAAGTTGGTGGAGTCACAAATGACTGTTCCACAGTTTGGTCTTGAAACAGCTGTGTGCAGCAGCCCAGGCTCTCGCTCCCTGCTGACTTGTCCCGACACTGCATTAGCAGGAATGCTTGACTTGATGAAGCTTAATCTTTTGTAAACTTCTCTAAATATTTATGTTTGCACAAAAAGCATCATCCTGTGACAAAAGTGAGATGGATGTTCTTGGCAGCTTGGAGATAGCACGTGGTTGAGCAGCGCGGACTAGGGGAGAGAGGGCAATGAACTGGAATACATGTTGAAAGAGGAATGGAGAGTGCTTCGCTGTGCTAATACAAGACAGACCTATTCAGGGCTTTATTTTACATTGTGGTATTCACTTAAAGGCTTTCCCCCAAGTTGGCAGAAGTTTTGGACACACGAGTAACCCAGTATTTGAATGGAAAGGCCATTTTTGATCTCCTTTCCTTTGGGACACTGGAGAACAGAACCTCTGTGACTGTGAATGGCACAGACACATCTGCTCTGGTGCTTCCCAGAAGCAGCTGCTCCCTGTAGCACTGATCTCAGCTTACTTCCAAGGTTTCCTCATGCAGATCTTGAAGAAAGAGATGCACTAATGCTCAGTGGCTGCCGGAGAGCAACCACAGGAAACTCTTCCAACAGCAACAATACTTCCCAACTCCCTGTCACACGTCTGAATAAGATCGGGAAGTGTAGGGGTATAGACATAGGAATAGGGTAAAAAAAGTATATCTAAAAAGGTAGGCCTTCCTGGAGAGTAGCTCTTTTCAGGTGTACAGCCTCTTACCCTGCCTGACCCACAGTTTTTCAGCAAACATTATGGAAAGAATACTTCCTAGAAAACTGAGAAGTTTAACCCCTTTTGGAGCCTTGTCTGGCTCCTCCCCAACAGGTTTCTGAAGGAGCAGACCTAAAGTCACCCTCAAATCCAGAGACCACCATAATTATGCCCAATATATTTCAATCATGTGCAAAACCTCTCCTCACCAAGACTCCCTGAAATGGTCTGAAACATCTGGAGAGTTTCAGATGTTTCTGAACACCATCATTCAGAAATGATGATCATTCTGAATCATTCCAGAATCAGCTACTGTTAGTGACGGACAATTATATGCAACCATTACACAGGGGAAAAAGTTATGGTGCTAATGTAAGATGATTACTGTTTTGCAAAAACAGTAGGACAGGATCCTTATTTTTATTCCCGGCCTGGCCATCTCCCCACTAGCACAGGATCAAGACTGTCATGCAGGGTAAGCTTTATTTTCCAATAAAAATATGTGCAATTTTGATGGGTGTATCTTCAGATATGTTGGGCTTTCACGCTTCAGGGATTGAGGTCAATGAAGAAATAAATGAAAATGTGGCAAGAGGAAAGAAGAAATAATTGCACCTCTAAAGGGACTTTCCTGTTGTTTGAGAGATTCGTTATTCATCTATAGCATATGCTTAAAATGAAGATTTTGTTTTGTTACCAGTCTTGCCATTTGGCAGGTTACCACCTAATATAAACCCAAATCACAACTATTTAACTTTCAAGTATCACGGGCAACACAACATTCCAAAATAATGCGGTCCATTAGGAATGTTTAAATCTCTGATACGGGAATAGTTAGGACAGGATATGTCTGATAAAGATGAGGCCAGGTTTCCATCTCTGTTTCACAGGTTCTAATTTGGTTCAACTCATAGGAGACTAATTTTTGTGAAGACATAATAGGCTATTCAAGTGCTGCCTAGTGCAGGAAATGAATTGCTGGCCTGTGTTCAGTTCTTCGAGGACAAGTATCCACATTTAAAAAAAACCCAAATGTATAGAAGCATTTTCATTAGCCTCTTCCCAAGCCAGTCTCCAGCAGCTGGAGTAAAATTTGAAAAAGAAATCTTCCATTTTAAATGGTTTGTAATCCCAGATCTGGCTTCTATTGTGGTCTGGATAGATGTAAACTGAGCAACAATACCATAAATGGGTCTGGTTTTTTTGTCCTCTACTGTCAAATTAACATTTGCTTTAGCAACAACAGATTTGACTTACTGAGCCCTTAGAGAAGTATGTGGAACTCACAATGAATTCACTGGCAGTTGTGCCAGGTCTGCATTTGGCCTTCAAGCATAAGGTCACCTGACTTCTTAAAAGGTCATATAGAGTTAAATAATACACAATTTTTATAGAGGTTGGGATTTCTTTCCCAGACCTTTCACAAATGCGAACAGAAAGCGTTATCTTATGTATAGAATTCCACCAAGCAGGTCAAACCTTAGCGGAAAACAAAAACCTTAGAGCAATTTCTGTGCAGTGCAACACTATTAGTCTCTGTTAAATCCAGCAGACCTTTTTCCAGAAGGAAAACCTATTACGCTTTCTTTAGCGCCCCTCTTCAGCTCTAACTTTTTGTCCTACATTTTTTTCTTTCTTCTCTCTAATGCATCTCTCTACAGTTGAGGTTCAGCTGAAATCAAACAAACTAAACGTGAAGAGAGGAATCATAGAAAGCAAAAGAAGTGGGTACAATCTACTGGATAAATTGGTGAAGTCTGTGAGACTGAAGTTTTAAGTATCTGGGAGATTTGCGTTCAATCTTTTGTGCCACCAGATTTCCTATGTATCTTTGATGAATCACTTAGGGTTGGACTCAGCTAAATAAATTTATAGTACAGGAGACAACGTTTTGAACTAGTTGTCTAGCCTTATGTTGCAGTCAATAGAGGGAAGTAGGCACTTCATAACTAAAAGAGATCAGATGAAGTCACATTTCTCTCTGCTGACTATGAAGAAAGCCTAAGATAACCTGCTGGGATAGGGGCTTCTGCAGTTGCATGAGATGAATTGACATTTACTGTAAAATTTTGAAAAACACTTAAATAGAGTCATATTGTGACCAGATTTTTAACGGCATCACATGAGAGATATTTGCAAATACATGTCCTGGAAATTTTAACAGAACTTCTATTGAAATTAAATATTTTTCAAAAGAACTTAGATACTTGAAATATCCAGGCACTTAAAAAAAATATTCTAAGGTGTTGAGATTAATCCACATATCAGGATTTTACAGCTCTGATAAATTAAGCATTATTTCTACTCCCTCCCCAATCTGAAAAATGGGGATAGTTCCTTTTTATTATCTTGTGGGAATACCGTGAGAATTAACACAGAAAAAAAATCTTGACGTTATCTCATAGTGCAGTAATGGATAGATAAACCATCTGAAATGTATCCAATAATACATAATTCAGGTGGCCCACACTGGATTCTCCTTTAGCTCAGATTGAAACACCTTGGTCTTGAAGATTGGTGCTATTTATCTGATGACTGTAGCATCTTTATAGACTCAGTTACTGACTACAACAAATATCTTCCTATCTTCCTTCCAAAACCATCTTCCTATTCAAAGTGCACATATAAATGAAGTAGAAGGAAACACCAATTCTTGATCTAACTTCCAACTCTGGAGTCAAATCATTAGTCAATATACTTCTAATTTTTATGTTAATTACGGTGCAAACTGTAAAAGTTTATGTGGAGTGGTGAGCAGAAAGACCTTATAAAAAGCCCTATTGAAGCAAGGGGTTAAAAAAAGGCAGAACAAAAGCAGAACCATCTGGTCACAAAAAAATACAAACAGTTGGCCAGCCTTACTCATACAGCAGCACTCTACAACACTCAAATACATTTGTGAACTTTAACAGCACCAGTCTCAAAATGAGTCACGCCATTAAAGGACAAAGAACTCAGCTATATTGCTCTAAGCTACAATAAATAAGAGCAGGAACATTTTCATCAACATCCTACTTGGCATGGTTTACAGGTGTGCCTTTGGCCTTTACATCTCAGAAGGGTTATAAGGTCCACTACTGATTGTTTCTGCTAGCAAACAGGCAAAAGAAGAACACTTGCTGCTCATTCATTAAGGAACTAACTGCAAGTAAGCCTGGATCCAGTGCCTAGAAGAAACTGTTGTTGCTCCTAAAAGGATAAGTAGTCTTGTTTCCTTAGGATGATGCTATGTCATCACTTAAGCAGAGATATGAAGACTACATGCAATAGTAGGGGCCAGTACAGATCACCACATTTTGAAAAAAAATATTCACTTCATAGAGAAGGCTTTCATTTTTCACTGTCCCAGGTCAGTAACATGCTCTGTGCGCTCCAGCCTGTCTGAACTGCTCACAGACTCTCTGTGAGGGGCTTGGGTGGCTCCCCCCAGACCCTCCCAGGGATGCCACCACCTCCCACCGCTGCAGGCCGCTCACCAGAGCTGCCCGGCAGCTGCTGCACTACACCAGCCCTCAGGGGGAACTCCTCATGTCAGTCCTAATGCGATGGCCACCCGTCGCTCACACGCTTCTGTCACGGGGTACAGACACCTCTGTCCCCCGGCTCTCCATCTGTAAAATCAAGTGAGGCCATTTTCCTTTTTCATGGGGTTTCTGGAGCATAACAGCCCTGGAAAGACTATGAAATGCTCAGATACTATGATATTAGGCTTAGATAAGAAGGAAGGCAGGTACAAAGGTCTATCTGTCCAAGAAATATACTTACTAAAGGACTCCAGTTCCCTTATTGCTGTACTCGGCTGTCTCACAGACAAGAAAAAAAAATGTGCCTGGTGTTTTACTAGTACATTTGAGTGTGAAATAAAAACTCCAGCTGCACTAGGAAGATAAACTGCTTAAGGAAAACATATTTGCAAACATTTCCTCACTGTTTCTCCACTGATGCAAATAAAACACTGCTCACCATTGCAGTGTAAATGGCACCACAGCACAGTAAGTAGAAAATACTGCAACAAAGCCCATGGTGATGTCAAAGAGTTGAATCATCTTTAATATGCATATTAAAGGAAAAATACCAGGTAGATTCCATCTCAAAATGTGAGGCAGAGTGGACAAACGGTTGCAATAAGAGATAATCACATTACTGAAGTGTTAGATTAGTCAGTTTAGGAAAAATACCAGTCTGCTGTTTACAAATCACTTGCAGGGTTCAGTAATTATCATCTTCTCTCTGAGAGGAGTACTAGCCTGCTAGCACATTTTACGTCCTCCCATTAATTAAGCATCAGCTAAGGGTTCAACCTGCTTATACCTCACAAACTGGAATACTGTTGTTATTATGTTAGGAAAAAACATGTTATAATGAGGTTCGTTATCTCAGTAGCATTTTACAGGCAAGAGTATTAATAGAGAAACAGACTAATGTGAGGTCATTATAGAATCAAAGCAAATACAAATTAGTTTTAATGCTACTATTCACAGCTTGGAGTGTCAGTAAAGGCACTGAAGGACAGAGTGTGATGGAGCTGAATCAGGCAGCGAAAAGATGGCAAAATGGAAATTTTACAGAGGAAATATGACAAGATTTAGCAACAACATGGACAGAGGAATAAGACGTGGAGGGCAGAGGAAAAGGGGTATCAAAAAGCACTAGACTCACAGGATGAGGGCAACTGTGGTTTGGGTTTGTGCCTATGCCAACAGAGAAGTAAACTGAGAGAAGACGGGGAGAAAATTGTTTTGACTTTGGAAACTGTCATACCTATAATATTAAACAACTTGAAATGCAACTTTCGTCCCTTTTATACAGCAGCTTAATCCCATTTAAATACCCAGCCATCTACCTGGGCTGAGGAGAGAGAGCGCAGGCATGCCTGTTCGTACTGGAGAGATCCGATGGGAAAGCTGATAAGCAGTCCTGCTATGCTCAAAAATGCTCCCAAAAGAAAGGCTGAGAGCACGATGGGGACCAGGCTTTGCTGCACAGCTGGCTAAGGGCCCTGGGGGTCCAGCCTTACCCAGTAACTCAGCTGGGCTGGCAAAACGCAAAGGAACTACACTCTTTGTCAGGAAGTGTAGTGACAGGACAAGGGGTAACGGTTTTAAATTGGAAGAGGGGAGATTTACATTAGATACTAGAAAGAATTTCTTTACAGTGAGGGTGGTGAGACCCTGGAGCAGGTTGCCCAGGGAAGTGGTGGATGCCCCATCCCTGGAAGTGTTCAAGGCCAGGCTGGATGGGGCTTTGAGCAACCTGCTCTAGTGGAAGATGTCCCTGCCCATGGCAGGGGGGTTGGAACTCGATAATCTTTAAGGTCCCTTCCAACCCAAACCATTCTATGATACTATGAATGCTATGGATCCAGGCTCTGCTTATTTATGTAGACTCCGGCTTTAATACTTATACAAAAAGCACACAGATAAAATGAAAAAAGTTACACAAAGTACCTGATGATACCTCGTCTTATGCTGGGCTCCAGTTTCATGGACAAATATTTGACAAGGGATATTAGAACTGCATATTTATCTCTTCAGCCGTGTACTTTCATTACGCCGATGGCTGAGACCCAGGTCATTATTCACAGAAGTACATATTTCAGGGCCTACAGACCGTTACCACACACAAGTACCTGTCTAAACAGACTTTCAGCAGTCTCCTGGAAATCTAGCCCAGGAAAAGACCCATTACATTTTGCGGTTTTGTGAACTACTAAGAGACCTCTAGTACAGTTCCTGTCTCTCAAAGATTCACACCATGAATCTCCAAGGAACGAGCTGCTAACCGATTACTGCACATCCTCTTTTCTGTGAAGGCAAAAATTGTTTCAAATTACGATGATATACAGTACTAAACAGAAGCACATATTATGTATATACACTGCACTGAAAAGCTGTGTATTTTAGGAACAAGAATAAACAAAATGCAGAAAATCCACCTGGATGCAAAGAAACACCTTTGCAACATTGTTTGGAAGACTCGCTCATTTCAAAGAGGTCAAAATGCTGCGCCAGTTGTGCCCTTTTACAGAGACTTCCAACATATGATGTGGTTTTGTATAACAAACGTGCCTGTGTTGTAAGTTTGATGGTTTGCAGCTGATTGGCATCTTTGATGAGCTTACCATTACAGCTTTATAGCTGTAAAAATCAAAAGTTTTGCATATAACATAATGCCAAATTCCTAAATAGCACCAGACAATTTTTTTAAATTTTAATTATTATTTGTAGATATATATATAAGTGTGGAAAAGAGCATTAAATGAATGTTCAAATACCATTCAGCCAAAGCTGATCCACAGTCTACTGAAGTCTGGAAGGATTTCCAGAGTAGGATTCATCCAAACATATGCCTGTCTGAGGCAGCTGTCTAAACTTCTGTACAGCTGACAGAGAAATGGGTGCTTTTAGGCTTTGATTTGTATCAAACATAAGCAGGCCACTAAAACAGGACTTAGTAAACGCGCCCCTTTCTCTCTGCTGACTGTAAAGGAAGGCTACACGATGCGTTCTGGTACAGATTAATTCTCCCTTCCCACGTCCCTCAACGACGCCTTTAGCATTCAATGGAGCATCTGCACTTTTCAGAAGATGTGTGCTGCATTATACTGAATATTTCCAGGCCAGCCTTTGACTGACCCACCCTTTCCACATTTTCAACACACAATGTGAGATGCTCCCATCGTTTGATCTTTCTGGCTTGATGTATACTTGTACCAACTATTGAAACATCCTTCTACAGGACATTCTTACCCTGCCTGGCTACTGTCATGATCTGCCACCACGAATCAAAGAAATCAAGGCTCTTCTTGGACATGAAACTGGAATTAAAGCCACAACGCTGTGTCAGACATCATGCCAAACTTTCACACAATAAACTGCAACAAATATGAGAAAACATCAGCTTCTTCAGCCTCTGAATTCAAAATGCATTTTGCTCTTTAGCACAATACTTGCAGTATTTGGCCCATTAGGTCCCCTGACATCAGTTAGAAGACCACCAAGCCAACTTAAAACTGAGCACAACCACAGTGCTTGCCACCACGTGCCTGCAGACTGCGGGATGTGGCTTTCAGCTGCCCTGCAGCTTTTTCACTCTGTCCCAGCCATATAAAGGGATGTTTACATCAAGTGCTCTTGGTTCTCATCTTCAAACACTTTATTCACAAAAGCCCTATTGAAAGCAAAGGTACGTGATGACGAAGGCAGGCAGTGGAAAGGAGCTCTTTTTGTTTAATCTGTTTCTGTGCAGAATCTTCCAGGGTATTGAAGTACCAAGGACACCAGTTTTAGAGAAAATTCGCTGCTCTAGGCTCCGTTCTACAAGTATTTTTTTTAACGTGTATGCAAACACACAGAAGGTCAAACAGATTACCAAGTTCCTGCCAGGAATTTTTCTTTTTCCTGTTCTGGCTAAAAACTGTTACAGCAAAGCCATGTGGCATCGTAACAGGTACAGGTTTTTTTAAAAAATAAAGGAGGATCCAACTGGCTTTACTGAAAATTGCGATTGGCCTAACTCATACTCATTTTCCTGACAACACACTGCACATCTTTAGGGTGACATCATGACTCACAAGAAATTTACTGTGAAACTCAATGGTTCTGTGTTGTAAGCGGCAAACCCAGAGCCCTGATCTCTTCAGGCCTGCCAGCCTCAGCAGATACATGGTACAGTCTCCTTCTGGCCCAATCCAGTCCCAAAGGATAAGTGGACTCCACAGTGCCCTTTCTGACACTGTAAATGGATAAGCTAGAGAGAGACCAACCCATAACTACTGTTCCACCAAACAGACAGATTTGTTCCTAAGTGATTACAGAAGTACACCCACAAAAAGACTAGAGCACAAAGACCTTTGCTATCTTTGAGCCATCAAGAGAAAAGCACACAGTGCAACTTCATGACCGCTCCCATACGTGTATCCTCAACAAGCTGGTGGAGTTACTGTAGAGGAAACTGTGCAAGATTGTTCCTCTGCTGAGAGCAGCAACAAGGCTGTTTGAGACTCCTGGAAGAGGCTAACCTTCCGTTCACAGAAAACTGAACAGGCACAGACTAAAGTTCTTCCTATTCTACTTTTAACGTTCATTTCAAACATAGCAATGGACACAAGCTGGAACACAAAAGGTTCCACTTGAATATGAGGAAAAACTTTTTCACAGTGAGGGTGACCGAG
>JAOXJK010000023.1:47707887-47737277 GCA_025774025.1 Xenus cinereus | reverse complement strand
CCACCTGGATGCAGTCCTGAGTGGCATGCTCTGACATGCTCTGGGTAGTCCTGCCTTGGCAGGGGAGTTGGACTAGACGATCTCTATGGTCCCTTCCAACTCCAAAAAATTCAGTGAAATTCAGTGAAATAGCTGCAGTTGGTAATCTGAACAAAGACGAATGAACAGTAAAATGCAATGCCACATTTCATACATGCATAATCCATTTTTTAATATCAAGCTAACAAAAGAAAAATTCTATATGGTGGCTGCTATCACTCTAATAGTCAAAATCACCAGCTGGCTCTACTGGGACGTGGTGCCAGTGAAATCCTTAATGGAGCCAGGAGACAAAATTTTGAAGAAGAAATGGATGCAACAGTATAATCACTGAGCTTGTTTTTGCCACATAAAAAAAGAGAAACCCAGTTGACCTCAGTAATCCTGTACGAAACACAGGACACCAAGCAACAGCTACTCCTGCTCCTTTACAGGTAAGTTGCTTATTGTGCTCCTCAGTAAATCATAGAGAATTATGTCAGCAGTAGATTACAGCCTTTACAGTGAGTCTTATTTTATAGCCCTAGCCAACTAACCGTATCGGCACCACTTTTTACTATACTGATGTTTTGTAAATAATAGCATAAAGACAAGTGAATGGTAAATGAAGTGATTCGATCAATCAGTAACAACAGGAAACTAAATATAATATTAGGGACATAGGAAAACTAGACAATACAATCAGAAGATGACAAGTGAAAGCCAAAGAGGAAAGCTGAAACCACACAGAAGTTCTACTTGAAAGAAGTGTTTAATCAAACACACAAGTCCAGTGCTCATTTGTTTTCCCCGTTTGCCTTGTCATAAACAATGAGCAATGCCACAGTTTTTCCAAGAAGCCACGGGAGGTAAAGTTTCTGTAATTTAAATCAATACTGTAAGGAAAAATGTCTTTAATGTAAAACACAGTGAAAATCTGATTATGAATTTGCCACAAATTTTGCACTGTTTGTATTCTTAAAATTATTTCCACTTAAAACTGTTCTTTTTCATTGCTGACTACACAGCAGGGTCCCACTGTGCCAAAGCAGAGTTCCAGTTTGCTTTGTTAAAGCTCAGTTTTCTCAAAAACATTGGTTTTGGACTGTGTTTTTTATGATTGGTTTTCAATGTTCAAAATGTTTCTTTACCCACAAAGGCTGAGTAAATTGACATCTGCTACCCTTGAACTTTATCCAGACTGAAACTTTTTGTACAGGGCAATATTAAAATCTTTAGTCCCCATCAAACTGCTTATGCTTGTGAAGATACACATGGATGTCATCAGTGAGTTTGCACTAAGCTATGTTACTGGATCTATTTGAAAAGTAAAGTAACCTAAGAATTACAGCCCTGCACAGGTGCAATATCTAAAATTCCAGTTATACGAAGTAATAAGTAAAGCTGGGTGACATAAAACACCACTGTGCAATAGTCCTCATTTGGAGGTAAGAGTAAAGAGAATTTAAAACTCACATCACCTCATTTCTGTAACTACTTTTATGCCAACAGGCTGTAACTGTATGTTTTAAGGACACTGAAGGTTGATTAGCTGCACTTATAATGAAGATTCCTGGAAATGCAGAGAGCAGAAGAGCAATCTAAGCCATTTTACTCATAGTTAAGGGTACTGAAAATAGAGCCATCCTTTTGTGCACAGGCTGCAAGCCGACCCAGGGTGACGTATACCACACATGTTAAGTATTACAGGAAATGTACAACGTTATTTCCAATTATTAGCAAGAAAAAAAAAAGATATACGTGTACATGCATATACTGGGTTTTATCTGGAGCAAAATCAGAAGAAAATAAAATTGTGTTTTTTATACGAGCTCATCTAAAGACCTAAGTGGTCCATCACATACTAAACAGGGCCTATCAGCCAAGACAGCTACTGAACACCTCTCCCTCAGTAGTCACCACCGAAAAGCACGTAATCCCTGCAGTATTTTCTTCACCAACAAACAAGCAAATCAGGTTCCCCCCTGCCCTACCTGTACACCCCCTCTCTTCCTTCCAAAAATTTGGGTTGAGCGCTGAGTCTGGGAGAGTGCCGAGAGGAGCAGCAGGTCCGTGCTGGGGGGGAGCTGGGGTGGGACGCAGCTGCGTGTCCCCAGGAGCCACGCCGGCGTCACCAAGGGCGCCATGGGGAGCTGTGCGGAGCAGCTGCCCCTCAGCCCGTCGGCAGCTCCCCGGCCCTGGAGAAGCATCGCCTCAAATAGGTCCCCAGCTACTCCGCGCTCGGCAAGTTGTAACCAGTCACTTAAATCCCGACTCGAAACCGGTCACTTAAATCCCGACTCGAAACCGAGCGGCAGGCGAGGTCCCCGCTTGTATAAGGTATGCCACCCTGGAGAAGCGGCGTTCGTGAAAGGAGCCAGGGTGTGCTGTAATTGTGGTCAGCTCTGGAAGAGACAAAAGGCAAAACACGGGGCACGTTCCAGCAGCGCAGCCCTGAAGTGATGCCGGAAGGGTCGGGGTTGTGAAGAGTCACGCTAAACGAGGCTGACATAATCTGCCAGCCCACTGCAGCCGCTCAGCAACTGTTCGACGCTGCAGGGTAATCCCTTGGCTACGATAAATGCCACAGAAATCCTGAGCAAAGGCCACAAACAGGTTTGCAACCTCTAAGAACACTGCAGAGAGGTACCAGGAGAGTTGCCGGGCTTGGTCTCGCAACCGCCTCCCAAGCCCACTCTGGCACATTGGGGAAACCAGTAACGCTGCTGGTCTAAACTAGGGCCATTCCCCACCTTCTCATCTGCACATGGAAACTGAAAGCCCTAAACCAAGCCTATTATAATGTCTACCTACACTAATCAGCTCATTATGCTAGACCGGAGACACGTATACAAAATCTAAATTATATTATGGGTAAGGTCAGGAGCAATAAAGCTCATCACAGCATGAAAGATTCAGGTTAGACATCAGGAAAACCCATCCCTGGCAAGGGCAGAGAAACACCAGAGCAGGTGCCGATTAAACAAATTTTAACCAGCTTGTATCCTACCTCCCTTCAGCTGCCTCTTGTTTTCTTTGATCCTGTCTGATATTGCACTCTCTTTTTTGTGCGTGCGCATGGCTGCAAATATAATAAATACTATTAACAAATGGTGGCTATTACAAGATTTATAGCAGATATTGAGTATCCACCTTACAAATATAGGGCCCAGATCTAAAAAAACCTTGCTTTATTAATAGGCTAAGTTCTTATTTATGCCTTTAGCTTCATTACCAGCAATGTAAGGAGATGCTTGAGAAGAAACTGCTCTTGTAACAATTTTGCAGGATCAGGCCCTAAAAAAAGGAGGATACAGATGGTGAACACAAGATGCACATTGAGTGAAAACAACTCTCACTTTCCACGGTGGCAGAATGCCAGTTAGTTAAAGCCTGCTGATGATGGTACGAGAAGAGGAGGAACTGTCATGCATATGTGCCAAATTTACTCATTTAAAAAGTGAATTGGGCATCACCGTCTGTTGCAGCTAATCAACAAAATACGATAAGTGGGGCAACAAATTATGCCCCTTTTAATCAACTAGCACTGTCATATCCTTTGTAAACAGGGAGTGTTTCTAAATTTATTTTTGTTAAGTTTGAAGCAGTAAAAGAAGATCGAAACATTCTGTTAAAAAATTATTGGCTCAATTCAAAGACCACCAAAGGGCTTTCTACAGACTTCAGATCAGGATCAAAATATATAAATAGCATCAGCCCATGAAGGAAAGTCAAGGACGAAGAGCAGATTCATCACGTGGGTTTTTAAGTTATTTGAGAAAATAATAAATTATTAGATCCTGATTTTGAAAAAGCCTACAAATGAGTTTTCCAACAGTGTGGATACACTATATTGATGAAAGCATGAAGTTTGAAGAATTTGGCCTTTCTTTTACTTGCTGCTTGGATGCATCAGCCTAGACAACAATCAGATAATGTAGTATTATTTCACATCTTGTTGTAAAAGGGTGTAGAAGGAAACCCCAGAATTCCACCAGCTTCTCTTCCTTCAGAACGCAAATCTTCTCAGAAAAAGATAAATGCCATCAGCTATTTTTTTTATTCAGAAGGTGGCATCTGGACCACGTACTCCTGGTGTAAATGTCTGGAGGGGGGGAATTTCCAGTGCTCCTAATACACCATCCCAGCCATAAGAGCTGCAGCACTGTACCTGTTTATATTTTACAACTCCTCAGTGTAAAAGAGCCCAGCTCCAGAATATAATGCTACACAAGGAGCAACCATAAGCAAACTGGACTAAAAAATAATCCCTGCAAGTGGTCTAGGTATTTAGTGAAACTTGTCCTAAAGTAATATGGGTCTGAACACGTGATCAATTAAACTAGAAACTTGCTGATATATAGAAAATGGCTAGGAAAATATAGGTTTTCATCCATATTTGAAAGCGCCTTGCACAGAATCACAGCAAATGCTGCAGTCTTTACAAAAATCTTTCTATAATATAGAGCTTTATCAAATCCAGTAATTCAAAACTAATTCAACTGAAAGCAAAATGAGAAGCTGCATGGCTCACCTGGTTTACTAAAGACTCAGAACGTTCTGTAATACAGTTAAAATGATTCACCAGACAAAACTACTTGACTATACAGAAGGTGCATACACTGCGTTTGCTTATAAATGCATAAGGTAACTGCCTGAGGAACAGCCCGGTGTTGCATTAGCACCGCAACGTCCCTTCATTTTTGTTTTCCCTCTCTGTGAAGGGGAAATTATATTCTCTTCAGAGTTTCTGCTGCCATTGAAAAACATTTCAACAATCCAAATACAGGATTTACTCCACTGACCACTAATGCCAAAGGCTCCAAAACCACTTACTCTGAAAGAAGATGAGTTTTGCTTTATAGATGCAGCTACAAATTGCAATGAAAAATTGATGGTTTCCTTTTGACTGCCATAGAAAGGGCTGCTTTGTACATTTTTTTCCTCAAGGAATCCATTGCTATAATTTTCCATTGGAGAGTTTCTGCATTCCTGCATTGCTAAAGTGATTGCAATACTGACCTACCTAACCTCCGCCATCCAAAACCTAGGATTAATCACATCTAAAGCAAAACAAAACAAATTAATTGTTACACAAATTTACTTCCCTGATTATCTGTAAGTATTTCTACCAAATACTACTCAGCATTCTTCAAAATGTTAAAACATGCAGGCTGTTATTCCACTTTTTTCATCTAGAAAAGAGCAATCTACATTTCATCTTTCTGTATTAACAACATATGCATTGTGGAACACCAGCCATTGCAGAAACATTAATCTAGTCTCAGAAAACCCTGAAAATTCGGCAAGCATTAACCTTGGACGCTGTGAGGTTAAACTGCTTGCTTCACACAGTGAATTTGACAGGATCAGGAAAAAACCCCAAATTTCCTGATTCCCCAGCCCTGTCAAAACACTACATGGATGTAATTGCTAAGTTTTAATTTAATGGTCTGTACAATTTATATTTCTAAATCTCCAGAGTTTGTAACAGCAGACATGAATGTTTTACTTCAGGTTCAAAAGTATGAAGTACACTAAAAGCTGGTTTTAGTTCAACGGAAATGAAATGGCCCATCTCAAAACGCTGTGCTGTTTAGAGCATGCTAACGCTTACAGAGCAGTAGGGAAACGTTAGGTACGCAGCTCTCGGGCTTGATTAATCATGTCATCAGAGCTGGCCATGCAGCTCCCGGTTCAGCTTGCACAGGGCTGCCTGGGACCTTTCCATGCAGCCCCTCTTTACGTAAGGCAGGCGCAACCTCGACCCTGCCCTCGCTGGCACAGCTCCCTTGAAACGCTGCAATGAGAGGTCAGTCCCATCAGATATTATGGACCTTCAGCACACGCTCACCAGGTGGGATACGTACCCAACGTGTGCTGGCAGGGGGCTGCCCACCCTGCTCTCAAAGGATATTCTGGATTCCAAAAGATCAAATAGCAGCTCGTTCGAGGAACTCGTTATGGGATTTAACTGCCTGTTCCCCAGTCCCATTTCTGCTGATACAAGTATGTGCCCAACACGTGTCTTTGGAATAATCCCAAATTCTATTTTTTCAGAAGTCCCAAGACCGCCAAGATGAGGCAGGTACCCAGGCCTGTGGGTACAGGTCACAGAAGAAGCATGGAGAAGCACGCACACTTCAGACCACCATGCAGGTAGACAATCCATTCTGTGTTCAGAAACTACCACCAGTCCTCACCTGAAACCAAAGTCTGCCATTCCAGAAAGTTTTGCATATGCAAAATACAATTTTAAAATTGATTTTTTGCTTCACTGTCTTCATTGTGCCTTCATCTCTCCTGCTGAACAACTGTCCCTTCCTCACCTTTTAATTAAAACTTTTTTCCTTGACTTGAATGCTTTTGGTCTTTCAGATCTTACTGGTCCTAACCATTTTATGGGTTAAGCAACATCTGCCTGGATAATTAGAAGAGAAGAGATTAACAAGTCAGAGAACAGTCATTACCTGCAGACATTCTGAAAATAGCCAACCCCACAAATCCTACAGACAGAGCCATCAATTACAGTAATCCTAGAGGTAGACAGTGTTTGCATAGAAAGAGTATTTTAGTCTTATAAGTGAACCCACACTGAAATAGATTCCTCTGTTTCCAAAAATGTCAATTCCAGTATTTCAGGAAAAAAACAATGAAATTGGTGCTTGCAATGTCACTAAATACAGATTGTGTCACGCTTCTAGTGATTAGCCAATCCTAGAATAAGGGACTACTTTGCATGAGGGAAAGAAAACCAAAAACATTTAGCCAGTAACAGCTTCAGCTCTCACTGACAGTCACCTCTTCTGGGACTACTTGCATGTACATGGTGTACACGTGTTTGATATCAAAGCCAGAGGAATCCAGATATCTCAGTTACTTGGGTAACGCTAAAATAAAGACATGCTTTCTTGAAGAACATCAGCTCAACTGTAACGTAAGGTAATCTCTAATAGACTTCATCTTGTTTCATTTTTAATTTGAAGAATCTACATATTGGAAAAAGCATTGTACTCAACTAAGAATCTGTTGTAAATTTTATTTACCTATCTTGATTTTTCTTATAAAGTTCACTTTATATATATATATGTAAACTAGAACTACATTTGAGGAGCAGCTAAGGACTTTGGGCTTGTCTACTTTGGAGAAAAGGAGGCTGAGGGTGACCTCATTGCTCATTACAGCTTCCTGAGGAGGGGAAGTGGAGAGGGAGGTGCTGATCTCCCTTGTATCCAGTCATAGGACACATAGGAATGGTTCAAAGTTGCACCAGGGTAGGTTTAGACTGGACATTAGGAAGCACTTTTTTACTGAGAGTGTGGTCAAACACCGGAACAGGTTTCCTAGAGAGGTGGTCAATGCCCAAAACTTCTAAGTGTTTAAGAAGCTTTTGGACAAGCATGCTTTAACTTACGGTCAGCCCTGAATTGGTCAGGCAGTTAGATGAGATGACTGATGCTGATCTCTTCCAACTGAAATAGTCTATTCTCTTCTGTTCTAAAACTGTTATAAACATTATGACTTGGTGACTTCAAAAAAAAAAAAATAAAATCGTCTGCATGGAAAACCATGTTGGCTAGGTAGCTGGGATTTAAATTAGGTATTGTAGCAGTAAACAGAGCAGAGTAACAGGAGGAGACGTGGGTAAGGCTGAGATAGCACATACACACACATACACACACACAAAATCTGCTAGGCCTGTTGTTATCTCAAATGACCTCATTTCATACCACCTCTCCCCACATGGGGAACAGCACAGGACAGACCAATTCATTCCCAAATTAGAAAAATAAGCCCAGACTGAACCACTCGCCCTACCAGAGATCAGATCAGTCAATGCTGCTGGAGACACCTGAGGTCTCACGGTACCACCTGGATCACGCCGGTGACTGAACGCTTGTCCTGGGAAAGAGGAATTTCACTGTGCAACCCCATATGCAGCCACCTACCAGCTGAAGAAAGCCCTACGGTCAGGGAGACAGGTAACTTGTATGGACTTTAAAATGGGAAATCTTAAAGATCTCAGTAAATTTCAAATTCTTCGTAAATAGTGTGTCAAGAGCCTGGACATGCCAATAGGCCTGTTTAAAATAAATGAAATACACTGATTGCAAGGCGACACACTTCTTTCAAGAGTCGCTGCACTTACAAACTCACATACAAGGGTCTTCCCACAGAAGAAGCGCGGGGTTAATATTCATTGCAGAAAGCACAGGCGCTCTCCTTTCTCCCCAGGACCGAGCACGAGAGCGGGGAGCAGACTGAGAGCCTCCTTGGCCCCAGCTGAATGAGCTGGTTGGAGCCGTGGGATGATTGCTGGGGATGGCAGGACCGTGCTCGGCTCCCTTGTCTTCTGTCAAGCAAAACATCCCTTTCTGAGCTGTTTACTCTCCCTCCTCGGCCGGGGCAAGCCCTGCTAGCACAGCAGACAGGCAGAGCACTGTTCATGAAAAGCTAAGTGAGCTGTAAAGGCAAATGCATGCAAGGGATGCCATCTGGCAACAACGTAAGGAACTTGACGCAGAGTGACTTAAAAGAAAAAAAGCATTAAGTGGCTTATATAAACCAGTGCCATAAAACCTCTATATAAAGGCAGCTAAGGGCACCATCTCTCCCAGCCTGAGGTGCTGCTGGCTGAGCACTGTGAAAAAAACAACAAAATTAAAGTTATGCAATACCTCACATTAGGCCCAAAATAGATAAAGTCAGGACTTGCTTTTTGACAGCAACGTGAGCCAGACAAAGCCTGTGCTGCTGGGTAAAACCCCTGAGCTCCTCACCATTGTCGCGGCCAGCTGGGATGGGTGGGAGATGAGCAGGGGCTGCCTCGGCCACAGGAGCCCCAGGAGGAGCAGGCTGTGTCAGGACACACACAGACCTCCCACCCACCGTCTCCTCCAGCCAGGCCTCAAGAGGCAGGTCCTCCACGGCCCAGCTTACAGCATAGGCTCACCACAATAAAAAAAGTCCAGTGCTGTTGGGGGAGTAATGCCTGAACTGAAGCCAGCTGAAGTCAATCACTGCAGC
This sequence comes from Xenus cinereus, assembly GCA_025774025.1. NCBI lineage: Eukaryota > Metazoa > Chordata > Aves > Charadriiformes > Scolopacidae > Xenus > Xenus cinereus. Next base: position 47,728,232 of record JAOXJK010000023.1, on the reverse strand, counting down.
ACACTCTGCAGGGGTTAAAATCTCTGTGTGTCTGATCGTGATCACCTTCTTCTTCTGGTTCCTCAGCTGGAGATAAACCTGCACTGTCCCTGACTTTTAAGGACTACAGAAATAAAAGATTAACATTCATTCATTTCACACACCCAGTGTTTTCCAAGCAATCCTGAAGACTGAGGAGATGGCAAGTGGATGTTCTGCCGCTTACGCTCACCACAAACTCCAGTGACCACAGTTATCCTGTTGGCTTTGCAACATACAGTTGCTCAGCCTTAGTAATAGTGCCACTTACTGCCCTGAGGGTTGTGTGCTACGGGCCTCCGGCCATGGAGAAAAGTACCAAAGAACCTCACAGATCTGGAGGTGCTTTAAAAAAAAAGTTTATGCAAAAAGTAATTCACAGAATTCACCAACCCTTGAAACCCACTGAACCAAATTACTTCTAAACATACTTCTTGCATCTCTTTTTGCTTATTCTTGGTTAATTTTCCCCTTCAAGTAAGTTGGCTGGCCACGTGCAGCCTCTGTTACTGTTATGGCAGTCTGTGATAGGGAGGTTATGGTCCAGACTAGTTTAGTGGGTGCTGGTACCTACAGCATCTTCCACAACAGCAACCAAATCTCCTCTCCTGTTACAGTTTGCCATGAAGAAGAGCTTTCAGCTCCCAAAGAGCTGCCGTTCTGCCTCTCCCTTGGCCACTTTAGTTCCAGACAATTAAGTTGTCAATCAGCAGAGCTCGTTAGTGGGAATACTGCCATTATCAGAAGCACACGCAATGGCTTTCCCAGGGAAAACTGCATCTTCCAAAACTGATGTCAAGACCAGCACCAAGTGCACCTATGGTACATTCCCCACTGAAAGTCTTCAACTCTCAGTCACAGTCAACGTGTGATTCAGATCCCTCTAAGTAAAGGGGAAAGTTCAGCAACTGTGGTATCAGAAGGAATCTGGCACAACACCCGCTTCTATGCAGTAGAGTTCCTGAAGTATTAATTGAGGTTTTTATTTTTCCTATGAGTAATATAATGTACAGAAAGTAATATACAAGCTGATAGCAAGGCATAGCACACATCTGAAGAATTTTATTTTCTATATTTTGCTACAAGTATAGTTACACAAAGTTCACAATGCTGTAATATTTTGGTTTTATCTGTTGTAGTCAATCACTAGCAAACTGATCCATCTTTACTTCTAGGAGAATTAAAGATTTTGGTAACTTTTCAGTAAAGTAATATTTAAATAACACACAAACGCCAATTTCATATTAGCTTTCTCTATAGGGAATTGAATTTAAGACCAAAAGAAAAAAAAAAGGCTAATTAAAAAACTTCTACTGAGTTTTAAAATCTCTATGCAGTTACTTTAGATGATTGCTCATAAATTCAGTAAAGCCCTAAAGATTACTCACGTCTAACAGCATTATCATCAAGGGCAAAGTAACTTTCTTTTTCCTCTTACAGAGAAAATGGACTTTTATTATGCTGCTAATCACACCTACACATTGAGTACCCATCACTGTTAGAAGCTGAAAGCTACGAGCAAGTTTTATTTCTCATTTTTAAAAGACGATAATCTTTTCAGATCGCTCCCTCAGACTTTAGAATCAGGGCTATAATTTTCCTAACAGTACCTATTAGTTCAATATCAAGTGCCCTTAGGATCCTGTAAAGTGTCTTTTGATTTAAAATTACACCCAATCTCAAATATATATTGAATAAGATTTTTTAATTGCAATCTAAATTTCCAAAATGGAATCTGACTATTAAATCCACAGTGTTATATTTGGGGATCATTCATATGGGTCACAATAATTTCTAACATGAGAAGAAATTTGCTGCTGAAAGTTTCCACTGCGCATTCCAGAAATATATTTTAAAAATTAGAAGATCTATTGGATTCCTCATAGCATAAGAATAAAACTGTTAACATTTGAATCTGTAATTTTCATCATGGATAAAATTAAGAGGAAAGGAACTCTTTGCTTTTTAGACCTGTATGATGCCTCTTAACCATTTACAATCCTTGGCCTCATTTTTCATCCACAAATGTTGGCACAAAACATTCCACAGTGGGCAGCTACTCTTCCCAAAGGAAATGTCTCAAATATTTCCAAAATGTGTTCTTAATATTTACTACTGACATTCCTTACATGCTGTCGGAAATGCTGGGTGACTTTCAAAATTTGCCAAGACTGAATAAAACCACCACTTGCAAAGCAGAACAGTCCTCCAGCTCTCCTGCAACTGTGTCAGCCCTCAACAGCATCATAAACAGCCTTAACGCATTGAGAAATATTCAAGCAAGCCATTGATGAGAACAATCTTAGGATGCAGAGGGTGCAAATGAAAACATTTGGTTCCCTATTCTTGACTATCTGGCCTTTCTTGAGAAAACTACCCCAACACATCAGATGTCCTTTTTTACTAAGATTTTTATCTTCTTATTCATTCTCTTAAGGGCAAGTATGCAAGTTTTCCCCACATCCGGTATTTTCATTTTTGTGTCATGTGCATTGTGTTCTGGAAAAGTGTCAAGATTTAGTTCCTAGGAACTGACATGGAGGATGAATTAATGACAGGATTAACATTTCACTCGTAAAAAATAAGGAGTATATCAAACACCTACTTTATGAAAAAACAAAACTAAACTGTCCATCATTAGGGTTACTGGCTGCTGAGCACATTGCTTTTTAGTTTGTTCAGTTTTATCTTATTCTTTCCTTGTACCCTCCTGTCTGCCATTGTGTCTGTCTGTCTTGTCTTGTTTTCCATCATCTTGCATGGGCCTGGCAAGATCCCTGGGGGCAGGATCATCTTCTGCCCCCTGAGGAGCACCAGAGCAGAGGACCATGGCTCCTGGCCAGGGGTGCTGTTGTAATGTAATAAGCAGTAACAATGCTGGAAAATTCCACTCACATTTGATGTAACTAGTGGCTATTAGTCTTCTATGTTTATATTCCTCTTTGCCCCTGGGCAAAATCCTGCCCAAGCTCCACAGTGCTACCCATCAGAGTGCAGCAGGAAGGGAGAAGATCCCTACGAGGAATCTGGGAGATTGGAGAACTTCTTATTCCCATCAAATGTCCTGGGCAACCTGTTGGTGTTCTGCCAGGCCCTGGATTGTAGGAATTTGACCCCATTGTTGTGCTAAATGATTTAGCTTGCTCAGAGTTCACTGGCAACTGATAATCTGCCTATCATGACCGATCTAAAACTGGAAAATGGTCACGCACATTTTAAAAATAGTCTGTTTATCACACCATATATATTGATTATCTTTTGGAAACACTCCAAGAGACATCATTCGGGAAGTCAATGTAAAATAAATATGACCTCAATTTATCCAGAACAGGTTGGATGAAGCCTAGATATCTAGGGTTTTTTTTCCCTATACCAAATTGCACACATTTAAACAATACATAACTGTCTGCATATTATTATCACAGCCTCCTGGCAATTATGAATCATTAAACAGAGTTTTAATGTGGCTTATTTCACATGTCTGCATTGATATTTAAAAAAGTTCAGTTTGTATTCTCCAAGTACTGAAATGCCTTACAAAATCTTAAAATTGTAGTGCTAAAGTGGCCTGGTATATGCACTGAACTAACCCCAACCATCTACCTGTGACCTCCCAGAAAAACAAACAAATGCTGTCAAGGCAGTAAGTAATCTACCACTGCAGAAAGCTCAAGCATAAACAGAAGTATGACTGAAAACACCATGAAACAGAAGATGCAGATCTGCAGCCCACTGCTAATAAAGCTCTATTGCTCAACCTCAGTGTCTGGCAGCAAACCCACTATAGCAAATTTTACCCACCTGAAGCTGGGACACGGAAGAAGCAGTTGGCTTTGGAATCAAGTTTCAGATCATTCAGGGCTTGAGAAAGGCTGTCAACCTTTGATTTCCATATAAAGGCAAGTAATTTAATTATTGTGTAAATTAATTGCTTCTCAGGGTTCTTTGCTGCCACTATTTACTGCTACAATCTGAAGAACTCAGGTTCTTCTCTTTAATATTTGAACATATTTACAGCTTCCAGAAGCAGAGAGAACAGGTTTCATTTTCAGCAGTCTACCTCAATGCCTCTTCCTCACTAGAATGAACTATGGATACTATAGTCAGATATTTCTTGTGCAAACAGAATTACATCACACACCTGCTTCATTAATGCTGCTCATGAAAAAGGATGAAATGTCAGGCAGAGAAGGGGGGATACTCTCTGAAAGGGGGAATAGCAGGTTTCTACAATAAATAATTTATAACAAATTATTATAGGACACACATTTTATGGAACATAAAACTAGTAGGATAAAGTATTGTTGCCTAATGGAAACTTAAGATCAAAAAGCTGTTTTCAATTCCCTTTTTCCTGCCTGGAGCTCAGCCTCCATGGACAACCCAGCCCTTTGAACCTCTCTAAAGGGCATCTGAAGTGTGGGGCATCATGCTGAGAAAGAAGCATGGCTCTGTCTCAATTCTGCTTTTACTTCCCTCTTGAGCTCAGAAGTGACAAAGGTAAGAGTTTCGTCTGTTTTATACACTAGATCCAGGTAGCAACACTTCACTGCCAGGAGAGTAGGAGGACATCGCTGTGATGTTGGAAGCCCTAGTGCAGCTGTGTTGGCAGGTGCAGCTCCATCATCTCTGCATGCTGCCTTATGGTGAGAAAACATTAAGCCCTTTGAAAAATATCTTGTAGGTAACAACGCACTCAGTGCTCCTCTGCCCCAGCTATACTCTGACACAGCAAGCAGCAGACTCAAAAGCAGAAATGTTTGTTTGCAGCTTCCTGAGCTGTAAGCACCATTTACGGCAAAAATGAGAGCAGCACCAGTGGAGAAGCAATATCCTCCCCTTCCACCACACGTTCTGCCTCATCTCTTCTATTCCAGGAGAGGGAAAGAATGGGATATTCTGTAGAAGAGACCACTATGTATACGGGAATGACCCTAAAAAGGAAGAGTTTTCCACGAGAATTTCCATTTGCCTTCCACATTCACTACAGACCATGTTGTATCAAGCAAAGAAACTTGCTGAAGTGGAGTACCCAGCCCACTATATTTAAAAATGTTGGTAAATTGAAAATGGATCATGCCACTTCTCTCCGCTCCTTCCTCCTCCTGTCCCCCCACACAACATGAATATATTTTGGAAGAAAAGAATACACCCACTACTTGTGCAGATTCTAAGTATTTCACAGCTTATGCATATAAGGAGGAAATAATAATATATCATTTCAGCAAATCTGCAGTGCTCCATGCCTATAGAAAAACTGCAAGAATTTTAGCAATACAAACACTTGGACAGGAGGTAACCTTCCCCTGTGAAGCAGGGACCAAAGTGCAGCAATGGATGAGACCTGCTGTGAATAATTAATGACATTTTTTCAGGCAGTGACTTATGCCTGAATTCCTAAAGGAAACAGTTTACTTTAACTGGTTTATTAAAGTTCTATCCCAAGAAAAATCCAAACTCTGTTTAATGAAGCAATCTAACCAATTTGTGATGCATTTTCCCTTTCTAGTTCTTCATGTGCTATTCAAACCCGTACAGCACATAATTAAACCAAGGATGGCTAAAATATCTCACTTGCTAAATTACTATACATTTGCCTAATTAGCAATTACAACCCACTGTTGCCACAGACATTTGCTGAGTAATACCTCTGTTCCACTGTAGGCTTGAGCCCAACTACAGAAAGTAATAACGCACAAAGCCTGCTATAGTTAGATGCTTAACAAGCACTATGGATAAATCAAAAAGAGGGTCACAACTTCAAAGGAACTGAAGCTTTAATTTACAGTGCAGGGATCAGCAATATAATTAATGAGAATTATAACAAAGCAAAGGAGAGAAATCACTGAAATCCTCTAAGCATGCAGCTTTGGGGAAAGCAAACAAACAAAAGCCAAATGTTGTCTAAAACACTTTACTGGTGCACGGTGCTTCTGATCTGCGATCCACCCCTTTCCCTCCCCGCCAGCCTCCTGTTAAAAAGAATGAAAGATTTCACACCAATTCCACACTTCAGAACAAGATTTCAGGGAGCTTTTCGCTTCCTAGGATGTAGGGAACAAGCAATGATAGGATCAGATAAAAGCACATAATGAGATTAAGTCTCATTAAAAAACTCCTCTTGCACTTCAAAGGCACTAACTCTATTAGAGGTTAGACTGAGAACGGTACACAGACCTACAGACACAACAGAGCCGTGCGTGTGGAACAGACCCTGTGCTGCAGGAACTGCACTTCTTGTCACAAAGCAAACAGTCACATCAAATGGCAAAACACTTTTCTGGAACGCATGGGTTTTATGTGACGAGACAAGACAGTATTAGATAGGGTACTTGGTGTGCCTTGCGTCGAAAGGGTTTCTAACCAGCTAAGTGTGACACATCTCCACATTCGAAGGACGCACCTGTAACACTCAGTGTAAGCAGTTGCTTTTTTGCACCGAGCACCTGGTACAGCAGCAGCCCAGGGCTCTCGCTTGCCACAAACCTCTTCTCTAATAACTTGTGTCCTGGCATGACCATGCGCTCCAGATACTGGGATTTCAGTCTCCAGAGGCACAGCAGGGAAGGCTGCAGACCCGTCCCTGCCCTCACACGCACGTGCCGTGCTCACTGCCACCTCCCGCATCCCACCCCTCTGCTGAGACTGGTGCACCTGGCTCTGTGGTACACGAGTCTCACGTGTTTCATAGGGTCTGCGATCCCTGGCTCTCAAATGCAGAAACTCAAGGAATGAAATGCCTGACCTTTACAGAAGTCAGAGAAAACTGCCTGCAAAACTTTTGCATGAAATATGAATACAATTCTATCAACTTTGACTTTTTGAAAAAAAAAAAAAAGAGAAATAAAGATACTTAAACATAAATTCAGATTATTATAGGAATTACTGAGAATTCAAAGAATTACATAGAAAGAAACCAGGCAACTATAATTGAAAATCAGACGCAAGCCTGAATAAAATTATACTAATATACCTTTAAAAGTAGCACTGACAAGTTAAGAAATTCAACATTCAGTGATGTACACAATGCCCAAATAAATTATATGCACCTTTGTCAACAAAAAAGTTCTTATTAATTTGCTAAATCTATTACATTATTCATACCTTCATAAATATCTTTATAGATAAGTATGCAAATATAGATATAGATAGATAGATATACAAAGCTATAAAAAGAATCACACTTCACATCAACTTGTCAATAATTAATCTATTTATTTTTTCTTCATGAAGGATATAATTACTGTTTTTATCAGCAAAATTCTTAAATTTCCATGGAAATAGATGATCCATAAAACTTACTTTAATTTTTGTTTCAAAGTTTTTATTACAAAATTCTTCAGCTAAAATAAGAAATTAATCATCTCATGACAATGTTAATCCTGATACTGTGAAGACGACTGAAAAAATTATTTATTAGCAATGAATCCTTAAGTGTTCAGTGCCATCCAGGTCAAATTTAGCTAGACCACTGACCCTAATCCTAAATGAGATTTTCTAGCTAGCCTCTATTCTGCCAGCACAGAAAAGCTACAGATGGCAGAAAGAAGGAACGCAACAATACCAAATAGGAACAGTCATTTTTAAAGACAACTTAAAAATAAATTTATTATACGGATTTATGACTAAATTTGCTGTCAGGCAGAAGAAATATAAAATAAGACAAAATAAAAATCTGCCTACCATGGAATATTGCTGAAAATATAGTGTTTGCACTGAAGCAAGTTCTGAGGCCAGACAGGGTCGCAGACTGGAATGGGGATGATGTTGAGGGCAGTGCTGCAGGCAAGGGGACTTTTTTCATAAATTCTGCTCTCCGTTTCCCAGTGCCAGCTTCTCAACTCCCCTCCTACATTCAATGCCATTTTAATGGCACTTTGCTGTCTTTTTTTCTCGTGGATCTGAGTATCAGATCAAAAAACCAATGCCTACAAGGATGTTTCTATTTGGCAGTTAATACTATTGCACTGTTTCCCTCATGTCACTCTGGTAATATAAAAAGACCTTGTAGCAGAAATATATTGCGTACGTTCTCAGTATGGGTCCCTTCAAACTGTAACAGCAACAAATGCAGGAGTCAAGACCCACTGTCTAAACTGCACCGATTTCCATACAACAACCTCTTACCAATTGTTAAGAGCATTTGTTCTTAACTTCTATCTTGACAATTTTATACATTATTGACAGGGTATAGGAGCACAGCATAACAAACCCATCACCTCTCATCCTAAAATTAACACAAAGCTCCCATGGATTATGCAACATTACTTACATCAAGGCAGACTTTTTTCAGAGCTGTGTTTGCAAGCACCAATCCATGGATTTATCAATGCCATTATTTTAACAGAAGTTTAGTTTACAACGAATACTTATTTCATGATTCATTTTTACTCATAAAAACTTTATGCTTTTATGTCACTTATGTGAAAAAGGTCTGCCACAAAACTCTATAATGACAGAGAAATAGTCCAGATGGAAATGCTGCAATCACCAGGTGTTACAAGAAGATGCAGCCATGCCATGCAGGCAGAGTCCAGACAGGTCCCTGCAACCACCAAACCCTGGGGCACCAGTTACTGTCCAACACAGCAATAAAGGTAAATCCTTCAGGCAACAGACCAAAAGGCAAAGCCAGTTTGGGTGCTGCCTTTCTCCAAAACATCCACCCCATCACCCACCTGTCCCACAAAGAAGATGTTGAGAAAACCTTCCAAACCTTTATGGAAGCTCTGCCCCCTGTTGAGGGCATGATTGCAGCCACGCGGCACACAAAAGTCTGACCAAAGAGGTGTAATTAGTGAATTTCGCCACACTGAAGTGCCACTGCCTGGATGTAAAAGCCTCAGTTACAGAAAATACTCTCAGCATATTTGTGGAGATTGGTAGTAAGGCTTTTACAGCATGACTTGGCCATCAGAATTTATAACCAGGAAAATGTTTGATCCAACTTCATACAATGGCCATTTCTTTTAATAGCATAGCATGTGGAAAATATACAGCCAGTACTAATGTCCTTGCAAATACGCTAAGTTAGCTGCTTCACAGATTAGGATAGTAATTCACACTACAACAGAATTAAAATCTGTTCAGCTATAAAAATGAGGCAGTAACACATCTCTCATTAGGAACTCTCTCCATCCGCTTAGGAATGCCTCTTTCCCTGAAAAGACTTCCATGAATGGTTTTCCAGTTTCTCTGCCTCGAGGGCTGGAAAGTCAGTCAGACCACCAAAAATACTCTCAGAACTACATATATAAATATGCACAGACAGAGCTATTAAGATTTTTGTGAGCCTAGCAGCCTGACACCGGAGAAGGCAATGCAGTCCATTCCTAACAACTGGGAAAAGCAAATTTATTTGGCCACTGTCATAGAACAGGAACTGCTTGGAACGGGGCAGTGCTTTTTGTCAAGTCTTGGGGGCATTTTCTGCTAAAACCAGCTGAGTGAAAATGATAACTCAGAAAAGAAAAGGCAAACCCTTCTTCTATCTGTGCTCCAGTGCTGAACAACTGCTGTTTTCACTATTGGTGTGAAGAGCTGCTAGGCAAAGTTGGCTCAAAGAGTCATTTTCTCAAGGGAAAGAGAAAGCTCTCCAGTTAGGAAGACTCTCTTCCCTTTAAGACAAGAGGACTGTGTGGCTCTTACCCTTTCCCAGGGCTGGCTTTGCCCAGTGGACAAGCAGAGTAAGGCTGAAGTAGAGGAGCTCAGGCTATAAAGAACACCCACAAAGTGGAGAGCCCTATGAGAGACAGGGATGAGCAACCATTGTAACGAATAGACTAAGTGAGACCTTGTGTCATGAGGACCGGCAGCTTAGGTGTAGGGTCCCAGTATCCAGCAGCAAAATAGAGACAAATTAAATCTGGGATGGCTGTAAAGCCTTAAGAATTCAACCACCTGTTCCAGATTGACAACTGGCCCATGAGACAAGCTTCTCTGAGGTGGACCATGAGCAGCGAGTAGAGCGAACAGAAAGAGAAGCAATCTCTGAGTCTTCAGCCTTCTGTGTGGTATTATTTTGGTGGCTGCAGTTGGTGCTTGGGCTTTTTACAGCCTCACAACAGGACACAAGAGTTTTCCTCTGAAAGGGGAGCACAGAATGGAGGTGGCCTAGAGAAAGTTCACAGAGGGCTCAGGTCTGACATACAGGGCAGTAGCAGTGGCCTCCAAAAAGACAGCAGCAAAGAAGCAGGGTGTAGCAGAGAGCACCTCCAGGGACCTAGGGGTGCGATTGGAGAGGAAAGGTATTTGGAGGAGAGTAAAGACTACGAATAGGTTTGTGCTAGGATCACTGGGGAACTCCAGAATGTGTGGAAGTGTTGGGAGGCTCTGAGGCTGGGTGGGAGGAGTAACAGAAGGGACTCCAAGAAAAGATGTTTGGGAATCTCATCTGAGCTTAACTGCAGCCAATACCTCCTTCTGCTACTCCAGTTTGGGGACAAGGGTGCACCCAGGACTACTTCACTTCTCTGCAGAACTGTCCTCTGTGTGTTTTGGTTTTGTGGAGGGCTGATGCAATGGGCTCTGGGTCTGTGACTGGGGCTGTCTGGCAGAAGTGAGGAATTTTTTTATTGCAGAAGTCCAGACAGGTGATTCAGACACCACTGCCATGCCCACATCAACACACCCTTCAGCATTACCCTGTAATGAATATAATGCAGCTGAGCTGGGGATTGTACAAAGTTAAGTTGCAGGCCCTGAGAAGATTTTATTGCAGAATCTGTGGTCTCTCACCTTCCTACCCCTAGTCTGTGGTAGCACAAGTAATGAACAACATCAGATGCCCACAACAAACCACCTGGGCTTGACTTTCTGAAATGCTGAATACCTATGGATTCTGTTCAGTCTGAGTCGTGACTGATTATCTGCTCTGAAAATTGACACCCCTCCTCAAGAGCACGTCTTTTGAAAACATTAGCTCCACATCAACCTTCCAAAACTGACAGAGGGACTGTGGCCAGAGGATATAAATCAATCTGAGCTAATTTGCGATTAGGACTATTGTACGACAGAGTAAGATTTAGAGAGGGAAAGGACATTCCTCAGGCAGTTAAAAAAAACCCAAACACTTAAATAATGTGCTTTTTGTTGCATACAACAAAACATAATTCACCCTGCAACCTTAGCAGCTTGTGTTAAACTAAAGCAGCCACAGCTGACCTTCCTCAGTCACTCTGACAAGTCTATATTAGTTGTCCTCATTACATAAAGACAATCAATCAGAAATTGGAGAACAATGGCCTTATGAGGGTTCATAAAAATTGAACACAAATCCTCTATGCCACTCAGTCAGGGACAAGTTATTCTCAGATATACAGACACACATCTGTGCCAAAGCCCACATAAATTTTTTTTTCTGAGTAGGGTCTGGGCCCAAGAAGGGAGCTTGCTGATTGCCTCAGGACGTACAACTGCCGGAAAGCTGCTCACATTTCCCCGTTCAGTGAGACTCCATCTTCTCTCCAAAGAATCACAGAATCTTAATGGTTGGAAAGGACCTCTGAGATCACCGAGTCCAACCATACATGTGTGTGGTACAGAACAGGAAAGGTATTTCTAGAAGTAGCTGCTGTAAATTACTTTCTTTTTTTTTTTTGTATTCTGATATTACTCTGATGTACATGCTCTATGCCAAAAAAATTAGCTAATTTATACACAAATTGCATTTCAGCAAGTTCCTCATTACTAATTGGGATTATCAAGGAGGGACTTGGAGCAAGGACCCCTCCACTTTCTGTCCTCCAGAGCCTCCTCCTATATGACAGGCCAGGCAGGCTCCACATCACTGATTTCTAATGCAGAGCATAGAGAGTACCACTGTCACACATGATTGAAACAAGCTAATGCCTTCAATTTTCAAAGGAGATATGGAGCAGAAAAACAATTATCAAGGAAGAAATGAGATCCTGGGTGCTTAAGTCATACAGGTCTGCTAGAGGTCACCAGAATTGCAGTTTCTAATATATCTTCAGAAGACGAAATATGAGGTCTTGTTCAAAATAGTAATGGGCCGCTGTGTATTGCTTTTGGAACTCCAGATGCCTGTTAGAAAAGTCGATAGCTGATAGTCAAGGATTCTGTTTGGTATACATGAAATGCAGCTGTTCCTAGTATACTTTGTTAACCCGACACCATCAAGGTTATTTTCGGTCATTGCTGGGTCAACTACCATTTCTTCCTCCTCCTGCAACCCTACACATCCCCTTCCCCAAATAAAAACCTCATGGTCCAAAAGCCAAATGGCCTTCGTCAAACTTGGCATTACTTAAATATCGTTTTATTGTTGGCTTTTTTTGTTTTCTCCGAATCTCACATACAGACTGGAACCAAGATGCAAGCGTTGCTTTTGGTCCTGACTGAATGGGACAAAAGCTCAATATCTAAATAGAAAAACAGTGTCATCCTGCATCCCCTTTAACAGGACTTTCTCCTGTAGCTACATTTTAAAGGTAAAGTAGTTTTCAGAGGCTAAAACAGCACAAACTAAAATTTTCCAGTGATTAACAAAACTTAGAATAGTCCTTAATCTTCTACTGTTCTTTCTGTTGTGTTGATCTTCACTTGAAAGACATTAAAAAAGGTAGATCATATTTGGCCATTTTGTCTGCTTTGCCCATACAGTTTAACTAAGGTCCTTCACTAGGTACTCCTGGAATCCACCCAAGCAATTCAAATGCCACACACAAAACACTCCTAAACTTTTGACATAGCACACTGTATCTTAACTTCTAGAGCCTCCTCTAGAATTTCACATCATATAAATATAGTTACACATCAGTGCTTCCCATTTCTCCAAGTTAATCCAGGAGCAAGTATAATCAGTTGATGAAACAGTAGTCTTATTTTCACTTCCAAATGATGATAAAGAAGTTAATACGCAAATAATTTTGCATATATAAAAAGCTACCAATCTCATATTTGGATCTGAAGGTCAAACAAGCCTCATAATATTTAAGAACTAGCACCCAAGTAAAGCACTACATTTCACAGTAAGCAAAAAACTCCCTCACAACCTTGAAGACACTGGAAGTCTCCAATGTGTGCTCCTTTCAGCTTCCGCAGAAGACACATACTGCTGACCTGTTAAATTCTGCCTGAGTCCTCTGTTGTAAAGCAATCCCAAAGCGTACAAACCAAACCTCATCTGTATCAGGGGGTCTTACAGAGCTCCTGAATTCGGGAGCTCCAAGAGTTAAGATTGAATTCGTTCTAGACCTCCACCTTGGACTGGGAAACTATGCCTCATACAATGCTGTCAGGCAACTTTCGTTCACCCACTGCAGCTGCAAATATAATATTAAAGTGGAGTGAATATACCACATAGGTGTATACTATCCACAGACACTTCTCTACAGAGTCAAAGAAAAGACAATAACATTATCCAGACCTAACAGTTTCTCGTCAAGGTTTCTCCTGCCCCATGCACTTGGAAGCAAAAGTGTGTAGGGTCACATCAGCAAGCTAGTTTGAATTACTAACAAGAAGTACACACACTCACAAATGCATTTGGCAAGTCAATCCACAAAATGACCCAGTATTTTGATGATAAAGATCTCAAATACTTCATTTTGTGAGGGAGCAGCCTCATCCTCTAAGCAAAATTTTTTCACAGAAATGTCATACATGTTCACAGTCTCACATAGATAACTTAGCTCACCACTTTCCATGAGAGTGGGGAGGTGGGGAAAGAGGAAGCAATATGTTGTGCAATGCAGTATTTGTAGCCAAGCAAATATAAAATACATTTGACAACTAACTAGATGGAGATACTGCTGCTGCTACTGTCAAATCTATCTTTAAACATGCAGCTAAATAAGGAATTTAGAGTCCATTTCAAGTGCTGGCTGAAGTCTAAGCCTCTCTTTTATAACTTGGGAGGAGCACTCAAGCTCGTACACAAGAAACAGAAGCAGGGACACTACACTGAATTACAACACACCTCTTTCAACTGGTTCTTCACACGTATCTGCAACAGCGCTGTTGTCAGGAGAGACGCAAGTCACAGTACAGATGATCTACAAACACATTCTCATAGTCTTTTCAATAGGTCCAACAGTCAGTGTAGACTAGGGCACGGTTTAAAGCCTTGAATTTGATTACTTCCACAGTTCAGCTGTTTTTAAAGAACATGTGCCTTCTGTTATGTTGAAATTACTCATTGTATCTCAAAATGTGGCCATGTGTAAGTCTGCTGCTGGAAAGGTTAAAAAAAAAAAAAAAGGAGGGGGGATGTTTTGGAATTGCGGCTTCAGAATAGATGTTGAAACGGCCTGATTAATACTTAGATTTCTGCTGCAGTAAAGATTGTCAGAAGGCTGTGCATACATTAATCCAACAGAAATAATGCAATTTAAAAAAACATAGGAAACTATAGCGCATACTTTAAATATAGCTGTGCATTTGAGTTCAAAGCAGAGATTTTTTGACAGATTCTGCATCTTAGAGAAGGGGGGGAAGAATGGCAATTATGGGATTTGATATATTTTTAAGACTTTAAAGACTGTAGCCATTTTAACTCAATGTTGGAAAGAGCCTTTGAAAGTAGTTTCACTGCAGGAATAGAACTATTTTAAGTAACAGAACGTAACTTTAATTAAACTCCACTTGAGCTTTTAAACTTGAAGACAAACAAAAAGACCAACCCCCAACTCCAAGTTTGCACAATAGGTAGTTTTCTCTAAGCTTTATGGAGCAACTGGCCATCTATTTACCTCCCCTCATTTAGCTAACACTAATTTCTAATCTGGATTTTCCTTCCCTGTAAAGATTTCATTAAAAAAAATCCTGAAAGTACTTCCAAGTAAAGTCAGAACTTGAAAATAAATTGTAAAAATTATATACGCTGATAGATATATGTATTATATTGCATGCTTTAAAACCTCCAAGATTTGAATAGAATAACAGTCTATAGTGATTTTTACCCATGCCTTCCCTGTCCCAGCCCCAGCAGAAGGGTAATAGCTTTCCTCCATTCTGATTTGAACAACTGCGCATTAACGGCATCAGCCAAAGGGATGTGAGAGTGCATGGCATGTAATTTGGATGGATTTTGGAGAGACACTACTTTGGTTGCAAGGATAATTCTGCTCGCTCTGATCACACCCCGTCTGCAAACCAGGCTTTGTGCCTCCAGATGGACAAATCCGATTCTTCACCTCCTTGGCTGCCTCCTGGACTGTGTGCTCTTCAGCACCCATGGGCTGCACCAGCAGGTCCACCTGGGCCATCAGCTCTTTCCTTGAAGAGACTGTGATCAGTACGGGAAGGAGCAGAGAGACAGCCTTCCTGAAACTGAGCTGTTGTTTCATTTTAACAGGGAAAATACAAAACAACAAGCAGCTTATGCATATACCTCTCTCATCCGAAGCGGAACACTGGGAAGATGTAACCACCTGGTAAATGTATGATATGAATATATGATGATATATGAACAGATGATTGGTCACTTGAGGAACTCGGAGCCCTTAGAGAAGAGTCATATGTAGGTTAGAATCAAAACTGCATTTTTTTATCAAAAGCTTGTGCTCCCAAAAACTTTTTAAGAAAATACAGGAAGAAATCAGAAAATGAGGTGGGATGGGAGGAGTTAGAGAAAATATTTTCTTGAAAACTGATAGTCTGAAAAGTTCTTGAAAGATGTAGGGAAGAGGCATGGATCTGCATGCAATTTTTGTTACTTTTTCCATTCTGCATGTTCTTTCATGGCTCTTTCTGACTGCAAACACACTACATGCTTAGTGTCCCTCACGGTTGAGCTCCCCTCCATCAGCAATGCCACCCATAAAGCAGTCTCTGCAGTTGTAAACCTCCTCAGAAAGGCTGGACCATTTTAGCTCCATTATTACAAGGCTAATTTTACTGGCCTGCATTCTGCTACAGTCCTCACCAACAGTCTACCAAAAAAAAAAAAAGAAAATAAAAAAATCCTGCATTATCTACTCTGAAAACGATTGAAAAATATTTCTTCCTATATAAGAGTAGCAAAGGGTGAATGGCAAATAGTAGTTTTAAGATGATACTGTGAAGGATATTTAAGTTGCTAGCATGTAATAGGGCAAAAATATTTATTATTTTTTTATCCTTTTGTTTTGCCCTGTCCCCTGTATGAGTAGAACTCATTCACTGGATATCTGATTCTGGAAATAATTGTCCCGTTGATACTGGACTGATACTGGAAATAGTTTTCATTCCTGTAACTTGCTCCTCTGCCCTTGTTGGCTTCCTCTTTCTCTCTCCTACTGCTTCTGCTGTCTTCCAAAGTTCATTAGAGTACAGCGGAATTTGAGCACTTTCTTCAGCAGATTTTGCTAAAGGCAAATCAGAAACCAGCCCAAGTCTTCTCTCATTTTTCTGGCCACACATTCTCCCTCTAGATGGACCAATACCAGCAGTAAATATAGAATCATTTGCCTGCCACTCTCCTGTTGGTTAAATACTTTAATTTTATTTGTTCAAATACTGAAACAGACATTTTTTCCTATGCATGTTTTATCCAGGAGACAGAACTTTTACTGTTTGCTGCAGACAGCTTCAGCTCTGCTCTCTTTTATAGACAGATCTGTTTATTTACATCTTTCCCAAAACCCAACCCCATATTGTCATTTATTACCCTGCAGTCCTGCAGGAAAAAGTGTATGTGATGTATTGTCTTTACTGAATTACCAGACGAACTATTTTAAGAAAGATGAGTCACAGAAGATACATTGGGGGAAAAAAATCAGATATAGAGTACAATAGCTTATATAAATACAATGGCCAGGATTTTCAATAGAGTTAGCTGATTCCTGTGGGTCCTCTGTAAATTCCAGGCAACATGTCTACTTATTGTAACTCATACTTTTACTGCTTCGAATCGGCTGGTTTCCATTATCTTTCATATCTTTGAAAAATGCTTTGTAGGAAAATAAACCATGCTATCAACTTCCTCTATTGTAAACCTAATAACAAAACCCAAATATATTTTACAAATATTTGCCTGCCCATCAACCGAGAAATGAAATTTAGAGAGTGTTTTACACATACATGTTTGATTCAAATCACCAGAGTGAGTGAGTGAATCCCCATAATCACTTCCGATGTAAAGGCTTAAACGACATTAATTTCCTAAATTTAATGCAATATGATGAAAAAATGGTAGGTTTATTTAATAATATGCTTGTTGACCTCTTTCATCCAAGGAATGGCTAATATTTATGACTGCTTTTACTGGAAGAAGGGGGTTGATGGGATTAGATACTTATTTCATGCAATCCTATCTACAAAGCAAGGGCAAGCCACAGAAAGGGAGAAACTTCTGCCTTTGATTGCCGGAACAAGACCCTGGCTAGCAACTACTCTCTAACAAGACGTTCCCTTGAGCCTATGCAGAAAGTGCAATCCATTTTCTGAGGCACCTCCCCTGTGTTGTTCGCCTCTTCTCACACAGTATCATTAAGCTTTATTAATTCCCTTGAGTTTAGGCAAACCATCTTACACTGCTTTGCTTTGCATGTAGCCTGTAGTTATATTATTGGTCCTTACTGTTTTACCTGTTGTCCTCACTTGAACTCTGTGAAGGACCTTCTTTGCTGATCTTTACCCTAAATGAATGGTAAGCGTTAAACCAATCCCAGTGAAATTTTACCCGAGCCTTCACCGAGCGCACACTTGAAATCTTCATGGTGTGGTTCCACTGGCACACCGCACTGAGCACCACTACATTTCCAGTTTGCATTTTGAGATAGTATGAAAAGTTAAGGCCAATTGAAAGCTAACACAAACCTGCAGCCAAATTTTGCTCGCTTACTAAAAAGAACTGAAATTTTTGCATTCCTAAAAGTCATATCACATTTCAACGAAAATTTGCTTTTTTGAGGTAAGGAGGTGTTTGCTTCAGTTAATTAGAGCGGCTAACCCTATGCATTCTGAAGGAATAGCTGCAATTCCCCTGCCTGGGGAAAGGGCAAGAAAGTCAGTCTGTCTCACGCTACCGTTGATGAAGCATTTGCACGCTGGAGATTGGGTTTTTGGGAGACTCAGTCCTCGTATGTCCCTGGTTGAGTAGTTTGGTAAAAAACCATTAATACCTACTTGCACTGTGCTTTAGGCTCCAGCGTGAGCAGAGCAGGAATTTCATGTATTTGCAATGTTCCAAATTGAACATTTTGAAGCAATTTGCAATAATTTGAAGTTCAAGGACACAGCTCATCATAAAGATTTTCGTGTGTCTGAAGTATTTGCAAGTATTGAGGGCTTCCGTTTTAAAACTCTATACTGTTCTTACATGAAATGCATCTGAATTCTGACTTTGATTTGACCAAAAGTATTTTACTGGATAATTCTGGTACCTACACTACTTATTTAGATCTATACAATGTTCATTGCTCTAATTCTAGTTCCCTGGCTACTGTGACAAATCTGAACAGACTTTTTACACTACAAGCAGATTTTTCAAGAAGCTATAAAGCAAAAGTATTAAAATTTTGTAATATATGAAGTGTATTGACAAGAGGCAACAATATAAAATTTCTCCTCCCTTTAAAAAAAGAAACCAAAACACTACTCATATAAACATTTATGCACATGATTAAATATAAGCGTGCCTACTCATCTGCTACATCTGCATAAGTGTCTGCAGGATATGGGCCTAATTCCCAGTTTACTTTCAATTCTCTCATATTTCCAATCCATACTTTGGAACAAAAATAAATAACTGTTCACAGCACACCACATTTCCAAATCACTCTATGAACATTTATATGACAATTAGGGACACAAGTACCTCACACAACATGGAGCTAAACAGAGACTCCAGCTCAGGACCAGAAAAGCATGAACCACATCATTGCAAACACTTTGCCAGAGTCACTCTTCCTGTCTCTATACAGGATTGCGCAGACCTGTGCTGATGATTTATAGTGTTCTTGGGACTCCAGCTAGTATAGGAACATGGCAAGACACTGTGCTTTCTTCTATACACGCCTGAAAATATTTATCACAGTCTTGCAATAAAATGCCTAGCTGCAAACTCCTCATCCACAGCCTTAACAAGAGAGCAAAAAAATGTAAAATTTGCATCCTTGCTGCATCAAAACAAAGCCCTTGGATTTAGTAAAGGACATATTCAGAGATACCCTGTGTTATTTCACCAAAAAGCCTTTTTTCTCTTCCACTGAAGCAACAATGTATCTTTTAAATGTTATTTTCATGCGCATCCAAGTTAATTTTCCAGCCTCACTGGAGAAAGCAATCAATTGCAAATTAAATGGTAGAAAAGAGTATGATAGTATAATGTCCCTAAAAGTAAATGGTAGGTACAGTCTTGAAGCAAGATTTTAAAATACAGATTTTGTAAGTAGAAAGAAAATGTACTGCAGACACAGTTCCATTATTCTGCCTAATTTCATATATTTGAGAACCAGAAATATTCAGCACTCCAAAATCTCACGAGGACTGAGTGGGCAAGGCACAGCTCAGCAATTCTGACGAAGAATATCCTTAGTCCCTCTAAGTAAACTGCTAAAAATCACTACTAAAACCAACATATTAAAAAATTAAGTAAATACAATGACTCAAATTCTGTCATCAGTTCCGAGGGGGCACCTCCCATTAATCATTCTCGTCTATGGAACAGGCCAGAGGGCTAAGACACTTTTTTTTCCATGACCTTTTACTATTTTTCAGTGCCATGAAGCAGATAAAGAGTTCCAGTGACGCATGAGGAAACTGAAGGCACTTCTCTCTCCAATTTTATGAATATGCTTGTCCAGTAGTTCACAGTTGGTTCTTGTTGTTTCATCTTACTGCTCTTGCCCACATGAAAGATCTGTATTTCCACTTCTTTTTTTTTTTTTAATAATTTAGCTCCTGATGCTGAAGATAACAGTCTTATTCATCGTCTGGAAGCTCTCCTGACCATTTCATTAAAGAGTCACTAACAAAAAAATGAAAAACAAGTCGAAATTTTGCACTCTGGCTACTGCTGCTCTGTGAGTGTGAGCAATTGCTGCCACCTTAGATGCACTGTTAGTAATGCAGTATAAACCTTTAAAGGCCTTATTTCCTTTGCAAGCCCAGGCAGCAGCCACAAAACCCAAAAGTACTATGACCCAGGTCGCCATCAGCATATGATATGCCTTTGGAAAAGGACTGTTAATCAGATACTATCTAACCTGAATCCTCTGAAATAAAATTGCAGTACCTTCAAGCTCTCAGGAAAGTTAAAAAATAAAAGAAGAAAAGAAAAAAATAAACCTCCCAGATGTTTATGGGCAGCTGCCTCAAGGTGTGAAGCGTTCTGTTTGTAGTTTTCACACAGCTTATCATAAGCAGTGGGACTGGGGGGT
>JAOXJK010000023.1:47680004-47707878 GCA_025774025.1 Xenus cinereus | reverse complement strand
GGGGACACGGGGACAGTAACAACATACGAGAAGGGCAACAGAAGATGAGAAATTGAGAAAACAACTCTGAAACAGTTTTAATGCTTGAAAGAGCATTTTTTCTTCAGCAGCTGCAGACCATTTGTGAGGGTCAAAACAAAATCCACCTTTCTGAATACAAAAATTATGGCATTTAGGGGGAAAATCAAGACTGCAACCTGAAGAGGTCAAGGCTACAAAACTGACTGTTGAGATATTAATTCTATCATTTATCATTCAAGAAAATGCTGCCAAGTTGTAGTTATCAGAAGCAAACTAAGTTGTGTAAATTTATGCTCTGCAACAAATTCCTCATAACTGTGTGCATTAAACACTACTACCACATGTCATACGATGAGCAGGAATACAACTGGGTATAAAAACTGAATTACTCTCTTGTCTTGCGTCTATTAGATCTGAAGTACATTGGTAAAATAGCAAAGGGGTACTTGATGCCACTGTTCATAAACAAACACACTTGTTGGTTTTCTAAAGCTGTGAACCCATCAGTTTTCCTCCCCAGACTAAATTCCTACAAGAATTGAAGGGAACAGTCGCTGTTGATAAGGCTTGGGTAAACCTCTGGGAACAGCTGATGTGAGCTAAGGCAACTTGCAGCAGTTGAACATCATCCTCCTCCTCCTCTGCTGGACACTCCGGCCAGTTCAAAACATCCTGACTTTCACCCATCGCTTCCAGAAATTTAGGACAGCTCAAGCGGCAGCTCCACCTCACTGCTGTAGCTGGCACAGTCCTTCAGTGCCCTTTGCATGCCAGACATTTTCCAAGGCAGAGAAAAAGCCCCCAACACAAAAAGCTTGCCTTCTAAATCACACGTATTCCTGTGTATTAGAACAGCTCCTGTACAAGCAATCCATTGACTTGCCTGAGCTTTAACAGGCGAGGCACAGGCTGCCTCCTCTCAATTTTTCACTTGGTCATGGCTGGTTTGTTGGTTAGCACATAAGATTCAGCCTGCTAACCCAGACACATGCCGGTCAGTTTGCATATTTGTACTAGGTCTCCTGTGCCATGGATTCACTGAAGATGCTGCTTTTGTGTGTCCAATATCTGCACACACAGCAACTGTTTGTCTGAGGCCACTGTTTGTTTTTTTTTTAAACAAACAGATGACAACTACAGCTGTAAAATGCATTACAAAGATGGGAGTGAGAGAATACACCAAGAAAAGGATGAAAAATGTGAAGGAAATTGCAAGAGTATGAAATTCGTGCACTTTCCAACATATTCCAATAGCTAAGTTACCTCCTCACTCTTTCAAAGAACGATAGGCATGGTTGCCTAAAGGTCCTTCTTTCTTTGAAAACCAAAATTCTTTGATTGTCTGGCTCCACAGACTGCTGCCCTTTTCACATTTCCCTAGTGATGTATTAAAATATGTCATTCTGACATAGCAGTTTTGGACTGTGCTACTATTCATAAGTCTATTGGAACCAATGTGCTGGGAGGCAGTCAGATGTCACATGTCACTCTGAAAATTCAATTAAAAAAAATGTTTCTTCCTGCTTGCAGTTCTTTGAAAAAGAAGAGGGGGAAAAAAACATATGCAACAGAAAACACTGGGCCTTATTATTGATGAAAAGACTATAGAGACATCTTTGCCAAGCAAATCCCTGTATTCGATGACTCATGACTATTATTACTGAGGAAAGATCTGTTTGTGGTAAGACAAGGAGGAAAGCAGAGGCTTGCAGGTAGTACCTAACCATTTCAGATGGTCAGATACTACATATTTTTAAATTGGTTCATCTGATTTTCAATACCTGCAGTCACACATACATCTTTAAGGTAAGCGGATAATCATTTTATCTACCAAAGGTATCTGTCAATAGTAATTACTGTCATTGTTTTCATTGCAATTTTTGCCACCTGATCTAGCAATTGATTACTTTTCCTTAGGGTGGAAGGCATGAAGTAGCCCATGAGTTGCATTCCTTCCTCGTGATCAACTAGGGGAACTCCACCATCGCATGTCAATGCAGAGATCACAGCAAAGCACATGAGAACCAGAGGTTAAGTATTGCTGGATGAAAAGCCTGAGCTATAAAAGACATTGCCAGAGGGGATGAGGTCAAGTGGAATGAGACCACCTCTTAGGCACACTATGAGACTGACTCAGGCAGTTTTTTCATCAAAATTTGTAACTGCTCCCCAGAAATGTGCCTCTACCAAAGGATATCAGAAGAGTGGAAGGCTCCAGACACACTTCATTATGAAGGCATAATTCACCAGCCAGGTGCTTAGAGGCACGCTTTTGACATGCTGCAGGAAACCCCTTGAACAACTAGAGAAGGAGGAGAGACATAACACTGGGATCTGACATCAAGATGTTAGTCAATCTCCCTTCTGTCAATCTCCGTTTTTTTAGCTGCTTCCAAAATTCAGTCTCTTTTACGTTCAGATTACTGTTTTATTGCCAAAATAAACTCTTCAGCTCTAGTTTTCTACTACCTTGCCCCAAAAGAAATCTCAGGAGGTTTAAGGCCAGCCTGTGTGCTTAGTGAAACCTGAGATGCATTGATCAAGGAAATTTCGTGTCCTCTGTTGTCCCTTAGTTGTGTGACATGGTATCAATCTTGTGCATAGTCATGGCTAGGGACAGGCTTTGGGGCAGAGAGAGGTACTGCAATGTATCTCTTCAGCCTCATGACATACATGAATTTGGGAAGAGAACTGATGAGGAAAGGCTGCTGCCTTGCATCTGCGTATGTCCCTACAACTTTTCAAATATCTTTCATCCTCCGTTGCCCCACCTCACGGGTGGTCATGGTATGGATGATAAGAAGCTTACATGTCACATAAGCAGCCTCCCTGGCTTAACACTGCCTGCCTCCATGCAAGAGGGACCAAATAGAAAGAGAGAAATCAACAGTGGTGAATGCACAGGGGACCATGCAGAAAATAGCGGGAAAAGGAGTGAGTCAGAGCAGAGGAGACAGCCTGAGGTCAACAAAAGAAAACGAGGACGAATTAGTGGGTAGCGGTGAGAAGTAAGAGCTACAGGATGTGCAGACCAACAATCTTTTTCTTTCTGAGAGCCAGCAATCGTTAAGAGGAAGCTCATTCACTTTCCTGAAATAGTCAACATTTTTACAGAGAGCCAGTCACAACCAAAACGTGTAGTGCTGTATTATTCATAAGCATTTTAGCAGTCTTTGCCTGGACTTGCCTTGTGATTGTGATTTGTATGATAAATGCAGCAGTGTAACATCTGCATTCTTCACCTAATATGCAACAGGCTGTATCATTAATAATAAGCATATAAAGAGCACTACAAGGTCACACATTGCTTTTCATAGTAAAACATATCTCCCACCCACCCACCAAAGCGCATAAATACAGTTCAGATGACACATCCCAACATAGGTTATATCAAATTTGATAACATAATGGAGAAAGAAGCTGGTTTGCCTTACTCATAAACTGTTCAATATGGGTTGCATTTGGCCCGTGGCCATGGTTCCACACCTTCGCTGCCCTGTCTAGACTCCTCAAACCCTTCCAGCAGGTACAGGGGGAACTGAGCTTCAGCTCCCACGTGCCCCCCAGAGCAAACAGTTTCCCTTTTACACTCCTTAATGATGCCTGTCACAACACACTCACGGACCTGCCGTGGTGGCAGAAGGCTAACGACCCCAGTTGTAGCCTTTTGTTGGAGACGCTGGCACAGAGGTTGAGAGCCTCAACCACGCTCGGTGCAAGGCGTAAAAGTACAAGTGGAATTAGCATAAACTGCTAAACAGAGACTGGTACAAGAAACTTATTTAAAGAAGGCAGAATCTCACTCTCTGACTTGATGTGAGTACAGATTTTCATCTCTACCTTGCTCCATTTTAGATGAATCAGGACCAACTCGCCTATTTCCAAGATAAACTTATTCATACGCATTAAGACTTACAGCCTTTTAATCAGGCACCATAACTGGAAACAGCCATACTTGTCACAAGCATAACATGAAATGCCATTAATTTCTGCATGCTGGAGCTCAGTTACCCTTCAGGTTTGCTAGATAAGTTTTTAAGCTGTGTACAGATTACCATGGAAATTTAAAACAAACTGCTCTGGTCCTCAAGGGGAAGCTATATTTCTACCCTATCTTAACTATTCTCTGAAAACAAAATGATGAAGAGATTATATTCTAACCTCAATAGAGATTTCTACCAAGCTAAATCTACTGAAACTAGTTTTGCCTCCTGCTGCTACATAGTGTTAATAAATAATCTGGGCGCAACACTCTCCCTCCCAAATTTGTATCGGTAGTTTCATTGTTTAGATATCTATAGGCTGGAAGCTATTTTTACTACATCCTGTCACCAGTAAGGAGACAAAACTGCCAGGAAGAGGATGCATTAGGCTTTTACATTAACTGGTGGTAAAACCAAAGCCCAAGATAGCTCAAGAGCTGGACATTCACTTGCTGACACACGTGTGCTGTGTATTACTGATTTGGTTTTCCACATCAGTTCTTAGTTCACATGACACTGGAGAGCCCACAGTCTTACAGATTTAGAGCTCAAAGGAAGAGAATCACAGTTTGCTAGAAGTACTGGGAAAGGTTTAGAAAAACCCAGCCCATGCTGCTTACAGCAGCGAGCTCACATGCCAGCAGCCCTGAATCACTTGCCTGGACAGCCCAGCAAACAACTGCACCGTAACATGTAATCCCAACAGAAAATTGATCGTCTGCCTACACCTCGTTCTCATAGAAAATAACTCATTCTTCAGACTTGTAGTTGGAAGCGTTACTCGGTACCACGATCCAATTTGCTATCAGATGCTTATTGACTTGCATCCAACTGGAAATGCACACTCATTGTAAGCGCAGGACTGTGAGCACGCATTTGTAGGTTGTATTGCTGTTTGATGCAGTTCTCAGTACTACACAGACACAACAGCAAGAAAAAAGTTCCCTTCAGATGAAAACTTGATCTAAGAGGCCATCACATCAGTCCGAGCCTCAGAGTGAATTTATAATAGCTAAGCCTTAAGCTTTATCTTTCATTGTTCTCTGAAGTATTATTTTTTTATTCCATGTTAAATGGAGCCTTGTCTCAGCAAGTAATGTTGGCTTAGGTCCTGAAAAATGTATGTTATAATTTTAAATTCAAGTCCTAAATTTTATGTTGAAGGCCTTGCTTAAACATATAATCAAATTAATTGATATTAAAATATAGTTTTAAAGTCAATAGAACTGGTTTTGAAAGGGATAGCATTACTTTTCAGAGATATGGTGGAAATTTTAGTAAATGAAACAATTATTGAAGAGTTAAATATGGGACCTTTTTTTTGGTACATGTCTTTAACGCTTTGTAGCAAATGTTTTCCTCTCTAGTCCCATATACTCTTCAGAAATTAACACAGTATTTTTTAAAAAACTGGCATGGGCAATATATTTTCAATAGCTAGGAACCTTGACAAATGAACATTTAAGTCTCTGGAAACATTTTTTTTTTCCAATAAAACTAATACAGTGAATTCTGTAAAGAAAAAACCCTCAAATCTGTTGTCTTAGATTCATTGTCCAAGCTTAGGGGAATGCAAAGTACATGAACCATACAAAAAAATAAAGTGCAAGTGAGATTTTAAGAATTATTAGCATTTTTGTATTACAGAAAAATAAGAACATGATATTAAAAAAAAACATATGGATAATAACCTAATAAAATCATGCTGGAGATATTTTCTGGATTATGACTGTAGCCCCATGCACAAGCAGTGGACGTTGTAAAGGGCTGGTTCTTCTTTTAGTAAAGCACTTAAATAAAATCTTAAATGGCAGTTTGCCAGTGATGCTACAATGTGCTACAAAACAGCAAAGTCTAACTTGGAAAAGATGTTACTGAAAATGAGAAATGAAATGTGCTGGGATTATGTCACAAGTGTTTTAGGTTTGATCTACAACATCAAGCTTTTGCTTAGCTAGCTTTGTTATTTGTGAACACGAAAAAGAAATGTTGCCTGGTACACAGATGTAACTTTGACCAGCCACAGTCCTTCTGCTGAGTTTGCTTCCATCTTTCAGGGAGTTGTTTTATTGCATCCCCCTGTAACACTGCTGGGGCAAGCTGCATGTCCACTGCTGGACTTCGTTATGCTAGAAGAAGCGGGAGCCTGTGGATTATCTCTCACTCACACGATTTCCAGGCAAAAACTGGAAACACTAGAGGATATTAGCTTTCCTCAACTCAAACTCTGCATGTACAGCAGGAGGAGTTACCAGTTGTGATTCACCGCAGTGCACCTCAGGGAGGGCGGGGGGGCAGAGTACAAAACCAGCTGGCAGGAACAGCTGCCGAAACAGTCAAAATAGGGTTTTTTTCCAGACATCCAGCACTCTGTATGCTTCTGAGATTCTCAGCCTTGTATTGATTGCTTGTTCACTCCAACCCTCTCCAGACCCTTGTTTCTCTGCCTTTTACTTCACTGTGCCTCCTTTCCTCCTCTCTGCCACGTTCCTCTCTCCTCCTCTCATTTTAGATTTAGTTCTAGGTGAGCCCTCCTCCCTTCCAGAAGCACTGCATCATCATCATCAGTCTGAGTTTCGTTGAACTTCCTTTCTCCGTTATAGAGCCTCACTCCCAGCCCCCCCATCACATCCACCACTGACAAAGTCCTCAGGGTACTTCCCGTCTTCACAACCAAAGCATCTCGCACAGCCATGTCCTGCTCGTCCTGAGCTGGTAGGTACCAACGCAGAACACAGTAATGGCTTCTCAACTGAGCTGAAAGCTCAACGCTCCTCTTACATCTGTGGTGTAGCATTATGTCTTTAAACTAAAAGTATTTGTAATCCTTAATTCCTCCCTCGCATCCCAGCCTCACCTCAGGCATGCCCAAGGCTCGAGGCACGAACCAAAGGAATCGGGCTGTGGTGGCTGCTGGTGCCCAGGTGGGGACAGGGCTTGAAAGTCTGTGAAATGAGCTGTTTGGAGCACGAACGGGGTAGGAGAGGCAGACGTGTGCACGCATGTGTGCACGAATTTGTGTGCACATACTTGTGTGCATCCAGGGACTGCAGCAAGGCTGCTGATGGCATCAGGAGCGAGAACTGGGAAAAGCAGGCAGGGGCCATGGAAAATCTGCAGTGCTGTATGTGTGTACGTTGGGGTAAAGAAGCTGAAGCCTTCAACTCATCACTACCCAATTGTCCATTTGTATTAAAATCTCACATAGATACATAACATTTAACATAAAAGATATATACTTTTAGAATAAGAGCTAATATGTAGAGCTTCAAAAACGCAGAGCTCCATTAGCAAAACATGACAATTAGCTTCATTTGGTGTATAGAAATCAGATTCTTGACCATTTGCCTTCTTGTTAATTCACAGTTACTCGTGTGACGTAGATGAGGCATTATGTAACAGCACTGCCCTTAAAGACTTTCAACATCAGAAATAATGCCAAGTAATACCATGTTAGAAGATAATGCAAATCCTATCTTAGATAACCTCCTCGATTAGAAAAAAAGTCATGGAACAATTTGAAGTCTGCAGCAGGCCCCCAGCTCTAAAGGAGCTGCTGCATTTCTGACTGACCCTGGCTGGACACAGCACTCCGCAGCCTTCCCCGGACTAGTCTCCTGCCGGGGCTCCTTGGTGTTACTGGGAAGAGAAGGGGTAAGATTTGTGGTCTTTTATAGCTGTGTTTTAATCAGTCTAACCTTTTCAGACAATAAAGTATCTCCTCTGACAGTCTGAAATCAATAAATTAAAACAAAGCCTTGCAAGTACGCCCACAGGCTTTGTCACTGAGGAGAATATGGAGTGGGGGCAGTCGGCAGCATTTGGAAGACTATTGAACAAACACTGTACATTAACTTTACTCCCCATAATTTTCTACTGCAATATAAATTCAATTCCTCAATATTAAGTAGCGTTTCTGGACAGTCAGATCAAAAAACACAAATTCAATCCCAAATATCTGACTACACATATCTTAAAGCCCGAGTTATTACAAGCACAGGAGAATGTTTTAGACTTAAGGCTATATAACAATAATCTTTACAAATGTTTCTGCTGTCAGAGAACTTAATTTTACCAACTTCTATGTCCTTCTGTATGGATTATGGCAATGTTAAAAATCCTAAGACTGAAAACTCACAAAACAGAAAAATTAATAAGTTCCTTATGATCACCTCTTGAAAAAACTGATGCTTGAGGTACTTGGGTGGAACAGGTGAAACGTATAAAGTCCCTTCCTTCAGTCCCGCAAAGACTTGTGCGTATAAGGCACAGTCTCATCAAAGACGACATCCCTTTCCACAATCAGATGAATAGCAAACTTAGACTTTTGCTTTAAATCCAGCAATGCTTATGCAGATATGTTTGTGTTGTAAAAAATAAATTAACTGTAAAATAATATCCTTCTAAACAAGTTGGTGAAATTTTTTAAAAAAGTTATAACTGAATTATTCCTCATTTCAGAACATTATAAAATGCTATTACCTGTGCTGCCTCTTAAAGCTTTTCTATAATGATCTTATTTTTCCTCATGCTTGCTCAAACGAGAAAAATTTCCCTCAAATGCACATATGTCTCATTTCAACAATAAAAGATAGGATGAAGATTTTTTCTAAACACAAAATGGAACATAGGATGGCTATTTTCTGTCACTATATATTTTTCTTCCAAATGTGTTTCTAAACAAGAAATATGAGTAATTGCAGACTTAAACACAGATGAGAAAGCAAAACAGTATAAAATTGCTTGGCAATATAAAAAGCCCCATGTAATCATCCCAGTTCCAAAAAGAGGTCATCAGCAACTAAGAGTTTAGCCTGTGCAGATCTGTTGGAAGGATGCTGGGGAACAGCATGTGCTTGTAGAGAAGCCACTTGAGCACAGAGAGAAGCAGAAGGTTTTGAATCGAGCCCTAATTTACACAGATCCCTAGGTGTCCTTCCACGAATGACCTGAGGCTCTAACCATCAGGGTTTGGCAGATCTAGCAACGGCAACCAAAGGTGTTTTTGCTTCCCACCATTTCCTCCATCTCCCTTGGAGATCACCGCCCCTCTGTCGGAGGCAGCAGAACAGATACTGCGCTTGCCCATCGCTGCCCTGGTTTGCAGCCCGGGGTATTACAGTGCCAGGCCTGCTCCATCCATGATTCCAGCTAGCACGCCAAGCGGTCGTCTGCAGGCCGCCGAAGCACGGCCACCCATTCCCTCCTGCTGCCATGGCTGCAAGGCAGGTAACTCACCCCAGGAGCGCTTCGTCTTCCAAATTTACAGAGGTACTCGCAGCAACGCACGCCTGCTGAGAGTTGCAGGCAGCAGTAATTGGGAATACAACCGGGCGTTGGTTGTACTCCCAATACAACGTGCTACAGTCGCATCCTACCTGGCTTGGGCAGGAAGGGTAAGGGATGGGTAAGGGCTGCACTGAGGGGAAGGAGAGACGCGAGGGCCCTCTTTCTCTTCTAAGCCAGGCTGTTGACTGGAGTCTGTTAGACTGCTCTGGGTCAGCAACTGGTGTTAATAAAGAAGAGAATAAAACTAAAACCAGTAAGAGACCAAAGCAGGAAGATGTCTGAAACAGCACCTCACCGTATTTCTCATGGTTTTCTATTCCGCTAAGTAATGTTTATGTTCCGTTCAGTACAAAAGACTAACCCTGCCTGCCCTCTGCTCCGCCACAGCAGACTGTCCAGGAGGAGGTGGCTGTGATACCCGGACTGTTCTGCTGACCAGCTTGTGATCAAGGCAGCAGATACTCGCAAAGGAAACAAGGTGTCAAGCCTGGTTTGGCCCCTGTTCTCTGGTGATGCTAACCCTGTTCATTACAGGCTGCTCCAGGGAGCAGAGGGATGTTCTGTCCGCTTCCTTTCTCCCATAGACCCATTACGCCGCGGGGAATTTTTTTTTTTTTTGCTTTCCATGTTTTTTTTCATCTCTGTTGTTCATTCTCAAGCCTCTTTCTCTCACCCTCCAGATTTCCTCTAGGCCCTACACCATCTGTCCAAGCACTCCTTCTCTTTATGCACACTGTTGCATTCTATTCCTTCTCTGTCTGTGATCTATATTTAGTTGTTTTCCTGTTTATACACCCCTCCAGAAAGGGGTATTGTTGAATGTGACTAGTCAGGAAGAGAAACAATGCGGTTAGAGCACAAATCCTTTCAGAAGAGTAATAAGGATGAGAAGTCGTACAGGATTGGGTAGGATATTAAACTTTTTCTTAAGATTAATCAGAAACAGAGATCTGAATATAAATCCATAAAACCCCTTAGAGCAGCCTGATCAAAGCCAAAGAACACCTAAGCAGGGGAAGAAACAAAGGCAAGGAAACACATGCAAACTTTTTTCTTTTTTGATGCTGCATTTTTATTTCTTTTTCCATAAGTAAAATAAAACAATTTCGGTTTGGAAACCTTATAATATCTGTGTCTCTTTGCTCAAACTACCAGGAGATCCTGAATGTGAATTCTGAGCACATACATGACAAAAGCTCTGGGAAAAGCGTGCTTAAAGACTACTGGGGAGTTTAGCATTGGTTGGTCCAGGGACACTTAAAGTGTCTTTAGTGTAGGAGTAGTCAGCATATAGCTGGTTCTCAAGAAGTTGGCTGCAGCACAACTGAAATCAGGACAGCTGAGAATGCATGGGCCACCATGGTGGGACAGTAAAGAACAGCAACACCATGAGAAGTGTCTGGTCTGACGGACACTAGCACAGCAACTAAACAGAGCATTTTCCATCTTCAATTTTCTTACAATAAAAAGTAGCTTGTGAACAGGGGTGTGGAGATAGGGATTGGTTGTGAAACACAACAGACACACACTAATACTGGGGAAGCTTGATAGCGTGTGTATTCTCCATAAGTAACACCTATCTACCATCATGATATGGAGCCCCTCAGTAGAGAACACAGAAATATACGATCTGGATCGAAAGAAATGCCTGGAATTCTGCTTTGGAGTTTTACCATTATAGTCATGCAAACAGTTTTGATTGTCATACAGACTGTCAATAACTCTGATAATCTTTAACATTATACTAGTAAATGCACTGGCAGCTAAAGGGGAGCATTGGGTGCAAGTCATTAGTTTCTCTGGTATCACTAAGTATGAAAGCAAAAGCTGGAGGACTTTGTAAAACATCAGATATTTGAAAAAATTCCAACTAGTGATTTCACAATTTTCCTAGGTGAAAACCTGTGTGTGTGTCACTAGTAGATGGTGCACAGTATGGATGAGAAAAATTCCTGTGCAAGCATCAGAACATAGGACTGATGTGGACAATACCTAGGACTTAAATATGAACGTCGATCTGCTCTCAACGACCAGCAGACATTTCCTGGCCAAAGGGGGCCCACAGCCTTTGCTATGACACCAGAAGGGAGGACAAAGGGAAAGGCTACAAAATGGAAATTAAGGCAACAGAAGGAGCACAGGAGTTTCAAGGAGAAGATGCTTGCAGCATGACATGCTCTACTGAGCTTGTTTGCTTCAGTTAGTAGCAAGAGTGGGTGTTTATAAGATATTTAAACAAGGGGAGGGAAGTGGCTTAGTCTACAGGATGGGCTTCAGCAGTGGAACAGAAGATGCATCTGAAGCAAATGGGAAAAAGATTATTTCATTAGCAGCACTTTTCAGGGGCAGGAAGAGACGTTTAAAGACCAAAAGGGAAAAGCCTACACCTGCGTGGACAGGAGATGACCTGATGATCTAGAAAAACTGCTCAATCATGAGACCAAAAGGGAAGGAACAAGGTCAGAAACTGTTCAGTCATACCCTGAATTAAGATGAGTGAAAATCCTGAAAGGGAGACACAATTTTTAAAATAAGTTACTCAATGCTGTTTTGGGGGAGATATTTCCACGAATAAGAAAAAAGGTGAACTTTGTAGTAATTTTCAGTCCAAAAGGAATGTCAGCAGCAAAAACCTGAGCTGCTAATCTGTTTGGTGTCCAGAACTAAACAAAACTCCACTCCGTGTCAGTGAGAGGTTGTGTATGGTATTATGAGATCAAACTCTAATCCTCTTAGTAGCATTTTCCATGGAAAAACTGCCATACTATATGTATTTACACTGCTACGCGCATTAGTCATATAAATGCTATATACATACACGCACACAAAATATGGCTGCAATTACAACATATTCCTTATACATTGTATAATTTGAATCCTGTTCAGAAACTGTCCTAAAAAGGAGCAGAATACCACTAGGCATTATTTGCTTATGTTCCCTTTATTGCAAACAACAGAACAGACTGTCTGACAAAAAAGATGTGTATAATCTGGTTAGTGTAAAACATTTGTTATGCGTGCCCACATAAGTCCCTTTCTCTCCTGTATACATTAATGCCTCATTTGCAAATCAGAGGAAAAGTATGGGGAGGGCTGTACAAAACAGGTCAGTTTTAATTCCCGTTTGTCAGCCACAGGTATATGTGGCTTACCCAGGGCTTGGGTAAGAAATGTAGCAGCTCCACAGTGTCACCATGCACAGATCTTGCTTTGCTGTTTACACATACTGCAATCATCAGAAAAATATCAAAATTTGGTACATTGACCCAACTTGACCATCCAGCATGCAAATATGAGACATCAAATTATCTAAGCAATTTGATAGTGTATAAATATAGTCCTATCCAACAGAATTTTGTAGTAATTACTATAAAGCATTATTTCAAGGAGAGCACAAGTGAAAAACAATATTCTTTCCAGACTTGCTTGCTCCATAGATTCCTGCCTGAGGACTCCTCACTGCACACTCCAAAGCCTCTCCTACTAGGCAGTCTAAATATCCACTTTTATCCAGGAAAATTAATTATTCATGTCAGCAAAGCCAATATCAGCCAGCAAGACAGGATATTTCAAGCAAACACTGATGCTCTATTCTAATTCTGTAATACGCATTCTAAAACCTTTGAGTTATTGTACTATGATAATTTTTCTGATGAATTCATACTTTGGCAGTCTACCCTTTCTATTAACATCTACAGGATTGTTAAAATAATTCTACTGATAAATCAGTCATTTTATGTTAAATTCTGTGAGCTTTTTCTCCATAAATTATAGTACAAGGCCTCTTTTCCTCCCTCAGTACAGCATATTACAAGTACCTCCAAACAAACATCTTTAATATATTTCAACACGCTGCATTCCAACGAGAAAAACAGCCAGTACCATGCTATGTTGCCTCCCTCTTATATCAAAAGCATCTCAATAACCTTGACATAATACTGCTACTAGTTACTTCTTCTGCCTTACCCATTTGATTAGAAATAGGAATTGCTAAAACGAAAGAGCGACTTTATTTCATAGTATGGGAGAAATACTAGTAAAAGACCACGCTGCTACAATAAAGAATCTCATTACTGGGGACTATACTATGTCAAAGCCCAAATGTTTTATACAGATAAGTAGACTGATTCACTTGTTTCTGCACTGACTTCAAATACGGTCCTCACAAAAAATCCTAGCTTGCTTCCTGGTGTTGAAGTATAGAAACTGTTCTGTAAACATCGCAGTGACGAATCCCAGTTTCTTATCAAGTTCTCCCTCTCTGATCTCACATCTTCCTCTTCTTGCCTTCTTTAGTGGCTAAGGAGGATGCTTCCACTCTTGTTCCCCTTGTTCCTTCATTTTATGGTACAAGTGGGGTCTCTTTCTCTGTTTTCATGAATCTTGCATGAAAAGAGAATGGCCAGATAAGGCAAGGCAGGGAGAGTGGGGGGGTGGAGAAGATGTATAAAGCCTAATTTATTTAGGAAGCTATGCTAAAAATGAATCCAAAGCAACAATTTCAATTTTTTCAGTTTTTCAATAATTTCCTGTGTTCACACACAGACAATGCCCTTCAGATGACTGAGCTACAGACACACAGCACACTGACAGATCACCCTTGCAGAAAAATAAATGAGAAACAATATAAGACCCTGAAATTTTGGTTTGCATACAAACCTAGCCTAGCTCTGCTGGGCTAACAGAACACCTCAGCCATCCCCACTGCTGGCTGGGAGCCTCAGCACCCCAAAATTCACTTTGTTGGATTTTATTTGATGAAGATAGATAGATAGATACATTTTTTCCATGAATACAACACTCTTTGTGCACACACATATATCAAAGTACCTGCCACCTACAACTTGACTGTTTCTTTGCCTTGAAGATTTTTCAATTTAGGAGGAAAGAACAAGACACCATCTAAGATCCCATTAGGCAACAGTTAGAATTACACTGAGAAAAAAGCAGATTCCAGATTTAACAATCTCAACATAATTTGAGAGGCCAAATGTGTAGAATATTGTGATTTCAGATCCAGATGTGTTGCCATCCTACACTTCAACCTCTAGCTCAAGCAAATTTAGTCTGCTGGCTTCAGAGGCTTGGCCAGGGGATAGCTGTCCTTTACACATCCAGTTACAAGGACACCAGTTTTGTCCTAGCCCAGAAGTTGGTAATAATTTAAGATGCACTTAAATATAAGACAGTATTTGTTTGGTGTAGTCCGTGTTGGCAACTTGAGGCCACCAACCAGGAGACAGACAAAAGCCAAGGAGGTTTACCGAGAGTAGGTTGTTAATGCATTCTGTTACATCTCACGTTTTGGCAGGGAGGAAGGAATACTGCTGTATCAACAACAACAACGCCAGTCTGGTAACGCGTTAAGTGTCACAACAAAAGCAATACAAGCTTTCTTCTGATTCAGATCTGATTACAATTCCAGAGGGGAAAAAAAGAGCAGTTTGATTTGCTTTTCTTTTTGCTTTGAATTGCATAGGTTTGAAGTGGTTTAGGTTTTACAGCATTGTAAATTTAAAAGAAATACCTCTTAACTACCGGGTTAAGGTTCTTTGAATAAGAAGAGCTTTTTATCATAAATGCCTAAGTTAATGCAGGCTAGTTTGAAATTTGTCATGAAAATCCCAAGATGAACAACTACACAGGTTTACTTCTTTCAGCAAGTTTAAATGGATGATGACCACCCAGAAACCATGCAAAGCCATCAGGCTTTGCGTGACTTCATGTATCTGAAATGACAATGGACCAAAGCTGGCAGCTGATTTTCACTGAGGTTTTTTGTTCAAAGTTCAAAAGAAAACCCAGAGGGTGAAAATACACAGGCAAAACAGGAACAAAAGTTGTCATGCAAAGCAAAATGGTAACATGGGTAGCTTTATTTCACTATTATTTCACTATTTTGCAAGATATCGTAGATGCCATAGTAACCATGCTTTAAAAACAGAGTACAGTGCTGTGAAAATGGTACTATAGAGCTAAAATCCCCAACAGACGTTTGTGCTCAGTTGGAAGCAGAGCTGAGTCACAGGTAGGAAACCCTCAGCAATACATTTGGGAGCCTGTCGTGCAAGGGGGCTCTCTAGGAGTTTTTGCTACTGCTCTCCCTGAAAGAGAAACAATCACAAGAGAGCTGAACTGTGGAAAGCCAGAATGCAGAGCCATTTGAAGAGAAATAGGTGAGGACTATGGTATACGAGTGGGACATTTCTGAGATCTGAAGTAAGCTCTGTATTTGGGATTTGCTTTGGAGCTATCTGGCCATTGCCCAGCCTCGGAGCAGAGTGTCTCCTCTGAATCAGCATTTCCTTAAACAAAGTTTTATTTTTACTGATGACTCTTGAAGTACCTCAGTAAACTGAGGGTAGAAAGTACCAAAACAGAGGCAGTACAAGAAAAGCACAGATATGTGATTCCCATTGTCTGAGTCTAAACTATAAATTAAAAAAAGCTGAATCAGATGAATGATATGGAGAAGGGAAAAGCAGAACTGTTACCTTACAAGGGAAGCATTTGAGAAGGCAAAGTAAGAGTTTTAGTAGACGCTAGGACCCAAGAGCCTGGTCTCAAGGGCAGAGTTTCCAAGCGTGCAGAGCTCAGCATTTCCGTGGTCCAGCCATGGGAGTCTACAGGCCAGCACACAGCGCATTCAAATCCTCAACCTTTATTTATGAGAGGGAAGAAAAATCTGAAGACAAGAGTAAAAAATCATATCCCAGGAAGGCAGAACAACTTAATCTCTTCTCTTCAGTAACTGGAAAACGGGAAGTTGATATGCCTCCCTGAAGAGATGATACAAAATCCCAGACAGTGACAGCTCTCTGATCACTAGAAAGATAAATGAATGCTTGCGGACCACGGTGGTACTCCATGGAGTGAGCTCTATTCTTATTTCTGTCTCAGTCCCATGAACATCACACCAGTAAAAGCATTTAAAAGGCAAGGGGAAAAGGGTAAACTTTCGCTTGGCTGTCATGCATACAGTATGTTAAACATTCTGTAAGTCCCCACTTCCCTGCGGATGGGTTATAATTGCCATGGTTGTGCATGTGGAAAATGAGGAGGAACACACAAGCACAAAAGAGGAGGCAGAAGAAAAAAACTAAACCAATCAATAAAAGAAGAACTGGTCAAGAGGGGAACCAAATGACCGATCTATTTTTCATAAATAAGGCTCTTCAAAAAGAACTGGTTTTGAAATGACTCAGATTGTCTGCATTAGAAAAGATTACATTTTTAATCCACTCCTTTGACATGCATTATGAGAAAGATGGAAATACTAAATCAAAAACTTCAGACTTTCCTTACAACTCCAAGCAAAAACTTCCATACGGAGAAAGATGTCCAAGAACAATTCATCCCATAACATCACAAACGTCTGCCTGTGATAGCATTTCTTTCAATACAAACATTACTCAAATGAAAATTATGGCTTCTTTTATAAGCCTGTTACAGAAGGAGAAAACACTTTTAAACCAAGCAGGGGAAGAATGTGTATAGTTGGCACTATTCACATAATTATCTTTTCCTAAGCAAACAATGTGATTATAGGTAACTTACACCCTTTTATAGAGGAATACCAATTTTCAAAAGTAAATTGGCAGGTAAGCTTTATCCTGATGTTTGGAGAGAACATTTTGAAAAAGACAATTCGGATAAAATGAGTATCTTTTGGCAGATAATGACTATAGGTAGTGGATGGTTTGGAAATGACAGTCCTCAGAACCATTAACGGTATTCCTTCTAATGTCCCATATGGGTTTTCCTGGCTGGGGAAAAATCAGAAATTTGTTTGCTAGATTAAAAAATCCCTGTTGTTGAGAAGGCTTTTAGAAATTAATTTCATACCATTAGGCAAAATATACCACTAGACTTTCTTTTTTCAGCACGTGGCCTTTCAGAGAAAAGTAAATACAGATTGAATTTCTCTGCTGTGCAAGAAGGGATGCTATAGCATCAAGGGAATAACGGCCATCGGAAGGGAAAAGAGAACATCTGGATGTTGCCATATTTCCACTGCTGGAGCAGAGGGAAGGAGGTGAGTAAATATTATCTATGCTTACTCTACAAGTGTAGAAAGTTCTGCTGCCCACTATCCTTACCAGCATTGTCACTCAGTATGTTATAATGTGACATTAACTTTTTCATAAAAATCTGGAAAAAAAAA
The DNA here is from genome assembly GCA_025774025.1 of Xenus cinereus. Lineage (NCBI taxonomy): Eukaryota > Metazoa > Chordata > Aves > Charadriiformes > Scolopacidae > Xenus > Xenus cinereus. The sequence continues at coordinate 47,690,421 of JAOXJK010000023.1, read as the reverse complement.
ATGCAGTTGGCTTTTGAAGTATGCTTTTAGTAAGGATTCTTCAATTCTTCAAATGCAAAAAATAATTGAAATGACAGGGAAAAAAAAAAATCACAGTTACAGATCATGGGAAACTGTGTTTTCTCTCCAGCCCTGCTAACACTGGTGATTTTGTTTTCTTGTATCAGTTTGCAGTTAACATGGTATGTGCAACTGTCTTTTTTTTCTGACTTGAGCTAATACCCCCTGAGCTAAAGTGCGCATCCTTATGACACAAAACCTTGATTTAGCCACCAAACTAAGGATAATGTAACATTAAAAGTTTTTAAAGGAGAAAGCAAAGTCTCTCCTCACTCCCCCTCAGCTTAGTTTGACCCAACTTCTGCTTTATTAGCTTTACATATTTTCTGCTTTACAATTGCTAAAAATTGTCCATTGAAAAGGAGACTTCAATAATGAAAATGAAGCAGTTTTATTGCCTCAAACTGGCAGGTATCATAAACCCAGACAACTTTGCAACCCTGGAGAGACTGAGGGGGATTAGGCTGATGCCTGCTTTATTGGGGGCTTTCCTGCCTTTACACCACACAGAGCTTTTTCTGTGTGGATTCACATAACGTACTTCCACCCACTTCTCGAGTGAGCCTAAACACGTGGTCCTCCTTTGGAAGCAGAAGTTGAAGAGAAGTTGACAGAATGCAGGAGGAGCTAAGATTAACTACCATATTTTCCTTCCCTCCTTTTGTGCCTGTTTTACTGGTTGCCACATACAAAGGAAAAGGTAACTCCCAAAGGTACAAGAATTGACAGATACATCATCTTCTCCAGAGAGGCATATATTCTCTCAAATTAAGGTGCTACAGTGTGTTTGAAATCAGCCATAAAATGCCAACACTAAAATTCCTTTGCATTGCCATCACATGAAAACCATTCACATTTTGAAAATGTCTCGGTAGCACTGATTTAGTGAAATGTTAAGGAGTTCATTTCAGAAGAAAAAATACTGATTTTACTTGCCAGGAAGGAGAGTCAAGTCTTTTCAAAATAATGAAATGTTATTAAAAAACTTTTGATGTACTATTTAACATCTGCACACATTTAGTAATCAAAAATTCAAATTCAATGATACAAAATGGTCTTGAACTGTGCGATGGAAATAATCTAATATAAAGCCTTGCTTTCAGATTTTAGTTTAGTAATAATTGCAACGCATAATCATACAGGAATAAAGTAGATACTGTGCAGACTATCAGCAGATCCAGCAGGGTTTAAGATATATAGATATATGACTTCAGAATTAAATGAAAACAATTACAACATTTAATTGCTGTCCCAGGCATTTACTAGTCACAGACAGAGACTGTCTCATACAGGAAAGACTGGCGCAGAGATTTGCTGATGCAGAAGTAAAAGGCAAAGATATGTGCCAGAGTCACAGGACTCGTCCACTAGTTGTCCTCAGCATGGAAGTGGAGAAGACAAAGTTGAACTGCTGCCGGATTTTCTTTGCTACTCACTAGCAAAACAACAAAGAAATTTCCACTAAAGAATCAACTCTCTCCCCCTGACCAAAAACCAAAATATCTGCCCAACCCTTTTACTTATTTGTCAGGAAAATTGCTTGTATAAGCAAGTATTATGGAGATTTTCTTTCATACCATTTATCACTGCTTGCCATTTTGCATATAAATTACACGGCACAGTCAGTCATCCGACAGAAGACGGGACCAAAGTACAGACTTGGACGGTCAGACTTAACAAATGCCAGGAATACACCCTGTTTCTCCAGAGTGTTACCACCCCCAAAAAGGCTCAACCCTAAAGCACATTCTGTAACACACAGATCTTTCAAAACCAGTAGCTTTGAACTTTTCTAAACGTTTCTGAGCGTTTTACAACCGTTCTCACCATCCCCTAGTTCATTCACTCTTTGAGGCACACAGCAGCCTGTGCCATGTTGCTAGCTGAAGGAATTACTGGATTCCTTCTCTCCTAGGGACATGATAAAGCTTTGAGTCTGGAATACATCTTTGCATTAATTTGTATAGGGAGACGTCTAAGGCTTGGTCTTGTTCATAATGATAGAAAAATCTCACAAATTCAGCACCAAGTTAAGTTTTCTTTGTAGTTTTTAAAGCTAACCTCTAATAGTCCTCTGGAATAGAAATGTCATTCTTTATTTTGCTTTACATATTATTTAATTATCTGTAGTAAAACCACCAGCCTCTACTACCTTTCGTAGTTTTTAAACTAAATTTACATATAAACTTTAAAAAATGTCTAATCATACCCATTTTCTCCTTGTTGAGTTCTACAGAACTTAAAAAAAAAATGCACAACATAAAATCCCAGACCCTGAATGTATATACATGTGCATAAAACATATTCCACATGTTAACACGAAATGAGAAAAAAAAAAAAATCTCTTTTCCTGCTTACCATCACTCTCAGCTCACCTCTACTTTTTACTCTTAATGTACAGCAGGAACTGGCACCACCCAGCACTCAGATGTCCCTGAAGAAGCCCCATGTGGCAGCACTGAGTGGACATTGTCCTGCTGGACATCACATGAGAGTACCACAAACTTGTCTGGAGGATGGTGCTTCTGAGAACAAGCAGGACTGGGTAGCCTCGATTGCCAAACAACAGGTAAAGTTGAATTTTATAGATAAAACCACACACTCATTTCCCGGCCTTGTAAAGCCTTCAGTTTATTCATAACAATTATTGAAGAGAACCATTTACTGCCTTCTGCCAGTCATGTATAGGTCCAATTCTGGCCCTGCAGGAAAGAGGCGTGACACCCTTTAATTACACCTGGAGTTTACATGAGCTCATTTATTTAGGTTTCATAAGATATCTGGCATTTAGCCGATGATCACCATCACTTATCTGAAAGCACGCTAGCAGCCTATATCTCCCCTTCTTGCCTGCACACTGCTACACAATGCCTAGGAATATCACCACAAACTGAGGAAAAGGTTTTCCTCATCGGAAACACTGCAGTTTTGTCTTCTGCTCTCTCAGTGGTTTGCACTTCACAGTATCCTTGAGCTCCTGGTGCTCAGCTAGAAGAGAGCTCTAGAGGCTCCCGCATCCCAGAGTAAAAGCAGCTGTGCTGAAATACTGATACCAGCAGTGCATTTCAAAGTCGTGAGAGAGATCTCACAGCTAAAGGGCTGCCGCTCCCTTCAAAGTCTTCCAAAACCACGCTATGGCCACCCTGTCACCATGCACGGACCCACTGAGGGAACCTGCATCCCAAACTGTTTGCCTGGAAGGCACTTCCCTGCTTGCAAGGGCCTTGAATAGATGTATTGCTTACTTCCTTGCACATGCTATGCTCAGGAAGCTATTTTCAAGGCAGATTCAGTGTTCCACTCATTCTTTTCCATTTCCTGAGACTTTGTTCTCCAGGAAGCAAAACTGTACCCTATAAGAGCTGATGGCATCAAACACACACACACACAGAGAAGAAAGTGTGTCCTGAGCCCAGACCCAACTGCTGCTCCCCTGCAGTACTTTGAGTCTTTCTTAACAGCAAATACTTTTACAGAATCATTGCAGAACTAGGACTGTAAGACTTGTTAAGTGAACAAAAGGAACCGGTTAGCAATATTTAGATGAAAAGTGTTTCTACTTGAGTAACTGGTAAATAAATATAAGGAGTTTTGGGGGGTTTTTTATTTTATTTTATTTCTGTCTTTAGAAATATTTCCAGTTACCTGTGAGGACAGAAATGCAAAAAGCGCATACAAAACGAGTCCTCTCCTGAGGCTAGTAGATGAACTGAATGCTGCTGATAACAAAAATGGTGCAGGAGAGCTCAGCCCTCTAAGAACAGACTTTTTGTGCCACAGGGTCAGACAGGTAATAATGTCATGAGCTAAAACCTAGAATAGAATTACACATTTTCCACTTGTGTAAAATCAAGTTACTCCAAACTACTGCTAGGCAAGGGCTCAGCTGCCCACAGGTCCCAACCAGGCCAAGAGGTTCAGCTCTTGCCCTCCTGAACACCCACAGACAGACGCTCCAGGTTCAGGGAACCTGGGCATTACGCAGCCCACAGATGCAGTGGAGAGACACTGTCCTCTCCATTTCATTCATTTCATCATTGTTCGTGATCACGACCAAACACGTGGCCACCATACCACCGCATCATCACCAGTCACACCAGGTATGCACGTGCGTGGCCCATCAGCTGATCAGACAGGACCCATCCCACAACCACATGAAGAACTCTTCTGTTAGATGAGGATATGGCCCAAACGCGCATGTAGCCTGGCCAGAGCCCATGTTTAATTGTGTGATGTGTGTGAGAACTGATCTGACATCAGAGCCCATGGATAGGGTTCGTCAGCTCTGGACTGAATGCCAAATACCATCAGATGAAGGCATTGTGCAGGCATTTAGATGGTGGAAAATAAAATGAAAATTTGGATTGGTCTTCGACAGGGTAGGGTCATTTGAAATAAAAGTAATTTTTACAACATACCATGAGCATCCAAAAGAAAGGAAAAGCAACAGCATTGCTGTGACTGGCACAGGGTCAGGCTCCTGAGTCCCTAACTTTCAGGAAGGAGGAAAACCATTTTTCCCACCTTACAGCAAAGACCTGAAAAGCTTTCAAATGCATAAAAATCCCATGGCAAAGAAAGGGAAACAATCTTTTTTTCACAGTTACAATGGGCAGGACAAGAAGACATGGGAGTAAATTGCTGTAAGAAAAACTTGTGTTAGACATTGGAAAAGCTCTCAGACACTAAGGATAACATGGTAAAATACACCTGCTAGGGAGGTTATGGGCATTTACCACTGGGGGTCTTTAAGAAGAGGTTAGAAAAACATCTTTGTTTGGCGAAATAGTTTAGATATAGCTGATGCTGCCTGAGGAGGAGAAGAGGGAGTCCAGATTAAGGGTTTTTTAGACATCTCTCAGCCCTATTTTCCTATGATTTTTCCACGGACAAGTTATCCCTACACCTACCTGCTTAATTTTCCCTTTCTGTAGTTCAGCAGTTAATTTGAGGCTTGTGGGAAAAAGCACATAGCAAGCCTGAGGCGTGAGACTGTTTATTTGGGAGAAAGTCAGAAGTACCTGGGGAGCTGGGAAGCAATTTCTCTATTACGAATGTGTACACATATGCGTAAGCTCCTACCACCAAAACCAATGTAAATAGGTATAATTGTATCAAAGTACTTGAAAAATCATCATAATTTTAATTTTACAAACGGGGAATGCAGGGCACAGAGGTATGAACCATCTGTGATGACACAGCAAGTTATAAAAGCGAGCTTGAAAATTGGATTCCTGGTTCCTCAAGTGACCTATCTGATGGACTACATGCTTCTCCTGCTCTCCCTCCCCTGCCTCCCTTCCCCCCAGCAAGCCATGCAAGACTACAAGAATTGCAGCATTTCCTCATAAAAGTCTTGCCTGCAGCTGGGGGAAGTCAGACTACAATAGTGTTGGTAACTTGTACTGTAACAAGAAAACACATCACAAAGATGTTCATTACCAAGGGGGAAAAAAAAGAAAAAAAAAAAAAGGCAAAAACCTAAAGCTGCCTCAGGACTTGCACCTTGCAGAGCTGATCTCGGGCTGCCAATCACCATCTCCATTCTTTAACTTGCCTCTTTCTCTCTAACCTCTGACAGAAAGAATACATTCTTCTACCAAATGACTACCTATAAATGAAAAAAAGAGAAGACAGAATAAAGGACACACTACTGATAAAGAACAGAATTGTTCTTTATACAAGCACAGAAGAATTCACAAGCACTTGCAAGTGAAGTGTTGCCCCAGCCCACTCTGCAAAAGGAGCAATCTAGCTCAGCATTTGCCAGCCACTTTCCTGAGGCTGCTGTAACTTAAGCCTGCAGGAAATCAGAATCAGAGCCAAAGATCAGAACCGAAAATCTCTTACAACAAAGTATTATAAAGCCAGTGCCTGTCCTACCGCACTATTCCTTGCCAGACTGCACAGACTTCCATTTCCTACATGCCAGTGCTGGAACCCAAGGAGGACCCAGGCTTGAATCACCCACAGGTGGTCCTGCTTCTCACAACTGACTATGCTGAGACACATCAGGCTCCAAACTCATTTTGAATTAATTTGCAAGAACTCTGGTAGCCTCTAAGTCCCATACATAGACCAAACAGCACTTGGATTCACCACTACCAGTAAGACAAAACAAGATTTAAAAGCACTAAAGAATAAAAATAACAAATTAAGATTACATCAGGAATGCAAAAGTCGGAAACATCTCCCAAATGAATAAATGGCAACGTTTTAATTGGTGATTTTCTAAAAAAAAACCCAACAAACCAACAAGAAAGGCTTCTGCATCACTGGAATAAATCTAACCAAATTCTTTGCATGCTTAGTTCTTTCCTAGCTTATTCGAATGGCATATTTAACTTTTGATTTATAAATCAAGGGATATTGCTCACTGCTATAAGATGCAGTCCACTGGCGCTCGAAGTCTTTAGCAGATCCACACTGTGCGAGCTTTCTCCTGATGGTTTCACATTCATGTTCATCAACACTCAGCAAGAACCATAAACAAAGCCCTTCTCTCGGATGCACACATGCAGTTCCCATTGACTTAGCTGGATTTTCAGCTGACTTCAATAAGAACTCAGTGTGCATGCAGAAGGGCAAAACTTGGCTCTGCACATTTAATAAAATTACATCACTAGATACCTTATAAATGAAGGGCATTGCAGGCCATACTGAAAAATAATATAAACTGAAAACCCCAAAGTGTAGCCAAATAAGTTGAAATTTCAGCCACGTTTTCCCAGAATAATAAAAAGAGCACGTATTTTAGGCAAGATGAAACAAAACTCCTGTAGTATCTCATTTACAGAGTGTGCTCTGCCTCCTTTAGTAGGACAAAGTGTAAAACCTAGCTATCTACATAAGGCAATGATCTTGTCTCAGATATAGCAATGATATTGGCATATGAAACGATTAAGTAAAGGTCAAGTTACAAGCTGTGATTTGCTAAGTCATTTTCTGCATCTGTATCCCTGCTCTGTAAGTTATGAAGCTCATAGCAAAGGAATTTAAAGTGCACAGTAGAAAAAGTAATTAATCATATGAAAATAATAACTAATATTATTTAGAATCTATTCTAATAGTGTATTTTAAAGATATCAAAGGCTTGAATCCAGGAGTATCTATCAATCCTCTTTCCTGCCTGGCCAAAAGAACACCACAACAAAGATCCCACACAAACTAGGAACAACAATCCCCTTCCAAATTTCAGATGACATCTAGCAACACATAATTTCTGCCAGGTACATTAGCTAACACGCACTAAGCAAAGCAATGCCAGATGTGTTTTCTCCAGACTTCTTCCCTTTATTTTACTTTTACTCATTCCATGATGTAATAAACTGTGCCTTTTTACTGCCTCTTCAAAATTATCTACCTATTAGGATGAAGAATATTCTGACTTCTAAAAATCCAGCTACCAACAGGCTTCCTTACACTTTCTGTATGGCTGACAAGCACTCATTAGCCTCCAATTACAAATTTATACAGAAGTACTCAGGGATGGAAATCACCAAGAAGGCTTGATGTTCGTGTTTGGTTTTACCCCTCTAAGCAGGAACATCTCTGATGATTTTCACACTTAAATAGCAGAACAGATTTTATGAATCATTTTTTTCTTCCTGGTTGGAACAACCCCTATTCCCTGTTGCATTATAATACTGAGTCACTTTGCATAACGTTGGTCATTACGGCCAAGTCAAGTAAGCGAGGAAGGAAGTGGATGAAATGCTCTGAATTTACATATGCAAGAGCGTACATATCAGGCCATTTCTTGAAGCAAATTATTTAAAATCAGAAAAAAAAAATCATCAGAAGACAACCTGCATAAGGGAAAACTATTTCATAGATATTGAAAAAGTCCAGTATATTTAATGTAATACTGAAGATCAAAGGGATTGTGAAGACTTTTTTTTTTTTTTTAAATGAAGCCAGGGTCTGGCCTGTTACAAATACTGAGTTATACTGGTCATTCATCCTAGATTATCAATTAGGTTAAATAATTAGTGTGGTGGAATTTGTTTCTCCCAAACTACGGCACTGTCAAATGAATAGCTCCAAGGTCTGGTGGGGCTCCGCTGTTTCAACTTCCACTCCCCTCCTAACATCGTGCCCCGACTCTGGCAGGCTGCGAAGATACTCGTCTGTCTCGGAACTCCTTCACGTAGCTCAGTGACTCCGGGTCTACTCTCTGTTGGCTCTGGTGGGGCACGAGCTTCATGAATTTACAGTGTGCTATGAGGAACATCTATTTCCGATTAGCCTTTGCAATTCTGGGTTCACAACGGGGAAAGGAAGGGCTCCCCTCCTCTCCCCTCCGTCCAAGAGGGACACGGCTGGTGCGAGGAGGGAGCTTTAACAACTTTAGTTCATTAGTTTGGTTTAAACGCATAGCACGACTATTTGGTGAGCGAAATAAAACTACGTACCTTATATGATCATTTTTCAAGAAAGCTGATTTTAACGAGTTAAGAAAGAAAGAAAAAAAAAAACACAACAGAAAACGTTGGCCAAAACCTCTGCTTTTCTGCATGTCCTGTTTAAGCAATGACACATGAAGAACTTTATGTTCAAACAATTACCTGGTACTTTAAATAGGACACTAAGGGAATAACATTTTAAAATGTATTCGCACAGCATAAGACTAATACTCCTCCTGGGAATAGGGGTGCAAATCAGAGTAACTCCTCGGAGGTCAACTGAAGTACACCAGCATAAAATAAATGTGAGGCAGAGGAGAATCAGGCCCCATCTACCTCTATTTTAATGCAGAGATTGCAGATCATCTGCAATGATAAAGTGAACAACATAAATATAACTGACATCTATTCAATTGATCTTACATCCTGCCGACTATTCACAGCTCCAAATATAGGGCTGAAGAACAATGGTTCGAGGGAGGGAGGCAGAAATCCTGGTTCTACCCCATTCACACATTCCTATCTGTTAATACCTCCGACTCAAACTGCCTTCCTCTCCCCACACTGCTAAATCGTTGTGGGTTTAATTTGACATTGTCCCCTGCTCCTGAAGAACAATTTCTCCTTACAACAAAATAAAACAAATGAAAACAGGATGCATGAGAGAGAAAATAAATCTGTGCAAGCAGGAGAACCTACGGACAAACAAGCAAGAAAATCCCTATCTAATACACCGTATATAAAAAAAGCACTAGCAAATTGATTAATTATTTGGAAATGTGGCAGTGAGAAAGCATGATACGTGCACAGGGGAGAAAGACTAAAATATGAGGCTATTACAAAGTATGGTGCCATTTGTGCTAATTTAAGTGGATCCATAATTATTTTCTACAACTTCATGATGTCCTGAACCAGCTTCCTCCTCCCCTGCCAGGCTGATAAAAGGATCCTTAGCAACACACTAAATATATTATGCAATGTATTGAATACTACCGAGAAAAAGCACTGAATTACACTGAAACAAAGAACATCAGGTGCGAACATCACCACCTCCAGGGAAAGATCACCTTTAACTATTTATCACGTTAGTGAGCGCAGGCGTTCTCTTATATCTCTGTTACCAGCACCTAACGGTATTTGCCACATTTAACAAAGTTAAGGCGAATTTTACCTCAAATCTACTTAGGCTCGAGCTCTTTGACCGAGACTTCTTGCGGAGATAGACGGAGAAGAACCGACGCACTGTGAACTTCTTCATGTTCATGTCCATCGCCCCGTCCCAGCTGCGGCGCGGAGCACGAAGGAGCTGCGGCGCCGCCGGAGAAAGCTAGCGCATCCCCACGGCCCCCGATTTATATCCACAGGCAGGAGATCCTCCGGAGTCCCCGCTTCTGCTCATCCAGCCGGGCGCAGCTAGATGGGGAAGGGGTCCGGAGCCATGGGAGGCTGCCGCTGGCGGGTCGGAGCATAAAGGCGTTCCACTCCCTCTGGCTTCCCAGTGTTTACATTTCGGTGCGGCGAGCCCAACTCTCTCTCTCGGCTCCCTCTCCCCCTCGCCTTCGGTCCTACTACACCCAATCAGGCTCTGCTGTGGCTGCATGCATAATCAGCGCCGGCAGATGACAGCTCCTGCGTCCCAGGCGGAGCAGGTTTGAGATAAATATTAGATGTGTCTATTGCTTTGCGCTCCCCTCTCCCTCCTCAGTCAGGCTCTTTCAATTTCCTGGTTGCCGAATCACATGGGGAATAGGCACATGCTGCACTTCTGTTTTTAGCTCGGAATTTCAACGCTGCTATAATTACTGAGGGCTACGGTGGTCAGATCCGAGAAGAAATCAGCTCCCGCACGGGTGTCTCTCCTGGGAGAAGGCTGAAAGACGCCATGAACCCACTGCCGGAGCAGAAGGGTCTGAACCTCCTTTTATTCTGAGGACTATACAAAATAACCAGAT
>JAOXJK010000023.1:47659989-47679904 GCA_025774025.1 Xenus cinereus | reverse complement strand
CCCCCGCCCTGCCCAAAATCAAAAAGCTAAAAATCCTGTTCACAGATTATCCACCCGCTTTACATTGAAATACCTAACGCTGGCACAGTTCTGAAAATAGAAAGCACAATCTAAATGGTAAGTATTACTGTTCTTACTGTACTACAGCAGGGAGCTTCAGCCCTTCTAAGAGGTTAAATATGTACATCTATTTACAGGCTGTAATTTTGAGCTGCTCACTATACTGGAAGCACGCAGATTTACAGCTGCCCCCCCACGCCCCCAACATAATCGCATTTTTCAGCTTTTCTTCAAAAACTAATGAATCTCAGTGCGATCCAGAGACTGAAGAGCTTTTTCTGCCTGCCGCACACAGCTCGCGCTCCTTGTCCTTGGCAGCCTTTCCTTTCTGACTACCAAGGAGCACCCAGACATGCCTTTCTCCCATAACCTCATATGGAAAGTGAATGACTCTGATGACTTATTAATGACTCAGATAAATAAGCCCAGGGAGAGCTGACACCACTACAGCCTGAGAAGACTCTTGGAGGTTAAATGACAATACCACTCCAGTCAATCTGCTCTAAAAAGGAGCGTTTTGCTTTAATTGCACGTCTGGACTCTGCCGCGAACAACGTTGGCCGGTCATGCCTGTCACTACCTGCTTTGTTCACAGGTTCCCTCTATTCTGTCTAAAGCTCAGCACAATCTATATGTACCTGGAAAAGCAAAAAAAAGAAAAAAAAAAAAGGTATGTTTTGGCATTTATGCTTTCATCTAAAAGGAGGTCAGATTGGAAAGGCTACCATTAGCACTGGGGTCTGTAATCTCCTACTGCCTCTGGCTCTTCTGTGCCTGGACCACTGCTGTCTCCCCCCAGCCTAAGATAACTGTAGCACAATGGCAGTCTGCTTTATCCCTTTCTCTTCTCAGTGCCTCCCTCTGATTGTTTCTCTATTACTCTTGTTTTGCAACAAAAGTGTATCTTCTGGGGTTGCTTTCAAGGTGCTGCCCTGGTGTAAGCCATGTCATGTGTAGGAGCCCTTTGCCACTACAGTTGCGTTGGTTCCTGCTTAAAGATCCTGGAGGGAAAGCAAAGGTATCTATAAATTACACCAAAAACCCTTTTCACAAGCAAAAGAATAAACAGGTTCAAAGCAATTTGGTTGGTACAACTGGCAACGCCAAAATTATTTGCTGATGCAGCCTATCTAGTCAAGTTTCGTGTCTCCTCGGGACCTTGCAGCAGTAAAATCTTAAGTGGCAGAAAGGCCCCGGGCACTCACCTGACTATCTGACCTTCCTCCCTCCTTCCTCCCTTCCCTCCCACGCCTCAGGGCTACCGATGCCGCTGCCTCCCCTGCCTGGCAGAGAGCTGCCCTGACACCAGCCGGGCCAGACTTCTTCCTGCTGACAAAGGCTTTTGGCAGCCACACGCATTCCTACCTGCGTAAGCCACTTGAGCTTTACATAGCAGTCAGACAAGTTCAGGGTAGCTCCCTGAACCCTTCCCATCACAGACACAGCAGAACCCCGCCTGGACACTGACATCTCTATTACTGCAGAGGAGGTGGTGATTTCCCAGCTTTAAATACACAGCGGGTGCATATCCCGCTCCGTGTCATAATCACCAGTACGCGAGCGCCTGTTACTACTGATCTATCACAGCAGATCTATCACAGCCTCACCCTCCCATTACGCACAAAGTGCTTTCACGTACAAGGACATGCGGTCCCCATGAAACATACCTGCTCTGTAAGAAACTTCCAGGAAGATCGCACAGGCTCTACTTCGGTTTGTGCTGCCCAGGGAAGAGGTTGAGGCACCATCCCTGGAGGTTTTCCAAAGGGGGGTAGACACAGTGCTTAGAGACGTGGTTTAGTGATGGTTTTTTATCGGAGTTAGGTTGATGGTTGGACTAGATGATCTTAAAAGTCCCTTCCTACCGAGACAATTCTATGATTCTATGAACTTAGCACCTAACTATCTGGTACACGTATTACATTCAGAATTCTGTTCTTTACCGTGCCCTCTCCTCTTCCCCCACCCCGGCCTTTCCCCAAAACAATCAGTTACAATGTATTGGCAATTTATTGTAAACATCAGAGAAAAAGCTACCCTATGATGCTAAAGGTTAGACTGCAAGATGAGCAGCATGCCCAGACTAGAGAGTGTGTCTCTTACATCCCTGCCAAGACACAGGCATACAAGTAGGCATGATCTCTTTGCTTTCTCACTCCACTGACTTTAAACCAGGTGATGGGGGATTAAATGCAGAAGGGCAACCAACCACCAGTGCCAGGACACTGCTCTTCACCTATTGGGCAGCGGAGCAATAGAGATATTGCTGAGCATACCTTCCAACCATAAAAAGCAAAAGCAACCGAGTTGCAAAAATGTACATTAAGAAAATACAAATGCAGAAATAAAACAAAATAGATAAGCATGTAAAACTAAAGCATAGGGATAGATATCTGAAGAACAAATTCTACTACAGTTCTGTTGACATGGTATGCTTCAAGACATGGAACTTAAATTTGCTTCAGAAAAACAAATGAGAAGAGGCTTCAAAAACATTGACTCAAACTTTCAGTTAGTCAGACAATATCCACTTTTCCCAATATCTCTAATAAAAATGTGCAAGCAAAAAAATATATTAGATTAAATTGGAACATTCATCGTTATATTTATAAACATACAACGGTCAGATCAACCTACAATGTAAAAAATTCATTGCACTTGGAAATTCATGGCTGTAAATTATTTATCACCTCCCCTCTGAGCAATTTAACTGCTGAGGAACTCAATGGAAAAAGAAATCCACCAAATGTCCCTGTTGAAGACAAGAATAAAGAACAAAAGTAGTGGAAGGGGTATAGAACACACTGGCATCGAGGAGCAATACTCAGTATTCTAAATCTGTACTCTGAAATATACTTTTTAAAACTGGAAATATATCTGCTGTAACACAACATAAATAAACACAAGACCATGACTGTCCCTCCTCCCAGCAAGCTTAATAGCAAAATAAAGTTTACTTTAACTGGAAAAGGGCTTAAAAAAATAAAGCAGCACCCAAACCCAGGATTCAAGACAAATTCTCCACCAGAAACCACTTGAAATTAGATATTGCACAGCCCAGGTTCCAATTTTTAAAAGACAAATGGAGAATACCCAATCAATATCCATGAAAGCCAAAGGTCCTTTCCTCACATGTACAGATGGACCATACCAACAGTAGTAACAGACTGAAAGACCCAGACTTAGGAAGTTCACATGGGGCAGTGAAGGAGCCTGCACAGAACACAAGCAAGGAGGATGCCATCATCAATGAGTCATCAGTTTCTGAAGAAACAAAATAACTTGAGCTAATTGTTTGCATGAAAGAACACTTAAGTCCAAGACATCTACCACAAACCACAGGCTGGATAACAAAATTGCTGAGAGAAATTTTGTATTACTGTATTACAGGCCCTATTTTCAGGATAGACCTTTTATTTTTTTTACGTGAATCAACAATTTATGAGCAAACTCAGAATGACTTTGCTACTTGAGCAAATTTAATGATAACTGTAAAAGTAAAAACCTATCAGTTGATAGTACCTTCCTTGCAAGTACAATGAGTATTATATATCCTTCCTCAACAAGTTCATCATAAAACCAGATAAAAATTCCAGAGAGAAGGTAAGAAAGCATCATAGGCACAGACAGTAGAGACAGAACAAATAAGATTAGCATAACATGGCACACAGAGAAAAGGAAAATAAGACTCCCAAAATAGAGGCCCAAGAGAAAATGCTACAGAAGAGGTGAATTACACGGTACCATTTATGGTCTCATTAAAGAAAATCAGGAGCAAGAGCAGATGTTTCCAAGAGACATCAATGAGCAGAATAAGGAACAACACTTTCCCCCAGCTGATTAGATAGTACATGACTCTCTCAGTAATTGCTGTTTCCTGATCTTGAATGCTGGACAAATTTCCACATAGCTTTTGTTTCCTAAATGAACAAGTGAGGTGGGTATTTTTTTTTATGGGTGTTCCTTTAAAAAGACATGATGGGCTTTGCCCGAATAAATGACAGGCTTTGATCTCACTAGACCAGTGTACCGATGTGGGTCTCAGCCTTTCTAGATGCCATACCTAGATAATACCTTGTCCAGTTTAGCATGCCACTCACTTGAGTGGAGTTTTCTCTCTCTCAAAAAAAAGTGCTCTGCCCTGCCAGCACTGTGGAATACACTAGCGACTTACCACCTCAGACATTCTTCTCACCAGCAGCGATAAGTGATCGGCGATTTTGGCTGGATGGGGATGTAAGGGAATAGGCAAGAAAGAAAGGGTTTATTCTCCCTTCTCTCACCTCCTCCTGCTCCTGTCTGTGTATCATAAGCTTCAGCAATTTTCAGTCTTTTCCATATATACACTACAACAAGTTTCCAATGGAGATGCAGGCCCCTTCAGCCATTTTGCAAATTAAAATCACTGCTCAGAAGGAAGAAGAAAGCAAAGTCATACATCTTGTCTAACTGTATGATGAACCAGCAGGATGCGGACTCCTTGGCCACAGTCTTTACTCCAAAGAGCAATGTAACAGGCCTACAACACCTTTTTAATCTTGCACTTGTAGTCTCAAGGGCTTGGGACCCTGGGCAAAGGCAGAGTATCTCTTATACCCACATATATGTAATTCCTTATTTGCTAAAAGCATTAACCAACACACTGGCAATCATAGGAAAGGTGACTAGTATAAATACAAGTGCAGCAATCACAGGAGAGAATGACTTGCCTTGACAGACTGGTTTTGCTCAACGTGGTGATATTCTGATCAGTGGATTCCATTCAACAGCTTCAAGTGTTCTTAAAACTGGGCATTGAAATTAGTTCTTGGTAGATTTGAAAATGATATTTTGCAGGGATGCAAGTAGCTTAGATGGAAAGTCTTTTGTACTTTTCTCTCCAATAGACTACTTCAGCAGTTGAGATTAAAAAAAATTACTTAATGGCAGTGAGAAGGCAAACCATTTCTATATGCGCCATGCTGGTGCAGAAGAGGTCTACTTCCTGCAGTTGCCTAAAAATCTACTTCCTCAATCCCACCTAAACACCCGCTACCTGATACTACAGTGGTATTACTTTCAGAGACATCCAACAGGGAGCACTATGAGGACATATGACTTGTTCTTATTTGTGCAGGGAGAACAGTGACTGCCACAGAAATAATAGCTCCAGGACAAGATAACGAGATTTAGTTTTCAGCAGATGACAGACATTTTAACTCTCACAAAAGCATCTCATGTTAGTGCTTGAACATCAGATTGGCAAGTGTCACAACTGCTGTATTGACTGCTCCCATATGTGCTTTGCTACTTATAGACTCACGTGAATGTGCAACAGCATCACTGGCCACATACATGTCAGTTGGCTGTGGACTTCTAGGATGGAGATCAGGATGTCTACCAATCTGTGTTGAAAACTGGCCAGGAAGAGTGTCAGCTTCAATTTTCTTTTTTTCTCTTTAGTGCTGTCACTCAGATTTTTAGTTTCTTCTCTGATACTCTGTACCAGTCTCGCTGGCTTTTGATGGTTTAGATAGAATTGTAAGCCAAAGAACCCCAAAACCCAATCTTCTTTATATTACATAAACTTCTACTACAACATGGTTGAAGGATATTGCTGAAGATACCATTCTGCTTTCTTTGGATAGTAAGCAGAAAATCATACTGTTCTCTTATAATGGACTAGATGTTTTCTAGAAAGAAGGATTCTACTTGTTTACTGAAATATGAACAGTCTTATCACATGAATATTTATACATTATACAATACAAAATCAGATGGAAGAATTTCATTATGCACAGCATATGTTTACTGTTTATTCAGACTAGCCAGGAACAATACTAAAAAGGAATGCAATTATTAGAAATCTGCTTATAGGCAAATTTACCTTGATAGGCTCTGAAAGACACCATACACCTAACAGGAGAAATAGCGCATGGAACATTTACTGAAACCCCTGTTTTCACTTTTAATAATCATCGGCAGACCAAACGGACACTGCAGTAAGCAAAAAAGCCAGACTACTGTTTGCTGTTGAAATCCCGAGACAAGTGTAGAACAGGGCTTGCAAACTTTTATTCAGGAAAGTATCAATTTTAGGCAATTTTTTCCCCTTTGATTAGCTAATAAAACTACATGCCAAGGTACAAAAGTAAACTAGGTAGACAAAAAGCATCATATTTAGTTGAGCTGAGTGATCTGAATTAATGTCCTCCTGTATCTGAGACTGTTTGGTATGACTTTGAAGAACCTTAAGCTCTCTGGGCTATGTCTAGCTCCAGGGCATTTACAAAACCCAGCCACATCCTGGATTCTCTATTAGAATGGAGGCATGGATTGCACTGTTTTTCTTTTATTCTTTCCTACTGGCATATCATGTCCCCAGTGAAGAAAATCCATGTATTTTTAGGAGCTAGGGTGCACTCCAGCGAGGTCCCTGATTTTAAGAAGTAGGTGTGTGAACTCAGGACCCAAAGGTTTGCACCTGGCACTGCAGTTTAGTCACCTCTCTGTTTCAAATCTCCTTCTATAAAATGGGGCGGGAGGGCTCCACCACTGCATGAGAGCTCTGTCAGAGTAAACACGATGTTCATTATTATGTGCTCACAGCCAAAATTTCAGTTTAAGCCTGGCACATATTTACTAGTTTTGTTTACAGAAACAGATTAACTCTGAGTAATGTCAAAAAAGAATGAAACGATGGGACATGCAAATTTACCTTGGCAGGTGTTACATCTAGCAGGGCAAACGATACATGCATTATTTTCAAAATATATTACGCACCTAAGAGTCACTGAAAATCAGACTTAAGGCTGTACGAACACCTACCCCATGTTAGACACCACAAAAGCGAGATTCATAAATAAAAAAAGATCAGTAGTCACTCTTGAAATCTTTAGCATTGGCTCCCTTCTTGTTGGATTTATATTTCTTTTTGGACAAATTTTGAAGGACTGCTTTAAATTACTGTAACAACAGTACTTAACTCCAGATTACAGGCACAGCTCTCCTTGCCTATTTTTGAAATAGAAGCCGAAGAAACAAGCAGCGAAAAAAAAAAAAAAAAGTCTGAAGTGTTGTGATACACCCCCTCTTTCTGTCTCTAATACAGCTACGCAGGAAGTGTGAAACTGAAAAGAAGTCATGCAAAATCATTTTAACCTTCAAAAAAAGTTAGTTAGATTCCATCTGATATTTACAAAACCATATAATAACTTCTTAATTCACCTAGAACAATATAGCCCAAGGTCCCATTTTACTGATAACAAACTAAAACCAGTATTAAATTAATTTGCCATCTGCTTTATATCATAAAGCTAAAGAAATTGGCATCAGGATCTCATAACACCAGAAACTGAGAAAGAGGTGGGAATAGTACTAGCAAAATGACTATGTTAGCATCTACTCTAAGATTTGTGACATGATGAAGAAATAAAACCTGAGTTTTTAGAGCTACTTTGAAAACATCCACGTGCCCTGGGTTGCGTGCATCAGACAACATCAGACTTTTTCAACCTTCCAAAGAGCTTTTCAAGGGCAGCTTGCTCTGGTTAGGCTGCCTAGAAAACACACACAAGCAAGGCCATCAAGGACCATTTTAAAAGGCACAGCAGAGCCTTGCTACTCTACATCTTGGGGACTGAAAACTGCTTTATTTATCACTATGATTTTACTATGTTCTTAACACTTAAAATATCTTCTTTCCTCCCTTCACTCCTGAGCTCTTCTCCTCATGTCTCTCACTTCTTGTTCCTCAGATCATCTCTTCAAATGCGTGACTCACTACTTCTTACCTTCAACCCTATTAACTCAAGAAAGCTGAAGTAACAATTGAAAAAACAAAAATAAAACCCACAGAACTTGAGCTTGAAGAGAGAAGGATTTCTTTCTGATACTTTATTTAGGGACTGTTTTATGGCACTTCTCTGGAATTCAGAAGGTCCAAAAACATACAAGAAGAAATATGAGAGAGAAGGAATCAGAAAAGGACATTCAGGGGACTACACCTGTCATGTAGCAGCACTTAAGCTGGTAACAGAAAGACGGAGATAAATCCTTTTAGCAACATGACTGCTTTTTGCAGTATTATTGGGTGTCTCCTAGCACACCTGACTTTAAAATTTCTGGGCTTCTGGAGTCATGGCAATACATGAGAAACATCAGATTTCACTGAAGAAGAAAATACAAGTGGTTGCCCTGGCCCAGTTAACCTGCTGCAAGATGGGTGCAGCTGTAAGGGATGCTGGAAAACAGGAAATGAAATAAATTCTTAATGTGAAGGAGAAGTGGAGCTAATACCACCTGTTTCTCAGAGGGCTAGTGGTAGCTTTGGTGGCTGCGGGGAGGTTTGTTGTGTTTTAGACAAAAATATCTTGGCTGGTGAGAAGGATAATGCTAGTCTTGGCCTCACTCTACCATCTCCAGGCCACCATTTCCTTCTATCATCTGTTGGCACGAGTATTCCCACAGCCACAGGATGAACCAAAGTGCAGGACTGGTCCAAATTAAAATTGGGTGAACTCAGCATTTGTTTCTGGGATGGGGGCAGGAACACGTGCTTATGAGATGGCTCTGCCCCCTTCATCGGCAGGGATGGGTTATGCCAACATAAACTGCCCGCTTCCCAGATAAGAAAGTGGCACACTGCTGCTGCCTGGCCCAGCAGAACTGGAATCGCTGAGATAGCCACGTCAAACTATCCTTTAGATTGTAGTGAAGATTAAGAGAACAGCTCTGGTATGGAGAGAGCATTTTAAAATGTCCTGAAGTATTTCTCTCTCTCATAAAACTAGCACTAGTGGATTGGCTAAAACCAGACAAGAACTGGAATCATGCGTTGCCATTATATGCTTTCCAAAATGTTGAATCTATAAATGACTCTCAACTTGTTTAAAATGAAAAAGATCCCTAAGGGTGAGAGAGAGTAACTTATAGCTGTGGTGCTGAGTCCACGCACTGGGAAAGCCAAGAACCCATTGACTGGGCTCCCCACTAGGGCAGAGGCCCACCCACTGGAAGTGTAGTGCAGAACTGAAACTGCAGGTTACAGAGGTGTTAACTGCCTCCACACCAATTGATTTTCTGAATAATATTTTCTGGCGTTTGTCTGATCTAATCTTCTGTAGCTGCTAATACTTTCCTTGTCAGGCTATCCCATGTTCCATTGCATCTGTATAACTGAACGCATAAACACACACCTCATACAAATCTCTGTACGTAACTCAGATGTATGCTAGCATACGCAGAACCTGAGTACAGGTTAGGTGCGACTGGTCTGAGACACCGGTGTGAACTCTACAGTTTGGATGTGTTTGATGCACATCGCTCAGTGAATTTGAGAACCACTATCAAATGCGACATGGATGTAACCACAGGCAGCCAATTAACATACGAATTGCTTCAACTCTTACAAACTTGGTTTAATGACATCACAAAGTCATCATACAATTAGTTAAACTTCCAGACAACTCCCCTTGGGAGGCTGTCTAGAAACTCACCTTCCTCCTCGCTCACTGTAGCACCTGGCCTAGATGCACCACAGCCAACTTAAAAACCTCTGCTCCTATGCCAGCACCTTTCTTTAACTTATTTCTTTTCCCTACCTATAAGCAAATTTTGTTTTTTAAAGGGTAATCATATCTCTTCCCAGTCTTGTTTTGGGTGTGATAAAGGAGAGTGGGCTCTTTTAGCCGACCCTCACTCAACCATCTCTCCATGCCTGTGTCCCAGTAGACAGCCTTGTTCTAGACTTGTGATCTACAGTCATCTGCCATGAACAGAAGAGGTTTTATCAGAGCTTCAGTAGTAGCATTAATTAGAAGTTCTTCATCACAAGTTGTACTTCAGGACTTTCCTCAATTTTTCTATGACCATTTCAGATTTTACTTCACTGTTGCCCTATAACTGGGCGGGATACAAAGCCAGTCTTCCTTGCTGGTGTACTCTAACCAAGGTTTCTACGCCTGTTGTGTACTCAATAGAGAGAGACAGAAAGCTCTGGGATCCCCTTTGGATCCTTTGAAGTGCACAGGGTAAGAGGAATTAGTTATCTTCTGGAATGCCTTTACATTGACTGGAAAAGGAGCCTAGACAATTATCTTTGATTAGATGCCTAATTATAGGCAGCTACAGTGAGACAAATTCCTTTCTTCAGTACCTGATTTGGCCCAGTGATTTACAAATTTTCATTCTACTTTAGTACTGCAGAAATAAGCATCAACTGCTTTTCTTATACAATGGTGCAATCCTCTGTATTGCAAGCACTTCCTAATTTTGTGCTATCAGCAAATTTCATCTTCTTTTTCTTAGCTTTGGTTTTGATGCTATTTATAAAAATATTAAGCCAGAACATTCTCAAGATCACTCACTTGAGACCTCTGGCAGTAATGCCTTTTTTGATGCTGAAGATGCTTCTCTGGGCCATATATGTTGTCTTCCCTTTCATTTCAAAAATTTATATTCTTTCAGTGGGGGCCAGGGGTGGGAAAGCTGAGGATTGCATGCTGTACTCAATAAAGGCTGGCAAGAATTTAAAACCACCTCAAATGTAACTTTTTAAATAGTATTGTTTTAAAAGACAGTCTTGAGATTTTTGGATTTTGACACAATCTTTAACACACTTGCAGCTAGAAATACCACTATAACCAAAATGTTGTTTTATATTTGCAATGTTAATAACTCGTAACTGGACCTAAGGTTCCTTCCTTCACTTCATGCAGGCTGGGAGGTGGCTCTACTGGACCTACAAAGACTTTTTACAACTCTAAAGCAACATTTCTTACTATGAATTACTTCATACACTGACCAGACTTGGGACAAAGGCATGTTTATATCTCAGGCTACTTTAAGTTCACAGTGTGAACACACAGCTGCTTTTTTTAATTCTCATTTAACAGGCAAGAATGCCAAGCAGTAGTTAGAAAAGAAGAGGTAGGAGGATGAGACCAAGTTTTGGAAAAAGGATTGACAGAATAAAAGCAAATCAGGCACTCGTCAACCTTTTTGTCTGCAGACCTTTCACATGCTTCTCTCTCCCAATTCCCTTTATGAGAGAGTTCCAAATAATAACCTACATTCTCAGACACATGGGAGATAAGAAGTAGTGGAAGACAAAGAAAAGCTTGTTATGCTGCCAATTTGGAAAGCACAATAAGAAAAATGAGGTTGCTTGATAATGCTAGTTCTTGTTCTGTGGAGCTGCGAGTCACTCACCCTAACCATAGAGCATTAGACTAGTTTTATCTAGTTGTGGATCCCCCAGAGAGCGGGTTAGAAAGGGAAGGATTTCAAGGGATATGGAGGAAATCAATTTAAAAAACCGAAAACCAACCAACCAAAAAAAAACCCAAAAAACAAAACACGAAGAAAGAAATAGGGAACTCTCTCAAATTCAGAAAGCAAGTATTGCAGCAGACAGGCCATCTCCCTTTTCTTCTTCCATGGTTCCCCCAGGACAGGAACACGCTTAATAATCCTGCACTGAAGTCATTAGTTAATTGAATTACCACACCAGCTGAGTATTCTGACCTTTTCTGTACAACTGAATTCTTCTATCAGGTCTTGAATTTTATGGAGCATTAAGAAATGTTTTGGTTGTTTGGGTTTTGTTTGTTTTTAATGGGCTTTTTCATATTTTCTGCCTCTTGGAATCAGTGGTCAAAATTAACTTTGGTCATATGCCTTAACAGTATATTTCTTCCCTTGATAAATAAGCATTTATTTTAAGCATACCATTACCTTGGAATTTATTAATGCTTTTTTTGGTGACAACTTCAACATTGCTGTGAGAAATTTCCCCCTCAGCATAATCTGAATTTTATCCTAACCTTTGAGTTTTGCTTGGATACTTCATGAGGCTTTTATTTTAAAAAGAACAAAGCCAAGAAATCATGGGATAAATACTACCATCTAATGTTTCTTAGATAAATGTACTGTTCTTAAAGCACTTTTAATACTTCAAAGTTTTAAAGCCTGTGTCTCAGTAGAGCGCTGTGATTTAGAGATGTTTAAAACAGTATCTCCTAAAAACATGCACAACTTGGCAGACAAAGAAGACGTTCTCAAAATTTCTTGTGAAGCTTCAGAAAACTTCTGAGAACATTTCTTAAATGGCTTGCACATTCTTTTCTACTATCCAATATTTTTAATTACTTCATTATTACAAAATATAATAGAAAGCATCTGAATGTGAGTGGAAGGGGAGCTCTGCAGGTCCCTAGCCCAGTCTCTTGCTCAAAGCAGGGCCATCATCATCAGTAGATCAGGTCAGCTATGGTTTTTTTCTAGCTAAGTCTTGAACATTCGCAGATGAAGACTCCAGAGTATTGCTGGGTGACCCCGTCCAATGCTACTCTACCTTCTAGGTGAAGAAGTTTTTTCTGATTTCCAACTTGATCTTCCCTTGCTGGCAGTTGTAGCCACTGACCAAAATGGTTTTGCCTGGTGTTGCCAAGAAGAGTTTGGCACCTTCAACTTCTGGCCATCCTTCACAAAGATGTAGACTGCTCTTACACCACCCCTGAGCATCTTCTTTGCTATACAAACCCAGCTTCCTTAACTTCTCCTTTTAAATAAAGCAATCTAGGACCTGGCCATCTTGGTAGCCCATTCCAGGTTTTCAACAACGCTCTTGACTTAGGTTTCCCCAAAATGGATACTTTAAGATAAGATACATTTATTATCAAGAAGCAACTGTGACCCACAGTTTTTTTTAAATTAAAAAAAAAATATTGTCACAACACTTGTCAATAGCAGGGATGCACGTGTTATTATACTAGTCACAAAATAATAAAGTTTCATTATTTATATTTTAATAAGAATTGCTTTAAATATATGCAAACCTCAAAAGTTTAAATCCTATTCAAATTTAAAAATCCAAAGTGAAGTCATTACACTTTTTCTCTGCAAGAACTGTCATCAAAGTTGAAGTAAAAAAGTTCAGATTTTAATTACTTCATCATTTCTCATCTAAAAGTATATAAGCTCGTTTATTTTACAAAGGAATTTAACGAGTTGTATCTATTACTTTCATTTGAATATGCGTTTTTCACCAGATTGCTCGATTCCAGTAGACATAAAGCAGTCCAAATCTTTCTTATCTCCAAGCAACTCAGCATCAGAACTCAAACGTTCACTACTATGACTATTAGCAACAGCAGCATTGCTTTCCTCCATGCAGCATTAATGTATCAAAACAGACATAAAACAATTGCTCCTGAACCAGAAATTGTTGCTGCTAACCTTTATGCATTCATGGTAAGAAATAAAGTTCTGGAAACACTACCTTCATTATTTAAAGTAGTCATCAAGGATACATGGGATTTCTTGAACTGATTAGATTTAAGTTCCTTACAACTCAGTAGAAAGTAAGTTGACCAGTAAGTAATGGCTTTTTTATTAAAAAAAAAAAAAGGAAAAAAAAGACACAATTCACCTAGCCACTTATGTAGCAGCCACTAGACATGATGGCATGTATTCTTGACACTCATGTGCATTCATCTATATCCTGAGGGATAATATAGGATTACCTTTGTTGTGCTGCATAGCTTAAAAATCAGTTTTGAAATAAATTGCCCTTCCCTCAGTAATTTCTCAGCATAATGGGGCACTTGCTTCTAATCTCTTCTGGCAGCAAGCTCACTGTGTTTCCTTGGATTCAATCTCAATTTAGTGTCCTTTAATGAGAATTTTCCTACAGTTATGTGATTGTATAAATGATACAGGAAGACAGTTTTTTGTGTCGTGATTTTGAAGATGCTATTGTTCAAGTTAGATAATACCAATCTCTTAACTAAATCCTGGCATGTCTCCAGACATTTGCATGACTTTGCTGGAGTTTTCTTATTTCCTCTGTGGTTACGTTTTCAGATAACATACATGGGATATCAGGCACTTCTCATACTACAGGGGCTCTACTATCTGATTTCTTCATCCTTCTACAACCCTTTCCCAAACATCCTACCTTTTCAACTACTGGAGTGCACAGAGCAGCCACAGCCATTGTGTCACTCGTTGTTCCTCTGTTCCTACTCTTGAGCACGTCAGGCCTGCCATCAGCAAAATGACATATGTCAAACTATTAACAAGAAAATATGAAATTTATAGAATGCTCCTATTTCAGTTTTCCTGTTTGTAAACTTCCTTTTTTGTTGTTGTTGTTTTGACTTACGGTACCACAGTAGCGTTGTTTTAATTACCTTCATCACCTGAAATACATTTTCTAAACTATTGGCACTTAGTGTCTCAAATCTCAGTGAAGTAATGCTAATAACTTCTGCTAATCATACTGTCCCCCCTTTCCACTGAGAACAAAACCAGCCTCATCTTCACTGTCCCCCCAGCCTAACTTATCTTCTGTAGCCATGGGAAGATAACAGCAATCAATACTCCCCTTTAAGGGGTTCCAGGAAGGAAAAGGAAGAAAAGATACCTAAAAAAGTCACATGTCCTCAGAAAGAGGAAGAAACACTTGCGAACACTTGAATGGAGATTTAGCAAATACAGGTTGGAAAATACAAGAGCAACATATGTACACATACCTGATGCTGACAGCTACCAAAGGAGTCACACTGGGTATGCTGCTGCCCCAAGCCTTCAATGACCAAAGGGTCACTGCCTGAGCAGGTCAGACCCTTTATTCTTAGTGGGAAATGCGTTCCTCATGAACACTTCCATAAGTATCCTTTCCGCTGCATTATCTCTAATTAAGAGCCTCACAATCCGTTTTTTTTCCATATATATTAAATGCTGACTGTTGAATTCATATCCAGCTGGGCTTGAATTCTTCAAACGCTCTGAAACAGTTGGCTGCTGAAGCTAATAAGCACTGGCTATGTAGACAACTTGCTATTAGTGGCTCAAGTTTACAATTTCTAGGTACAGAAAACACGTGTTTATTTTTCCTTTCTCCCTCGCCTCTTATCAGACACAGTAACTTGTCCTTTAGGGAGATCATGAAGCCACATTTGAATGTCTTCCAATCATTGGCATGTAGTAAACCTTTGCTCTCAACTTAAACGTAGATGATTTGGCCTTCTTCATTGCTTTTACATGCCTCTCAAACCTAGCACATGTTCTGATGGTACCTTGGCTGAAAATGAACAGTGAGGCTAAAGCTCATGCAAGCAGATTGCACAGAAACTCCATGTTACCTTTGATTTCCAGATATTTCAGGGAATCTGCATATCCTTCTACTGGGAGTTTGGAGGCAAACTCCATGCGCTTAATTTTCCAATGGCAACTTAACTTCTTTAGAGTCCTTTGGCAGGCAAAACCCGTAAACAGTTTTTCCAGAATATTAAAAGTAATTGAGATAATGAAAAGCTAATAGACTTTAGCTTAGAGGGTTGCAAAGAATAGCCTGCCATTGTTCAGACAGCCCTGTAATAGAGCACCGTGTTAATTAGAGATGATTCACAGATGACTTGCAATAGATTCTGGTAGTTCTGAATAGCAATGATATTTTCATATTGAGTTCTTATCTACTCAGGAGTAATGAAGCCTTAACTTTAATTAAAAGGAAAGCTCCTTTTCTTTTTTTAAGCCTGTAGGTCCAAGCAACACTGAAGTACAGAAAATTAGCATGCCCTTTACTAATTTTCCGTATTTAGAGTTTTGCACTTTATGGTTTCACTTTCATAACATTCCCTACCAGAGGACATCTAAGCACCTGAATAGCAACTGTCAATGAACAGGCAAATGGAGAAACTGGCAATGAGGTGAGAAACTGTTTGCTCTCTCTGAAGCCTCCCAGCTAGTCTGAGAGAGTTAAGAACAGAAGCCCATCTTAAATATAGCGTCATCCCCTTACAACTCCATGCCTCATCACATAACACCATCTGCTTCACTTGACGAGCATCCACTGCTTCAGTTTATGATCATTACATTGGTACAGTTTGACGTTTTAACACCCCGTGGCTACTGAGAGGGGTTCCCATGCTCTGTCACCTTCCCTCTTGCTTTCCCTTACTTATTCCCAGGGAACCTGTAACAGATTGGTGCAAGGAGCAGAGGAGATACCCTACACACACAAATTTTTTGCTGTTTAGCTCCTGAACTGGCCCCTGAGGGCTTGGATGAGCTTCAGTACCTGAGCAAAGGGAGATGATGGGAACATGTAGGAGCAGGACGGCAGACCTGAGCCCTTCCAGGACAGCTGGCCATGACAACCTGCATCCAACAATGGCATTATGCCTTCTGAAAGTTCACCATAAAATTCCCTAAGATTTCTTGCCATTAAAGAGATTTGCAGGATTCAATATTGCGAATTATTATGAAAACGATAATACTGTAATTGATAAAAAAAAACCCAAAGAAACCTCCAAATCAAATCCCTCTCAGTCTCCACGTCCAGTAGATAGACTATGCCAACAAAAAAAAAAAATCACTTGCAGATTGACATCTCAAATTAAGCAGAAAGAAAAGAGAGTACAGGTAACACAAATGCAAATACTTAGCCTTTTTACTTCTCATTTAGGACTCATGGCAAACATATACAAGTATCTTTCTATTTAATTCAAGAGAGGGAAATATCCCTCCCAAGCAGTACTTTGTCAGGAAAGGATTACTCATCTGCAAAGCGCTACCTGCATCACTCAGTGTTCTCAGGATCAAGACCTTTTTTACAGTCAACTCTTCAGAGAAGACTCATGTTCCTTATGTTAGCACTAAGTACATATTAGATGCTTGACTAGTACAAAAATAACAGTGCAAAATCAATAATTACTGCATCTTAATTTGAGGAACAAAAACATTTTGTAAATTATAGAAACAGCTAATCAAAGACAATGTGGAAAAGTACCAGTAAAGAAATCAAAACCTTTAATTAGTTCAAATACAGGAAACCAGTAACAGATTATTTAATAACTACATGCTCTAACAATTTGCATTTCATATAGCTGGCATCATTGTATATCTAATAATATGATGTTAAATATAACAGCATGAACTTATCTTTTTTCTTCACTCACCAGAATAGCTGTTGATTATGCTTTCAAATGCTTTTTTTGTCTCATTCATTGATCTGAGTTTTACCAGATCCCAAATTAAAGAAAATCTCTTTAAGATAAGCTTGCAGCAGACTGACTATAATTCAGGGAAGTCTAAGATAATGAAAGCATGCTTGTTTGAATGTAAGCTGTATTCAGCTTTCAAGCACATCTAATGCACACCTGATGCTCAAGAAACAGCAATAATATCACTGTATCGAGGAAAGGTTTACTTATACTTTCAACTGAAGACTTTCAGGGAAAATTTCAGGTGACTAAAAAAGACCCCAAAGCCCACGAATCACTACATCCTTTAAAAAGCATTTTTTCCTATAGATGCTTCCACAAAGGAGTTTTTAATATTAAGTGTAACTGACAACTCAGATTCAATACAAACCTTCCTCCAAAAGCACTCAATTTGGTTTAGATAATAAGTAGCAGTAAGTACCCTGCCATTATAAGTCTGTAAAAATCCTGAGTAGAGATGAAGTTCCAAAATGTTACCTTTTGTATCTTTATGTGACAAAAAATAATGAAGAATAATGACTCTAATATAAATTCCCAAAAGAATTCTTTTTTGCAGTACTTGTATTTTTCTTTTCTTTTTAGCATATAACAACTACCTCGAACAACACATTCATGCACCTGAACTCCATCTTATCTGATAACATGCAGTGTCACTCTACCTTATATGCCATCCTCCTGCCATCCCAGTGTACAACTCCTGACAGTTCCTCGTGAACGTTCTTAACAATCCAAGCCCTAAGGGTTGAGCACTCAGAAGGGTTACTCCTTCTTTTATCCATATTATCTGCTCCATAAGCATTCCCAGGTCTAGGTAGGGTGCTGCTCACATACTTTGTAATGGGCCTTTCCACAGCAATCATAAAATAGCAGATGACATGACACACATCTACATCAACTCATTACCTTCCTCTGCTTCTAAACACAAAATTTTGGAACTCATCAGCACCCTCCTTCCTTTCCCAGTGCATAATTGTGCTTTTCTAAAGGGAAAGCTGGATTTCAGTGGGCCTTCACTCTCTATCATGACAGACGTTACTGCTATTGTCTCTACAGAATTCTGGGGGTTTTTCTGTAAAGGATCCATGATCCTTTAAAGTTAAAGACTCCTCCTTTAGCAGGAGTTTCTGCCCCATGATATAGATATGACAGACACAGAGTATGTGCCATCACATGTAGTCCAACAGCAACAGCTGAATATGTAAAATAGAGATGTCCAAATAAAACAAGGAGGGAATCAAACACAATCCAGAATAAAGAACAGTTACTTTTAAATTTCAGCTCAGATGACTGGTAAGAACATAACTCATTAAAATGTCTTTACTTTTGGTGGTTTGCTTTTGGTTTTACACACCTGGTCTGAAAAACCTAATTAGAGCAGCATACAGCTGCCACATTTGCTGTTTGGATGATACTACTAAGTGTTAGCATAGCATCAACAATTCTTCAGACATAAATTTCTAAGTGCTGCTCTGCTTTCATTCATCACTAACACTAATTGGCTCCATAAAGAAATCAGAACACTACTGAAATCTTTGGGGCTGAATGAATCAAAAGTATGCATGAGCAGAATTAGCCCTGTGTTCTGCGCACCCAGTACACTGCCAGCCGGGCAGACTTAGGCTCAGTAGATAACTTTGTGAGCAGTCCACTTGAAATCAAAATTGTCTTGTGCAGTGGAAGGCCATCCACTCAACAGGAATCAGCACACTGGTAGAGGGGAGCAGTAACGTTACTCTCTTTTTCTGAGCCATCAACACATTTATGTATATTTAATGTTACCGTCACTACATGGAAAGCCACTCACAACACAGCTCTTTCCACTACAATCTCAAAAGGTCCACTCCATCCAGAATTTGAGTGAAAGCAATGTGACTTCTGTTTCAGGTTTTCATTATTCTCAAATTAAATCAGACTTTCAGTTAAAGCAAGGCTCTAATTCTGTGCCAACAGCAGGCTCCTCTATATTTTCCTTCCACTGGAATGATGATTCCTATTTGGAGCATTTTTCCCTCCCTGCTATAAACCAGAGAAGTCTGACATATGTTAATCACTGGATTAAGCCTTCACAAATGACCATGAAGGCAGGCATTAACATATTCCCAGCTCAGAAAACAGGGCACAAGCTTGCAGGGACAGAAGAGGTACGGGATGCAGGGCGAGTTATGCTTGTGTTCAGAAGTGAGAGTCCTCCTGAAAGCCAACGCAGCCAGCAAGTCTCTGTTCAAGTACAGAGTTTCTACCTTTCTTCTAGTTTCAAGTACATCCATGAGAAAAAAAAAAATAAATATCAAAACAGATCATCGAAAGCAAATGGCATAAGGTTTTCCTCCATGATTTACATACTTCTCATCAACAGAATAATTATAAGCAATTCAGACATCCTCAAATATTTATCAGTCTTATTTGAATAGATAGCTAATCCCAATGAGGATCAGCACGCACCCAGTAGGTCAAACTGATTTCTTCTCAACACCACAACTTTCAGGAGCAACCCAGCAGCTCAGTCACTTGAACTTTCTTCTAAAGAAGCATTCAGGAGAGTAGTATTAGCCACTGATAAAACATTTCATTTTTTTATTTTAATTATTGACTTTATTCTCCTGTTCTGCTTCAGGCATCTCAGGGACAGAACAGGAGACCAGCAAAGAATAGAAAGGGATTGCAGAGAGAAGAAGAATTAACTGGACAGGTATGTAACTTCAGGATTATTAAACTTTGTGCCACTATTTCTGCTCCAGAATGAAACTGCAAATTTCAATTTTCATTCTAAAAAAAAGATTAGAACAGAATTTTAAAAAAGAATGAGTTTTCTGGGAAATGTTGCACAATTTCATGAAAACTTAGCATTTTCTATTAAAAAAAAC
>JAOXJK010000023.1:47612888-47651928 GCA_025774025.1 Xenus cinereus | reverse complement strand
CCCCTTCAACTGTGATTATTATTCTATGCTTATGCTAACAAAATTGTTTAAAAAATACCAGTACTATTTATATTTCAGTACATTTTCTGCAACATTGTTATGATGCATGGCAACGTAATAAGATCATAAGAGGGCTGGATCATCACCTCTTGGAGAGCAGCTCAAAGCGCTAGTGGAAACACAGCTGAGCAGCCACCAGGCAACATCTGAGGAGACGAGCATGTATCGCCCTCTCCCAAGTCCTCGAAAAAGCATCTCTAACAAAAGCATGAGCTGCTGCTGCTGCCGCAGGTTAAATTCTCAAGGAGATGCTCTAAGCTTCCTCATTTCTGACCGTCCTCTGACTGTTGTTGCCCACCAAAACTGCCACAGCAGGAAGGCGGCGCTGATGTCCTCTCTCCAGCCTTCCTGCTGCCAAGAAGCCCCAGGGAAGCGCGTAGGGCAGCAGGACTGGGCACACACCTTCCCTCCGGGCCAGGGCAACACTCACCTGCTATTCCAAGAGCAGCACACAGAAACAGAAGAGATGAAAGCAATTATATTTTACTTTTCTACTTATTAGTAGAGAACTAAGCAATACCTAAAATAGGAATTAATTAAAATGTACAAAAGTGAGAAGTTAATTTGGATACTAATAAGGGACTATTAGGGAGGCTCATGTGTATCAGAACTAGAGGCAATTCAATAAAATTAAGAGGGAACATTTAGGCAGCATATCAGAACAAACTTTTCAACAATAAAGCTTTGGCAAAATATTTTAAAATTATGTTAATAACATGGGTTTGGAATGTTTTACATCAAATTATACCTCCTTGGATCATTAAAATATTTATAAAATCTGCTTGGACAAAGATACAAATTATGGAAATAAGAGGCATTTTTAATTTCTAGTTGCTATGCATTTGTTTTTCTGGGTAGGGCAGCACTTAATGTTGCTGGAAAGCCATTAAGCAACAGCAGTCATGTCCTAAACCACCTGCTTTACACTATCACTTGTTTACAAAAGAATATCTTAAGAGAGTCTTTAAATTTGCATCTCAGAGTTAATGCAATATTCATAGACTGCAGTACTTGTTCATAGCTCTTCCTGTAGTTAGTTCTGTCATTCCACTCTCTCCAGTACTCAGGAATGGGAAAACAAATCAGAATAAATAAATTAAAAAAAGATGTTGGGAAAGTAATTCGTGTTTATACGAATGATTTGTAAGTTGAAGACTTTTCGTAAAAGCTAGAAATATATTTTAGAGTAGTTAACCTCACAAATACAATAAGTTACAGCTCAAAACAAGTAACAGTTCAACTTTTCCCTTGCAAAACATTTTTCCTGCGCTGCCTCAGTCTGCAATAGCTAACACGGAAGCAGATGAAACACTGGCTATATAGGGGAAAACAAAATTACAAAAAAAAAAAAAAAAAAAAAAAAGATACTCTATGGTGAGAAAAAGCCCCCTGAGGAAAAGCACTGAAACAGCAGCAGTCCTCACTGATGTCTATTCAAACAAGAGCGTCAGAGAACTATTTTAACAATAACCCTGGACACAGTTCAGAATTTCACTTAAGCACCTGTAAGGCACAGACATGTAAATCATTTTCAGGGCCAGGTAACATCACTTGGGCTGCACAGCACCTTTAGCCACATCCAATTCTACTGAAACGTGGGTTATTCCCTTTACAGAGAAGCAGTTAGCAGAAGAGAAATGGGAGGTCCAAGGGACATTGAGAATCAGGTCTACAGTAACATCAGGCTTGTGAAGTCCCTTTTACAAATCCTCAAACAGGCTCCCTTTTTTCCCCACCCGAGGGAAATTATTTTCAAAGGTTAAAAAAAAAAAAAAAAAAAAAAAAAAAGTGAGTGCAGCAACCCAAAATGTTTCTGCGCTTCACCGGTCTTGTTAGTACGAAATGGCAATGTCCCAGATGTGGATTAATAACTACAATGCAGGGAAACAAATACTTCACTCGCAGAGAAAAGGAAAAGAACCCACCCAAATCAGTTTTACAGAACAGATACTAATTGTATAAAATGTCAGCGTACACAAAGTGGTTTGATACAGGTTTGCACACTTGCTCCCATTTTAAGAAAACAGAAATGATTTGGTACCTCAGACTGTAACTGTCAGTGGTGCGTAAGTATCTAAGCTGACAAATAACTACAATATAATTATATGTCCCCCTGGGAAGGCTGGGGAGCACAGCTTACACTTGGATCCTACATATACTACTTTTCTTCTTTGTCTGCACATTTTCTACAGGCCGCGTACATGGTATTACAGGTAAACGAAAGGGAAGAAAGGCAGCGGAAATCACTAGGAAAATGTTTACCAGAAAAATGATCTGGTAAACAACAGGCATGCAGTTACGTATGATAAAGTTCCCGCGAGCTTTTGTCAAGCACTGAAAATGCGAAAACTCACTGAAGTAAGAGCATTGCTCTCTCACTGTATGGCCAGTTCAGAGGGGAAGTTGCTTTCTGATGGAAATTGTGCTAACAGATGGTTTGCTTCAAGAGCCTAGTGATAAAATTGTGTGGATGTTCCTAACACTCACGCAACTTTAAATGAATTAGGTTGGGCAATTCCTTCTGCATAGAAAATTACCAAGAACTATAAATTAGGGCTATGGCAATTCCATTTCAAACAAGTTTATAGACAACATATGATTTCCCTTGAACTTTAGCCACAAGATGTTTGGTTTTGCATAATGAATTAATGGTTAAAAAATTGACATACCTAAACAAAAGCAGAGTGTTTTAAAACCAAGCAAAATCTCCCCAGCTGCTTTAGTCTTTTGCTTAGCCTCAAGGGACACATCTGAACGAGTGCACCAGCCAGGACAGATGGCAACCAACACATTCCTTGA
Organism: Xenus cinereus; assembly: GCA_025774025.1. Lineage (NCBI taxonomy): Eukaryota > Metazoa > Chordata > Aves > Charadriiformes > Scolopacidae > Xenus > Xenus cinereus. The sequence goes on along the minus strand of JAOXJK010000023.1, from coordinate 47,649,069 downwards.
GTCATACATCTTTGCTTATACTAGGTCACGATGAGTGCCTCAAGGCAGTGAGCATGAACTACCAGCAAGTCATATAAAATGTGCCCAGAAGGTACCATCCAAGCTTCATTTCATATAAATTAACCTGCCAAAAGGAACGTGAATGATTGCCTTACTCTTTTGTTCTACATAGTCAACACTTCCTAAGGGGAACCGTACAAAGCCAACTAAGCTCGGTGGCAGACAGAGCAGTCCCAGTACTACATTCAGCAAAAAGCGATGGTGAAGGGTCAGCACTGATACACTCAGGGACTGTAGAGAACAGCCTGAATAATACCAGCACGAAATGCTAAAGCTTGGAGGTCATATTAGCACTGACTTGTCTAAGACAGCTCATCAATGGAGAAGTACGTAGGTTATCACAAATGCTGCACGGCACAATGGAATCTCATTTATTCTCTTCCCCTGTCAGGCACTGGATGCTCCCTATGCACTTTCTATGTTTGTTGCTCTAAGTCATGAAACGTGCGTCTGCAGATTGCAAGGACTCAGATGCCAACATTTCCCCCTCAGTGTAGTATTTTATAGCTATAAAGGCCTTGTACTACCACTGCATAGCATTTTAAAGGAATGGGAAATATTCACAAGTGAATGTTGACCCATCTTACCTGGACTTCAAAGGGCATCTCTTGAGATGGAGAAGTAACTGCCCATATCTAAAAAGCTCCAGATGTGGGTAGGCAAATAACTCAAAGGTCTTTACAGAAGAGTGAAACTCAGGTTGCCCCAAAAAGACTGTTAGTACTTGGAATAAAAGTTTGTTCCTTACATACACCATGAATAAAAGAGGTCCAGCCTATCAGCATAAATGAGTGACACAAGGTGCATGAATGAATTAACATCAGACCAGATTAAGGTGCAGAAGTTGGGAAGTGCCATATGTGTCAACAGCAGAGAAGGAAAATACAGTAGCTTTGGACAAAATGGAAGTACAGCTTAATATCTCAGTTCACCTTGGGCTGATGATAAAAGACAAGGTAAAAATAAAAACTAATTTCACATTGCCACTTATTAATCTTTGTACTTAGGTATTGATATATACACACATGCATTTTAAAGGTGGGTAGACACAGTGCTTATGGTTTAGTTTATATGGTTTAGTGATGGTTTTTGTCAGTGTTAGGCTGATGGGCGGCCTAAACGAGCTGAAAGGCCCCTTCCAACCTAGGCAATTCTATTATTCTAATGTAGGAAGATATTTTGCTATGGAGATAAAAAAATCCTGCTATTAATGCTGCAACTGTAAAAAAAAAAAAAAGTAAGAGTCATTAATTCCACCTAACAGATAATGGCTCTTGAACACAGCAGACTTGCCATGATGACCATCTCCTTATAGGAAGTAGATCCACTACAGAGGCAGACAAATTACAAGTTTAATGAAGAACAATGATAACAGTTTTGGAAGCAAAGACCCTTTCCCATTCTTGTAATTGCACAAGCTAAAGCAGATATGTGACTTTCTGGAAAATAGGAAATTAACTAATTGGCAATTAGCAAAAATCTCTGTGGAGCTACACCTCCTCAGGGCAAGGATTACAAGGATGACACTGAAATAGTATCAAAAAAAAGAAAAAAAAAATGAATACAAATTAAATTTTGTGTTTAATCAGCTGTTTATGCATTTATTTCACTCTTTTGTGTATAAGACATTCTAAAAAGATTTAAACTTCAATGGTTAACTTATAATCTTTCATTTTTTTATTAAAACATTTCATTCTTAGTGTTTGTCCTCTGCTGTTTCACCTTGATTTTAACTTGAAAATATGCCCATATTTTCTCTTACATAATAGTAATTGAGCTAATAATACAGTGGCACATAGAAGCATATTTCCTCCCTGAAGGTTTCAATATGCACTGCATGTCAAGAGAGAAAATATTTTAATGGATTGCCACACAATTCAAATGAAGGTACTTTCAGGTAACACAGGACAACAACTAAACAACAAAATTGAAGGCAGAAGGACTTGAAATGCAACAGGCATAATGCAGTCATCTGTTGAAATGAAAGTCAGAGGAAAACTTAGGTAGACAAGCATGTAATTACCAAGGCTGAAATCTGGCCAGGATACTGAGTCAACACAGCTTTACTTTTGCAGAAACAAACGGGTCAGATGCTGAATTAATATTTGCACGCAAAAAGTAGCAAGGATTAGCAAAGGATTCAGCAGCAAAGGTATGGGCCACTGGCTAAGCACAGACTGGGAAAAGAATAGAGACCAGCACGTTATTTTAAGTAATTTTCCACCCCAACTGTACTCTGCCTGATCATGCTTAGCAATACGCTAAGCAAACTGACAGCAGTACAGAAAGAAAGGGGGAAAAAAAAAAAAAAAAGGAAAGGAACAGTATTACACTACAGAGGAGCTGTTTTAAAGCATTTAGAGTTTTGAGACTGGTTGTAGATGAGTAAGATGAGGAAAAGTTTTCCAGGGAGAAGCTCTGTGAAGTTTCCACATAAACCAAAGTAAATATTTTGGGCATGATTCTGTTCTCCTTCCTGCAAATCAGGAGTAACTCCACCAAAGACAACCTTGTAAAACTTGTTCAAGGTCTATTGTGAGCTGAGATGAATGATCATGAATGCACTAAAGAAAGGTGATTACCTGCTATCTGATTACATTTTTACAGCTCTGACATGCTGTAAGATAACAGGTGTTTTCAAAGAAATGCTGCAAAACACCAAATCCATTGCTTTAATTGACACCAATGGATTTTTAGTGGTAATATTAACTGGATGCAGACAGTTGCTTCAGGTATCACTTGTCACAGGAAATCAGTCTCTAGAGAGAACAACCTGGATGGTTGTGCAACAAATCATGTACTCCCAGTCAGGGCTTTCAGTTGCAGGTACAGTATGTGCCAATAACTTGACTACATATTGCAGAACTGGAAAATTTGACAGGCCAGAATTAGTGATCTACAAAAATGTTCCCTTTCCCTCCTTGACCTGTAAACCCTGCTGTTTTTTTCTTTTGACTAGACTTCCTACCAAGTCTATGCTCCAAATATTATGGTCGTATTTTCACAGTGAAAAAACAGTTGCTGTAGAGTAACTCTGAACAGTACAGAATTGGCAGATCTATGACTTCAGGGATTTTCTACAGCTGTACTAAAGGGAATTGTTATGAAAATGAATTGTCTAAAGTGTGATAGCATCCACTTGTGTGATGAAGCACTGATGCAGGTGTTCACCCAACAGGGCAGAGAACAGAACTGCCCGTTACATGGCACTGCTGCTCTGCTTCAGCCACAGGATAGCCTGCTTACCTTTCTGCCTTTCATTAGGATTCAAATTGCTGAGCATCTCAAACTCCTGGAGATTAGAGCTGCCTGAACATTTCCTGATGAAGTTTTGTCAGATGACATCCCATTTGTTGGCTTCAAGTATTTTCTCAGAAACATCTTCGGTTCGCTCAGCTTTTGCTGCAGCCAAAATCAGAACCCTCGGTAATCTGTCCTAGGACGCCAGGTAGTAAGCATCCCTGGTAAATGTATAGATCTAGAAATTGATCAGAAGTCTTGGAGAGGTCTGCCCTATCTGGAGCAAGGGACACAGAAGATGGAAACAAGGGATTTATCAGCCTTAGAACAAAGCATGCTGGCTCAAACCAAACACCCATGGAGACCAATATTTCCTCTCATACAGTAGCATGTAGCAGTTGTCCAAAAAGGAAGAGGAGGGCATGGCATGAACAGCCTGATGTTTCTTGAATATCCTCCTGGCATCAGGCCCTGAGTCAGGGAATTCCTGAGCCAAAAGTAGTCATTATACTCAGTAGCCACTTACAGTTTCTTATGCCATTAGTTTGTTCAGTCCTATTTGAACACATACATTCTGTTAGCATCTGGTTAGCAAGAAGTTCCACAACTTAGCTGTAAAGACCATAAAGCAGTAGCTCATTTCATTGCTTTAAAGACAGCCCTTATTAGTTTCATTTGGTAACACCATGCTCTTGTATTAGGAGAGAAGTTTGGCCAGCCTCTGCTCACCTTCTCCAAGTACCATGATTCTGTAGGTTTCTATCACAGTTCCCTCAGCTGTCTCCTCTTCAAGCTGAAGAGTTCTTGATTATTTAGTTGTTCCTCATACAGAAGCTTTTCCACATCTTTGATTGCCCTAATTGCTCTTCTTTGTACTGTTCTCATTTCTGTACCATGCTTTTCTGAAATGCAGGAGGACCAGAGATACACACAGTATTCAAGGCACGAGTGCACCATAGAATTCTACAATGGTATGATGACACTCAATTTGTTCCCTGCTTTTCTCTAATAATTCATAGCAGTCCATTGTGTTGTACTACATAGCTACCGAGCACTGTGCTAACATCTTCATAGAACTGTAATCACAGCATTTTAATTATTTTTTTTTAACTGAGTGGCAATAGTCAACCCAGGGCCAATCATTATGTGTATGAAGTTTACATTTCTATGTACTGAATGTCATCTGTGATTTTACTGCACATGCACTGTTGCAAGATCCTGAACTTTCTTCATAATCAGCCTTCTCTAACTATGCTAAATGACACAGTATCACTAAACTCATTGTTTCCCTTGCCTCTTCCTTTCCAGATTATTTATAAATGGCACAGGTCCCAATAGTCATTTCTCTACACCAAGAAAGTTTACCATTTAACTTGCTGCTTCTCCTCATTTTCCAAACATTTCTTCCTCAATGAGAGGATCCTCTATTGCTACTAGCCATTGCTATGGCTACTGAGCTTTCTTAGAAGCCTCTGACAGACATATCATACGAGTCCCTCCAGATTTTGGGCTACAAAAATCAATTCCTGCCGTAAAAACTGTGGCTCTTCTCTTATCCATACATTAACCCAAATAAAGATTCTTCCACTGCAGAACTTCCACCAAACACACAATTTTAAACTATTACCCTCCCAAGGGACAACTTCTAGTCATACTGTGTCAGAAGCATTAAGAGCTATTTGCAAGATTTTCACATCATTTTTCCCTGAAGGGGTAATTGCATTAGCTTCATATCTTAAATTCATGCTATTAAAGGAGGGAGGGGAAGGGAGGTGTTAGGAAACTGCTAACTGCAGAAAAAAAATAGATGAACAAATGGATCTTAGAATCAGTGTTCCATATAATTTTTCAGTTGTTCCCAATATCTTGTTTTATCAGAGGTTTTTTCCTAATTTTAGCCATCAACTGATCACCAGTTGAACTGGATTAGCATTAACTTCCACCATGGAAAGGAAAGCTGTTATCTGTATAGCTGGGATTTAATCCTGCTTGAAGCCAGAATATTCTTAACTGCTTGTATTACATTGCACCTGGGATCCCTAACCACGGGTCAAGATTTTACTGTGCTGTCTGCTGTAGAGCACAAGAGAACCAGCTTTGCTGATCCAAACTAGGCCAAGAAGAGTTCATCCCAGGCTCAGGGTGAGGCTCTCCCCAACCTTCACGCTGCCTGGACCTGCGTGTGTGGAATCAGAGCATCACCGACCGCGCACAGGCTCAACGTCAGAAGCTGTGAGCTGCCTCTGTGCACGGGGGAGAGGCAGCAGAGGGACAAGCTTGTCTAAGAAACACTGCCTCTCTGGAAACAAGCACTCACAGTCAATGCAGCGAGCCCTTTGGCTAGGAGAACCCAAGCCATGCTACGGTAACACTGGCCATTCGCCCTTTGCGAGGTGTGGGGAACCCTGGAGATACCAATGTCATCACACCCTTTAGCGAATTCAAAACTAAGGTGTTTCAGTTGGCTGTGAGCTGGCACGTGGGGCACTCAGTAGGCAGTTTTTCTACACAAAGTCAAAATGGAAATCGAACTCCCCCTTCGAGAATGGGCTTTTAGATAAAGCAGATTTTTGAGCCCAGTTATGAACAATTTTAATAGTAGCAAACCAGAGAAATCCTTAAGTGCCTTTTTCATGCAAGCCAGCTGAAACTTAACATTTCTGGACCATGACAATATTCAGCCACAGAGAAGGGAAAAGCTTTCATGTCACACGGCTGCTCCAGTTTGTCTCTGATGGAGACATGGCTGAGTACACTGTATTACTACGGCCATTTGCTAAGCATTTGCATTCACCACGCTGTGGTATATGTAATGGGAAAATACAAAAAAAGTCAAATGGGCTAAGGATGATGTGTTTAGGGCTAGTAATAATAAAACATGACAATAGAAAAACATGTATCTTCACTGCCTTACTGACTTCCTTCTGTGTGTGTACTAAATCTGTGTTGTGACCATCTCAGCCATCCAGACAGATAAAATCCATACCAAAATGTTTACAATCAAATTTGCTGTGGGGTTTTTTTGTTTGGTTGGTTGGGTTGCGGTTTGTGTTTTGGTATATTTTTTTTTTAATTGCTCACAGTGCCACTAAGTAAGCATGTTTTCTATAAACAGTATGCAAACACCACAATGTTCCACTGACATGGAGATTTGCTTGTGAGCAGGATGGAGGAAGGTACAGTTCACTTCTGCACTGCAAAAACTCTTTCACTGAAAATGCTAAGACAAACATTTTTAATGACAGTTTTCTTTGCAAAAATGAGATTATTTTGGCCTCGAGGTAGCTGAAGGGCAAATTTAAAACCCTCAGTCTTAACTGGATTTTGAGCATTGAATTGACCCACATACAGCCTTATCTATACAAAGGCATCCTCACAGCAGCTAACAGCAGCTCAGCACTATATGTATCCAGTCTGTCAGGAGCTGCAGTCAAGGCTTGTTAGCTCCGGCAGCTGTTTTCAAAATCCAGTGAATTGCTCTGAGCTGGCTTAAGCTGATCTATCACTGCAAGCGGCTGCAGGAACTTGAGGGCTGTGCATGCTCAGCATCCCACCATCACCGCCGCTGTGGGTGAACCGGTAGTGACAGCGGTACCCCTTTTCTATTAATTTTTTTTTTAAAAAAAAGATTGTAATGTAGGCAAGGCTCAGGCATGGTGGAAAGACACGCATGAAAGGGAAAAACTACTACATTTCCCAGTGGAGAGACAGTGTTCATTTTTAGTATTTTTCTTGCAGGCAGTGAACTAGGGGGAGCCATTGGTAGGCTGGTGAGATGAGGCGACAGCAGTTAATTGATTTCCAAACCAGGTCTCTCACTATAATAACTACGCATCCTTGCGTGGACTTTAATGGGTGCTGCAGCATAAGAATCCTCTGACCTTGCCTTGTTGCCAAAATGGAGATGTCTATCCTCGCAAATCACTTGCAGAGAAATTGGATACTGGGTATCAGGGAGGCACAGAAGTCAGTTGCCTTAATGTGATATTAAGCATCTTAAATCACTGGTGATGTTGCCAGGAAAAGCAAAGAACTAACTGAATTTTTTAATGACATGAGAACTGCAATATGCACACACGCCCTGGCAAAACAGTTTAAACTAACATTGTTACACAGCATGAACAAAATCTTTCCAGCACACCACTGAAGAAACAGATTTTGTTTCCAAATGGTTATCAGTGGAATATTTAAGGAATTCACGTTATAAAATAGTTGAAATGCATTTAACCATCACCAACGCATGAAGTCTATTCACCTCATGACAACAGAGCTGCTATCTCTGAGGTAGTACAGATATTCTAAGTTCAAGCTGCCTTTAACATGGCTATCAGAATATTTTTCTCACAGAAAACCATGTGGTTTCCGCAAGAAAATCTACAAGTCTTTCTTGCAGGAAACCAGAAACATTGTAATTAATGTACAACTTCATACATAAATGACGACCTCGTTAAAACTAAATTTTGCAATTCTTCAGCAAATATGTACACACATAAACAAGAAAATATAGGACACAACAATATCTTTTATACAAGTAAAGTGAAAAATCACAGAGGAGAATCTCAAAAAATGACTTCAAGTTAACAGTTCATAACTGAAAGCCCAAAAGGTAAAAAAACTACTTTGAAGACTTAGGTGTCTAGTCATAACTACAATTATTCCATAGTACAATGAGAAAAGTAGAAAGACTTTTCCAAACAGAACTGAATGGAAAAGAAAGAAATCAATTTCTGATATTACTTAGATACAGATTGAAAGGCCAAAATGAGTCCAAAAGACACTAAGCAGCCAATGGATTTTTTTAAAGCAGTATCAGCAGTCCTGCCCAAGATACAATCAGAGTCTCAGTGAAGAACAAATACAAAGAGAAAGCAACATTCAAGATATGGCTACGTGTCCTAAAGAGATCAAACCTAAAAGATAGATTTTATCACCAAATCTTACCCAGTAGTCTGATTTAAAAGCTTCAAAATGTCAGAAATTACAAAAGTGAGCAAATACAAAAAGGGAAAATTATTTAGAAAACATTCGTTAAACAAATGGCAAATACTCCATTAACTATCTCTTAGGCTTTTAAAAAGAACACAGGAAGTACAAAAAATACTGATGCAACCAAAGGAGGACTCAGAGCAGGCATTTCAGACGATGGGAGCATTGTCAGCTTCAATGTCTAGGAAAAACCTGTATTATTCTCAACACCTATAAGGGGGAATAAATATCAAGAGCAATTTCCCTCTGCAACCTGTGGAGAAGCATGTAGGTTTCCAGACCAGAAAGTACCACGCAGATTTTAAGCCATCAGTGTCAAGTGGCTGTTCTCATTTTATAGAGCTAATGTGAAGTGACAAGCATCATTCATGAAAAAATATCAGAGACTTCCAAAAAGCTTTTGATAGCAATTGTGCTGTCAGAAAGTCCGGTTGTTTGTAATGATAACTGGAATAAGACCAGAATGCATAATATTCCTGTTATTGTTCATACTGGTCATGACCGAGGTGCAATAAAATTAGCCGCAGTGATTAACTGAGAATTTTCATGGAGAAATGGTACATTTGGATGATTTTCATTTCATTTCCCAGGTGGAAGAAAAGGACCACTTATTGGCAGACACAGCAAAACGTATTGCTCACTTTATTGACAAGTAGAAGGCAATAAACATGGATATTAATTATTCCAAACTAACCCCACAGCAGACAGAGGAATATCAATAAATTTATATCATTTTATCTTTTTAGGAAGTGGCATATATCATGATGATTAAACTGTCCTAGAATTCAAGCAACAAAAACCAAGGCAGGAAACAGTTTATATAAACTTGTAAAAGTTTGACGAGAAGGATAAAACAGAAGCATAAATCATAATTGATACTAAATACAAATTTTCAGTCACCTTATTAGGTCTGTTCTCCTTGCCTGGAGCAGAGTCACAGAACTCCACAACAACGTTTGATAAAAGACACCGACTCATTTAAAAGACCTCACGTGAAACCTCCAGAATCCCTTGGACAGAAACACAGCATCAGGTATCGTAAACTAAGCACGCAAACATAAAATATTAAAGCCTAACAAGGAGGAAGTGACAGACATTGTTAGCACATGCTGTAAGAATGCCGCTGATATGACTCTAATCTCCAGCGATAACTTGAAGGAAAGCCAAGAGGACAGCTAGAATAGTAACACAGAATGAGAGGCACTCTCAATTGATGTAGAGTTAAAAATTATTGGCCATGACGTTAGAGAAACTGTCTGGTCCCTGACTGACCCAAAGGTGCACAATTAGAAACAGCTCCCATCCAAAACCTCAAAACATCTCAAATCAGGATGTTGACACACAGGGCAGCAGACAGCTTGGAGTTAGGAAGAGAAAAAAAAAGAATAATTTACCTTACCACTGAATACCAATCTAGCTGTGGTAGTGGACCTAGGCTTCACTCTAGTGCTTCCCATTACTGAACATCAGACAGGGCAGTTAGGCCGAACAAGGCTTCTTCGGTAATGTCTGTCTCCTAATACCAAAAAGAAGAACTGCCAAAAGGAATAAAAAGGGGCTGTTGCAAAAGGAGCCATCTACTGTTTTCCTACTGTAGTCAGAGGGCTACTCCAGTCAAGTCTGGCACAGCATCACAGGCTTGCTTAGGTGAGAGAAACAGAGCCTTATTTAGGATGATTCACTGGCACCAGGCAACACAATGGAATTTTCATTAAAAAAAACGTAGGCTCCGAAGCCAAGAGAGTTTGCAGTTAAGGACAGCAACCACTTTGATTTGCAGAATCAATGTGCAGTATGTTGCAACAGAAATGTAACTCTGCGCCAGTATGTCCATTCCCTCTCACAAACTACAGACCAAACTTCCTCACAGACAACCACAGCAGGTAACGGAACAGATCAGTTTTACAGACAGACTCAGCAACTTCAAGCACTGGGGTGCTAAAGCACAATTTGGCATGAGTAGGGTTATATAATCTACTAAATGCCAAAGCCAGCAATTACTGCAGGAGCATTTACCCTCTTATTTTCTAAGGCATGACACAAATTATTTGGTCGCACGCAATCAGTGAGCCTTTAGAAAGGACAAAAAGCTCTTCCGTGAAGTCGTGTTCCGCTCAAAAGACTGTAAGGGGTTAATACAATTTGGAGCTCAGGCTGTTACCAAGCGTGCTGTACACAGTTCCATCCCATTTTGGAGAGAAGCTCTCCATTCATTCCAAGGAACAAATACCGTCAAGATTTTGGGCAGCACGAGCTAGTCCACAACGTCTCGCCACTATTCTTCACCAATCTGTCCCTACCCACCAATCCGGTGGGTAGAGAACATCTGGAAGGGAACAGCCCGTATCTGAAGTGCCTGGGACCTGTCTGCAGAGAGTGCCAGCAGGCACGCAGGCAGACACCACGTACTGTGCGGGGAGGAAGCTTGTCATATCCTATGAAAGGCAGATAGGTTGCAACATTTCCTAGATATTCAGAGTTTTGTTTTCCCAAAGGAACTGCTGTTAAGTGTGCAGAATCTATTATAAACACAGCGCTACGGCTTTTCCATAACCCTGATGTCAGGAGAAATAAAAATGTGTAAACACTTGGAGAAATCAAGACAGAAATACAGGCCAATGCAAACATCATGTTTCCCATTGTCTACTTTTCCGATCAGGAGGAGAAACTTATTATGTATTACCATAAATCATAATATTAACAAATTTATGATTTCAGGAGTCATTTACTAATTTACTGTTAAATAATATTTTTTTTAAGTTCTTGAATTTCTCTTATCTTCTGCTAAAAGAATTATTTTAAGGATTTCTTTTTCTCTTATTCTTCATCCAGATAAACCCCAAACCACGTGAAAATTCTTATGAAAATCTAGACAAGCTTTCTCTGAAACAATGCACAATCTAACAATCACAACCTCACTGGATGTCTGAGATTCCATAATGCAAATCCCAGCTCAGGCTAAATCATACCAGGAATATGAGTGGATCTCCTACAGCCTAGGTAAGTGCACCAATTACCAGGCTCCCTGCTATTCTCAGGTGAGCTGCTCTCAATTATTCTACTGGAGTAACCTCATCTTGTACAACTAATTACACATTCACAGGGCTAACGAGGCTGTTTTTCTAAGCCCACTGGTTATGGGACTCCTCTCATGTTGTGAAAGATCATGATTCAATTAGTATTTTAATTACTTACATAAAGCAGAACTGTTTTCACAAGGGAGACTGAAATTGTAACACCCCAAATTGCCTCAAGGTTAAAACATTCATATAGGACACAGGTGACAATTTCAAGCTCTCAACCTGAACTACATTCATAGGACTTAAATATGTGACATTGTGTGTGTGCTCTGGCAGGGTAGGTGCTCCCATCTGGATGCCAGAAAATTCCTCTGTTGCAACGTGCTAAGTTCTGATGTTGAAAGACTGTCCTAGATGCAACTATAACAATCATACGTATATATGCACACATGTATGTATATATGTATGAACAGTAACATTCCCTACGTTCTTCTTTAGCATGAAGAGTAAGAAAAATATTCTTTTAAATGGAAGCAACAGAAAGAACAAATATCCCAACAGAGTGCTCGAGAATTATTTCAGGCACAAAGGCCTCATCTATAGTGGATATTTTACAACCTGGATTATGTAGGCATGAAGACCATTCTTTCAAGAAGGTATTGAAAGAGGAGCCTGGAGCTTTGATTCCTTCAGAACCTTGTTTTCTCAATACTTGGTGCATGTGAATATGTAAATCTGCCTAATATATACAGATATGTATATAAAGTATGTGCATGAGTATTACATTAACATATGCACACTATATATGGTGGTCTCAAACTGCTGAAGTCTGTTACACTATATGATTATTCACAGCTGACAAGGCTCACTCTACATAAAGATAGTTCAAGGTAGCCTACTCTTTTAATATATGACCAGTTTATGCCTTATAGATGAAATAACTGGAACCAAGCAACATTTTAGGCTGGAAATTTTCAGAATGTGAATCTGATTCAATCTGCTCTTAGTATTTTGGAATTTTCCCTTAGGAAAATACAAATCAAACATTTTGTTTGAAGACCTTTGTACTTCAAAATATTGATATTCTTCTAAAGCATAATATTTCATTTTAATGTCTTACATGAACGTTCCTGATGGCTTGAATGTTCTGGGGACAAAAGCAATTATCAAAGCTTTGCAAATTCCCCAGAGAACAGTTTTGGCATTTGGCAACCACTTCAGTAATTTCTCAAAGGGGAATTACTCTGGACACCTTGTGTTGATTTAATCAGTTCTATGCAACTCAACATTTTCAGCCCAAACCTTCTTTAAAAAAAATTGCCACTCAATGGCATGTATAGCTACTTCTGTTCCTAAAGAATCTATAAATGGAAGTGGCATTGGTACTCATGACTCACATACGTTGGCAGCGCTGTGTGGGCAGTTCAGCACAGCATGTTCCCACCCCAAGACCGATCTACCTGGCTGGAACCTGTTTTCACTTTCACTTATCTCCTTCTCAATAAAATTAATATTTGTGTCCTACCACTTAACAAAATGAAGACATGAAATGGATTCAAATTACATGGATTTGGTATTTACAGATTATCAGCATATTAACTTTACTGAAGATCTATAATAATGATAAAGAGCATTTCCCTGACTCAGAGTCCATGAAGTTTTATGAGTTATCTGGTGTCGTCACAACTTTGCTAGATCTGATAGCCATAATATTCAAGCAGAAACTAATTGTCTGATCCTTTCAGCAGTTCAAAGCTTTGCTTATTCCCCTAAAGTTTTTTCAAATGCTATTTTAATAAATAAAAATTATATATTGTAGAATTTTATGTCCTTTTTAATTTATTGTCTGGTTCTCCACTTCACCCTCCCTTTTCTAATAAGGCATCAAGCAAGCAACTTCAACAAGTTTTCCTATCCTGCATTACCTGTCTCTTATTCGGTGGCAAGTAATCCTGGACATATCACAGAATTCCTCAGAAGGGAAGATACCTGTTTTGAATTGTTTTCACCTGATTTTTTTTTATTATTATTATTTTACATGAATTTTTTATTATTTTTCTGAGTAGTTCCTCAATTCAATTCTGCAGCTGGAGCTATAGGTGTCCATATTTATCCAAGAGCAAGAATAAGAAACCACCAACATAATTTGGGTTCCCGCAGTACTGAAACTGTGGTAAGCAGTTCTCGGACTTTCATTAGGTGTCTCATTCCTCCTAAGTCCTCTCAGCAGTCACAGGATAACTCCCATTCCTGCCTCTGCTCCTCTGTTGTCACAGATTTGCTGTCATATGCAATCAAACTATTTCTGCTCAGCTCCTCGGCGCTCACTCCTACATCCCCGTGAAGGACCACAAGACAAAGAGCTTTACATGAGCATCAGCAGAACCTTTGCAAAAAGACTCTTCAGGGGAGGGAGATGTGAAGACCTCTACAAGGAAAACCCTCAAATACTGTCTGCCAATTAAAACATCTACTCCCTGGAACACCGATATAGACAAGTGGGTAAATACAGAGGAGGGCCCTGATACTGATTTTTGAACAAAATGAGTAAACACTACCCATCCTGAAGAGCTTGGATTGAGGTGGGTGATGAGCAGGGACTCCACACTATGTCCATTTTTTTTAGCTAAAGAATTGTGACATGCAACCTAATATAGTAAAAATTTCCTAGATTCAAGATCAACTGATAAGACAAAACCAAAATATGAGCAATAAACCAGTATTTTCTATAGAATAGGAAAAGCCTAACAAGAACAGTGAAAAGAACACAAACCCACACTGTGCTATTGAAGATTGCTGAGATGCGATATCAAAGCAGGAGACAAAAATATCTTCCTTGCAGAAGGGATTTTGACTAAGCACAGTTCCTGTGCCTCTTTTGCTGACAATTTTGTACTCTCCCTTTTCTGAGTAGAGGAAATCCAGGACATCGTAATGGTAACTTTGGTGCTAACTAAGAAAACAGATGTGGGAATCTTCCCTACCTTCTATTCTATTGCATGCTGGGTTTTTTCTCTTCTTCCCTTTCCATTGCAATCTCAGTCATTGAATGAACTGGAACACAGGTAATTTGCAATGATATAAAAACAACCATCCTTTGAGTTCTGGAAAACCCTTATCCAGATACCTGCAAACAAGTTGTTAAGACGGTCAGATACCACTAGGAATACAGATAATGACAAAGAAGGGAAGAAAGAAAAAACCCTAAAGAAATGGCAACAAGCACAAGAAAAATCACCTTTCAGCAGTCACAGGAAATTGAAAAAGAGAGGGGCTGTGGTTTAATTGAGAAGATAAAGCTCTCAGGCATATGGGTCTCTGGAGAAATAAGAGACATTCTATCGAATGAAGTTCCAACTGTTCCAGGAAAGCAAGCTGATATTCATTTCCAACAGTGAAGACCCAGGCCCATCTTCAACCTCAGGGGAGCAAATCTGATGAAACTGAAGTTCACTGTGAGCAAAAAACATCACCAAATGTAGTAGGCTGCCTGCTCTGTCCACCTCTACAGAGCTGTGAATGTGTGCTGGAAGGAGGCTTTGGCTGTCAAGGTAAGCGGTTGAGACAGATAAGCTGGCTGGAGACAGGCTAAATGGTATATTCAGAACACACCAGGTGTGAAGGACTGACAAAGTCAGTTGATTCTGCTGCTTAATACTTCCCAGCCTTTCCAACTACCCCGTGCATCCTCTTATACTAACAGCTGCTACAACGATGCTCTCCCATATTCCTTTCTACTTTCTTATCAAATCCACAGAAAGGCTGCATAAAGAAACAATTAATAAATATTTGTGCCCAAAAGAAAGAACGAGTATTAACAAGTACCTTCTTTAAATAGAGGAAAAATAGGTTATGGGTAGGAACTAGATTTTCAATGGGTTTGAAACATCTTGCCCTTTCATCAATGATTTGCGAACATGGTCTGTCACGTGCTGACCAACGGCAAAAACCTGCCTTCGCTCTCATACACGCTCTGGCTTCCAAGGACAACTTATCTCATGCCTTTTGTTATACTGAAGCCTTTTACTAAGAGGCTGAATAGGAGCAGATGGGGTGAGGGGAAGAGGAAAGGAAGGCAAGAAATATCTTTTAGCCCCAGACTAAACGGTGATAAAGGTTTCCATCTACAGTACAACAATATTTGCCTCAAGAAAACAGTTTATTCAGCTGCTCAGGAAAGAGGCTCAAATACTTTCTGATAATGCATTTTCCTAATGATGCCAATGAGCCAGAAGCAGCATGTGCCACAGAGTCACTGAACGCTTGAAGAGATTCTGTTAGAGGGGTGTGCTTAAATTTTTAGCATTTCTCTACTACTGGCAATCAAAAATAAATACCTAGAAGGAAGTCTCCTCCAGCTCTAGAGATTAGTCTGAGGAAAACCAGGCTGTTTCTATGGACAGAACTCTAGTCTGTTTCTCAGAAAGCCCAAGTTGAACTCACTGCTCTGCCACAGGCTCCCTTGTAAGCCATCAGTAAGTCAGTTGGGAGTGCGTATGTGGGGTAATGCCAACAACTTACACCCTTCTCCCTACAGACCTTAATGAAACAAACCATTGCAAGTCTTTGAAAATCAGGAGAAAATGATCTGCAATCCTAATGATTCACCCAACAAGGGCTTGTTTGCAGCACAACTGTAAACAGCCTCTATTCTTGTGGGGAGAACTGCAGCATTTATTCTTGAACTCTCCTGGGCAAACACCTTTGACAATAACACCTCCAGCAACATCTAAAAGTATTCTGGGACATTGGACAAAACTAAGATACCTTAGTCAGTACCACCCCTCTCACATTTCTTGGAAGGGATTTATCAGAGTTTAAGTGATTAGATCACAAACCAAGTGGTATCTGCTTAGACCTTTTACCATGTTCATCTCACTGTAGCATAAGAGACTAGGAAAGTTAAAGGTTTTGATATAGTTGCCAGAACTAGTTTAGCTTTTCATATGCATATTACACGTTTAATTCAGACAACAGAATCAATACAGATTTGGTATCCTCGCTCTTTAACGCTGAAAAAGCATAAAAACCATCACAGCAACAAGTCTGATGCGATTTGAGACAAAATACAACAGATACTACAAACCACCATTACAAAACAACAGATGTAGCATAACCATGCAACCAACTTATGTGCCATCTTCATGTCAAAAGCTTAGTACAGCATAGCATACAACACTGATCACTCACCAGAATTATATGGTAAGGATACACTACTGAAGAGGGCCTGAAACTATCTCCTCTTCGCTGTGGATTACGTAAGTTGACACACGAGATTCATGAGTCATCTCTGCCATACCCCCGCATTGTTAAAAATATTTTTTTTTCTTAAATACAATTCCTATGATCGTCTAACTTCTTTCTCAGACAAAACATACAGATAGATTTGTTAGGGAAGAAAATGCTGAATGAAATACAGCGTATGTTAAAAGTAACAACAAGGAGGTCTGCTGCTGTTGTAAGGCATGGCTATAGCACTGTGTCGTATTAAGAATGATGCTTCCTTTACATGACCTTGTTTTCAGCCACTTTTAACTTTAGAAAACGCTGCTGTGGAAAGTTTTCCTCCAGTCACTTTACTGTCACAGGACTTTTGTTGGGACGTTTCAATTAAAGCAGTTCAGCTCATTTATGAATTTTTCTCCCAGAATACTTTCTTATCTATGCTGTAGTTTTCCCATCTTCAAGCTTCAAAACAGCCCCATTTATCTCGTGACAGTATTTTTGCTAAAGCACTCCAGACTGTAACAACACACAGTATACAAAAACACCCGAGGGAAACGAATGATGCGGTCTTCAGAGCAGGTAGCAGTAACACATAGTGAGTTCAACTCTTCAACCACATGTTGAAAGAGGATGAAAGAAAAGTCAACATACGCTAATTAACTGAACACTCAATTCTGTTCAATGAATGAGGCACTTCCAAAAAGAGTGTTTATGTGACTGTATAATTAAATGCAGCATCAGACCACATTATCACAAGTATTCAAAAATCACAAGTTTGTCTTTTTAACCCTAACCTTTTGGTATAGAACAATAAATTACTTCCTTCTGGTGTCTTTTTGTAATTCAAATGGACTCTGACAACATTTTAAATTGCGTATTATTATTGCTGAGTTCTTTGAAGTTAATCTCACTCTGTAGTTTGAAAGCAGGGGCAGAATATCTTGAGTCTTCCAAGCCCAATTTGCTTATTTCATTTCATTTTGGGAGTGATTTTCCCTACTATTGTTTTTGTAAAGTGAATTCTTCTAGAATCATCAAAGGCTATGACTCTTACCTGGACTGTGGGAGAAGCCAGGTTCTTGCTTGATGCTTGCTCTGCTTCAAGGGCTTCTCCACCCAAGTGCTTGTGATGAACATTTCTCTACATCTCTGCCTCCTTCCAGTGTAGGTCAAACCACAAAGTTAAAACCTGCCTGCATTCATCAGCAGAATACTTGTTTTCTACTGAGACCTGCTCCGAAACCCTGTCTCTGCCAGGTCCCCTCACACAGATGTGGCCATGGCATGCACAAACTCTCTTTATACACTGTGAATTACATCTGCTCACAGCAAACCTACTCAAGGCTTCAGTAGCTGTGTTCTCACTAAGTCTCTCAACAATGCTTTATCATTTAATTAAATCACCAATAATTGAATTTTGCAGACGAAGCTGAACAAAAATTACTATGAAAAGCCAAAATGAAAAAATACTGAAGACATTTCACAAACGGGGAGCCTGGCAATTAAAATCTACCAAGTCTTCCTTACTACAGCAGAGCTCTGAAGAAATGTGCTACAAATGGCTTTTGGCTGCCTGCCGAAGCCTCAGTCATTCTGACATACAGTAAGATGACTGCTGATTCAGTGTCAATATAACATACCCATGATCTTCCAAGTCACTCTTAAACAGCAAGTTTATTGGCCAGACAGTTCTCTTACCTACTAAAAGTAGCACGAAAAAGAAAAAATATACAGGGTAAGTAAGTTCAGCTGGACAGACACTTTTCAGGAGAAGGGTTCAGTGGGGAAGTTACTCAGTGGGACGAAAACTCATCTGCCTTTTCTTTTTCCTGTACTCTTCTCAAGAGCCAGACAACAACCTTCTCCCTGACATGAGAGATTTACTGAGCATTCACAAAAAATTGACATTCTCCATATGTGCTACACTGGCTAAGGTGGAATACACAAATTACGCCTGTCTCTATGGTCAGGCATCTGAAACAACACTGGACATTTTATGAGCTTCCCTCACCACAGCTGCTATACACTTCACAGGAATCAACCTCAAGATGCTGGAAACACAATTAACTGGCTAATGTATCACCAATTTACACACTTTAAAGGAACAAAACATACTAAGATGATGCAAAAATAATCCATAGGAAGTATTTTTGCTGCATATCTTTAATGGAGGATCCTCCTAATTCATGTCTGAAACAGCAGCTACTGCTTTGAGATAATGATTAAAATTCCCAGATCTTAAAATCCATAAAAAAGAAAATTCCATCTTTGTTTTGACTGATGTACTTGTCCCTCAAAAGGTTGTAAAGACACTTGCCTGATTCATAAAGATGCTATGTAGCTTCATTATGGCTTTTGAAGCTCTTTGTGCCTTCAGAGAAATCACATAGAGCATAATTATCATTAGGACAAATACCACTATAAAAAAGAATAGAATAAAAAGCAGAAGACAAGACAAAACCAATACACTTAAAATCCAGATTATATTACAACTCAGGTTCATTTAAAAAGAAAATATAAATACATGTGACATATCAGATCTGTGGGAATTTGTTCTACAATGCACTAGAAAGCGCAAAACAAATTAAAATTTAGGAACCAATTTATTCCTGAGTCTAAGTCTACCAACTTCAATGGAACTGCACCCAGAACATTAATTGAAGCATTCAAAGGTTGAGGTTGCTCAGAAATTTAAAATAAATTTGAATGTAATTCAAATTTAATAAATTTAGAAGTCTTACTGTTTAAGACTTTCTGGGGAGTGAGGAAAACATGATGTGCTTCATTCCGATCCCTCTGAAATAATTTTATTCTACATTAAGTTTCACCCATGTAAAGACCAGTATTTCTTGTTTCTCCTCATACAAGCAAGATCAGAATCAGCCTCTGCATTTCTTGCCATCTGGTCTGAGACCACCCCGATCAGTCAGCTGTTGTTGAAATCAATGCAGTAAAAGGCTACTGGCATGCTAATTTGTGAACTGAAACAGACTGCACTGAGAATCCTGAAGTGAAACAAACAATAGCTAATGAGGCATTGTTATCGGCATCTTATGCAGCTTTGCTTCATTAAATACTTGCATAGTCAGGACAGACATTTATTCAGGACTTAAAAAAAACTTCTCTTCCTTCAGCTAACCAAGCTGAGAAACAGTCGAGCGTGTTCTCAATATAAGATGCACCAAGTTACACTTCAGCTTGTACAATCACATCAATTAAATTATAGTCAGAATATTGTAAAAGTCCTCACTTAAACCCACAAGATATACTTATTTCCACACTTTTCAATTATTCACTTACAGTACAGTATATTGGTAAATGACTGTAATAAGAAGAGCAGTATAAAATTCAAAATCCCAATATTTTCCCATAGATATCTTTTCAGTATGATTACATATGTCAAAATAATCTATGACTGAATTCCTCTAAAATGTGCTAGGAGATGTAAGATCAATAAATCTTTCAAGGCAGCTGTATTCCTTCTCTTCTTTATAGGGAAAACCACTGTATTTCAAGCCTTTTTTCCTGAAGAGCACTTAGCTGCCTAACTCTTACTCACGGCAATCACAACTGACTTGTACATCCCTCAGCACTGATTTTTCAGCTGCCTGTAACTACCTGATTTTCTCTCCTGCGTATCACAAAAGTGATGTAAATATATGTGCTCAGTCGTGTCAGGTAAGGACTCCTTTATCAGCCCTTAGAAGAGCACACAGATGGAAAAGAGACTGAACTCTCAGAAATGAAAATATTTCATGAGCGCTCCCCCTCTTTTACTTGAAAACAGAGTCCGCCTACTTGTCCTGGTAAATCGGGATTGTTTAGGATGTCCTCCCCCAGGCAAACATTCAGTGATCTCTAGTTCAGGCTACAGTTTTACTAGGCTTGCAGAAAGTGAGACACACCACACCTACCCCTCCACCCCAACAGAGCTACAGGTCAGGATTTATGAGGCAGGGAGACCTCCTTCCCCATTAGCCCTCCACTGCATGTGCACGCCAGACTAAAGAGCAAGACAGCAGCTATTCACCTCGCCTGCTTCTCCTTGCCACCATCCACGTCCAGCTGGTTGCAGCATCCAGCCCTGGAATTGTGTGTTTATTACATAATATATCTTGTAAAAGCACCTCAAAGGCAAGAGGAACAGAAGTGTCTAAGCTATAAATAGAAGCATACTGAAGGAAACAAGTTATTCTCCTGAAGGAAATAAAATCCTTTATGGTTTGGAAAAGAATAATAGTTTTTCTAAATCCTGTCTTCTCTTTCTGCCATCAAAGTCACGCTGCATCATAAATAGCGCCAGGTACGCTGTCAGGACTTGGGCAAAAAAGGATGAATGGAAGAAACAACATAGTTAAACTGCAGTTTGTTTCCTAGAGTGAAGATCTGTCTTCCCTGTTGCTTGTTTTGAAAAGAAACAAATGGCATGACCTATAGCACTTTTCTTGGGAGATAATTGCCCAAGTTTATAGGCACCACTGTTACAGAACTGTCAATTGTTTCTTTTCAAATTTTCTTAGCTTAATTTCATCTGCATTTTCCTTCCTTGGAAAACCCAGGCTGCACCTCCTTCCTTTCTTACATACTAGGAGGAGGCTGACGGGCGCCTCACATTTTAAGGCACACAAACATTAGCTCTATAATTAGTTATTAAGGGCATTATTTTAAGTGGTTTTAATTAAGAACTAATAAAAAGCTTGAAAATAGTCAGATTGTTCTAGAACTAGGAGGAAAACCACTGCCTAAAATAATGCCTATAAACACATATAGTTAACGTTTCAATACTTTTATTTATAATAAAGCATTGAATAACTTCATTTATAGCATTCAAATGTTAATGTATAATTAATAGATTTATAAGTTGAGTCATCAGGTCATAACTGATGTTGGGAGTAGGTAGGAAAAGTGAAATGGTGTTCAGAGTGGATTATTTTTCTACTAATTTTAGTATCTCTCGGGCTACAGTATATTTAATGAGCATAATCGATGAATGGAAAAGCTTATTACTTTCTTGGTAAAGAGGTTTCATTATGTAAAATAGAAAATAGCAAAGAAAAAGATTTTGTGTGTAGGTGTTCTATTTCCCTCTAGTTCTCATGAAACTACAGTAAGTCTGAAGAGAGGACACGCATCTGTTCCTGAGATGTATCTGTGATCATGAAGGCAGAACTGATCACCCTGGAAGTTCTCCAGCACAAGTGGTTTGCCTGGGATTCCTCAAAGTGTTTTGAATGTTTAAGACAAAGTTTTAGTACGAATTAGCATGATATACTATTATAACAGATGCTCTAGAAGCACCTCAGCCATGCTGATAAGCTAACTAAATACATCTAAGTAGAAACATCCCATAGTTCCTGCAAAGAGATTGTAAGATTCGTTCCTGCGTTTGTTGCACAGTTGGCTATACACCTAAATTTCATCCAATAGTAAAATTGTTCCACTTCACAGGCACTATTTCACCACAGTATCGTGAGATACTTTGATAAATATTTGACAAGCACATTTAAACCCCTATAACACTAAAAAACTTTGTAGCTGACAAGCAGGTGAAAGGGGAGACATTCTCTGCATCTTTCCCCTGGATTATTTCTAACCAGTTAGAGCCAAGTATCTTCATCCTGCAGAGCAGTTTTTCTCAGCAAGTACAGGTCTCTGCTGAAGGAGGACACAATAATTTAATTCTTCAGGACTGGATCAGCAAAAGGACAGCCAGCTGTGAAATGCTGACCGCCTTCCTCTGCACCTAACCCACACATTTCAGTCCTAAACAGGGGTGGGAATGCTCCTACTAATCCAGCCATTACTAAAAAAAAGACCAATGAAACATATACCCTTGTTCTTTTCCCGTGATTCGGCACATAATATAGGTCAAGCTACCTACACTGTCCTAGCTATACTATCTCTTGGAAGGTGCAAACTGTAATTTTCCAAACGTAGACAAACAGACAGTGAGCAGCGCAGTGTAACTGCCTCTCTCACTCTGGCCTCCAACTACCACAGGAGTGCAGTGATGCTTAAATACATTTATACACATAAACCATTCAAAAATTCTTGGGTGATGAGAGCCAGGAAAGTGCCAAGAAGAGCTATCATAAAAAGGCAATAGGAACATACTGCAAGAATTCACTTCCCTCAGTAAATAACCGCCTTTATTTATATACACAGGGATAAATCCAAAAATCAACGGACCAAAAAAATGTCAGGCTCTGGTCTTATGAACTTGTAAGTGACCAGACCGATAGGAAGGGGCAGAGCAGCACAGGCTTCTTTGTTCCTTGTACCCAAATCTCTCTGTGGCTCGTTCCAGCAGTTGGCACATGCCAAGTGGTACCAGCTTGCAAGGAGGTGCCTCAGGGTGACCCTTCCTGGAGACACGAGAGGCAATACCCAACACAGAGGATGATCTTGGCACAAGGAAAGGAAAAAAAGCGACAGCCAGAACAAAAAGGGAACTGGGCCAAAGTCTAGACATCTGAATCACCCACTTGGGCGTCAGTTCCACAGCACAAGCCACAGGCAATGGCACACAGCTCGCGCAGGGGCTGGCTACAGGCAGGCAAGGCTGGCTACAAATCCTTATAAATCTTAAGAAGTGGGAAAAAAAAAAAACAAAACAGCAAAACTCTCTTACTTTTTTTTTTTTTGTTAGAAGGAGAATACAATACAGGAAATAATTCACTTCTTTAAATACAACCACTTAGTTACCTGGGTACTCTAGCCTTTGCTCTTCAACAAAACAAACGAAGCAACTTCTGCTCAGTCATGCAAGTGTAAGTCTGGAATAAATCAATGGCTTTCAGTGGGGTTATGATTTACACTGGTGTGAAAGAAAGCAAAATTAAATATTTTGTTAAGACAAAGATTAAGATCTCTGAAACAATAAGGATCTCTGTACTTGTGTCAAGTCCCAAATTTCTAAATTTTTTCATGTGTTTAAATCGAGTATCTTCAAAGCTTTTTGTGCTGCTTCGACAAAACCATGCCTGAAGTTGAAGTGACAGGAAATCCACATGTTGACAGGCTCCAAACTCTTCCAAATCCTCACTCTTTGTTCTGCAACAGTAGATTTATATCAAATATTCCTGAGGAAAGAATGAAGGAAAGGAGGCTATGCAAATATCATCCAATTGCCCCCAGTACGCCTGAAAAAGACCCAGCTCTACTCAGCAACAGAAATGAGACCAAGAACCAGGACTCTGAAGATTTTATAACTGGTCCAGCACTAGAGGAAGGCTGAACCCTTATGTTCTCTACCCTTCTGAACTTTACATAAATAGAACAAATCTACCCTGTCTCTTGAGTCCTGGCAGGACGTATTAAATTGGCTGAGGGCTCTCTCTCCCTACCGCGGCAGGAGGAGAGGCATTAGCTCAGGCTTCGAGAAGCCTGGATTCAATTCCCTCCCAGTCACCAACTCACTGTGGAACACAGAAACCACCATTTGCCTGTGCCTTACTGGTCCATAAAACGGTAACATCCCATCCTTATCTCTAAAGGGTGTACTAATGCCTAAATAACAGGGGATGGGAGCACCTAAAATAATACACATACATATAGCCTAATTCCATGATTATCACAGCCATTTTATGAAAACATTTTCTGTACTTTCTGAATAAAAAATACTTTTTTAAATGTTTGGAGGGGAAGAGGAAAATACTTCAGCATGACAGTTAAAATGTTTAATTTTAACTGAAGCTATTCCCTTAAGCCTTCATTAATTTATTCTTTTGATAAATTCAAAACACATGACAGGTAAAGCTAGAGGCTTTACAGTGAAGGAAATTTCTTTTTTTTTTTTTTTGCCATCTAAAGCGTTTTCCTCAACACTACAAAAATGTATCTTTTGGCAAGCTCAGACACCTCATTTTTGCCAGTGAGCTGCTTATTTCAAGGACTGCGAAAGAAAATTAAGCTTATAACAATCTTGTGTCAGAGTATTACGTGCTCCATAAATTACCAAATTAAAAATGCATGCAAATATGTCGTACTAAAGAATTGTAAATAATTTTTAATGGATCAGAATACTGGGAGCATTGCTCTACACATCTCTACTTCAATGTTATTACTCATGCAACACCAAGTACTAAATACCCTGTACAATTCTTATTTTGGCAATGGTTTTAAACAGCATATTCTAGCCAAAGTCTCCTGCGTAATGAGTGGTGTAGATAAATAGCAGCTGTTGTATAAATCATCCAAAAGAAAGAAATTACTTAACTGCTGAAACTTCTGTCAGCTCATCAGCAACAGGTAGCAGAGGCCGCCTCTCCGCTTTTAGGTTTTGCTGAAACAGGGCAGGCAGGGAAGCGCCCCCTGCTCATACACCTTCCTAAGTTCTCCAAGATGCCCGCGAGAACCACAGCAGTTGGTTAGCTTTTTCTTTATTTTAAAAAGACTCATTTAAAAAGACTCATCATTTTGCTTTTCACTTTCCAGCTACAGATTTTGCCTCATTCAAACCTAATGAAGGATCGTTTTCTAAAGGCTACGATGCCCTGCAGTGGGAGCGCACTTCATCTCTAGGGACAGATTTTCAAAAGCAGATGCTCTTTACCAACAGTGGGTGCACAGAAACAATTTATATAGAAAACACCAAGCTGTGTTTTCCGGTGACAACTTCAGAAGGGCTACAGAGTACTTGAGCTCACAAATTCTTTTCCAGTCTTGGGACAAATGAGATCAGGCTGCTGCGCTTTTTTTTTCCCCCTCTTATTTTTTCCATTTTTCCTTCTTTAAAAAAAAAAAAAAAGAAAAAACCAAAACAAAAAACCTGCTCTAGGCCAGCAATAGGTCACAGTCCTTTTACCGCACTAGACTTCTATGTAGGGATTATAGATTTGGAAGACTTAACCCAGAGCAGGATAAGAGTTTTGTTTCCCATTCAGTCTCTGGTTCCTGCAGATCTTTGACTGCAAATACCAACTTCCTGTTTCTCTGGTAGATTCCCCCATCCCTCAGAAAGTAATAAGCACACTTCATAAATCACTCCAGCATGGTATAAAATAATTAACATCCTTTGAAACCCACATCCTACAAAGCAGACAATTCGGTTTACCTCTGTGGGATCGCAGCCCAGGTCTCTAACCTGTTGTCTGCTGGAGGCCACCAGAGCTCCTACTTGCTTACACAACTTAAGTCTGTTCAAAGAAGTCTCCTGACAGTAATTAACCAGCAATCTAGCACCTGTGTTAGAATCTCGAGCTGGGGAGATTTTCTCCACACTTGTTTGGTGCCCAAATACAACACCTCCACAGCTCTGACTGAAGCCTCTGGGCATTGCCACAGTACAAACAACGCTTTGGTAGGTTAATTTATTTCATTTTAATGATTGTAACATGACATTTGCTTCCCTGGAACTTGTCCTTTTCCGAAGAAACACCTACTGTAGATTTTGTTGCAGAGGCAGGGAACAAGAAAATTGTCATCTTGTTAACATAAAGGGCAAATACAAAAAAAAATACTTTTAGAGAAATGTTATTCTTTTATTTGATGACAAATAAACATTCACATCCTAGGCCAAATTCTGTGTATCAAGCACTGCTAACAAATACCAAGAACCACCGTGTTGTGACAGTTACTCTTCAATCTGTATTTGAAAGCGTTTGCAATCGAGATGGATTAGAAAAATGAGAGCCTTAAATGAACTGCAGTGACAGCTGTACCTCCCGAAGTGCCCTCCTATGCACTTACACACATTATCACTTCTACATATTTTCCACTTACATGGCCTTGGAAACTCTGCCACTGCTACCCATGGACTGGGGTCAAATTCGTTTGTGATTTATTTAATAAAAAAAAACTTTATTCAAGGATGAATATTTTGCTCAGAGCATTAACACTTATCGTCATTGTTGAAACCAGCAGTTCAGATCTTTGTTATACAGACAACGGCACACATAAGAAAAACAGTTACCTTGCTGTGAAGTACGATCAGGTGTACCACTGTGTCTACAAACCATTGCAAATGTAGATATTGCCAACACTGCTTCTCATCAATATCCATTGGAGGCAACCCAAGACAAATAGTTTTTGCATAGAAATGATATATTATTAGGGATCAAAATTTCCCCCTAAAATCTGTTCAGGCAACTCTGGGAGCCACGACACACGTAACACTCCCAAACTACAGGGGCAATTAGTGAGCCTGTTCTGTGCACAGGGGACTGCAGCAGCCCATTCTACCTACAGATGCTCTTCTTATATTGCTACAACATTTTCCCTGCAACTCTGATTCAATATGGCTTTAACTAAACAAGTTCTCACGCCACACGGCAATACCCCCATGTCTCTCCTTCCCGTGCCCCCCAGGTGCCATCTGGCTCAGCCCTGATCGAAGGGGAGCCGTGACCACTGCAAGCACAGGGACAGCCTTTCCCTCTGCCACAGCCCTGGTTTGGCTGTCACCTGCTCCGTCATCCGCACCCTGCAGAAACACTTTCCGAACTTCGACACGAGGAAAGCTTTCTTGACAAAATGAGTGAAAATTCTTGGTTCTGAGGAGGCAATGTTTTTCACCGAAACCAACCAAAATATAGATATTTTTTTTTTTTCCCCCTGTCCCAACAAGCATGAGGAGTTGGAAATTTGGTAACAAACTCACCACCACTAGAAATTGTTTTTCTGAAACTCAATAAATGTCAACTGTGCTTTAAACCCAGTGAGTCATACCTTTTATCAACATTTATTTAACAATTTTATTTAGATTTTTTTTGGGGGGGGGAATAATATTTTCCTTTTTTATTCATAGCGCATTCTTCAAGCAACAAAATAATCCACACAGAACAGCTCAATAATGTCCAAAGTCCAAATAATGAAAAACAATTATTTCTAATCTGTTATTGTCAGAAATAAACACATACAGGAACCATTCTCATAGGATTTCAAAGACCTATAAAACTCTTGCCTAAGATCTCTCAATACCTTTCTGAAGCAGACATGCACGTACTCATAAATAAGCGGAAGCCTTAAGACTGCAAACAGCCCAGATCCATATGTAAAGAAAGTTTTACTCTCCAAAACGAAGTCCTCACCCTATGTTTCCCTGCTGTGCCTTACTGAACACCAATTGCCCACGATGAAAGGCTTTCAGGCTTGAAACGAGAAGATTGCATTTCATTAGGTATTTAAATAAAAGCTGGGAGCTGATCAGTTTAGGATAAAGTATTAATGAAAAACTTACCAAGGTGCTTAATAATTACTACATTAAAAAAAATACAGACTCAAGTTATTACAAACACATCTCAGGCAGGAAACAAGAAGCTCTGGGTCTTCTGTGCAGAAGTTTAGGAAGAAATTTAGAGAATGGAAAGCACAAAAAACCAAGTGGATAGAGGGTACTATGGAGAACAAGTAATCAGGTTATAGAAAAATGGTTTAACTCAGGAGATTTAGGTGGGAAATTCAGAAACCCGCATTCTTGCTACTGCTCTGCAGTGAGAATTTTACATCTGCAAATGTGGCTGGTGTAGTGTCTGCATCTTTAGAAGAATGTAGAAGAGACAGAAAAGTCACAGGAAGTACGAAATAGCAGCTAGAGAAGATCCAATCGGACAAATTCTTTCTGTTTTTGATAATCTCAATAGAATGAGCTCTTCAATGAGGTATCATGACTATAGGACACGCGAGATCCTTCAATGTACTTTTATCTGAGCTGAGAGGAACGTACCAAGAAACAATAGCAGAAGCCAGAACCTACCACTTGGGTATTTTCAGTATGGCAAACAAAGCTCTTGAGCAAGAGTTACTACACACAGGATCAAAATGTTAAGAGATGTGAGGACTGTTATCCATCCCCTGAAGTCTTTCAGTGCTGGACGCTCTCTTAGAAGTACAAATTGCAGGCTCCGTGCAGGGTAACCCAGGGATAAGCAGATGGCCTTAAGGATACACAGTGCAGGAGCTCATTCTAGGCTTGCGTGCCGTGAATATGTAAAGCACAAACAAGAACTTAGAGGAAAGAGCCAGTTCTCAGAACGTGCTAAATCACAGGAAATATAATTTGGAAAAATTTGCTGAGTGACTGTCACCAATGACAAGAGGGGAATTCAATAGAGTTCTGCATTTTTTCTACTCTACTGGTGACATACTTGCTGCTCCTGGAACTTTATATGGTTTTCAGAGACATTCAGTGGTCAAAGAATATACTGCAACTCAATGTTTTAGGAAAAAAAAATAACTATGTCAGATACCTCTTAGCATAGTGAGAGCTATGAAGCATAAACATGACATAAACAAAGGACTAAGAAAACATTCTGTCTCTGTTTTCTAACATGAGATTTTGTTTAGCAATACAACGAAGTTAGCAATAAAAATATTTTAAAGGGCAAATACCATCTCTCCCACAAGTAAAGATACACATTTGTGCAAAATAAGAATTTGTTATAAATAGCTTTAAGCAACATAGACTGGCAGCAGTATCTGGAACCTCCAGTCCCGGACTGGGGGTTTCTGTTGGGGACTGTCTGGGACTGGACAACATTCTGTTGTGCCAAAGATTTTAGGATTATGACAGCTGCCATAGCCACAATAATGCCATTGTATACTACAGAATCAGATAAACTCTCTCCTGATTCCAATTCTTCCTAGCATTCAGCTTGTACACATACAAAAATTCCCACCTTGCAATTTAACAGCAGGGGCTTAGGGCAGACTCATCCATAATGAGCTGGCCACCTTTTAGGATTTCTCAACAGAAATCCTAAGAATTTAATTTAAATTCTTAATTTAAATTTAAATAAATTTAAAAATTTTAGCATTAAGAATCTATTAAGCTTGTAAAGCCAGCACAGCTTACACATCTTTAAAGTCGTATTCACATTGTGTTACTTTATTCATTGTCTGTATTCTGTGAGTTATATTCTCAATAAATTTCTTTTAAAAATCAGGAGGCGGGTGGATTGATTGACCATTCGGGTTTGAATTTCCTTAGACATCCTTTCCCGGGCTGTGCAGCGGGGACTGAGGTGTGGCTCCCTGACCCATGCAGAGGATGTGGCGGGAGGAGGCAGGGCTGATGCCACCGCACTGGCCAGGACCAGGACCAGGACCACTCCCTGGGAGCCTCCAGCAGCTGTCCGCGCGGCCACCAGTGGGCCTGGTCCAGCAGCACTGGAGTGGAGGAGGAGGACGTTGACCCACCACTTCCAACAGCCTTGCTGGGACACGAGAAAGCCCCGTCCAGCTCCCCCCTGTCGTGCCTTCAGCCTGCTCAGCTGCTCAACACAGGTTGAGGAATGGCAGGGCTCACTCAAAAACAACAATGTCTTCTGGAATGGATTAATATTGAGCTTTTTTTTAATTTGCTTTCCAGCTTTTTGGACTCTACTGCACCTGATTCACACTTTCAAGGCTTCTTCTAGAAAGGCAAGTGGACATTTGGCTTAAAAAAAAAATAAAATAAAGCCACATTTCCAATGGATTAGCACAATTCTAGTAACTGAGGTTTTAAAGGCAATGCTAAAATCATGACAATTAACATAACTATTGAGGTAAGGAGCTGAGTGCCCCCGTTTCTGAATCAAAGCTGTAAAACTTTTTTTTCCACCATTGCTGGAAGCTGAATGGTACAAGTGCGTTTTTGAGCTCTGCACATCTGCCTGGCAAACCTGGGCTCAGGTTAGATCCAGAACTATGTTTCCTAGCACTAATAAACAAATATCACTCCATTGAAAATCACCCTATTATTAACACCATTACTCTTAAACACTTACCTGACAGGAGCACCACTTTAATAAAATAAAGATAACTAACTCATTCCCTAGACAGCTTGTAACGTGAAAGCCCAAACAAAAGGCTAGAAAGAGGTCAAAAACAATGTAGGGAGAAAAGACATGGCAGAAGACAGGCACAAGGTGGTTTGTTTTTGTTTTAAACTCTGTTGACAGATTTCGGAAACCCAGATACGCCTGTCTAGAATCATACTGGCTTCTGTGTGCCCATTAAAGTGTTGGTGACTGCAAAAAATGAACCCATGACAGCACTGATGACCAGACAAATAAAATATGACCCAATTCTCCAGCCTGTTGTACCTTGAAGAAATCTAATTCTGCAGGTATGTAAACTGAGAAAGAACAGATGGGTTTTAATTGTTAATACAAAATAAACACTGGGAAATCATATGCTACATTTCTAAGTTTGCCCATTTGCATATACAACAGTCTTAATCAATACAGACGGCTTGTGTGTGTGTGTGTGCAGGCTCTAGCACCACACGGAATCATTTCAGGAAGATAAACTGGAAGAAAACTATTGATTTTACTTTTGTAAATGTTTGGGGTTTTTTGTTGGTTTGTTGTTGTGGTTTTTTCTGGCTTTGCATCATGAACCAGTCCAAAAAGTTTTCTGGCAAGTACCAAAACTTGGAAAATACCAAAACTAAAGAGATTATGGGAGCACCATAGCAGTGCAGAGAGGAATGAGGTGACCTCTATCCCTCCAGAAGCTACCCATCAGACTGACTGACAGGGGAAAGTCATCAGTCTTCTTCCTAAGAAAGCCTGACATTCAAATGACACAGTAGTTCCATGAACTTAAGGAAGATATTAAACCAATCCTGAAATGGTCTCCACATCTCTCAAGCCCTTTAAACAGTAGGCCAAAACCAGCCTCCCGTAGTTAAGAATTGAAACTCCAGCTGTGATTCTATCTTCCTCCTCTTTTTACTGTTGCTGTGTAATCAGGCAGAAACATGATTTAAGGTAAAATGGAAAGCTGGAAAAGTAGGTGAGAAATAAGACTTTTCCCCCCTATTTAAAATTGTAATCCAACTTTGCTTTCTTCTACTTCACTGAAAAAAATAATGGAGAAAAAGTCAAAGCTATATTTTGGACTAGATGATCTCTGAAGGTCTCTTCCAACCCCTACAATTCTGTGCATACTTCACAGTAGCAGTGTTTTAATAACTATTTGAAAAACTCCAAGCACTCTGCAGATAGGTGCCAGATGAGCACACAGATTGTGCAAAAGGGTCATATTTGTCACTTGTAAGCAAGACAGCTTAGTAGCAGCAGAAAAGTTACTCTGAAATTAATAGAACTATTGAGTTGGCAGTAGGGTCAAGTCACAACGATCTAGGCAGCCTGCTCCAGAGACACACAGAGGAACTGTGCTGGATTCAAGGAAGAGCCAAGTTGTACCAGGAACAAGGCTTAAACCTGATAGTGACAGATCTGATGGCACAGAACTGGCTTTGTTAATTGAAAGGTAAGTTTTGAAGAAATCAGTGTCTCTTGAATTACAGAAAAGACCTAAGAAAGCTGGAGAAAGATTAAAAGGTGAGAAAGAATAGGTCAGACTGGATGTGCCTATTAGCGGGGAAATGAAACTGCGTGTAAGCCAAAGGTTGCATATTCTTGCACACATACATTTTTCTATATAAAAAGCCTGTAAGTTAAGAATAAGCCTTCTTTCAAAAAAATATGCTCTGGTTCAGTCAAAATTTTTTGTGTAGAATTGCTCGGATAAACTCTACAGTGCCTCAGCTATGCAGGCAGGCACTAATTCCCATTTGTTCCTGAAACTTATGCACCATTCTCTGTTCATTTCAATTGGCTCAACTGTAGAACTAGCACCTGAGGTTGTAATCAGTGGTTTTTAAATATTTACAGTATGGTACTATTGGCTTCAGGGGCTGGTGGGGTTTTTGTTTTTTGTTTGTTTTGGGGTTGGGGGGTGGTGGTGGTGTTTTTTTGGTTTGTTTTTTTGTTTGTTTGTTTGTTTTTTACGGTAAATTCTTTTTTGATCAGCTTTCAAATCTCTATTAAGTTTTTTAAATTGCACCTCTTGCCATTTCGCAAGCAGTCAGCACTGGCGTATGTTTGCTTAAGAGATGCTTAATAAACACCAGATGCTTAGCTGCCTGTTTGGACACATGTGTTATGAACTTCCAGTCATCCCATCCCACTCTCTCGCTGTCACCTGCTCGCATCCCAGAGATCCTTCTCCCGCTGCGCACAGCCGGCAGTATCTCAATCGCAATGCAAGTCAGCCACGCGTGATCCCGCAGAACTCTGCGAATACCAGCTCTCATTTTTGATTTCCCAGGGACCCAAACAGATCGGGCAACTACTGATACGCTTCACTACAGAGTTTTAACGACCTGACAGAAGAATGAGACAGGCAAATTCAGTGCAGCGAGAAACAATGATGGAGTTTTGTTACCCCTTTTCCTTCATCCTGCCAAAAAGCCCTTTACATGAGGCTGCCACGTGAGGCTGTTTTCATACCAACAGGTAGGAAAAACAAGGCTGGAGAAAAGGTTGAGCTGATTCAAATGAGACACAGGCCAGTTTTTCCCACAACTACAGACCAAACAGCTTGTTTGCCAGTCACAGTTCAGTGGACAGGTGGAAGCTTGGACGCCTAATGTATCAACAACAGATACGCGAATTAAAGGTCATCTCACCCCATTCCTCACGAGATCTTCATCCAGAATAAACAGTTCTTGGGCACCTCCAAGGTAGGTTTACACAAGATAAACTGCTCCCAAAAGAAAAGACTCCCTTTCACCCAGGTCCTAAACATGCAGGCATCAGAGCTACATTCAGTTACAGTGCCTGCAAGCCTCACTGTCCCCATGTGCGTCACACCTGCCTCCCTCAGATCTGGATGGGGTATTTTGGGGGGAAAACACTAGCTGCATGCAGCCCCATCTTCCTCCAGACCACTCTGAGCAAGGGAGGACCACGACACTTGGGCAGCCAGCGGCCGGTGCTCCAAAGACACAGACAGTTGGTAAGAGGCTTCCCAGGAGGGCCAAGGCACTGCCAGAAGGACAGGTGGACACATGGGTGATCTCAGCATAGGCTGAGGGCACAACTGCCTGCACAGCTGGTGGGCTTGCAGGTGATGTTCTCGAATTGTTCCAGCAGTCCCACAGGTGCTTTGGTGGGTGCAGCAGGAACACAGTCAAGGGGCCTCAGAGCAAAAACTTTCTGCTGCTGAATGTAGAACTTGAATGCAAGCTTTAAGTCAAAATTTTATGTCCTGTGCTCAGAAATAAGAAGATAAGTGCCCCGATCCCTGGCACTGCCCAGCTGTTTCCTAACCTAAGCACAGGCTGCAAAACAGCCATTAACAGCAAACTCCTACCCATTAGCGTTTCATCACAGTCATGAATTATTCTGAGAAAATGGTACTTCTCCACTCACAGCAATTTTAGTAAAATGTATTATTTGATTTTTGCACAGTGAAATGGGAGTGTGACAAACATTGTATGATATTGCAGCAGTAACAGGGCAGAAAGATTTAGATTTTGTTTTCTGAAGGAAACTCCCTGCGTGTGTGCATAGATTGCTTGGCTTCACCTAAACAATTCGGACATAGATAAACAAAGTAATTTGAAAAATTTGTTACAGAATAACCTATTGACCAACACCATTGATTCACAATGGGCAAGGACAGCAGGTGAGGAAAGCTGAACTTTCTCTTCCTATGGCATTCACAGGCAGAAATGCTTTTTAAAATAGCTTGCCTGAAAGAAAGTATCAAACAACATATGGCATAAATGTCAACTTCTTCTGATTCAAACTTGCAAATGCTGCCAGTCTTCGTATGTGGATCAATACTAGTCTGAAAGACAGCTATTGCAGCGCAAATAGAAGGATTACAGTACTAGCGAGAAGGGATTAATTTATAGTTATCTTACAACAGATAATACTAAAAGAAAATCCATAATGGATACGATTTGACAGCTAATAGAATAAAGACTCTTCTTCCTTGAGGACTGTGGGATACAGAGTTATAGTATCAAACAGTTTTTGAATAAAAATATTAACATAAAAAAATCTGCATAATAGTGACTTTTGAAAACAGGGGATGTATGTCTCTTGTGTGGGTGCTTTTCTATCACAGAAGCAGAAGTCTCATGCCACTTTGAATCAGAACAAAGCCAGATCAAGCTGAGGAAAAACAGGGGAGGGGGGGAGGAAATGAAGGACTTTTCTCCTTTTCTTCCCTTCAGTAATAAAGTATTCAGGGTAGAGTCAACTTTGAAGCAACAGCTCACCACAGCACACACTGAACGGAAGCAATGAACTTAAAAATTTCAACAGCAGTGACCTTAATGAAAAGCTATTCAAAGAGGCTGCATGAGTTATGTCACCCTTAGGCTTGTATTTAAAACTCTCCAAGCAAGTCAGGAGGGCCTCGTGTTATCATGAAAACTGAAAAAGGCAGAAGACATCCTGGATCAGACCAGCTGGGCCAGCATCGGCCATCAGATGAGCCTCTACTCACTACGCATGTGATGATCTACACTGGAGAAACAGGGACATGCTCTTCAGTCTCATTTGTAGAGTTTCTTACACTGGCCAAGTGAGCTCAGGCTACAACCCAGTCAGAAAATACTGACCTGGACAGATGTTATCAGTCCCCAGGAGGTATAAGGCAGAGCAGAACCTGGCCTATAATCACCTTTGCTTTCTGTATTTGTAGAATTATCTTGTCCTCTGAATGAAAGCAGATGCACAAGTGCAAGCTGTGTTATGCACAGTATGCATTCAAACTCTCTACAGCACCATGGAGCTGGCAAGGCTCTTTATCCAGTCATGCCCTCTGAAACCCATAGGTCCTCTCTAAGTTTCCCAGAATATTCTCATGAGTATCAATTATACTGAATGAGAATCCCTTTAACAATATAAAAGTTATTGTACTCTTCATACACCTTCTGACAAAAAGTCATTAGAATAAAGCTATGAAAAAGTCAGCTATTTCAACAGCTGATGCACATAAAAGGCACATTTTAATAGTTCACTGCATAAATTCAAATACCAATGCTCAAACAGTCTTGGAAGAATAAGACATTAGCTTTGTTCAACAATGTTTTCCTCAAGAATTTTTGAGGTACTTGAAGAATTAGTGTTCCATGAAATCATTCAAAAAGAGTGTTGCCACACAAGTCATTTACCAGGTTAACATTACAATCCTCCATCCTCCTATTGAGTTCCCCTCTTACAAATCTGCTGATATGTTCAAAAGATGTATGTTAATTATAAAGCACATGATATGGGTAACCTATTTACAAAAAAAAAAAACCACAAACAAAAAAACACCAACCCAACATTCCTTTGCTTACAGAAAATAAGGATTGTGGTCATGAAAGTCTGTAGCTAAAATTAAATTGCCCAGAACACATATATCTAAACAGAGAGAGAGTAGTCCTAGGTCTATGAAGCAGTAATAAAATTGATGTAGTATAATTGAACAAAAGAGATGACAAAATTAACAACAGAATGCTGAGGTCCAAAGAACCTATTTAATTTTATTAGACAGGCTGTTGGTACCTCAAAAATGTTGGTACATTATGCGTTGTGATGGAGGCTTAAAAGACAGCTATCCCCAAACAAATATCACACCCTTTCAAGAAAACATCAAAAAAGGCAGAGCATCCCTACTGTTCAGCACTGTGTTTAAGAAAATTATTTAAGAGATGCTTTTGCAAAGAAACTGTGACATTCAAATTAGGGCAAGCTTCTGAGGAGAAAAAAGGGGATATAAACAAAGTCTGAATGGCCATTTTTCTATATTCGCCCTCATAACTAAACTCTACCTTTTGCTTGTTAATAAAGTAAAAACATAATCCAGTTTTGAGATGTTACACAGTCCCTATTTTAGCAGCTGTATCACAAATTTATTCTAAAATGACAGAATGG
>JAOXJK010000023.1:47583635-47611757 GCA_025774025.1 Xenus cinereus | reverse complement strand
ACTCCACAGAAGTCAAGAACAGAAAGAGAGAACATTTTATTTTATGAAAAAAGCCACAACCCCACAACTTAGACTTTCCATTGGCTGGCTACTAACCCTTTTTAGAAAACAGTCTACCTAAGCAATACTTCCAGCTCTGTATGGTTGTGGTATTATGCATTTTTTCCATCAATAACATGTTTTACACAAATGAATCTTATAGCACACTTCTATCAAATTGGATTCATTGTACATTATCTCTCTGATGGCATAGATCCCCAGCAACAACACATCAGCTTCACTCTTTTGATTTATGCAAACAGAAGACTTCTGTAAGTGAACATTTTCACTCCAGCTGCTGCACTGCCATTTCTGAAGTGAAAAATTGTAACGCATTCAGCCATCTCCTGAACTGCTCAGATCAGTAACTGAAAAAAATATTATATCAAAATGAGCCCATACAGAGAATTCAGGGAATAAACAAGTCAATCCACATTATTATGTGCACAAACAATCTAGACATCAAGCCACGTGCTTAGTTTTGCACAATATATATTAGCTGCTAAGAAAAAAAAGAGACCAAGTTATGTGGGGACAGTTCTGACCAGGTTTTCCACCCTGTGGAAAACAAACCATCATCTTATTGCTAAGAAAGGTAGGGATGCATTAATTATAACATAGTATTTATTCCCTGAGATTAGAAAACATCAGTTCATCTGCTCCCATCATTATGCCTGCAGTAATGTTTTACTTAAGTGCAGTAATGGGATTGTGCAGCAAATCCTCCTATCATCCACACTAATTCATGTTGGTTTGGATCACCTAGCAATTTTGGTGCATGTTTACCTTATTCCTTCAAAGGAACCTAAACTAGAATCTCTTCTCAAGCTATACACAAAACATGTTTCAATCCCGAAGGGGAACATAAACATTTGAAGATGTGTCCAGTCCTTTGGAACACACTGAAACTACTGATTTCCTTTGATACTTGTCTTGAACTGCATAAAAAGAGCCATAAAGCCTAACAAGCCACCACTACAAAATTTTTATTATAGATTACTTCACAAAGATTGAGATGTAATAATCTATTATTAACACTACCTGAGAAACTGCCTAGAAATACTAGTTAGGTAGAAAGACAGAGTCTTTTACAATGGTGTCTGACACTAAGTCTAAAACTAAGAGCTGTTAAATAGTGCAACATCTACAAGACCATTTTTCATGGCCATCCTGTTAAACTAATATGAATTAGGCCTTCTTGCACTCATTTTATCTGCTATCTATAATAGCCAATTAGATCCCTGGAAGTTTACTCAGCAAATATTTAACAGTCATCATCGCATAGATCAAACAGTTACATTAACCTTGCACATCAGGTCAGCAACATGTTTGGAAAGCTTGTCATCAGCTCTGATCATTAATTCCTCAAACCCTTAGCAACTTCTCCATAAATCACAAGTCCAGGGTCAGGGAGTTAATAACGTGTATCAGCGTTCTCAAGCATGCAATTGAGAGAGAAGAAAAGCATAGTAATGGTGAGTGATGGAAGGAGTTAATGTTCTAATAAATTAAATTAAGGGTGATGTAGACTATGGGAGAATCACAGAGGCTATTTAAGTGCATCAGAATTTGCATTGCTGAGATCCATGCAGAGGTTTTATGCATGTGAACCTCAGTAACAAAACAAAAATAGGTGAGTTAGACGTATGTGGAGCGGTGGAGAAGTAATCCTTGAAGTAGATTGAACAGGCTGCAATCATGTGTGTTTAGAGGCATACTCTTGATCCTCTTATTTTACCAGAAGCTATTAATTAGAACATCAATTTCTAAATTCATAGGAATAGCTGGTAATAATTTTTCTGCTTTTGGGGTTCATATCCTGTAATAGCATCACTGTACGTCCTTCCTTATTTTTCATATGGCACTGTGTTTGATCATCCAGGTTTTAAAGTCTTCCACCCTAACTCTCCCCATTTAGTATATTACATGATCATGGGAAAGTAGTAGGAATTTTTCCATGAAAAGTGTGAGGTTTATTCATTTAATAAAAAAAGTAATGTTAAGTGCTTTCCACTGTCTCTTTCTCCCATATCATTCCACTTGCTTTTGATCATTATTTTCTTTTCACACATTGCCATACACCAATAGGTCCCCAAAAATGGCTTAGCTCAAAATGAATCATGAAACTCGAGTCCTTTGTGAGCAAGAAAAAAAAAATACAGATGACGTCCTTCACAAATAAAAGAAAAAGAAGTTTTGAGACCAACCAGGCAGAAGTAACTGATGCACACATAGACATAAGAAGCACATTCATTCTTAGTTTTTGAAAGACTGAAACAATAAAAGCTCCTCTGCAATTGTTATTAAATCCTGTAAGTCTGCACAACTTCGTGTCTTGAAGTTGCCTTGGATCAAAACTTCTCCATGTACTTTCACATGCTGTAGAAGGCAACAGTGATCAGGTAATAGAAAGAGGATCCTACATCACTAGGTTCCACGTAACACAAGCAAACTCTCACAGTCAGAAACGTATACTGTACAATCATTTCCCCCCATACTCCAGTACAACAAACACAAAAAGGAACCAAAACAAAAATACCCTCAACAGTACTGCTAAAAAAACCTGTAGCAGGGCTGGTTGCTTCCCAGGTAAATATCAACAGCACATACAGGGGGGAAAACCATGAACTAAGCAAGACTCCCCAAGTAAATTTTACCCTTTTGATAAGACTAAATAGACTAATGTCTTGGGTTTTATTTTTCCTTTTTCATTTGTATGTTTGATTTAAGGTCTCTTGACAAGTCTAGAAAGGGCAGTGATTAATAGCCATGGCCTTTTCTGATAGATCAGTTCTTACCAGAAACAAAGTACTTGAGTAAGGTGATTCAACAACCTGCACAAGCCATTGCAAATTATTCATACTTACAAGATCTTTGTTTTTTTATTGCTTTTCTTAACTTTCTCAATAAGGCATCTTATTATAATTGATATCATATTTAGACAGCAATTCCTTCCAATTGAATAAAAGCCTTTAATTATCCGTAAGTACAAGGTTTATTTTCATCTAGCATAATATATTAAAGCTCAAAGAATCAGAAGTCCAGAATTGGATAATGAGAGTAACAGTGAAGTGAAAGAAGAATCTAATTAAAAAAAAACCCAAAAAAACAGCAAACAATCTAGTCAAGACTTTCACGAGTTGCCATTACCACTTGTCAGGGCTTTCATGAACAATGCTGGATTGATTGTTTTAGTATTAATGCTGGGTTGCCCCCCAAAACCAGCCAAACCATTCATGCCTACTCTCACTGCTGATGAGGCAGTCAGGTGGATTTAATAGCACACCATCTGCCTGTCTGAACAAGTTGTGGTGGTAATGCTACTAAAGCTTAAAGGAGCTATTTGCACAGAAATCAGGGCTGCAAAGAGTAAATAAAAGCTTATGATGCTAAACTGTAAACAAAGCTGATTTTTAATTAAATTGTATTCCTAATGAAGCATGTGATATTTCAACTGTAAGGACACTACCTATACCTCTTCTTCATTTTCCAGTGTCACAGATTCAAGACTGCTTTGAAGATCATCTTCATCTTCTGAAAATAAAATTCACTTACTATTAAACCTGAAGATCAGTGAAGGAAGAATGACATAAGCACGCATCAAGAAAGATCAAGTTCTCTAGGCATAACTAGAGACATCTTTAATTCCTTGCTCTAACCTGAGGGTTTGGACTTTTTAGTTTGTCTTGAAAAAATACTTCTAAGTGGCAAGGGTGGAAAAGGAAAGAAAATAGAGGAAAGCATGGTAGCTCAAATGGTCCTTTGAGTAGACAGAGAATTATTAGTCTTTCGTAGTTTTGGTAAAAAGCATTAAGCCTGAAGTAAACAGCCCCAGCATGTGATTTGTAAAGCAGGTGTTAATTTGCTTTTTCCCCAGCAAGTCAGGAACATTCCTGTTTTCAATGTCCTTATTCTTGACTAAACACAACATAAACCTGTGTCTTTAGATCATTTGGAAAAACATATTTGTATTCTTCATACCATACAGTACAGGTTTCTTGAGGAAACCTACGGCCAAATATGAGAAGGAAGACGATGATGAGGGCTCTTCAAAATTTGAAGACACTTGTATTTTGGTCAAAGAGAAGAAAATGATGTGCAATACAATTTCTTGTAACCTGTGGGTTACAAGCAATGCTGCAAGGCTGAATGAACGTCATGCTTGTGACTACACCCTACATACAGATTTTGGTGTCATCCCAAAGGATTATCCACAATCACATAGATTAGTGGGGGCTTAAAAGGAATTAACGGATTTTATATGTTTTTGTACTCATCCTTCATTCAATTTGGTTAATGTGAAACATTATCCCATTGCTGACCTCCAACTAACTGTCTACAGCTATGGGTGCCTTTCAGTTTGCATTTTAATTATTTGCAAAAGTGTATAAACTTCAGGTGTTTTTCACTAGTAATAAGAGGTCCAAATCTGCTTCATTTGTAGAGTTTTCTAAAACAGGCAGACTCAGTTATTTTATCTTATTGTACATTAAGTTACTATAATATAGCTTACACAAAACAAACTTCATGCCAAAGTTATGTTGTATTTCAAATTATGTGGTATTTCAAATTATGTTAGTCTCAATCTAACAGCATCTTGAAGAGCATAAACTTCCTCCCTTTTCCCACGTAACAGGACTTCATCTTGAGTTACGAGACAGAGTATCTTTTTTTTCCCCCTTGACAAACCTTTTACTGAGAATGTCAGAGGAAAATTAAAAAAAAAATAAATGACTGATCTGTAAATACTGCTTCTCAAATCAGCTTGTAGGATTTCAGATTAAACTTCTTAATTAAAAAAATATACAGATATAGATCCTTCTAGAGTGACGCAGGTTGGAACGGCTTGTAAAGCAATAGCGAGATAAAAACATTAGCTTCCTTCTCCATTCACATGCTCTCTGGGCATCTACCCCTGAGAAATGAGAGCTTACATGTCAGAGGGCTACATGAACAGCCACCACCCAAGCCAGCTTTTACAATATCTTACAGATGTTCCCTCCTACCTTACTTTTCACTTTCCCCAAAATAGACATCCATCCCCTCTCGAGTCCCCCTGCTTTCTTTTTCTATCTCAGTCCTCTGAAGGCTGTCACCAAGATCTCTCCTTTCCACCTTTTCCTCCCACTCCCAGGTCTTTTTGAATGGACGCTTAATGTCAGTCACCCATCTCTCTGATGACGCTTCTACCTTGTTCTCACTGTCGTCTTTTCCCCTCTGACAGCCTTTAAATTAAATTTCTATAAACTCTAGCTGTTTCCATGAGAGGCACTGCTGCCCAGCGCACCTGGGTTGGGAGGCTTCTCCCTCTCACTCCCTTGGCAAGCGTGCAAGAAAGTCATCAGCTGGGTTTGAGGAGGCCAGTTTACTCAGCTGCATCAGGCCACTGTTCCCCATGCT
Source organism: Xenus cinereus (assembly GCA_025774025.1). Classification (NCBI taxonomy): domain Eukaryota; kingdom Metazoa; phylum Chordata; class Aves; order Charadriiformes; family Scolopacidae; genus Xenus; species Xenus cinereus. Next base: position 47,606,318 of record JAOXJK010000023.1, on the reverse strand, counting down.
GCCATGGAAACAATGGACAAAACCAGGACTCGGGCATATTTTATTCAGCAGACTGTTTGTGTTTTGCACCTTTTCTGTCCATGAGGCTGGTTGCTAATGCAGCCTTGCTAGCTTCAACATCTGTTACGCTCTTTCAACCCCTCTCCTACAGATAGGCACCGGACCGCAGTGCGGCTTTCATGTTCCCATACACGCACACAGGGAGCATACTGAGCAACTACCACTCGTTACTGCTAACACTGAATAAGCAGTTGGATCAGATGTTAACAGGTAAACAAGAGATTACTTTTTCTCCCCGGCATACCAGAAGCAGCATGCTGCTTCAGACCCAAGAACTGTATCAACCCTGATCAGAAGCAGAAACCAGCATGCTGAAGTCTAATGGGAAAGCTGGTAAAGTACTCATGACAGGTTGCTGCCAAGTCACACGAGGAACTTCTGTAAAGTTTCCATCAGGAACTATGACTATACATTTGCTTTTTTCTTTTCCCCATGGTAGCTCTAAAGTTGACATTTTATTCCCACATTGAATCAATATTCCCCTGACAGACATTGACAGGGTAAAAATTGAATGTTTACAACCATTTTCTGAAAACACTAGCATCTTTGACATCTTTTCTCACTTTTTATTTCCCTAGTATCTGATGGAAATGTCTTACGTTTCATGATAATGCAAAATTTTGATTAATATTCTAAGTAAAAGCTTTAAGTTTTGAATGCCGCACATGAAATATTAGAAAGACTTCACTTTCCATTTCTTCCTAACAAATTTGCGTAAAGAGTGGACTGAGGAGGAAAATCTATAAATGCTTTACTAATTTAACAGTGCTTTTTGTTCCAGGTCCAACAATATAGACTGGTATTACCCAACTCAAGAACCAGCTCCCCAGGCAAGCTCTTCCCCAAAATAGTTTAAAGGAGAGGGGAAAAAAAAGTACTAGAAAAGTCTTACCCTCTTTCTTTACTCTCTTTTCAGTTCACTAACTACAAAACCTGAATAATACAGGTTTGTACCCCTTTCCTTAACCTCTCTGTCCTATATTGTCACCTCTTCCAGCGCAGCTCACCAAAAATAAAATTCTAAGCTTTTCAAGAGAGACTTGACAAACACCAGTTACACCTGTTGTGCACTGAAATAAAAAAACATTAGCAAATAGTTACTGTCATCAAATTTTTAGTGGAACACTTACACGTGAGTATCGCAACACACATCTGTCTTGGGTAAACACCTTTATTAACTGCAACAGTTGACCGCCTCCTAATAAATGTTCAGTAAGAGGAGGACATTGACAGCAAGTACTTTGTGTAGCAGCTAGGGAAAATCAGAGGTTTTGTTAGCCTGGATTTACTTAAGTGGGAAACAAACACAGCTGCATAACCATCTGTAGAAGCAGGGCTTCTCTTTGAATCAAACAGGTTGCCTTCTGCACTTGAATTAGTATCTGACTGTAGTAAGAAAGACAAAGTAGGAGCGTTTAGCTGCAACTTCTAACAGGACAAGGTTATTTAAAAATACTCTTTTGATGTAAAGTTAAATGTGATAAAAATCAGAAGGTTTGAAGGTGAAGAGTTAAACCTGCACTCTATTCCAACATCAAACAGAAAGGCAAACACCAAAACAAAGAAAACTTCCTTGGTTTAGCACTGTTTCTTCAGCAATTTCTTTTTAATCAACAGGTCTCTTACTGCCATCTTCAGCTATCTTACAGAGCTTTTATGTAGTGAATAATGCAGCCTATTGTTACCCCAAAAGCTGAAAGATTGAAGTGACAGCTTTTGTCAAAATCCAAGGCAATAGAAAATTGTTGGACTTCCAGGGAAAATAAAGGAAATTCTAAAGTTTGTTGGGATTTTTGTTAGTTTGGGTTTTGTGGGGTTTTTTTGGTTGGTTTTCATTCCCTCCCCCTGGTACTGCTGCTACATGTTTTCTTATGTATGGAGGAAAGGTGGTTTTCATAATTAGATATTGTCCCCCAGGTGCACCTGAGTTGCTAGTTCTCTCCCAAATAAACGCGAATATTTACAGTTCCATCTAGTAAGGCAATTTAGACAAATCAATACTAGAGGTTCAATTCTTGGTCTATAATTCCACCTACTCACAATATTGCTTATTAATTCATATATAGGTACCCAAGGCCATGGCAATCCACGTCTCTTCAAATTGATATGCATTTTTGGTTTTGAATGCTTTCACGAATAGCTAATTTTTCCCTGCACAACCATGCACCTTGATTGCCTTCTGTTAAACAAAGACAACTGCTATTCCCTGAAGCAATAAGTGTCAAAAAATTATTTTTAGACATTTCTAGTCAGTTTTTCTTCCGATTACAATAGTTGTTAGTCTTGTCTCCGACAAGACTCAGAAGCGAGATGCAGTGGCTGCCTTCCCACGTTAACTAGCTGTTCTTTGGGGAGGAGGCAACAGGGAAAAAAAAAACAACAACAAAAAGGGCTCCCATGGCTACAAGTTTTCCTTGATTTTTCAGAGATGAACAACGCATTCTGTTAAAGCCTCCAAATATAATCCCCTTGAGATGAAATTTAAGCAAGCATTCCTTTTCCTTTTACTTATAAAGCTTAAGGTAAACTCACAGTGTCTGTAGCAGTTGCCTTGGCCATTTCACTCTATGTAAATGCACCTTTATTTTCCAGACTTAAAGGTTGCTTATATTTAAGCAAGCAGCTCAGACAGCTTTTTTTTCGTAAAAAAAAAAAAAAAGAAAAAGAAAAAAAGCCTTCTTTTTTTCCTTGAGAGAGGAGGAAAACAGTATGAACACCAAGGCAGCAGGAGAGGAAAGGGAGAATAAAAGGGAATGAGATCCCATCAACATCCCGTCAAAAAGAAACAGAATAATTTACTTGCTGCATCAGTCTTCCACAGAAATACAGATATCTGCTGCAAGGTGTTGGTACTAAGAACTACACCAAACAAGTAAGCTCATACAAGAGCTTTATTTTGAAACTCTAGATTCACCTCCCATTTCAGTGGCTTGAATGAGTCACAATAATATATTTATGTAGTTACAATGCAGAGAACATCCAACAGAATTTTAAAACAGTTTGGGATGAAAATAACTTTCATACAGAAGATTTTTTTTATATAAAGTCTATCACTTGGCTTGTAGAGGCTCATTTCAAACAACATCAAGCAATGGATTGCTAAGAGCAGAAAAGCGATCGCTTGGAAAAGAAATATATGCTAAGATGTCTGTAGCTTCTTTAGTGTGTCAGTTTTTCAAAAATGAGAAGTGTAGTGTGGTGTAATGAGGAGGCAAATAAATAATCTAGCATGGGGCAGGGAAGGAGAGGGAACCTACCAAGATAAGTCCAAATTCAAAAAAAAAAAAAAAAGGTAAAAAGCAACAATAAAGTCCATTCATTGTTCCTTTATGGTACAAGAGAAAGTTAACCACAGTTCAAGCTAAAGACACATAGTGTATTTCTTTGATAACATTTCCACATTTCTATTGGATTTTAGTATCATATGTAAAAAAGCACTGGCAATCCATTTTAAGACTCACTTCCTTGTGAGATGGCCATTAAAAAGATATTAAGATTTGCTTTTCCCTTAACACTGCCTACTTCCCTTTAAGTTTTAAAGACTGCATAAACATCCCTGATTTCAATAAAATAATGACAAAATAAAGTTAAATAAGACACACTTGTAACCTTCTGTCCCCTAATCCTACAATGCACCACAGCCCACAGTCTTTTGGAGATCTTGTTGAGCATGACCTGACATCTACATTTAAGAGCTTCACTGTTTGCTCTGGGAACAGCACCACACACCAACCTGTGAGCAGAGCTGAAGGGAAATGGACTCCTTTGGAAAAGAATTCCATTAATTTTCTTTTAAGCACGTGTCATGGTGGGCTGACTTCACTCTAGTCAAAGGCTTAAACAATGTAATTAGAAATCAAAATTTATTAAGGGAGGGAAAACGGATTAAACAGAGTATACAGTCTGTGCCGCAAACCTCATTTAATGATCACCAGGAATTCAGATGAGAAAGGATGCAGCCTGGATTAGAGCTAGTAAAATAACAGTCTTACATTTCTTTTACACCGTCCTCCCCAGCCTTGCCCTTTGGGGACTGTTTGCCCAACACAGGTCTTCCTAAGGAACCTACTGTTTGCACTTGGGCCAAAGAACAATCACATGACTTCTGTTACAGAGCGTCACTTGAGATCTGATGTGGTCCTCACAGCCATGTCTTATCACTCCTCACCTCCGAGGGTATCTTTTGGAAACTAGTCCAGTCTTAAAAATATAGCACACAGTACTTTCTTAGAAAACACTAAATCTTAGTTTTTATGCTAGGTTACAAAACCACCATCAGTGATGACTTCTAGTGTTTTTGATGGAATATTACTCTGCTTGATACCAGAAACCAGTTAGAGATGAAATACACACAAGCCCATCAGGGACCTGAAAATGAAGATATATCTCAGAGTTACTCTTTCTTGTTAAATTATGTAGTGCTGAGCAGATACAACTGCTAGGAAGAAATAGGTATCTCTACAACTACACAACTAAAGCATGAATTTATTAGTCTCAAGAAAACACGGTGTATATGCTTATATTTCCTCCAAGACTCATCCAGTTTTGTAGCCTGCATTAAGCTTAGAACAGGTGAGAAAAACGCCAAGCAAAGGAAGAGAGCATCATACCTGCATGATATCTGGAAATGTATAGGAAGGTACCTTCGTTGCATGGCTCATACTTTCCTTTATATAGTAGCACCAGAAGTCATTGAGAAAAGATTTGCGCCAAGCTTGCAGTTCCTGCTTCCTGAGAGTTTAAAAACTGAATACTCGGATGTTTCTCCCATTTAAAAATAATTTCTGAAGGTCAGCAGTGACTGCTGGAAGAAGATTCTGCATCACTATGGAAAATTACAAAAAAGACAGAACGTGTCAGTGCTAATACCTACTGGACTCAATATGGCAGGAAAAAAATACAGCTACATGTGCAGAAACATATATAGAATATACCTGCTTCACAGACACTTGATACCCATATTGAAAGGGATGCAATTAAAGAACTAGAAGACCACACTAATTAAAGTGAAAAGGCAGAGATCACACTGGCAAAAAGAGGGAGAAAAATTAACTTGGCCTGAATGACATTCAGAATACTGGAGCAGCTACTAATAGGAAGGATGACTTGTGCCTGCAGCAGAAGGTGCACAGCATGTGTGCTTTGCTGTTAGCTACAGTGCTGAATCCTGGATACAGATAAAACAAATGGGAAATCACTCAAAAATAAGGCAGAGAATGCAGGGATGATGCCAGAGAACAGAAGACAACTTGAATATTTAGCGAAGAAAGTGGTTAAAGTAATTTAGGTGAAGAAAAAGGGAGGTCCATTTTTCAAAACTGCATCCTTTGGGTGTAATGCAAGAAGGTGCAATAGACTGGACGGAAAAGTCTCCATGCTCAGCCACCAATTTTCCTTACAAGGAAAGGCATGAAGACAGCAGTAGGGTGAGATGCCTTAGGTTCATCAGAGGAGTGAGTTTTCTCCTTAAAGCGAAGCCCAGAAAAACAATTTTTTCCAAAATAGGCTGCATCTTAAGCAAAAAGATTGATGAAAAGGAATCAAGATGAGGATCAAGGAGGAAAGATGAAAAGGAGTCAAGTTTCACCTATTTTTGTAGAAAGGTTTTAGTACTGAATGATTGCAAGGGAAAGTTGTCTGGACTTTGACAGAACCATTTTGCCACAGCAGGAATCCTGCAACACTTGCACACCAGAAGAGTAACTATCCAGCAACAGCAAGACGTAGCAAGACTCCACCTTACAACATTCAGAGGACCTGACTTAGAATGCTTTTTGGAGGATGCTGCTTACATTGTGTTCCCAAATTTCACCTATGGAAGAGACATGAAAAAAAGTAAGTAGGGAGTTGAGAAAGGGGAAAAAAACCTTTAAAATAACAAGAACTATTCTTTCACATTTTTTCCCATTAGTCTTACTTCAGAAAATGACAATTACCACAAGCTAAAAGTTCGGGATGTCGTGTTCCAGGATGCAGAAACTTTCAACCAAAATAACAGAAAAAAATTAGCAACAGCATCCAAATATTCTTGCTTACAGCCCGCTATCCTATGCCTTATCTCTCATTTGGCTTTTCACAAGTCTTATAAAAAATAGTTGAATTGCTTTACTGCAAGACCAGCAATTAGTCTGTTGTTTTTGAAGCTGATAACTCATTCTGCCCTGTAAAATATGTCATGAGCTTTGCAGTTCAGCAAAGGAGAAATAATCTGAATGACAACAGTGCACAAAGCACTTACAGGTACATTCCCTAACAGATTTCCACGCAGGGAAAATCACCTGTTTGGGTGACACTGAGTATCAAGCCGTTTGGGAGAAAACTCTGATTTTCAGAACAATAAACTGATATTTATCATCACAAGGTCTAGTTAAAACAAAGGATCTAGCATATTACCTCTGCAGAAAACTGAATAAGGCCAACACGATGAACACAGAGTGCTGCCAGAACTCATGAAGAAATATGCACTCCCTTGAACGCATCAGCACAACTAGGCAAAAAAAACTGCCTCATGAAAAATCACCCAATGTATTAGAAAGCTAAAAACCCTAAAAAATCCATCATCATCTTTGAAGAACAACAAAAAAATCTGTATTTACTTAAAAGTTACAGCTTTAGTGAGGAGATTATATATTTCAAGCATCTTTCACATAAACACCCCTTTCTGCCTCAGACTCCTCTGCCAAGGCTGTAGATTTCCCAACCATTTGAAGATGACTTGTCTACTGAGAGTTTCCAAGCTGTAGTACATTTTGCTTTTTTGAGAGGCAATACAAATTTGGTATACACATTAATCTCAGATAATAGGCTACAGAAAAAAAAAAAAATTAAGTGCTGGATAAGTGGGAGGAATGTACATCAATTATTTCATGCTGGCTTTGTCCACACAAAGGCTGCTGACTACTAACTCTTTGCAGACAAGCTCCACTCCCCTCTGTCATGTTTCTGTGGCAAGCACAGAAGCCCCATAAAGTATGGGGACCACTCCAGCCTGACTTGGTTTCCTGAATACCAAGCCTGAGCATTTCCTGATGCAAAGTTCTGCTTCTTCACCATACACCTTTCAGTTGCCTCCCCATCACGAGTCCTCACTAGCTCTCGTGAGGTGTGACCAAAGCAGACAGCGTGCGAATGCTCAAAGAGAGACTTCAGGGGTGTATCAAAAGCTAGGGCATGTACAGTGCACAGCCAAGCTACAGGAACAGCAATCCTTAACAGCATATTGATTGCTATTACCTCTGGCCTTTGTATCTATGGGAGCTACAGAGGGGGAGAGCCCTTCATGCCCTAGGGCTACTCTAAAAGGCCTATGACAGCTGCAGAATTAGGCCCAACACACTGCAGGCAAAGGATGTCAGCTATGCTGAACTGTGTGCAGCATCCTCTGCAACAAGCCAGGTCTCCAACATTATGTACCACACAGCCTAGATCATGCTGCAGAAGCTACAATAACTGTGATGATCTTCAGGTCAAGTTAAGAGTCACTAACAGAAGCAAAACAAAAAAGTGTCTCTTTACAGAAAGCCACATATCCTCTCACAAGAAAAAGAAAACCAACAACCATAGAAAGTTATGGAGAAAATAGACTTGATATGAAAGCAATGTCAGCTGTTTTCCAGAAATACATCCAGCAACTACAGTACAGTTACACTTGACCAAGTGCAGGATGCCACGGATGCTAAGAAACCCTATTCTTCCATTGTTCTAACATATCAAAACTGAATAAACTGGGGAGAAAAGCCGTTCTTATGCAATAGCTTCCTGAGCCCTGTACGTCCTTTCAGAAGACAACTACATGCCCACTACAGAGCTGGGGGATAATTTCCACTGGTCGTGCAGCTGAGCAGGCAGAGCGCGTTAGTTCTCTTCAGACTGCTAATTCCTCAGCTCTTGCATGTTTCTCTCATTTGAGATTCAAAGCATATTCACAGCAGTAAGCCTCAAACAGCATCAATTCTGCTTCAAAAAGCAAATACACATCCATCTTCCTGGACCTTTGCTAGTAAAAGTCAACTAGTCGCTGCCCTCAAGGGCACGTGGCAGGCAGCAGAGCGCAGCCAGGAGTCAGCTGCTCAGGGAGATCCTTTCTGAATCTCAGAAGAGATTTGTTATTTAAAAGGTTTATGACACTAGCATTTGCCCCAACGCACAGAGTGAGTACAGGGATATATTTGAAGCCCTGAGGTATTTCCCAAACGCCCGCAGCAAGATCCTGGAGAACAAAGCACCAGCACTTGCCTCCAGCCAAAAGAAAGGGACGCTTTGGGTGAGGACTTTCATGAACTAACAGCAGATTAGTCATAAAATCTCTTTAAGAGATGCTGCACAAATGTCAAGCCAGGTGTTAATGAAAGAGAGAAATGTGTCAGAAAAGGAGAAGAGGGAGAAAAAGCTGTGATACACCATACTTTTCCCTCTGAATTTTAATTTTTGTTTGACTGCACATTTCAAGAAATCACTGTGCAACACAATGATCTGTGCAATACTAGCAAGCCTCGTGCAAGAGTGAAGTCTTGCATTTCCTGCACACTCAGCACCAGGCCCTCAGGCAGTAGTTATAGCAACTAGCCTTCAAAAATCTTACTACTGTCCTGCGCTCCAGGGGAGATGTCACCCCACACAAGAAGGATTTGGAGACAACATTTCGTATTATTCTAACACAGCTACATAAGACAGAAGTTAGTATATATAAATGTGTGACACCACACACAATTGTTTTCTCTTGATTTTCTTTTGTTTAATCCTACAATGGTGTTTTCAGCTCTTCTTCCTCTTTACCTACCATTCTTTAAACAAGATAATAAATTAGAAGATATACTTAATAGACATAGTAGGCTAACAGTAGCAAGTAAATTCAAATCAATTTTACAAATGTTAGTGTCAAAATCCCCATTCCTTTCTTCAGCCCGTCTGCACTTCTTCCCATCTTGGCATCCTAACCCAATTCTCCATTAGACTCTATTCCACAGCCTTCCCAGTCCTACTAGAGCAAGGGTCTGTCAGTGAGAAGTCACCTACCACTGTAGACACATAAGCTTCAGGAGACAGATCAAGCAGTCCTTCATCCTCAGCCAGAGAGGCAAAAGCACTGTCCGCTGAGAGCACGCCTGGGTCCACGCACAGCCAGGTCCCGCTCTCCCCAGCATCTCCCCCAGCACTCCTGGGAAGGCGATGGTGGGTCATGGCCAGGAGGGGTGCCTTATGGAGTGGGGCAAGGCAGGAGACTGGCTAGAGGCACAGCTCGAGCCGTGCTGCAAGCAAGGAACACAGAGTGGTTGCAGCAGGCTGACAGCAGAGATCTCCTGGTATCAGTTAACAGTCCCCAGGGTGTTTTCTCAGCCAAAACAATACAACTTTTCTCAAAGCACTACCAAGGTCTGTCTCACACTTGATCAACGGCTTATTGAAGCGTTAAGACAGTATTAGGATCCACATAAGCAATTTTACAGAAGGTCAACAGGTACATCTAAGGAGGTGGGAATTTGCTGTCGCTTCCACAGGTCCTCCTGCATCACTGTCAGCTTGTGAGTGTTTGGTTGGGGTTTTTTTCTTGCTCTTTTTTTAACTTGTTTCCTCTGTTTTGGTTTTTTGGGTGGTTTGGGGTGTTTTTTGTTTGTTTGTTTTGGGGTTTTTTGTTTGGTTTTTTTTGAACAGGGGGAAGAACAAAGCCTGCCAGTAAAGAGCCATGGATCAGCCCCATCCAGCATTTGAGCTCAGGACAATACAGCTGCTATTTCACTTCCTTAATTCATACCAGAAATGCAGGGAGTTTTCACATTACATATAAATCTGTTCACATCACTACTGCTACTGCATCCAGACCTCTCATTAGGGACATCATGACAGTTTAAAAGCAACTCATTTTTCCTCCACTTTAAGTACAGGAATAAAGAGGTTTTTGTCCATGTGCATCCCTGTTGTTACTAGACCTTGAAATGATCGCCATATCACGCATAGCAAATAAGGTGCCAACACAACTCCACCCAGGTTGCACTGATGCACATTCACCACATACAAGTTCTCAGATTGGGCTTAATCTTGATTTGCGTCACACCTGCCACCCAGTTACACAACCCATGGATAGCGGTAGCTGTCCCACTGGCATAGTACAGGTGTGTGTAAGACAACATTTTTCGAGTTGTGCTCATAGAATTGGGCATGGCATTGCTCAAGACACTCAAGTGGGGATTGAACACACAGTCCCCCTGCAGCTGGATTGTTTTTTCCCCTCAGTATTGTGGTTCCTGCACCACACCCACAAGTACCACCTCCTGTTGAATTTGCTGGCACATCTTCATCACAGAATTATGCTTCAGTTGCTTCTATTTCTGCCAAATCAAGTCTATTTAGACTGAAGTTTTTCATGCTAGAACACCGCCTCAGGCACAATTCTTTTGCAAACTTTCAAGCTTGACTGGTTTAGCTACTTTTGAGAATAAGGTGAGAAGAAAAATATGTTTGTTGCTTAGCTCAAAAACAAATCCTTCCCCACTTCCCCCAAATAAAACAATCCTGACACCAATACACAGCGAAGAAATAGGTACAAGTCTTGGTGCATAGGGGAAGAACAGAATATAATCCCATAAATATAGAGATTAGCTGCCAGTGTAATTTTGAAAGTTATCTTCAAGCAATTTAAGTTCAAAAGTGCTCTCCAAGGAGAGGAGAAAAAGGCAGGAGGGGAGCATCTGTCAATCTCATTGGCAAATCCAGATGAAATCACAACAAACCTTAATACTTCTTTTATATGGGAATATAATTTTTGGTTGCAATTTGCAAAAATATTTGTAGTGTTTTATACACGATTGAATGTCGGTATTAATATACATAGCCCAACTATAACCATTGCTTAAGTCATAATTTTATTGCTCTCCTTTTAAAAGCCTTTGCCTTGCCTTGGCAGTTCCCTCTTTTTGTGAGCAGCCTACTTTATTCCACATTGACGGTGCCCAAGAGCCGAGCACAATATTTAAGCCTGCTTTTGATCGTGTGTTTCCGGTAGCTTGTCTTGTTAACATCTCGTTAAATTTAGGAGACTTGCATGCTTTAGAAACCTTCCCCTGCAACCTTTCAAAATAGACTAACATCATAACACAGTTTCCTCCACCGCTCACAGTGCGGTAACAACACGGGAGCCAAAAGCTCAGAGCGCCTTAATTCCTGCCAGCATCACACAGGCAGGTCCAAGGCTCACCTTCTGAAACTGCAGTAGGTGAATCTTTTTAGGTAGCCAAGTATGACCCAGAGCAAGAGGAGGTCCTGCTTGCTCCTTTTCAGCCCAGCCAGAAATAATGTCTAGTTGTTTCTGCTCTCCTTGGAGAACAACTGCTTCAAGAGTTAATTTGTCAGTACTTTCTCTGTATGCAATCACTTGCTAAGAGAGGTGTGCCTACCCATTACCTGTTTGGACTTCAGGGGATCTAGATTATTATAAATATTTACATACTTTATAGAGTACAATTTTTCAGCAAGGTTCCTTGTAAAGACATCTATGGACTTGCCATTAATACTGCATGTTCAAAAGATTAGTTATTCCTTAATACCAATTTATAGCTGTAAGACAATAGAGCATTGGGGTCAACTTTAGGCATAAGCAAAACAGGCGGTTGCCTAGAAAAAGCAGATTGATTTATGTAGCAAAACAGCCTCCTCCCTTGCCCAGTCTTGCCCATACCACAGCCCCAGAGAGAGGCAGATGGATGTCACTGCAAAATGCAGGGTAGGGATCACAGGGCAGCAGCTGGCCCCACCAATGCAGAAGTGACAGAGCCCTCTCCGGCCCAGCAGCTGCAGCAGTAACACAAGATGGGCTTTCCAGAGCTTTCCCCCCAACCTGGTGTCCTAGCTCCAACCTATTCTCCTTCCCCTTGCCAGGAGGGCTTGAACTAGCCCCAGATCTTCATACTGTCACCTGTCATCCTCGTACCTGGTCAGCAGCTTTGCTCTAGGCAGCTTAGCGGTCTGAGGCAGCACAGGCTGAGAAGAACAGAAAGACTCCTTTCCCATACCTGGCTTCAACAGCACCCCTGCAACTGCCAAGCTGAAGTAATTTTGCTTTTCTGTCTTAGTCTTTACAATAGTAAAATGAAGATTCATTATTATTTACTTTTGACACAAAGCAATGTCAACAGCGGTAACGAGGCACCCACATCACAGACAAAATCAGAGACCTCATGAACCAAACACCAGTATCTTTGCAGACTGAGCCCACGGTTGACAATTGAGCCATCCTGTACCTTTTTAGCACCAGATACAGGGAAAACACACCCCTCTCCCCTACAAGTGGGTTATTTAGAAAACAAATTAAAATTACAAGAGAAAGCCCATTCAAAACAGGTCCACAAATTAGTTCTCATGCCTTCCACATTCTCCAGTGTATTATGAGAGAACTATCACCATCTTTCTCTAAAAATGTCCCAGTCTTGACAGAAGCAACCAGATCAAGCACAATCCAATACCTTCACACACAGACCCTGCAATAGTCACATAATAATATACAAGTCAGTTAAACACCACTAAAATTCCCCATGTTCCTGAGGGCTGACCTTGTACTGACCAACATCATCACCAAGGACAGGAACTGTCCTGAATACGACACTGAATATTACACGCGGGGTGTGCATGTGGGGTGAGATTACTTGAAAACCCTTCTATTCTGAAGGGTTCCAGCCTCCCCTGCCCCCCCAAGGTAGACAGGCAGCATCACCAAGGTGTAGCAGTCCCTCAACACAACAAGCTGTCCCTCAGAAGGCAGTAGACAAGAAGCATGCATACGACAAAGAAAGCTAATCTTACACACTCATATAAGAAATATATTGCTTTACATAAAATATGAAAAAACCAGAAACACCATAAAGATCACAAAATACCTTGCCCATACGTATGACTCACATAGGTGTGAACGTAAAGAGAGACATTTAACAGGTCTGCCCTGTCAGATTCCGTTGGTGCTATGTATCTTTTCATTATGCTCTCCTTTGTATCAGTGACTCACTCACACGTTCGCTAAGGACAGAAACGTTTATTGGTGCTGATGGGGAAAAGGCAGAGACATTTATCAGAAGCTATAATAAAGCAATATCCTGCCAATACTGCAGTCATTACCATATCATTTTTTCACAACACTGAAAAAAAATTAAAGATCCTCCCTTTTAATGCTACAAAGAACATACGCATTCCATAAATCGTACAATCAGCATTTACAACACCAGATCCCTATAAATGAGTGCATCAGCTGAAGTCTTAATTTGTTTTGCTTAAGTGCTTTTCACCTATTAGCAGAGGTTACATCTTACTCTTAAACGGTGAAACTCTAAATTACCCATTTTTAATAAAACCTGTTTTTCCCTGCCAGAATGCCATTCAAGTCAAAATGTTTTTCACTAGCTTTTTATTTTACTGCTGACTCAATTACTGAATTATAGTTTACTACAAGCAATGATTTTCATATCTATTCCTTAAATCAAACGGCTTATGCGATGTTGAATTTTCTACACATACCCATTTCATAAAGCATCCTAATTCAGTGTTACTACACTATAGGAGGAACACCTCTTTCTGCCTTTGCATGATTGCGGTAGACAAAGCTTTCAGGAGAAACTGAGTTGCACAGATAAATTTACATGGAAGAACACTCACACATGTTAAGCAGTTGTGTTGTGGAAAGTTCTTTCAAAGTTCAGTAGACAACAAGGTTGCTAAATGTACTGTTACCAACTACTTTTGGCTGGTACTAAGAGGTTTTTTTAGGAACCACTGACTAACCTTGGGAGCTTGAAACATAACATGCCAGTTTTCAGGCCAAAGTCATGTTTTCACACAGAGCAATTAAAGGCTTAGCGCTGAAACCACCCCTCACACACCTAAAAAGAAATACTCACTTGTCTAAGGGCTGCTGGTGCCTACACAAACAGCAAGCTGAGTAAAGTCTGGTAAGATGTTTGACTGCTGCTTTGGTACCTAATACTAAAGAGTAAGCTCTGAAGGAGTCTTTCACTGCTATCATCAAATTAGACATCGGTCCTTAGCAGATAAAATAACTAGATACTAGAAAATGTAAGGAACTTGTTGATTGGGGCTATTCTTTCATATGCAAAGTTACCAGCTTGTTCTTCACTACTTAATTGCACTGACATCTGAATGATATTCAGGTAGGATGGCCATCACATAACCACATCATGTGATGGCCATCACATGACCACAACAGGTAGACTGTTCTGAAGTTATATTCACACAAACAGGAAGGGAGCTATAGGTCCTTTTCAAAACTCGCTTCAAAAAGATATTGCTGTGACAGTGGCCACATAAGTAAAGCAAGCAATCATTAGCTGAACTCCATATCTGACCATTACAGTAAAAAAGCCCCAGAAAACATCCATTAATTCTTCCCAGCTACCACTCAAAAGGCATAGTTCACCTAATTCACGTTCAAATGTTGGAGATTATTTTCTTCTCTATTTAACCACAGCACTGCCTGCTCACACGCAACAGTCACTAGGAAGAGAAACAAAATTCTCAAAACTGACTAGCTATGGTATAAACAGGTAATCTGGGATCACACATGCTATTGATTCCTGTGACTTAAATCACAACACAAGACCAGTCTGCGTAAAATTTTTGTCCCAAATACCTTCATGCACTCACTTGAGTCCAAGGTATGTACATCTGGCAGAGGGCGGCTCTAGCCACTGGTTTTGTGGTGCCTCCCTTTCCTAGCATTTAGAACAAGTTCTCTACAAACTGAACTGGCATATAACTCTAAGAAGGACTACAGATGCTTTAATCATTTTTTTTTTTTTGCACATTACCAGAAATAAAAACATAGTTTGTTGAAAATACTCTGTCCACCTCCAGAGAAATAACATTAACCATCCACACAATCAAGTATGCGAATCCTATTTGGTTTCTCTCCTGTGTGGTACCACACAGACGCATCTTTCGATGAGAGACAAAGGTGCTATGGGACTCCCAAGACTATCAATGCCCTACTCCTATTTGCATGTTAAATTGTGCTCATCACCTTCCTGGTTGCACCCACACCTTCACTTTATCACTTCATATGAGTAGTTCAATTAAATACATTTTCAGCAACTGCATTAAAATCAAATCTAGCATAATTCATCTTTCTCTTGCACTTTAACCCACATTAATCAATTTGCAGCTTTCAGTCCTACGTGCAAGAGTGTAACAGAAGATTCACAGTTGTTATTGCATCCCAGTGGAATTATGACCATTTGATCAGATCTTGCTAGCAGTAAGGAGTATATACCCTAGCAAAAGGGAAAATTATTTGCAATCAACATAAGAAACCCCAAAAGGTTAGTTGAGCAGCAGAACTGTGACGTTAACGTTTAAATGCTGGAAATTTACTCCAGAGTAAGAGGTACAACCAGCCATCTGCATCTGTGAAGGTGCCAAAAAAAAAAAAAAAAATCAGTGAACAATATGCCAGATTTTAACTTGCACTGAAACGTGACTGTCTTCTCTTGTACCTCTTTAAAATTATTTTTGTTAAAATATAACCAAGTTGAATATTTTATTCTGAAGCAGTATATTACAGATATCAGTATGAAATCCCATAAACATAAAATTATACTGCATGGTGAAAATGCAAAAATCCAATTGACTACAACTGAAAGCACCCTACACTAAAATTGAGGTGCTCTACAGAATAAACAGACTGCACTTCTGATCAACCACTATTAAACCGCGTGCATGAGTAGCCAAGATGAGGGAGAGGGGAAAAAAACAGCATATATATACATACATATTTTCATAACTTGTGGGATAGATATATATATGTTGCCAAAACAGCATCCACAAATAATGCAGACATTAAAGAATGTTATTTCAGATAGCTAATTACCACTCAATTAGCTATAATTAAGGTAGGTATAGTGCTTTATAGAGAAATAGGATGTAGGCGTAGTTTTGAACTGAAACCCAGTATAATATGTTTTCTATTAGATGTCTCCATATCTCTACTGAGTTATGTAGGTATATTTGAAAGCAGAATACAAATATACAGCCTAGATGTAAAATATACATCTATTATCTTTTAGTATCAACATTCTAAATGAGCAGCAGTCAGTAAGCAGCGTTCTGTCTCACACACTGCAAAAAACTTAGCACTAAAATTCAGTTTGACATATTCAGAATATATGTTGCCATTAAGTCAAGGAGCAAGGTTAAAAGGCAGCGTAACACAACAGGGTGACAGAACCTGTAAACTGCAGCTGTAATCAAACTAACCCATGTAGCATGCTGCTCGAGTACAGTTCTGATGATTTTCATAGTGTCCCAAACCACAAGCCAAGAATAACATTACATCAAGAGAACAGTTTGAGGCATCTCAGCGCAACGAAATCACAAGGCTGACTGCACAAAAACAATGCAATTATCTATCAAACTTTGTCATCAACCTAATTAAAGCAAGCAAAGCGGCAACCAAAAAAAAAAGCATTTTACCTTTTTAAGGAAAAATTTCTGTAATTTCTTGTGAGGCAGCTTTATCATCTTTTTTTCAGCATCCAGGATACAGGTCAGACACCGCAAGTACTTGAGCCATTCTGCAGGGGTTTGACACCTTTCGTCTTCTCTATTAACTCGCTGCAGCCAGCTTAGCTCAACACGTCACCAGACACCAGCCCGGCCCAGCAACAGATTAAAAGGCAAGAGCTAGGCTGGATCTCATCTTTAACTCGAACGAGGATGCTATATACAGACACCACAGCTTCAGCCCAAGCCCATAGCTGTGTTGTCAGCGCGAGGAGGAAGAGAACAATTATGAGGTCTGCATCTCTCCCTAGAAACCCTGCAAAGTTTAAAAGGGTGCTTATCCCAAGGCAAAAAATTACAGGAGAATGAAAGAGATACAGAGATGCCCAATATCTTGCTGATCCTTTCAAGCCCCGTGCTACAGAGGAAACTCGTTCAATGTTCAGGGCTCTGAAACCTTCCCAGCGATGCCTGCTGAGTGCAGTTTGCCACCAAGCACCTGTTAATTGTGCGCATTGTATGTGACTCAGCTGAGCACAGGAAAGAGCCTGTCATTTATGTTTGCTTTAAATCACTGGGAGACTTATTTCCTCTGAATAGTTTTTAGAAAAATCTCTATGAAGAAAGAGATTACACACAAAGATGTTATATACAGATACATACAAAGGTATTTGTAGAGTGTACCAGTGCAGAGTTTGATTCAACACTGTAGGAACCAGAGAGCATGGGCATTGCTGCCTTCCCTTTGGCAATCTGCAAGTAAAGTTCAGCTCCAGATTTGGAAGGACAGGGCTCTTCAGCACACCAGTGATGCTGCATCTCCTGGGCCACTGGCGTCCTAAACCAGCAAGGTGCTGGTAGGACAGCCTGCTCTGAAACACAGCGTGCACTCCCAATTGTGCCAATGTGATAATGCCTACTTTTAAGAATGGAGCACTGACTGAAGCTACTAGTTGAATCAGTTTAACATCACTTCATGACCAAGCTACCTCCCAGAGCAGTACTGTAGAGCTTGAAGAGTCAGCATCCTTGAGGATACACATAAATGTATTATGAGAGGAGTTTCTTCAAAACACTGTGTCAATCATTCCCAAATCTCCATCTCTTGTTTTTTTTTGTACTATAAATATTACTTCACACAAGTTGCAGCTGAGAAAACCCTCAGATCTGCATCTCTACCTGTATCACGTTTTTGCCATTTACATTGTTCCCTTACCACAAGAACTATATTTGTTCCTCTGCCTTCTTGCTGTCCCATTCTTCAGGAGCTTAAGTACCACAAACACTCTCAATGTCACTGCAAAGTTCCACTCCTGTGGAGGCACAGGTAGTTAACCTCCAGCAAGTAGCAAGCTCTAGGGCAAGGCAAGGAAACCAGAGGTTTGAAGTTAAGCACGAACTAAGTTGCAAAGGTTTGCATTTAAGGGTGGGCAAAACATGACAGGCAAATCACAGCTGTAGCAAAGAGCCAGAAGCAAACCCTGAGGACTGACACCACTGTCTGTCAATGAGAAAGTCAGCCCTACCAAAAAGGCACACAGCCAACACCAACAACAGAAGTGCAAGGTGTGTCAAAGTATTGATCATGAGAAAAATTACAGATCCAGGACAGCCACTGAGGTAACTCAACAGCTGCAAAGAGGAGCAATAGATCTGGTAAAAGCAGTATTTAGAAGATATTCTGGCCATCAGATGTTCAACCAAATATTGGAGAATCACAGATAAGCTTTCTGAGAAGCATCCTGCACCAGAAGGACATCTATCAAGACAATGCCAAGATAGTTCCAAAACTGGCAATGGAGGAACCTGAGCAGTGAAAGAGTACCCATTTCTCCGTCTTGTTATACACTTGAAACCTTTGGGTCCAAAGACAAAAAGAACATTTCTTAGAAGAGTCTCATTATACATGCATAAGAAGGACAAGAGTCCAAGATACTTGTAGAAAGAGTATGGTGAAAACACCATAAAGACCACCTACACACATACAGCAGGAATAGAAGTTGCAACCCTAGTATCTTTCTCAATAGTTTCTCCTATAAGAGACAGCTTGGTTTTGAAACTTGGAGCCCTTCAAGTTATACAGCTAGAAAATCCTGCAAATGCGAGGTATTTATTACGAAAAAACATATTACTTTTAAGTTAAAACTCATACAACTCTTATTCCAGTTCTTCAAAATTTACATCAATTCCTAGTATCTTGACCTTTACCTAGGAGCTTGCCAGAGCCAATCATTGACTTATAACTCACTTCTTCGCACTGTAATTATTTGACTGCATTTTTATTTCTGCATTCACATCCTTGGCTGCATTTTTATTTCTGCATTCAAAATCCATAAAGGATGCAAGGTTTTCCTGGAACATATTTGATCTGGGGAAGTGACAGACCCTAGTTAGCAGACTAACTTTTTGCTTTGGGAAAATGCAAAGGACACAATGGTCCCTTGACTGCAGGATAGGTTCTTTTGCTTTATTTTTTTGTTTTATTTGTGGGTTGTTCAGGTTTTTTTCTGTACCTTGACTCTCGCCTTTTTCTTGTTTAGTTTGTTTTAAGGTCAGATTTCAGAGTATGATATCACCTCTCAATGTCTCTCTTTGTAGATCAAGATTTTTTTTAAAGAAAACGGAAGTTGTAATTCAGCACCTCCAACAGCAATTTCAAGCATTTATTTTTATCCACGAATTTAATATAGTTAAATTACAATTTAAAGAACCCTGATAAAAAACCTGCATCATAATCTTACAGATAATTTTTACTACTGGAAAATTAGCTCTAAGTTAAACCCAGCATTTTTACAAGACAGACAGGAACCACTATCGTGATGACGGACAGGAAAACGTGTCAACAGGTAATACTTATGTCAAAGGAGACACGAAATTGTATGCTCAAGCTCTGATCACAGAGAAAGCTTTCAATAAAAACACTTGTGAGCAAGGACTACTTAAGCAAAATGATTTTTCAGACTTGAACTTTAAACCCCATATACTTTTCTTACGAGCTATTGTTTTCATTGTAATTGAAGCTGACTGCTAGGATTCCCTTGAAAAAAAGAACCTGATTTGCAAAATAGTTTTGACATTTCCTCCTCTTTCACTTAGGGATAGGATGTGTCTGTCTTGGGCATTTATTTTTTTTTTTTGGACGGTCTAATTATTCTAAGATTACTGAAAATGTATGCTTTTAGATAATCTGAGTTACAACAATTATTTATCATATTGATGACCCTTATGACTTGGTCATAGCTATACAGGATATAGAAACAGAAGTAATATGTGGCTTCAGACAGAGACATTAGAGAAAAACAAAGAGTCCAAAACTAGAAATATCATCTTTCCTTTGGGATAAAATACACTTAGTTCTATTCTCTTCAATTACTAGCATTCATTTGAATCTACCTGTACTTTCATTTTACTTGTGATTCTTGCACATTTTAGACATACATTTAAATTGCCTCTTAAATTGGTTGATCTTCACTTCTCTACACAAAACTTATTTGTTTCACCTTTAACCAGAGATTTCGTATTCTTCCCATCTCCTCATATAAATTTCTCTCCATCCCTCTAATATTTTTCCACCAGCTATATTGTCTCAGTAACCATGTTTCACTATGCTTTTTCAAAGGCAAAATGACAAACTGAACACAGGGTTCCTAATGAGAAAAATCAGCACAGAGGCACAGCGCTGCTCTAACAGCCTATTTGCTTCCCCCTGCCTGCAGTTCCTCCTGTACACTTCACAAGCTGAAAGAGGGCTGATGCTCTGAAGCCTGTATTTTGCACCTCCCACAGGTACACACAGTGCCACAATAGTTGGCACAACAAGGCTGTACCTGCATACCATTAAGCATTTTGAAAGAGATTTCTAGAAATAGCTATGCTACTGACTTTTTTTTTAATCTTTTCCTATTCCCCTTCAGTGCTTTTTCCATCTCCTCATTAAAGGTACCATTTTTCTTCTATTGTGACATTACGTGGACGTACCAAAAATGTGAACACAGAATATAATGTCACAATGACAATATACAAGTTCTTTGCCAATAGATAAAAAAAAAACCTCCCCATCGCCTTTGTTATCATCCCATTTTCTCATCTAAGGTAGTGCAATCATACTCTTTGTTATAATTCCAGTAATTTTGGCAGTGCATCATAACGTACAGTAAAGCAAACCCTACCAAATAAAGTCATGTGAAAACAATGTGCAAGAGGATTAACGATTGGAAAATTCACAGCTTCTCTTAGGTGTTTCATCTTTTGGGGTAGCAGGGGAGCCACAATTCTAAAAGCAACAAGGCAGCAGAAGCACTGTCAGTACCGGATGATTCTGAAGTTATACTTACATCATACGCTTAAACCAAAATCAGGAAGAAAGCAATAAAATAAGCTGCAGTTTGATTTAGTCAACAGCAAGATCCGTTTGATTAAGGATTAACTGACACAGAACTGTATTTGCACTGAACTGCAAAAATAAACCCCACCAGTAACCTTCAGCTAAATTTGATATATTTTCAGATATCAAATTAATTTATACAGAGTTTTGTGCTGTGTTTACCTTTCAAAAATTTCCTGTATGGTCAAGTACCCAAAGAACTGCCATTGCAAAGCAAATTGGCTAAGTTTTAATGTGAGAGACCAGTTCAACTATGGACATGAAGTTACATAAGAAATTTTGTCTCTCTTAAATGCTTCTGTGCAAAACTAAGAAGGAATTTGAAAACAGGTTTTTGAAATCTATATTGATTAATAGCAAACATGCATTAAGTTTGGGTGGAGGGAAAAAGAGAACCATCTGTACATTGTGTAGTTAGCCAAGTTGTAGGATGATCTGCTTGCGAGATGATTAGCAGGAACTATCATAGTTTTGACTCATAAATGGCAGATTCTATGTTTGGGCTGAGGTCACTTAACTTCAACAAAACAAAAAATAAGCTTCTAATAGCTCGATGCAATACAGCATCACACCTTAAAGGAAAATATCATACCAGGACAGAATAACCAAGGGATTAAAGAAGGAAAGATCACACACTTTAATAGATAACGATGCCACAACTAGAGGAGGTTTGAGTCATACGTAACACATAAAACTCACATTGGAGACCTGTACTTCTTAGGGGCTTGTGAAACAGTTTCTAAACTGTACTAATTCCCTCCATTCACAGACATAACAGATAATCAGAGATGGAGAATACTTAGAGCTGATTTGGATTGAAACATAAAAAAAATCTGGTAGAAGCTTTGTAAATTTTATGAGTTAACATTAAAAGAAATAACTATGATTATCTACTATAACAATTCCTGTAACATCAGCCACTTGTAACATTTCATCCACTTGTGCAAAATAACTGCAGTTTGGCTAAAGCCTACTTTCTGGAAGCGAATTCAGGTCTGACTTGAAAGCTTCAAGAGAAGGACAAGCTCACTTCCCAGCTGTGGTTTGTCCCAGTGATGAGCCAGCCACACTTCTAAAAGTCTGGCAGTGGTTTCTAGCTTTGTCCTCAGCTATCGGGGCTGGGGAGTGGGTACAAGTTTTAGCTTCTAGTTACAACTTCTCATACCAGCTCTGTGACTGCCAGCATTTCCCAACTACTAGCAAGTGCGATCCACTAAACTTTCAGACCAGCTTTTATTAAATAAGAAAGTTTAAATTTGTATTCAAAGAAGCAAAAAGAAAAACCCACCCTAAAATGCCTGAAGAGCTACTCAGGTTTTCCCATAACAATTTATTCTTAACTGCTTAAAATCCTTTTTTCAAACAAGACAGACCTCTACTGTTGGACAAAGTTACTGCAAGCTCAGCAAGCTTCCTCATTACCCCAGAATTGTATTGCCGTAGTGTTATGGTTTGAGAAAACCCATAACAGTCTATTGTCATTTAGACAATTATTCTATCTCCCAATGACCCCTCCCCACCCAGAAAGGGGAACCGGGGAACACAAAGAAACACAAGGGTTAAAATATAAATAGTTTTAATAGACTAAGACTAAATAATTAACAATAATACTAAGGAACCAATATTAATCCAGATACTGATATAAGATACAGGAATTATACTCAGCCAATTCTATCAGCAGGAAGCTGTGCACTCCCAGCAGGGACAGCAAATGGCGGACACTGCGAGCGCAATGGCTTCAGGAG
>JAOXJK010000023.1:47556406-47574453 GCA_025774025.1 Xenus cinereus | reverse complement strand
GGGTGGGTGTTTGTTTTTTTGTTGTTGTTTTTTTTTTTTAAGAGTCTTTTGTCTTCTTTCAGGATCTTGGAAAGTAGCAGCTCAGAAACTCATTGTGCTCAAGTCCTGCCACTGACAACACTGACCTCTACATTGTTTACATGGTGTCCAACCATGGCTCCAGCATCTTCTCACGGGGTCTATCTCCCCAACTCAGCTGGGTTTGCAGCTCCATTTCACACAGCTGTCCAAAGATGGAATTACAACCCTGTCACCACAGCACAGACAGCAGCTTTGTCTACTCCAGAGTCCAGCAATTTTTTAGCTTCTGGACAGCAAATTCCAGAGGAAAGGCTTTTCTCCTCTCTCAAAACACACACCACAAACACGACCTTCACACAGAGTCAGGATCTATCACTGTTGACACTTCAACAAGAGCAAAGCTGTACAACCGAGGGCCTATCTGCCACATAACAAAGACAAGAGGAGATTAGAGGTCCCCATTACAGCAGTGGATTAAGTCTCTTTCTCAGGCATGCTTAGAGTACTTCCTTTGTCAACTAGAAGCCATTATTTAACATCCTGACAGATACAGTTATTGTCCTCCCTTAGTCAAAGAGCCCATTTCCAGAAGAAGAAATCTCCCCCTGTGAAACTAGAAGCACGTGGCAGAGTTTCAGGGTCACCTTCCTCCCCTCTCCAAGCATGGTAAAACCATACAACAGACTAGGAAAACTGACGACAGGAAATTTAAGAGGAGAAAGTAATTAGATACAGAAAAAAACCCCAGGCACACACCACATTCTCCTGCCCTGACAGGTCTTCTGACTGTTCCTCTGGGTCAGATCTGCTCCATGCATCTAGTGCAACTCTATAGGAATTTTATCAAATTTAAAGAAAATGAATACTCTTTCAGTGCAGTCAGGAATACTGCAGTTTGGAGGCTGGAGAGTGCTAAGCATCATTTTGCTCTAGCTTTGACTTTCGGAACAGAAGTTAGCCCTCTTTCTTTTGTTGCTCTCCCCTGCTTCTAGGGAGCCTCCCAAAATGACTTGAAAGGAAATTAAGAGATCAAGCATTTCAAAGACATCCTTGTTAGCTAAAAGTATACATAAACATGTGTGTGCACATATATACATATATATATAGACACATACCCTTTACCATTGCCATTCAGCTGTGCAAAGTGCTCAGAGTAGCTTTCAAGACTGCAGCTGCAGCACTTCAAGCAGGGTGCACCTTCAGCTACCAGTGCTATGGTCTGGAATACAGACCCCTCAGGCACGCTGTGGAATGTGGAAAATTCAGAGGTACACTTCTCCTGTACAAGTCAGAAACAAGTTTTCAGATGACTGACACCCAGAGAAGGCTCACTGATGTAAACCAAGACACTACTTTTGCAATTTAAATCCCTTGTATCATCTCCCTTTGTAGGAAGAGTGACTCACAACCTTTAGTCTCCTAAAGGAAAGATTAATAAAGTAAATTGTGTTAAAAGCTGCTGTAATATATACTGTACAAGAATTCTCTCAAGACTGTTTATCAAAATAAAAGACTTTTTACAGGAAAATGCAGGAAATTTAAAATTAAAAATAAATGCTTATTAGCACATTCCAGGAAGCAATCCACTCAAATAACCGTCTCGTGCACAAGAGCGTATCAGCTTTTTTAGCAGTACTGTATTGCTATTGTTCTGTTGGGAGTAGTTTCTTCCATAAGAGGTATTACTAAATATACTAGCATTACCTTCTCACCACAGTTGAAAACTGAGAATTGGAGTTAAAATGTAAAAGTTTTAGATGATTAAATGTTGAGAACCCCCCTGGATCCTGATTACTGGAGATGAGAACTGTGGTTGCAGATAAGGTTATGTATTCAAGTGCCTAACTATGAGTAAATATACTCAAACACCACACTTAAAACTCAGAGTACCACAAATAACATAAGATATCGACTAAAGGGATAGACTGTACATCAATCATCCATCATTCAGGTGATCACCAATTAGTACACACTATGCTTTCCCTCCCCTTTTCTTTTTGAAGTTTGGTAACAGAAAGAAGAATTCTAGACTGGAGTAAAAGAACCTAGTAGTCACTCTAATTACTGACCACACAAACATAGCAACTGAAAAGGGGAAAAAACAGCTAGAAATAAAGACATAAATAGCAATCAGGAAACCCAGGCCCTTTTTGATGAGACTGGGCAGAAGTCAGAATTTATCATTTACTAATCTCCTCACTCACATCCAGAATAAATGCATTTAGAAGACTTAAGGTTTTGACTTCATATAATTACAAAGAGGTCATTTGATCATGATGCAACTTGAAGCAACTTAGATACACAAGAAATTTTGTGTAGGTGCTGGATCAAAGTTTTAAACAGCTGGGAACTTGCAGTTTGCTTCACATAGGCAATGCAATACTGTACAAATACCCATCTGCAACCCTAGACATCAGATCTTTATGTTCAGCCCCACACTTCTCTGGTGTTGATGCAACTCTACCTTCCATAAAGGTGCTTATACAACATTAATTTCCTGGCCATCTGTGAGAAATAACTGGCCAAATGACACAAAACATCTGCCATTTTTTAAGCATCCAGGTGCCTAAGGGTAATTTGCCTTCCTCCTTAACCTCAAAAACATATTTAGAGCAGCAACAAAAGAACACTCTACGTATTTCACACACCACTGTAAATTTCAGCGTAATTTATGTGAAACTCAGTGTAATACACATGCACGCTTACAGATTAGATGTCCTCTAAACTTGCAGGGGTTCTGGATTTGAGTCATTTGTTCAGATGCAGCCCAGATAATGAATTACCCAAGCTCCCTTTCAGTGAACAGGGAAAACTAGTAATGTCTTGGATAAAGTAAATTGCACCCTGAAGCATGTAACTACTTAGAAACAGAAACTGAATCCTTGACATCAACAATGACAACATGATAGTTCTTCTGTGTCTAGCCATGTCCATTTGAGATACTTTTTTTTACTTCCACAGATAGTGGAGCTACCTTCTGATTTTTCCCATCAAATCTTCTAGAAGAAAAAAAACCCCTTCCTCTGACTTGCTTGAAAGTAGTGGTAAAGAAGAAAAGAGGATTCAAAGGAAGAATTCTTATTTCAACATAAAACGCTGTTCTTAGGAGAAAACAAACCACGGCATGAGCAAGAAAACTAGAGTAAGCTGGGGGTGGGTGGGAGAGAAACGTAAAACAATTGACTTTTAGCTCATTGTACTGAAGAAAAATGGGTTTTCTCACCCTAGAGTTGTAACCATCTACACGTAAATTGTAGTTTGCTTCCACTTTAAAAGATACAGCTCTCTAGGAGGCACCACACTCATCCCAGAAACAATTTATCCTTGACTATAGGGTCTGCCAAGTGACTCATCTCTCCTGATGACACAATTAGCTCAGAGCCAGCACACTCTCTTGGGATCCAACTGCCATTATGGAACAAGTTCATTTTCATGAGGGAACAGTTTTCCACAGATGAACTTTCATCCGTCTTAAGTAATAACCCTCACTAAAAAATAAAGCAGCCTAACTCTGTCCTTTTACATCTTGCATATACTTTACCAGAACTTCTTTCCCCCATTCAGCATGACATTGGCTTAGTAGACTGGACTGTAGCAGTAACTACAAAGTTTAATTTAAAAGCTTCTGAACACATGGATTGCTATGCATCCCAGTGTCTGCCTGAGTAAACCACAATTGTCTGTTTTGGTGTCTGCCTAGGAAAAAAATTGGTTGGTTCGCTCTTTGTTCAATACCTAAACACTGCAAACTTAAAATCCAACATGCAACCAAAAAAAACATACACACGCACCCCTCATGCATTGTCCCCAAACTCCGCAAGTTGTACAGTTCCACTGTGTCAGAACACCTCAGAGCATCAGGAACATAGCTGAGATCACTGCCACATCAACCTCCTGATTCAATAAAGGCTCAAGAAGATCACAGCCAACACAAGTGGGAATCACACTTCAGTGGGAGCAAGCATCAGCTGCTATCTCAGGTAAGGAAAGCTCTGCCACAAATTATAGTTATCAGCTATCTTCTCTACCAGCTAAAAACCTTGTCATCTAGGTTCTCAAAAGATATTGAACCAGAGTTCATTTTTGGTTCTTAAAAACCAAGGTTTCTAAGAAACAGGATCTATCAACCCTTTGGCCATGGAGAGAATAGTTTCAGTGGAAGTTGCCATTCACCATAGATCATCAGCATCTTGGCAATAGCTGCAGAAAGCCAGAGGGATCGAGAAACCCTGAACAAGGTTCACAGCCATTTTTCAGAAGTCTTTCTAAATGCTATTATCCTGGCTCTGAGCCCCAACAGCACACTGTCTGAAAGCAGTAAGAGTAACTGAAAAAAGTGGCAGAGACTGTGCAATAAAAATAATATTAAACTTTGTTTTCTAGCTAACTTAATCATTTTAATAATATCCCATTCAAGCATCACAACTCTTTCAGTTTGTGTAATAACTTTCTACACATCACTTTGCCCAAAACATTTGAAGTCTTCTATGTCTATTTGCTGTATGAGTTGTACATGGGGCAGGAGAAGGAGAAAGATCTAAGTAAAAAAATCAGGTTTTCTTTTTGTATTGATATCTCCCTTAGGTCTGTCTGTCCTGATTCAGCTGGTGAGGACAGTGACAAGTAGTCAATTTATAAAGAATCAGAAATAACATAGTTCTCTGCCAAAGAGGGCAGCGCTACTGTTCTCCTGTCAGCTTTCCCTCCAGTGCTGGGATTCTGAACACAGGCTCTGGGGTGCAATAGGAGAAGGAGACACTGGATTTGTTTCATGACCCCAGTTGTCCCTTTCGCATTTTATCCACACGTAGTCAATGGTGGAATAACCCTTCACCTCCATCAAAGGCACACTTTTATATTCTCTTATTTTGCATTAAATTAACCAGATACCAATATTCCATTGGTTACCTGATCAATTTCATTCCAAAACAAATTGCAGTTATTTACTTTAAAAAAAAGCAATAATTAGAAGACAGGCACTGTGGATCAATTCCCTAAATATATTTCCAAAAAAAAAAAAAATATTTCTAAAGTCAATTTACTTTATTACCTACCAAATCCTTCATAAAAGCTAAGTACTTGAGATTTTTTAAAAAGTTTTTAAAATTTACTGAAAGTAAAACAGCTTACGCTACCTACGCAACAGTTCCAAAGAAGAACTGTGGGAAGGAGAAAAACCCCATAATTTGTTTCTTAAATACATCACTGGTGTAAATTTGTAAGGATCTATGCAAGGTCATAATTTTCCAGTAATCAGATGAGGGTCTGCATTTGAGCTCATTTAGTATTTACTTTTATTGAAAAAAAACAAGTCATCCCAGAAAGACTCGCGTGCATCTCTGTTTTAGAGAGGTGCATAGCATATCTGGACTCACAGTTATTTATTGTCATGACAATGCATTAGTTGATAAGAAAACAATTTTTCATTACTCTGAACATTTTTTTTTTAAAAACATTGTTTCCTAATTCTCTGGGTTTGGGTTTTGTTGTTTGGTTTTGTTTGGTTTTTAATGGAGGAAGAAAAAAGCAAAATGTTCAATAAATATAGTGTTTTTATGATCTAGCAACTTTAACTAGGCTTCCCTCCGCAAAATTTTTTACATCATATTATATAGTTATACTTCTCTACACTGTGCCATACCACTCATGTAACGAGCAGCCTCCTATTTGTTTTTTCCTGAAAGAACAGTTTGTTCCTATGACCCAGGTTATTTTAACAAGATACAGATTTATTTTTTTGTGTATACGTATAAAAAAAAAATAAACAAACCCAAGAAACTTCAGTCATTCTCTTTAATAGCTTCCTACCCCAGGACAAGTTCATGTCTTGAGATCATTCCTGATAACCAAAACATATAACACATGAAGCAGCAGAGAAGTTTACCCAGTTACTCTGTTTTGTAAATTCTCTATGTGCATATTAACCTGTCAGCCACAAGTTTAACCACTCCAAGATAGGGAATTTTTTTTTCTTTGCTAACATTATGATCACTATTAAAACTTAACCACAACATACACTAGTTTTCATAATGGATTGAACAGTCCATACTAGGTGTATTCAGACCTTGATCAATTGAAGTGGGATACACAAGGGAAGTTCACCAGATACTACTAAAATAAACCAACAACCACCTCTCCAATTTTGCAACAAAAGCAACTTTTTGAATGGCAGACCAGAATTTTCTGATTTGCTGTAAGTTAGCGTCTGCTTTTTTGGTTTTTGTCAGAAAAATGAGGTGATATACCAGCGATTCTAGTACTTGTGTACACTAGTTAAGCTCTTTTGAGACAAACCTAGTGATGATCACAACAGCCTGGAAACATTCTCCGTTGTCTCTGTAGTTGAATACTACTCCAGCAGCTTTGAAAGAGGGACTGTCACCGCCAGCAGTTCAGCATTACACTAGTACTGATGTGTCTTGATGCTGTGGCAGGTACCTACTAGAGACAACCTGACCAGGAAGAAGTAGAGGCTTTCCTCAGATAACAGGAAGAAGCCTTATACATGCAGGCCCTGATCCTCAAAGCATCTACTCTATCCACCCTGGCACCTTCTGAAAGCGCACAAGCAATCCAGGAGATTTCTACATTGGTAAATGCACTTCCTAACACAGGTGACCAAGGAGATGATGAGTGAAATTGTTCTGCTGGACCTAATCCTTACAAACAGGGAAGTACTTGGTCAGGAGTGTGAAGTTCAAGGGCTGTCTTGGTTGCAGTTACCAAGATGATCCTGGAAGGAAGAGGAGTCCATGAGAGCTGGTTAATTTTCAAGGATCACCTCTTCCAAGCTCAAGATTTGGCCACACCAACCAACAGGAAATTACGCATAGACAAAACTCAGCCATGGAAGTGAAGTATGAGAGGAGGAACCACAGAGAGGTGACTAGGAGGAATATGAAAACTATCCAAGCAGGGCTGGAGCACCTCTCCTATGAGGACAGGCTGAGAGGCTTGGGGTTGTTCAGCCTGGAGAAGAGAAAGCTCCAGGGAGCCCTTATAGCGGCCTTTCAGTACCTGAAGGGGGCCTATGAGAAAGCTGGGGAGGGACTCTTTATCAGGGAGTGTAGTGATAGGATGAGGGGTAATGGCTTCAAACTGAAAGTGCTGTGAGCCGTATTGCACACATGCTCATTCATTTTAGAAAGACGTGACAAAGAATTTTATTGCCAACTGCAACTTCAAGAAGGATATAGATAGAATATCAATGCCTAACTTGGACCTAGGCCAGACCACAAGGCATAACACCCTTGTTTAAGTATGTTTGGGCCTCTAGTCATCACATGGTCAAACTTACCGTCCCCTATCAAAAAAAAAGCCAGTTTGCCAAAAAGAATCACTTTGTGGAAAAACTGCATCCCACAGGTCTAAGCAAGGACTGCCACAGGAGTTTGAAGTTCTCTCTTAAGGAAATTCCCACCAGCTAACCTGCTTATGTTTGTGGCAGGACAAATAGGGTCCATGGCTTTGGGAAGATCTCCTTGGGGAGCACCCTAGTGATAGCAACCCTGAGTAAGCTAGATGACAATTCTAGAGCAGAGCTGACACACATTGCTCTAGGACCATGATATGTTTCAGAAACATTGCTGTATCCAATGATCCCCTAAATTTAGACCCCCCATTCCCCGACATTTAAAGACCTTGTCCATCAACAGCAAGATCAGACCTCAGAAAAACAAGTAGTGCAGTTTTTATAATGCATTTTGCCACCACCTCATGTGTCCGTACAGAGAATAGAAAGAGTAGCAGGCCAATGGAGCCTAAAGCAGGTTATTTACAAGAACATCCTTCAAGCAAATGAATCATGTAATGCAATGGATCGCAAAGTTACCCCTTAAGTCATGCTTTAATGTTTCCTGAAAAAATTGGCTTTGAGTTTGGGCCCAGTACAGCTATCAGTAAGAAAGTCACCAGAGCAGTAGACCATTCCTTCCTGCAGTACCTCTACAGTAAGATGCAAGCTTCATAGAAATAGAGCAGATTTACAGACTAAGCCAGTAAAAGGCTGAAACAATAGGGCAGCAGCAGACTAAGGGTCAAAACCAGTCAGTTTTTCTTATCGTGTTTTTCTGTAGTACTGCATAATGAAGGGACACAGAGGAAAAATAAGTGAAGATTGAGGGTACTTCTACATTGGACAGTGATATTTCACTGTCCATGATTTGTTAGTGGTCCCCGTGCCTATGTTTATAATGCACAAGTGCAGCAGGTTTTTCAATCGGATATAAGTACATCCTCCCACTTGGCATACAGACACTGCAATTGCCTTGCTGAGGCAGGAGTAGACATACAGAAAGCTAAAGGCAATTACAAATACCAAATTGCAAATTGTAATACTTACAGCAGTAAACACAATATAAAATGAGAGAACACAGGACTGAGCTTTCCCTGTATAAGTAGTCATTACATGCAATTTTTTTCTGCCAAATTTAAAATGTAAGAATTATAAGATGCATCCCTAATGAAAATTAACTAGCTTTAAATTCATTTAGGAAATGAAAGCCATCTTCACCAAAAAAAAAAAATCACCCTAAAACCCAAACCCACAAACCAGAAATTTAATCTTCAGCAATATCCTCAAAGATAATGTGATAAGCCCAGTTACCTGCACTTAATTTCAGCCCGAGGCTTTTAGAAGAATAATTTAGTGCTGTCTTTTTAAGAAATTGAAAAGGAGGAAGAAAATTGCATTGGGAAGTTGCATCCATTTCACAGAGCTCAAAACTAAGACTTCTATCATTAGAAGGGATAAAACTATTCTTTTAGCGTATTAGAAAGTAACAAAAAACTTACCCTTGCACTGAAAACTAAACATCACAAAGGTAAATTTGAAGTTTCGGGAAGTAAGAGATACTGAAAAGCTTAACGTGTTCAAAGGTGGCTCTTTAGAAAAGGGTCTCTGCAGCCTCCCTTCAGTCCTGAAGTGATTCAGTCTCCTTCACTTTTTGGAGTCAAGGGCTGCCTAATGATCTTTTGACCACCCCTTGATTTACTCTACACAAGCAACAGCACCTTGTACTGATTCCTGGGACCAGCAGCAGGTTGTTTTACAGTCAAGCTTTGCCCTCAGTTCATCATAACAGTGAATGTTGATCTGCTCTCACCTGCTTTCTTTCTTCATATCACCTTCTCACTTTTTTATTTCACATTTAAACACTGAGGCAAGACTTGCAATTTTCTGTAGGTTTGGGTTTTTTCTTGGCTTTGGGTGGGCTTTTTGTTTGGTTGGTTGTTTTGTTTGGTGATGGGTTTTTTATGGCAGGAAGGAGGGTTCTGGTTTTTTGTTTGTTTTTTAACTATAGCACAATAGTACAATGCCACAATAACACAAAAAATATATTAACTCGAGGGAAAGAGTTAGCTCAGTCTTGCTCAGGATGAAGAACCAGGCTAGTGGGCAAAAAGGAATGAACTCAAAATTTAGTAGTTTTGGGGGTTAAGACATCAGGCACAATTCACAATACACAAGCGTTGTTATGATGACAGCTGCTCTTTTTGAGGTTATTACAAAATTTCCTCTGTAGGAAATTCATATGCCTCAAGAAATTTTTTCTTCTTTCTTGGAAAATCAGCACAAGGATAGTATCTGTAAAATAAAGTTCCCTGAACTCTAGTTGAATAAGTCTATTCTCCTTTTTTCACTTGACCTTGCAATAGAGACTAAAAAATGGGTTGTTTTGCATCTTCAAGGCTAGGAACACATGGAGAAGTACCAGAGACATTTTGTTTCCACAAAAGCAGAAAATTATAATATAATAATTTCCTAACATTTGTGTAATCCATGAATAAGCAGAATTACCTCTTTTACAGGTTCTTCATCCAGGGCAGCATCTTCCACCACAGGCTAGTGAAGAGAGAGGCAAAAGGAAAGGGGGGAAATAAAAAAAAGTCTTGTAAATATCTGTTATTGAGAAAGACACGATTCTAAGCCAAGTTCTAGCACAACATACATTCAGTTTATTTTCAGTCACTTCAGTCCAAATTTATACTACTGTAGCAGGCATATTCAATTCGTCACACTTCACACAGGTAAGTTAACCTTTCAATCCATGGGGACCGGCTCTCTCCAAGATATATAAAATGCTAAGGGATATAGGAGAAAGCAAGGGCACAATGCCACTATTAAAATTGCTGATGAATAGTCAAAACCAGGTTTATCATCGAAATTGCCCAAAAATGAATGAAGAACTAAGCAAGATTATTCATGATGTGGTGGGTTGACCCTGGCTGGACACCAGGTGCCCACCAAAGCCACTCTATCACTCCCCCTCCTCAACCAGACAGAGGAGAGAAAACATAATGAAAGGCTCATGGGTTAAGAACAAGGAGAGATCACTCACAGGCAAAACAGAGTCAACTTGGGGAAAATTAATTTAATTTATTACCAACCAAATCAAAGTGGGATAACAAGAACTAAACTCAAAAACACCTTCTTCCCAGGCTTAACTCTACTCCTGAATTCTTTAACTCCTGCCCCCAGGCAGCACAAGGGGCCAGGGAATAGGGGTTGCAGTCAGTTCATCACACGCTGTCTCTGCCACTCCTTCCTTGTCAGGGAAGGACTCCTCACACTCTTCCCCTGCTCCAGCATAGGTTCCCTCCCACAAGGAGACAGTCCTCCATGAACTTCTCCAACCAAGTCCTTCCCACGGGCTGCAGTTCTTCATGAACTGCTGCAGCCTGGGTCCCTTCCATGGGGTACAGTCCTTCAGAAACAGACTGCTCCATTGTGGGTCCCCCATAGGGTCATGACTCCTGCCAGGAAAACTGCTCCAGCATGGGCTTCTCTCTCCACAGGTCCTGCCAGGAGCCTGCTTCCTACAGGGTCACAGCCTCCTTTGGGCATCCACCTGCTCTAGAATGTGGTCCTCCCCAGGCTTCAGGGGGATATCTGCTCCATCATTAACCTTCACAGACTGCAGGAGGACAGCCTGCCTCACCACAGAATGCACTGTGGGCTGCAGGGCAATCTCTGCTCAGGTGCCTGGAGCACCTCCTCCTCCACTGACCTTCATGCCTGTAGAGTTGTTACTCTCACATATTCTCAGTCCTCTCTCCAGCTGCAGTTGTGCAAGTTTTACCCCTCCCCACCTTCTTAAGTATGTTATCCCAGAGGTGCTACCACTGTTGCTGATGGATTCAGCCTTGGCCAGCAGTGGGTCCACCTCGGAGCTGGCTGGCATTGGCTCTATTGGACATAGGGGAAGCTTCAAGCAGCTTCTCACAGAAGCCACCCCTGCAGTCCCACCACTACCAAAACACTGACACACAAACCTAAAACACATAAACTGAAACTAGAGAAGTGGAACAGTATTTCTCACTGAGAAGAGAGAATGTATGTACACATAGGACCAAATTTTCTAAACACTCATCTCCCATTTAAATATTATCATTTAATGGGTGCTCAGCTGAAGTCTATGAAATGATGAGCCCTTTGGAAAATAGGTAGAGAGATTACACAGAGCTCAATCACACAGCCCTTACTCAGGAAAATATTCCCAGGGCTGTAATTCACTGCCCCATCCATCCAGCTTGAGAGGGATCAATAATTTGCCTGCCCACAAAGAAATTCTAGACCCAGCAAATATCCCAGTTTTCTTGCTTACTTGTCAGACACAATTAATGGCCTCCTGAGTCAACAGGTGAAAGAAGCAGGATTTTGCTCCCATCTTCCTTTAGACAAACACAATATAGAACATGCCCTCAATGCACTCTTCCTTATCAAGCTATTGATTTACTATAAATGCTGTCTTTAATATCTGCAAGTCATTCACCTGAGTCATGCGCAGGCACTCATAAATGCCTCTATTTTAAAAGGTTTTTTGGCATTAGGGAAGGGGAGGAGAAAGTGGTCCATATGCATAAAAGAATGAAACTGTCTCCCTCCTTGTCTAACTGTGAAAAGCTTCTGTGAAAAAGAACAACTTGCAGACAATCATGAAAACATTTATCCCACACAGATTCAGAGCCTGTGACAGCTCCCTCAAAGCAGTCCAATCTTCAGTGTTTAAGCTGCATTCAGCTCGTTGAAGACCAAATGTCATCAGTGTTTGAAAAGATGACCAGTCTTCAAAGACAATAGCCCACAAGAGACAAAGTTAATTTCTATGTACCTTAAGTAGATTTGAGCAAACAGTACTTTAGGAATTCTACCTACAGCATGATTTAAAAGGGTTATAAGCTATAGCATATCTTTAATGAGCTTAGAGATAGAAATAAGACAATAAATGGTGTTCTATCTGTTGTTCTCATCTAAACCGCAAAAGTTTACGTCTGTAATTCCTTAACCCTCTGTAAACTTGTTGTAAGTGGAATTGTAGCACCTCCCTTATGAGGAAATGCTCAAAGAGCTGGGGCTCTTTAGCTTCAAGAATAGAAGACTGAGGGGAGACCTCATCTATGTTTACAATTTCCTAAAGGGTGGGTTGAAGGAAAATGGAGACGGATTCTTTTCAGTGGTTTCCAGCAATAGACGAGGGGCAACGGGCATAAGCTGGAATGTAGGAAGATCCACTCAACTATGAGGAAGAACTTCTTTATGGTGAGGGTGACAGAGCACTGGAACAGGCTGCCGAGAGAGGTTGTGGAGTCCCCTTCTCTGGAGATTTTCAAGACCCGCCTTGATGTAGTCCTGAGTAATGTCCTATAGGCAATCCTGCTTTGGCAGGGGAGTTGGACTAGATGATCTCTAGAGGTCCTTCCCAACTCTGTCAAATCTGTGAATCCTGGCTCGCTTTTTCTCTCACAATCTGCCATTTCCCTCCCTCTCATTCTCCACTGTATCTGTGTGAGCTCCAGTCAGCAAAATGATTAAAAGATTTTGTTTCAACTTTGGTACTGACAATCAGCCTAACACTGAGTGGTCAGACTGGCTGGGTACACTGTGTCTGAACTCAAAGGCATCATGCTGCACAGCACAGTCAGAGCTGATAACGTCATGTAAGAATTACCCCAAAAGTAATTCTTGGCAAAGCACAATGGATCGGTGTTGCCGTCTGCATATTCTTGCATTACTCCTTATTGGAATTGTGGGGCTTTGCTCTCTTTGCTTGGGACAATATCCTGTTTCTCGGGACTTTGTCCTCGGAGGCTGATGAGAAGAGACCCTCCTAAATTTTTTTGCTATGACATTCTTTTTGAAGATTTAGATACGAAATGCCAAAAAAGCAATGCACGCAAAAAAGAATGTCACCTCCAGTTCCAAATGTGAAGGGTGATAATGAAGTTCACATAACATATGGGAAACGGTACTGCTTTGTTTAGGCACTTGGCTTGAAATGTAGACTCTATGGTGCTTGCTATGCAAACAATGCTCAGTTGATCCATCAAAACAAAATCGTGGCCGTATATAATAGTAACGATTCTCCGTGATCGCATACCATATGGCTTTGTGCTAGAACATACACAATCCCAAAGGACATTATGTGAATATAAAAGATTGTTGACTCATGATTCCCCAGTTGTGTTCTCTGGCAACATTTCTTCAAGAACAGAGAGACACATACACAAATATGAGGACCCTAGGGTTTTTTTTTCCTTCAGCTTAATGCATTACTGACAGCAGTGTGTAGGATCTTTATTAGCAAAAATATACATAAATATATTGGTAACATTGAACTCCAGGCTGCATCCCTGATTTAAGAAGCCAGATTGAAGCACAGGATCTTTACATATTGAAGTAACTTTGAGAATGTTTTCTTTTTTTTTCATTCTGTTTTGCATGATACTTATATTCTGATCTTTTATTCCTTTGTGAGATAATAAATAAAGGATGGGGCAGGAATAGCTTGTTTTCATTTGTACAAATCCTCAGAGATACTGTTGGTGTTAGCCACAGACTTTTCAAGCCTATATCCTGACACCATTTTGGCTCCTTATTGAGGAGTTTCTATATTCCCCTTTGCTTGGACCCACTCTTTCATTGTCAACGTCCTTTCATCTTGTGTGTTGTTTCCCTATAATTCCTGTTAGCCCTGCTTGGCACCTAGTAGACCTTTATTTTCTCAGCCAGGGATGGATGGTGACAGGGTGCCCAATACAACGGTTTTCTTTGCCTGCTTTCTCTGCCTAGGCAGCTCTTTTCAGGTCTGGACCAGAAGGAGCATGGGGTCTCCTGCTTTCCACTGGAGTGGAGATGCTTGATGGCAGGAGTGACAGGATTGGCACAGGGGTCCAGGCAGGTCTTCTGGGGTTCCTGGGTACAGGCATGGGGCAGGGGATAGGGAAGAAGGGAAGATCTCTCCTGGATGGAAGGGATGGCAGCCAGGGGCTGACAAATGTGCTATCAATAAGTGCACAAAGTTACTGAAACCTCCTGCCAGGAGGGAGGAGCGTATCAAACTTCCTTCTCTGAGGTGGGGGTAACTGCCTGGATTGCTACACAAGAGCCCTGGCTGCTGAGCACTGCTCCACATCTGCCTGCACCCACAACCCCAGGCTCACCTTTCTCCTTCCCACAGCAGATTGCCCTCTCCCCAGGCATATTTAACACCCGTAGCACAGTGTGGAAGCATTGCTGCATGTTTTCAGATGAAACTTGGGTTAGCAGGATTTACACAATAATTTTTGCACAAGCTCTTGTCCTTTGTTAATTATTTGTTCTGAAGTGTCTCTAAGTATAGGCACTGTAAAATTTTTGTTAGTTTTTTTTAAATTTCTTGTGTGTGTACATAAACAACATCTTTGACTATGTGGATGGCACATGCTAGATGATAAACTGAGTCATCTGCAGCTATTTCAGCCCTTAGATTAGATGAAAAATTAAATTTATGTGAATTTTATATCTTCCAGTACAAATAGTGAATACTTGTTTTGGCTTAGAAGTCTCCCTGTCTGATTCACATACAGGTTTTAGCAGGAATTAAACAAGTACTAGGTGAAGACCTGCTTCCGTGGTAGTCTGTTGCTGGCTGACCAGGAAGAAACATGGATGCTACAAAATAAAATCCTGAAGTTCACAAAAATATTTTTGTAATACTCAACAGTTTCCGATTACGGTATTATCATTCACAAATCCCGTTCTTATCCTCTAATTATGTTTCTATTAATCCGCCTGCCCTGATGCTTTCAGTTCCCTGCCATCAAAATGCTCTGAAGAGTCAGTAAGGTCCTTTATGCGCCCTCACTGTGGCCGTTCAGTTTCTTCACAGAGGTGTAAATGGAAGGACAGAGCTATTTCGTTTACACAGCAAGTCTGTAGCAGGGGCTGGGGGAGAATCTCAGATTCATTATTCTCCCTCCAGCCGATTCACAGGCTGCCTTATTTTAATGGTATCTGCTGCGGGGCTATGGGCTGTGAATTGGCCGTGTCACTGGGAAAACAACCCTGATAGTTTGTCCAGGAGTTAAAAATCCCATGCTCCACAGCTGTTGATATTTTGCTCCCTGAGCCAGATTGAGGCAACATATCAGTAGTTTATAAAGCAAATAAAGCAAATCTTTTATCTTTCCTGCCTCCATTCAGCTAAAGCTGTAAAGAGGACACATTGTGTAATTTTTCAAAGCTGACCGTGGCCGCTGCTGTTAATCAATCTGAGTAACTGTAAACAGTTGATTGTCTAAATAGCACTGGAATGGCTGCTTCGCTCTTGGTTGCAGTTAGCAACGCTGACCCACAGGAGCCTTGCAATGAGTCTTCTGGGGGTCTGGTCTGAATTAAGAGCTATCAGCTGGACAGAAACCCAGCTCTGGGTTTTAGCTCTGACAGTGAAATCAAGGCTGCAGGTAAGGCAGCAGAACAATTTGCCCAGAACTTTCCAGTTCACTTGGTAAAGTCTGGAGGTCCCCATTTCAGTATAAAATGTTCAAATGCTAAGACATAAAGCCGTGTATGAGGTGTAGACATGTAATTGGCAGGCTGCAGTAACGTGCTGGCCAGGTCAGAGATTTATACTAGCCGGCACCATGATTAGGTCACTGGCAACCTTTGGAAACAAAGCAGGTTGTACTACAAAGTAAAAAAGTTGCTTTCCAGGTCCTGAGGAGAGGGTTGAAGTTTGCCAAAACATTCAGAAATCTCAGAAACAGCCAAGTGGAGACTGACATAAGTTCTTTATCTGAGAGGTTTTATCTTGTCTGCCAAGTCCTTAGCTCCTGAAACAAAGAAACTCTGTTCATGTAGAGCATGGCATCTACAGCCAAAAGCTAAACGGGACTTTGCCCTGTCAAGCTGCTGGGGTCTGTGTGGTTGCCAGGTCCTTCCCAGAGCCATGCTCCTGGTGCAGGCTCAGAGCCAGGGCAAGCCTCAGCGAAAGGAATGGGCCACAGGCATGCAGTGGAACCAGCAGCGATGGGAGGGGGTGAAGGTGTTATCCACACCAGTCTCCAGGTGCTGATTTCTTAGAGAAAAGGCCAGTTCTGCTTGAGGGATGCAAGAACAGGAGTGGGAGTTGAGAACATGAATCCAAGGGGACTGAAAGAGGGATAAAAGTAATGAGGAAGGCAGAGAAACGGTGATGTTTTGCAAAGCATAGATCAGGCAGCCATGCATGGAGAAGGGCCTGTGCAGCCATACGGCATACAAGAGAGATAAAAAGGAGTTGTGAAGCCACATTTTGAAAGCATGCCAGGTTTATGTTTGGCCAATATATTAAACTAAGAAGATCTACACTGACTGGTTATTTAATATAGAGTCTTGGCTGTTTTGCAAGTCATTGGTCAAGCCAACATTGCCCAACGTTAGCTGTAAAGACATGAATATGCATTGAGGACACCTTGTTTTGGGGCTAGAAGAAGTTGGCACCAGTTTTCTTCATGGCTTAATGGGACCATTCCAGGGTCAAATGGAGACAGTCAAGGGAAAGGACTCCAGGTATCCCTTTGGTACGAGATTATCTCCTTTATTACGGCTATCACCACACTCACCATTCTGCTTTGCAAAGGATGTTCTGAGATATAGCAGTTTACAATGCGAATAATTTTTTCCCAATTATTTATCATTTTTTATCATGATTATTATTTTTTCCCTGTTGGTTTCGTTCCCAAATTGTTTTAAGTGCTTCCAGCACAACCTTGAAGCTCAGCACCCTCAGCATACATGCTGTTGCATTTCCTTGGAACATCTAGATGTTTCCTTACAGGGACACGGTGTTAGTTAGCAAATTCCTCTATAATGCACATTTGAGATTATTCTCTTCTCTTTGGAAATTTGATTTCTTTTATCAGGCATCTTTGCAGAGTTCCTCTCCATGTTGATAGTCAGTTAAAAGTGCATGTTTGCCCTCACAAGGAGGCTGGGTTTCCTTGTTTTCCTTTTGGGATTGAAGGCGCATGACTCATTTAATACATAAATATCAGCTGCGCAATGGTGAAGACTTATACTAATACTTAAGTAAAAAAAGCTCCAATGTTACCTGAACAAGAAATAAAAATGAATTTTTTCCATCCTAAAGTTGAACTGGCAAATGGACCTTTAAAATCATGAAAACAATGGAACATGATCTCTGAGGTAATTTCATCCTTTACACAGCTCCCTATGGGATGAACTGAGTGCTGCTGAGCAGGAGGGTAGTTTTAGAAGTGAGATGTCTGTAGTCTTGAAAGAGGTTTGACATGACTGCAAGGCTTACTTCCACCATCAGAAAAAAAGGATGTCTCTGGCCTAAAACCACAGTACAGTGGCAAACTCACAACACCAATTAAAAAGAAAAAATATAACAAAGAGTAATTGTAAGAGAAGAAAATAGACAGAAGTGGATATATTTTTATTCCATTCTTATACCATCAGACACAGATAACTTCTGTCCAGAAATCCTAAAGCTGAGAATATCTTTGGCTACTAATTTTAAATATGTCTTTGAAAACTGAGGACATTTCAGAAAAAATAGTGTGTTATCTTCTGCAAATATTTAAGAAAAGTACTACACCATGCGCAGATGAAAAATACTTTATTTGACTTAGGCTCTGGGTAAATTAACACACAAATTGATACAGATATCAAATGATGATTAAAAAATGGAGTTATAAATCATGACAGCATAATGCATGGAAAGTTATTGTTAAGCAAAAGTGTAAATCTGATGACGTTT
>JAOXJK010000023.1:47516468-47547184 GCA_025774025.1 Xenus cinereus | reverse complement strand
CCTCAAACAGTAGCTTGACTTCTTTTAGTTTCAAACAGAAAAGAGAAAATAAAACAGTTAAAGGAAGAACAGAACAATAAATATAGTATCTCAAGGCAGAATGCAAAATGTATATTTGTCTTGCTTAAATTTTTCTGGACGACTAAAAGTGATAACTTTATAGTCTAAATCTTATATATTCTCTTATTTTGCTACATAGAATCCATGCCTGTAGTTACTGTAAGAAGAGAATTGAGGTACCTGAAATACCTCTAGTTTCTTAGCCTTAAAGAGCTCTGTCATGTGTCCCAAATCTGCCAGTAAAGCTCTTCCACGGCTGTTGTCTTCTAACATAGTTGACACTAATGGTCCAGTCAACTCCTTTTACCAAAGCAGCTGGTATAAATAAATTAGCAAGCAGTGCGTTCACTTAGAGCTGCAAAAAAGGCCAGCAGCAGAACCCAGGTCTGTTGAGTCGCTGAGGGAGACCTGAACCAGCAGGTCCTGTGCTGTGCTCCCTTGCAGTGCTGCAATGTGGCCTCTGCCTGCTCCCCCACCAGTGTGCTGGAAACAGCTGGTCAGCCTGGCATTAGCTGCTCCTCACACTCAGGAGGGACAGGAATCCATCCACTGCAGCTCTGCTGTCATTGGAACCTTGCTGGAAGGTAGACATATGGCCTTACCTGGGAACCTCTCTTGTGAGACCTCATCTGGAGTACTGCATCCAGCTCTGGGGCCCCCAACGTAAGAAGGAAATGGACCTGTTGGAGCAGGTCCAAAGGAGGGTCACGAAGATGATCAGAGGGCTGGAGCATCTCTCCTTATGAAGACAGGCTGAGAGAGATGGGGTTATTCAGCCTGGAGAATGCTCTGGGGAGACCTTATAGCAGCCTTCCAGTACCTAAAGGGGGCCTACAGGAGAGATGGGGAGACACTCTTTATCAGGGAGTGTAGTGATATGATGAGGGGTAATGGTTTTAAATTGAAAGAGGGGAGATTTAGATTAGATACTAGAAAGAAATTCTGTACACTGAGGATGGTGAAACACTGGCAGAGGTTGCCCAGAGAAGTTGTGGATGCGCCATCCCTGGAAGTGTCCAAGGCCAGGCTGGATGGGGCTTTGAGCAACCTGCTCTAGTGGGAGATGTCCCTGCCCAGGGGAGGGGGGTTGGAACAAGATGGTCTTTAAGGTCCTTTCCAACTCAAACCATTCTATGATTCTATGAATCTGACCTGCCACCCACCCCTCTGCCATCTGCTTCTTTAGCCTGTCAGCTTGGGAGAAAAAAAGCTTTAGAGGTATGTAAACGTAATTATGCAGCAATAGCATAGTCAAGGGACCACGTTTGGAAATCCTGTTATTCCAAAACCTCTGCAACAGCTCGAATTCTTCATGTTCTAAACTCAGTACTTAATTTAATTTTTACTGAATTTTTTTAACATGCCCTTACATGAAAATCAGCCTGGCCAAATCTTGCCAAGTAAGATAGTGGCACTTTAACAGAAAGTCTGTACGAGGAAAAGTAGTCTTTACTTTGAGCAGCTCTCAGTAGTTAGCTTGGTCAGGTCGGGAACAGCAGCTAGAGCAAGTCTTAGATTTTTCATTTTAGAAGAACTACAGATTCTACACATACCAATGTAAAAAAGTCTCGAAAAGGATGCAGTGAAAATTTAACAAAGTATCTGAGCATTGTGGTAGGCATTTGAAAGTTCCTGTTGCCCTGATATCTCAGCACATGGCCAGCAGCTACTGGGTGCAATGCTACTTATTTGATATTTGATGCTTCTGAACGCTGGTAAAAATAGCAGTCTGATGGTTCAGAAGAAAGGACCGGCTGTCTGTGATGGTGAGTCAGGGGATGACACATGCCAGTCAGCTGAAGTACTGGAGGTGGGTTCCTAATTGCGTTGTACCTAACTGTGAGAATTGAATTGACAATCAAAAGCCTAAAAATGTATGGCCCCGACAGGGTCTGAGAGAGAAAAAGGTGTCTGAGATGAATTAGTGAAGACAAGTACACCAACCAAAATCAGCATCAAAGAAGGGGACGGACGGGAATCCTTCTCTCCCTTTCTCATTAAAAATCAAATTGTAGATGCTGTGCCTGTGTGAGTCTGGGATTCCGGCTGCTTTCCTGAGCTTCTGTGGTGAAATTGTCTGATTAAAGTGGTCAGAGAGGAAAGGAAGAGAGACTAGGATGGGGAGGGCATAAAGATAATAGTTTCCTAGGAAAGCTGGCTAGTGCTTACTAATATTTATGCTTCTAAGAGAAATGGGAGCATTTAGGGTAAAGAGAAATCCCTCTGCAATATTTATTGATAGTCCACAGGAACACATGAAAAGTTAACACAGCTAAAGCACTTGGCTCTTTGGTAGAGACACTTTATTGCCTCCCTTTTGAAACCGGTAAGGAAAATGTTAAGATTACTGTCTCTAGTAAAGCTGCATTTAGAGTCAGGACTGGGATGATGTTACTCTAATTGCAGCACTGCAGGCAGAAGAACTGATCAGCACAGCCTAGGAGAAGCAATTATCCTTGTGAGGAGCAGCACCTATTTGGATGATAAGGGGGCTGGGGGGATTAAATGCAGTAAACACAGTCTAAAAATACTCCAAAACTACATTACAGAGATCATTGAAAGTGCCTGAACCTCA
This sequence comes from Xenus cinereus, assembly GCA_025774025.1. Lineage (NCBI taxonomy): Eukaryota > Metazoa > Chordata > Aves > Charadriiformes > Scolopacidae > Xenus > Xenus cinereus. Next base: position 47,544,549 of record JAOXJK010000023.1, on the reverse strand, counting down.
TTGCTAGGCTTGTGCTTTAGATATCTTTAAATGTTCCTGTCTGCATATGCTCCTGCCATCACTACAGGACCCAACTGTTCTCAGGTACTATGGTTCCTGGGAGTGATTTGGACAAGAAGCAGGTGCCACAAGGATGCAAAACTTATCTTCCATATTCTGTTATGCAGGAATACATTACACCAATTTTCTAGCTTTACCCGAGAAGGAGGATTAAACTATCTATGTGGTGAATAAAAGAAAACAACTCACATGCAGTCCCTTACCATCAAAAATAACCGCATTCTTCTAGAAATGCAGCTTTCTCCACTCCATTTCCCAAGCAAGAACTGATAGCCAAAAACCCAAAACAGTCATAGATTTTTGATTTTTCATATCTTCTTTGCTGGAAAAAAGGCAATAAAACTTGAATGCAATATTTAATTAAGAGTTAGATTATTTTAATAGAAAAAAGTTCAAAATTACTAAAAGTAAAAGTTGAACTTCCTTTAAAAAATAAGTTGTAGACATTTCTCTCTACTTGATTAGTCTTAACAGACCTAAAGAATAAATATAAAAGGGAAATAATCCTGAAGCTCATCAAAGTGTCCTACACAAAGTCAAACCTTTGGTGGATATTCAAATTATTACTCAATAGCAATATGCACATTTTGAGAACACCCATTGGTTTCTTCCAAACAGAATTTTGTTCTGCAGGTTTTAGCCATACATTAGAAAATACCTGAGCACTTGATTTTGTTAAATATTTAGGCAGACCCATTGAATTCAGGAATGTGTTTGTGTGTCTTGTTTTGCTAGAGGAATGTTAGCTCTAACAGTGACAACAGTTTTTTCACTAAAGGACCGTTGGACAGAGCTTAAATTCTGAGTTCAGACTATGCGTTTCTCAAACAAAAGATATTGCACCAGAAAAGAAGTAAATGAGAAGAGGTCCTGCAAATCAAAGCTGCTGCTCTTCATCTTGTGTGTGGGAGGACTGCCAAGTGAATGCAATTCAATAGTCCATTTACATCAGCCTGGCTTATATATCCGCTGAGGGAGGCAGGAGTTTGGCAGGCTGTGTCAGCAGGTTACCTTGCCATTGTGAAAAAGCAAAGCAACAGCATGCTAGGCATAATGAGACAAATGTTGTGCATTCAGCGCTCCTAAGTCTTTTCTCGCTAAAAGAGAATAAAAGAATGGCCTGTATTAACACACTGGATATGCTTCTTGTTTACACAGCCTCATCAATTGTGTTTTCCTCATTGAGGTGTTAAAGATGCATTTGTGAACGCATTAAACGTGACCTACAAAACAGACAAAGTCTTATTTCTTGCATATTTTATGTCACGGAATAGAACATGTAAAGAGTATGAGTGATCAATGTCTGTGATTCATACTGTGACTGGAGCGAAAGCAGCTTAGTTCGCTGAATGGAAATCAGCTATACCTTGCTGCCGATTTCACCCTGTAAGTAGGAAAAGGCCAGGAAGCAGAAGTGACATGGAGACAGAGGTGAATGGCACAGAAATATCTTGGTTCTGCAGCGCAAACTGTTCCACACCAAATGGGGATCGCTTGAGCAGTAACAAAAAAGGAAGCGGTGAATTCTACAAACTTGTAAGACTCTTTGATCCATCTCCTGCAAAGCCTGGAGCAGTCCCTAAGAGCTGCTGTAGACAGCGAATCTGGGCTAAAAGAATGGTCTGAAGAGCACCTCATGGAAGAGGACAGAGATGTGACACGGAGAGTAGGTATATTCAATGCCAGCAGCCTGCTGTTGCTGCTGCCACCACTTTGGAGAGGGTTGGCATGGTGCATAGCAGCATCTGACAAGGCCTGGGAGGAGGAAAAAGAAGACAATGTGGACAGAGTGCAGATACAGCGTGACAGTACAGGTCTGGTTCAATGAAACAACCTGAACCCTCTTCCTTCTTATAGATCCAGGCTCTACTTTTGCACTGGTACACTGACTGCCATCTTTCTGAAGGCAAATGACAGTTACCTCAATATTTTATTTAGCTGATACAATGGATACATGCAAACCTACAGACATTGCATCATTAGCACTGGTGGGTTCTCCAGCAGCTGTAAATTGTCTTATGTCCCATCCTCTGCTAGAGCTGATAGAGTAGCCTTAAGGCTGATCTAAATTACTGCTCTCCAGAGTTGTCATGGCAACAGGGACTGGCTGAGCAACCCAGGAATTTTATCTTTTCCTTGAACATATTCTGAATGCTGCATTCGGAAGAGTGATTGCAGCTATGCCATACCCATGGGCTTCCCTTCTCTTGTAGAGCACCCTCTGGTGCCCAGCTAAATCAGCCTCCCACCTACTCTACCGTGTGTGAGTGGCAAATCTCTGCCAAAATGATTTCCAGAACCTGGTGCATGATTTTAGTAGTCAGAACTGTCATTCTACACTTGATATATTGACACAAATATTATATTTCAAAACATTCCTTCACTGCAACTTGCTAAAAAACTTGTAGAATTTTTAAAAGTACTCCTCCTAAAAATTCAACTCATGTCAAATGACCCTTTTTTGTTTACCTTCCAGAAGTATTCAAATGAATCACTCAGTACAAAAGTGTTTAAAAAGATGAGGAAAAATAAGCAATGAGCAGGGAAAGGCAACCTGCTGGCAATAATGAAAAAATCTGAATTTAGCAACTTCATTTCTGGAACCTTCTGTTATTATCATAGACGTATTCTGAACTTTAACGTTGTTTATCGGTGTTGTGCAAGTTGTGTGTTCCTTCACTTGGAGTTTGTCTGCCCTGAGGGATGTAGGGTGCGTAGAGAATAAGGAAAGATGAGCATGGTCACTGTGGTTTTTAGATAGCAAGTTGTGATATTAGAATAGTGTTGAGTTTGACAAAGGGAGAACATAGAGGTCTGTGTCTTGGACAGCAGATTCTTCTCAAAGAGCAAGGAGCTGTGCATGGCTTTGCCTTGAATTCTTCGTGCTGAAGGTCAGAAAGCATGAATGTTTTCTGTAAGAACTACAAGGATGAAGTTCTGCTGATCGTAGAAAAACCGTGCTGGATTAGCCTTTAAAGCCTGGCTGGACCAGTGGAGAACAAGCTTAATTGTGGCTGTTTAACAGGATCAATGAGACGAATGGCATAGAGTTGAATGGCACACGACTGTCAGCTAATGGACTGTCTCCTGCACAGCTCTACTCCACTGTCAGATCTGACAATTAAGATACTTGTTGCCAGAAGATAATGAGTGGAGATGATCACAGAATCACAGAATATTCATGGTTGGAAGGGACCTTTGAGATCATTGAATCCAACCACAAAAAACAAACAAACAAACAACCCAAACCAACACACACACCCCCCACACCCACACACAGACAGACAAAAACCAACAATCTCGGGCATTAGAGCATGCCCTGAAGTGCCACATCTACACATTTCTTAAATACCTCCAGGGATGGTGACTCCAACTGCTTAAATTCTTCCTTACTGAAAGTAACAGGAACAGCTTTTCTGTCTCAATCAGACCGTGCAGACAGGAAGCAAAGATCAATTTTGTGCAGGAGCACCAACAAGACAGCAAGGCAACAAGTCAGCATCTCACCAGTGTGGATGTGGCTGGACTGAAAAAGGGTAAGAGCATCCGTTCTACTCCAACATACACAGAGGGAATTGAGACCAAGAAATAAATTTAGGTCTTCCTTAACCTTCACTGATGGAACAGACTCCTCTTGCACAGGTCACTGCTTCTGTCAGTAGATACATTTAGAAGTACAAGCAAATCAAGATGATTTTCTTCAACTTGATTACATAAGTTTATCGTTAGTTTGGCTACAGAACAACATTATTCTGGTGACAGAATGCTCAGGAACTAAATTTCCCATATAAACTTTCAAAATTCAAAGAATTGACAACTAAAGACTTACATTAGAGAAAGGAAATTTAGGAAGTAGCCTAGGAAACATTGTCATAGCAGAGAAGGTAAGATTGCCTAGAAATATATAGGGAAGCATCAGGAGACTACAAGCAATACTTCTCAAGTATAAATCAACAAGGGTAACATTAGTGTGACAGAAGATTACACAATGAGTCATAGAAATCCACACAGTAATTTACCCAATAACTGTGACACAGACATTTTAGGTGACTGAAGAGAAGGGTACCAGTTCACTTTGGGGCACACTTTCATTTAGATCCTGATAAAGATGCACTCTGCTTAAACACATCAAGATGAAATAATAACTGTAGATAATAGTGTTCCTAGAAGAAAATCCACGTTTCAAACAACATTTGGGAAAATAACAAAATGTCAAGAAAAAGGATTTTCTAAATGCCATTTAAATAGAGCGTATTATATTCACTAACTGCCCACTTTCCTTTTAATATGTTTACTCAGACAAAAGAAACTCTTCCAGCCATTAACAGACACATCAGCAACTTTTCAGTAACTGCAATGATATTTACAGGAACAATGGGGAAGCAAAAAAAAAAAAAAATTCAAAAAATTCTCACAGAGCCCTTCTGGCTTTGGCAGAGTGGAGGAAGCTGCTCCCTTTGAGGGATCTAATCTACAGTCAGAAAACTAATAAAGTCTATTCAAAGTAAACAGCTCCAGTCTTATATTATTACAGAAGCTTTTTAATGTCAAGTGTCCTTAGTTTCAAAGCAAATTATTTCCTCTCAAACAGAACATGACATTCAAATCGATAAGGACCACAGAAAGCACACACAAAAATAAATAGGAAATCAAGAATGTCTAACCCAAAAACGAACATGCAGTGTGATTTCTTCCCATTCAACCATTTAACATTTTTGTCTTTTTAAAGATGACCTTATTATGAAGGTGAGAAAGCAAAGGTGAGAAAGCAAAGCAGAGTTACTAAACATTGCAGGTGTTATGTATCCAATTCTGGAAAAAAAATCCATAAGAACGGCCTTTTTTTTTTTTGTGAGTGAATTTCTTCAGTGTTTTGAGTTTTAAAACCACAGAAGTAACAGTTTTTGTGGTTGTTTTATTTTAAATTTGTCACACGCTGTATTTTGATTACTTTTTCCCAGATGAATACCGCAGTAGCTGCTTATTTTTACAGACAAGCGTGAGACCACTGAAGTACAGCCTCGAATGTCTCAGCTCAAGAAATAAAGTACATTATAGATGATGATTGAAGGCTTTTGTAGATTGCAGCCCAACCTGCATCTACCAACTGCGCAATTCTGGGAAGAATTCCTCCTCATCACTGGGGCTGCTATCAGCAAAGGCAAGAGCAGGGGGAGAGCTGAGGACAGAAGCCAGAGCTACAATCCTGTCACACTGAGAGTGAACGGAAAGCCAGGCTACGCGGCACAGCTGTGTACCACCCCCACATAACTCACCCTATTTCTTTGGGGAAAAAGGAAAAAAGGCCATAAAGGCAGCTTGGTGGGCAAATTAGAACCGTGCTGTACAAGGGACCGAGCCATTTATCATTTGCACTGCCCACCAGCACAGAGAGACACCAGTTGCAATAGAATGACTCTTTCCAAAACGGACAGTGTATGTCAAGCAAGTGCTTCCCACAGCAATATCACTGAAAAAGGGTTACTTGCCCAAACCCAGAATTCCTACCTACCAGCAGGACAGGAACAGCCAAGGCTAGGACATGGGTGCCCACAGGCGAGCCAGTCATGCCACACAGCCAACCTCCCTCCACACAGCACAACAGCAGGACAACCCAGATAGAAGGAGCAACCTGCTCACACGGGGCTTACGCTTTCCACACCAGTAGCCGCCTTCTCAAGATGAATAAGCCAGGCCAGCAGCACACACCTTCCTACCTCTAGGTGCTCTTCTTCCCCCACCTGAGAAGCAGCAGGGAAACAGAACTGCTCAAAACCACTTCCTCACCTTTACAGATTGCAATGCAACAGCTTCGGGAGCCCGCCCTGATGGTGCTCTTCAATATCCACCGTATGGAACAATGGTCGCTGCCCCAGAGTATTGCCTCCACGCACAGAAGCAGCACATGATACAGAAAAGACCACAGCCAGAGAAGCAGAGAAACTTGCTACCTTCCCAGCCTGCTCTAATTTATAGCTTCTTATTAGTATAGCGAAGGCCACCTGGGTGAGGGCCAACTGGACGAGGGCCACCTGCTCCTGGGCTCCAGAGGGAAAGAAAGATGCTCTTGGTGTTAGCACTGTGAACGCTTTTTGGACTGGAGTTTTCCAGAAACAAAGTTTCCTGGGACGGTTGGAGCAGTTGCTTCCCTGCCATGTCAGCACCTCTCATGGTCCTGCTTGCTGCGGGTTGGCCACACGTCCTCCCCTGGAGCAAGGGCAGAACATTTGTAAGAGGAGAAACACCAAGTGCAGGCACCCATGTAGTCTCAAATCTGGCCCGTGGGGGATGTGCACTAGCTCACTGCTGTTTTAATTCAGTTGATTGTTAAATTATAGTAATAGTAACTCACAGTGCTTTTCTGTTGCCAACAACAATTATCAGGAGAAAGAGGGTATAATAGAATAAATCCCAGCTAGTAAAACAATCTGATCTTCTGAGTTGCCGTTTTCCTGGGTTTTCTCTTATCATCCATTTGCTATCTTGCTATCTGTAGACCTTGAAAAGCTCTGGTACATGTATAGATTAATACATTTGTTCCAATATTCATCTGTTTTTCTTGACTGTAAATAAAATTAAGCCGGCAGTAGAATTTTATATTTGACTTATGTTTGATGTCCCCTTATAAATTATGATTTCCACAATCTTCTTCAAGAACCATTATGTGTCACTTTTGCTTTTGTATTTCTAAAAGAAAAAAAAAAAATTCAAATCACAATTTGTGAAGCAAGGCATGAAAAGTAAATGCCTGCCAAAGTTGCTGTATGAGTGTTGATCAATAAAAGCTTACTTGTATTAGAAAATAAATGCAGTTGTTCTGCAAGAATAGCAGAATTTATTATCATAAATTTCTTTTAAGGCCACTTCCAAGAAAATTTCAAGGCCTTATGCACAGGAGACCAAATGAGCCTGACCAGCAGCTGGCCAAAGGCATAACAAAAAGAGACAAAAATTAGAGCAGAGTTATAGCGCTTCCACAGCAGTACTCAACCAGAGACTGCAGGGTGATGGTGGCCAGAGGCAAAGCAAAGGTCTTAGCTTTGACTGTGCAAATGAGGCATGATTTTCCTTGCAAAGAACAGGATTCTGCAAGAGCAGTCACGCTTCTGGATTTCAAAACAAAGCTCCCTTGGCCTCATTAGAGCCATTCAAACAGACACACAGTGCACGCTCTGAGCTGCTGGTACCCACTAGACCTGCAATTTGCTTTTCGAGGTTTAGCAAGCTTGTGTAAAAAACAAGGTCATAGCAGAATGAGTAAGAACAAAGGTTCAAGTTTAGCTGGATTGCACAGACTCTTGGTCAATTCAGTTTTGGAACAGTTTGGTAAAAATCCCTCACAGCATTCCCATCTATCCTCAATAGGCAGTAAAACAAAACGCAAGGGATAATTCCTCCCTCATTCCCCAACTTCATTTAACATATTCACAGTCGTTCATTCTTTCACAGAGAGAATTTCCCACTCTATCTTCATTATGTCTATCTGGGTCTTCAGGGTCTAATTAACTCCTCCACAGAATGATTGCCTTCAGCTGATTTTTTGAGGATGAAGTTGGGAATGAACCCTAAATATTCAGCTGTTCAGCTAACCTGGACCACCCATAGAAATTCCACTGGTAAGGACTTTAAGGCCTTTATAATGACGACAGAAGTCCTGTGCACCTTATCACAGGAACTCCACATTCAATCAACTCTTCTCTGCAGGGAATGTCCCCTTGGCCTTCTCCAGCAGCAGGCTGCACCAATCCCTTTTGTATGTGTGCAGCCTTCGACCCAAGTAAGCTCCTTCTTTCCACCTCTACAAACTGTATAGGTTGAACTGGCATTTTAAAGTACGCCCCGTGAACCTGCTCTCACCTCTGTGCTTCCCAGGCGGCTGCCAGGCTTGGGCTCTCCGATGCCTCCCGTACCAAGTGTGCAATCCCAAGGCCATGGAGCCAATTGCTATGAAGCTTTTCGGTAAGCGATGCATTGAGATTCCTTCTACCCTTTGAACTATAAAGCATTTTTAAGTTTTCTAGAGGCAATTATCAAGTTCAGTGAAGGGGAACTTGATTCTAAATTATTTGCATTGCAGAGTGACATTCCTTATAAAAAAAAAAAACAAAAACAAAACAAAAAAACCAAGCAAAACAAAACACTGGAATACAGAAAAAAATAATGTTTGAAAATCACAAAATAATTATGAAATAATGAGAGTCCAGATTAGCTGGCATGTAGCTGTTACTGTATGAACAGTGCTTACTCTCAGCGCTTTTTTCACCTCATTCCTTATTCTTTTATATGAAAATGTTTTTGAAGAAGCAAACAAAAAGAAGTGCACTGCAGGAATTGCCTTTCCTTTTCAGAACTGCAGATCTGCTGCTGCCTCACACATATCCCACACTTCCTAGTCTCCATACCCTGGCAAGTGTCCTTAATTGTTATTCTCTGACTGAAGAAACATCTCAGTCTTGCTGAAAAAGCTGCTTAACCTTCCATAAAACATCTGAAAATCCACTGAGAAGTAGAGAGGAGCCATTTCATGACTGTATTTAGTGTCTCAGGCATTCAGCAGATGAATAGGAGTCCAGAGATCTAGTCCTGACTTGATTGTGTGCAAAGGGAAACAGCAATGCAACCAGCTGAATCAATCCAAACCAGGCTGCTCTGCCAGGTGAGGGACTCTAATGAGTGGTGGGAAATGTGGAGCTTCTTGGGAAAAAATGGAGCTAAAGGAAGGATGCCTGCATCTCAAGTGAGTGTTTAGCCCCTTAACTAAAGTGAAGCATCACCTTATAGGGGATTCCTTACTGTTTGTGTTGGGGTTTTGGGTATTATTTCCTTATATCCATCTTTATAAGGATATTCTTACTTTTCAAAGTCAGTGGGATCTCCTGCTGCCACTCGGCATTAACTGAAGCATTTTTCCACTTCCATGCACCAGAGTTATTGCTCCGTCTCATGCATCCTCAGACTTCCTACCAAAGTTGTCCCAATTTAAGCCTTTGTTTAACTTACCTAAGTAGCCTTCAGGCAGCAGTATCACATAATACTACTACTTTATGGTAAAAATAGGATTAGATCCTACCTATATTGGCCTTGCAAATGACCTTTAAGACCAAGTAAGATCATAGGATCAGAGCATATTGCAACTAGAAGACTGCAAATACTAGGTTAACTGCACAGAAGGTAAGCAAGAATTTCTATTGAGGACACTTAAATCCACTGTGCAACCACAATCAAGTGAAATTGCGATGTAAGTCATCTTCGTGCAAGCTGAAATAGGTGTCAATGCCCATAGGGCTAGGGCTGGTTTTACAGATGCACAACCTCTCCTAGACCTTTCCTTATAGCACTGAGGTACAAAAAATCAAAATGATGCTTAGAGATCCTCAAAAGATTTTAAATGTAATGAGTTGCCTGAGGACTGTACAAACAGGACTTGAAACTGTGGGTCAGAAGTTCCTTTATTAGTGTCAGCCAGAAATGCAGTTAGTTTTAATGACTTGCTTGGCTTCATACAGACCCTAACATCACTGCAATCACAAAGCTATTTACAAACATTTTTTCTATGTAAATAAGTCTGTACCTTGCATCGGTTCCCTCAAATGCTGCAATATATCCATAGAGTGGAGAAAGAGAAGTCGAATCTCTCTAGAAAAGCAGTCTTGCGAACAAAGAATTGCAGCTTTGCAGCTGAACAGAACTGACCAAATAAATAATGTTTTAGCAGTTCATGCACTTCTATAAAACCTGATCTGGAATTACATTGACAAATACTTCATGCTAGCGACTAATATCTGCTACGTATATCATCTCTAGCCCATAAACCTATAGGGGCAGACAATTTCAGAGGGACCAGACCTACTTTGCAGATGGCATAAACCTGATTATAAAATTACTGGACACATTCTGTTCTGCTGTAATTGCATAGTTACAATGGAGAGTAAAATCCAGCCCTTTCCCTTTCCCAAACAAGAGCACAAACAATTTTTCAGAAATTGAATTTGTCTTATTTCCCTGGAGCTCCTTAAAAAATATTCCACTTGATGTTTTGGGTTTTTTTAAAAATTTTGATTGGGTATGGTTGTTTGGGATATAGGTGGATGGAAATTAGGCAAAGAATGACAATTGAAAGGAGTTCAATATTAGCTAGAGTCACCGAAAGTCTGGAACCTACTTTGTGCTGAATATTCCTATCTTTATGCCTCTTCTCTTCCCATTCCCTCCTTTATGATTGCAACTTACCTACAGTTAATTATACGCAAATGTTATTTTGCAATGGTTTCCACAACAATTCTCCAATGTTTAATATTCAGATATGTATTCTTAGGTACCTTGTTCAATGAAATTGATACACATGTGGTTATTAAGTATGTCTAATTTATCCTCTGATTTTAACACTGTAAGGATGGCTAACCTGTACATTGTCTAATGTACAAAAAGTTGTATTGCTTTAGCTACTTTAATAGTGAATTGGTATAATTTCAGCTTTATAAATTGTTAAAAAAATAGTTTTATCTTAGAATTTGCTGTTTTCCAAACTCCTATGTTCCCACCTCACATTTAAAACATAGTGTTTTAAATACTTTTCTTTTCTGCTTCTACTAAAAGTATTCCTAAACATGCTTCCACTGCTTAAATGCTAAAGTAACGTCTGGCTTAAATGTTCTAGGAATAATTATACACCTATCATTTCTGTAGGTCACCAATAAGTCATGCATGTATCTCTGAATATTCATTCAGCTCAGTTAATTATGGTTTGGAAAATGTTATTTTCTCATGTCAGGATATTCTGACTTGAGTAATTATGGGTACAATTTCCACTCTAATATCACCAACCTCATTATAAGCAATAATAAAGCCTCACAATAGCCTGTTGAAAGAAAAAAATATTATCCTTGTTGGGTAGCATATGAGAAGAAGGCATGAGACAGTATTATTTTCAAAGTGTCTTAGTCACCTGTCTGTTATTGCTGAAGAGGCAAGGGCTTACCTGAATAATTGATATCTCAGTATCACTGAAACCAGACAAACATTGTTTATGACATCCTAAATCATTTGCAAAACATTTTTACTAGTTTTGTGGCAATTCGCCTCAAGACATTACTGTGACATGGTTGACTAGAGGTTTCTTACATAAAGCAATTTAAACCATTTGTGTGACTGTATTGCCTTGCAATATAACATGACCAAATAGCTAAAAGTCACGTAGCAGAAAAAAAAACCCCAGGCAAACAGCTGCCCTGACTTAGATGTATATCTAATTACTAGACCTCTCAGACAGTGCCCTCCAAACAGTCTTAACAGAGACAATTTTCTCCTTTGGCTCCTGCTCTGGCCAGAGAAATCTGTTGCCGACCAAACATACAAAGTCCACCATAGATCACCAGTGGAATCAAGTAACTACTTTAGGTTTGGCTCAGCCTATTCATCATGCTCATGCTTATCTCACAAAATAAGTCAATAGCTATTAAAAAGTTCTTCAGTTCATTTACTTCTTTTTCTCGTGATTTAATCGACTGGATTAATCCCCGTGAATCTGCTACCTGTTTTCAAACCTCTGACACTCAAAGACCTAGAGTCAGAAGTAAAATCCACCAGGAAGACCGGTGCTTTCTGCAGACTGACCCTGCCCTCCCAGTTGCAAAGCCGTCTCCTGCCTCACAGCAGCTCTCAAGGTGCAGAATTGATTTCAAAGAAAACCCCAAACCTCTCGCAAAGCTCTAGGGAAAACAGCCCACACGTGCATCAGGCTTTGCAGCCTCTGGGTAGGATCTCAGTTTTTGGGAGAGCGTGATACAAGAGCTTATTCTGCTTAGTTAGAAGGAAAGCTTTTTACTCCGGAATAATCCAAGTCAATCAGAACTGAAATTTGAAGCAGCGTCTCCTACAGGGCAGCACATTTCATGAAGTTAGGAAAGTTTTCTGAGGGGCCAGTGTTCTTACTTGGTGGATGCTTCACAGAAACACGCTCTTCGGGACGACTAACAGCACGGATTTCCACCAGCTCCAGCTTACAAGGTTTTCGGGGCCAGCAAAAATCATTCTCCACATGGGTGATGCACATCGTCTGGGGGAAATGCGAGACCTCTAAGTGTTTCAAAACATATCCTGTCTTGTCTTAATGTTATAAATCAGTACAATTTGAGCTGTGATACGTGGCACTTTATTTTCAGACTGTATTTTTCCTGCAGTCATTTTATTTGTAAAGCAACACCTGTAGGAACAAAACATTATTATTTATAACTCAGCTCCCTGTCACATAGACCAACCTTCTGCCAAATCCCCTACAATACGATGCAACAAAACAGAGCAACTAATGCTGCAAATCTAATTTTACCTAATACATGGAGCACAAAATGAGGTTCTGGTCGTGGCTGGCTTTATCTCTTCTGTGTAAGCTGCAGCAAGCCACTTTGTCCTTCAGTTTCATCGCCTCTTCTGTGCACACCAGAATAAGGTGGCTGATGTAAATGGGGCAGAAGTTCAGATCAGATGCACAAGTAGTCCCAGAGTTTCAGAACTGAATTGTCTGAAATGCTGATGCTTTGACCCAGCTACAGAATAAGCCCAGCTCCTCATTGTGGTACTCTTGGAACAGCAGATGTCTTGGCTGCATTAGGAAAGCTTTCAGGTCCTTGCTGAAGTCTAGGAAAGGCTCACTGGGAAGTAAAATTCTGACTCACAGAAAATGGTTCTTCCAGGACGGAAATGAAAATGTAGTCAATGACCACAGTGTGACCAACTGAGATTCAGAAATGTTCTGGATGAGTCCTGGAACAAATTGGCTGTTTGTCCAACCTGGACATGGATGGCATGTCAGCTGGTTTGATGGTCTCCTCTTCTGACCAAATCCCACTTTTCACTTGATGAACAGGAAATGATTTCTCAAAACTAAAATGTTTCCCAAAAAGATCACAACTAGCAGAATCCAGAACTGCTTATTTTCTCATATAAATGACACCAACTGTACAATTTTCTCTATTTTATAAACTACCCTGAAATGCTTCTGAGAGAAGGTCACATGGTAGTTAATTCCAGTAAATATATAAAGTCCAGAATAAAATTCAGTAAAAACTGGTGCAGTCAGGCTGCATCAAGGCATGCTCGCTGTCTCAGGGTCTTTATATCTAAGTCTCTCTGTGGAATTAAGAAAATTAAGACAAAATTGCTCCCTTCTTCCTATGGAAATGTAACTACTTTTCTAAGGCAAAACTACTTAATTAACGTACTTTTCTCTGCAAACCTTTCAACAAATTCTAGTCGTCTTGGAATACCAATGTCTCTTAATGAAACTGAAGTTGACTGAGACATTTCAGGGAATGCTCATGTAAATTATATCTTCACAAAGAGTGAGTACAAGACACAACCTTTCAGTCTAAATACGAATAATGCCAAATGACCTAGAAGAGAAACATGCTGTTACTAAAAGCAAGGAGTTAAAACGAGAACTTTACTGTAAGTCATTTGGGATGCAAAGATTATTGATTAGCAGATTCTGACTGTGATTTGTTCAACCGATAATAAAATTTTCTCTTAAAGCAATAGGAGCCCGTAGTGCTACAGCTGGAACCAATAGCATTGGGCTCCTGTGCTGTAAAGAATTTCAGGAAAAAAATGTTAAGCATGTTTCTGAAAAGCAGCCTCAGCCTGGTTTTCTTTCTCTAAATCTAGTCATGATTCTACTTAATATTTCACTCTGAAACTCTTGGCTAAATGAAAATAATTTTATTTCAATTCCTCTTTTACAATGTATTATTATTACCCCAATATTGGTAATTGGCTTTTGGCAGCCTTATTACAGATTAGGCAATCTCATATAAAAGATAAATATAGCACAAAACTTAGAGAGGGGGTGGAGTTGAAATCATTAAAAATTGCAATCATAAAAAATTGAATCTTTGTATTTAACTAAGTGTACTTTGTACTACTTATGTCACTGAGCTCTACTGGAAAACTCCCAACATTTTCCAGGATAAGCATACATGACAAACTAAGCATATCAAATATTACTTTCTCTTGCTGTTTTTTTTAATTTATTTTTTTTTTCTGGCCAGTGTACTGGAAGTCACTGGCTGCTAAATCAGTTCTTATTGCATTACCCAAAGTAAAGGTTTCTCTCATTCTAGTCATAACAAAGGCAAAACCTTAAAATAGATTGCTAAGAAATTGCCAGTATAAGATATATTTGTCACACTCACTATCTAATTTCACAATGACCTATGATGACATAGTGCAGTGGGATTACCATAAAACATTAGGATTGGAAAAAGATCTCATTAGAAGTTCTTTATAAAAGAGGCAGTACTTTTGCAGAATAACAAAGAAGCAGCTTTTTCTTTCAAAATAGCTAGTAAAATATTCTTTTGAGAAACTGTGATAAATACCTGCAATTTAAGTTCATGTAATTCCTGTCTGATTGACTGTAATGAGTCTCCATTTGTCTTGTAAACTGAATACTTAATCGCTGTGTTCAAAATGACATCAGGTTATTACAGTGTTCAGTATGTCTGAAATGAAAAGTTATTAACTGGCTGATTTGCAAGCCTGAAGGGACTTCAGAATCTGTATTAAATAATACATTATTTAAGGATTATGGAATTGGCTCCATCTGGCTCTTTGTGGCTCATAAAACAAGCTGCCAGTAACTAAAATTTCCACCACTGACCGCTGGTGGCTTCCAGCAGAATTCAGCTGGAGAAAGTGAAATGAGCAGAAATGCCACTTACCAAATTTTTAGAGATGGATGTGACAAAGCCTGTGTGCTTCTTGTAAGGTTTGGAGGAATTTAGGCATGCAAATCATAAAATCTATTCTTGGGAAATTCTGGGTCACCTGACACCTAGTTCTGCAAGGTCCTCTCTCTCACCACTTTATTCTGACATCCCCCAGGCACTTGGAGGTGTGCTGCTGAGGATGGCCCATCTGGGTGAGGAGAAGGAATTCCACACCCAATGCACTCCTGCCTGCCCAGGTTATTCCTTCACCTACCAGTGCTTGGGGCAGCTTCCTAAGAGCCCATGTCACTTAGAGTGACAGGACAAAGTTCCTTGCAAAAGGTAAAAGCCATCGTGTTTAACACAGAGCTGAAAGTGCTGGTGCTGTTTGTTTGTAGGACCCACCAGCAAGGGAAGCAGTTGTCCCTGCCACAGGAGACGAGGTCCCTTGTGCTCTCCCCTTGGCAGGGGAAAACAGGGACAAAGACTCCTTTTTTTCCCCTTGAGCATCCAATATTTTGCACAGGGCCTCCTCCAAGTCTCTCCTTGTAAAGCTGTGAAGAAAACTGGCTGCAATTGCTTAAAGCTGAGAGAAACCCTGGGTTCTCCTCTCTGCTACAGAACCTGCCAGGGCATTTTCTCCAGAGCCTGTTTGTAAGCAGCAGAAACCTCTCCTGGGTAACTGGAGGACTGTGGCTGTGCCGTATGACCCAGCAATGTGTATTTACACTTATCAGTGCTACCTGGGCTCCTGCCAGGGATGCCATATCTGGTTTATCCCGAAAGGTTTAGGGAGGGCTGCCCCGGAGCAGCTGGGCATGGCACCTTGCCACCTTGGGAAGGAGCCACATTTGAGACCCAGTCCAACTATTGCATTAGTCATCCCTCTGCAGCGCCACATAGTTCCCACCAAGTAAGCACTAGGAGCTCAGCTGCTGAAACCAGGGGTTTTATTCTACTGTAGGGACCAGATGTTCTAATTGCCTCCAAAAGCCACGATATTTTTAAACATTTAGACTTTAATTACTTGTCCAGGGCTAGGGAGGATGAAATGGCCCTCTGCAGACAGCAAGTGCAAGGAAGTCCTACTTAATGTCCTATTTAATTCGTGTGGGACTTAAAATTGTCATCAGATTTCAAGTTGAATTTCATTCGCAGGGGGATAGTGGCAGAGCTAAGCAAGAAAACACATACTCTGATTTCCCTGTTCTCCCATCTGCCCAGACAGACCAGGCTATCCGCACCGGTTTTCTGTTTAAATAATTATGGAGGCCCCAGACTGTTAACTGATTTAATGAATATCCGTTTTTCCCATCTTTTTTAATTAATTTTTTAATACATTTTTCTTGGTCAGGATAGCAAGCCTGTTAATCAGCCAGACATGCCAAAGAACAGGTGCTAAAGGGATAATAAAGAAAGGATTACGAGTTATTCATCAATATACCTACCTTCCTCCAGACCTCCAGTGATCCTTGCAGTCAGAATCTCTCAGAACAGTAATAGAGGGTGAAAAAGGGGGAAAAAATAGGTATTTATTTTGAGTGTGCTTTGTCCATGAGATTTAATCCCTGCACAATATTCTTTTGAACACAAAACCGCAACAGCTGGCACTGGGAACCCATAGCACAAGCATTTAGACACACGTTGCCTTCACGAGCGTAATTTAACCTGTGAAATCTTGGTACGGAAGGTGGATCCGTGGAAAGCTGATGCGCTAAAATGACAGAACTCGGGTGATGCAACATCTCTTCCAGGCTCTGCTGGAAGCGTGCACGGCTTCTCCACCCTCAGCTGAGCACTTTGGAAAGAGAGAAGCCTCTCTCCAAAGCTGAGAGCGGCGAGTTTTACTCAACAACACTAAGCAGAAGAAAGCTCTAACGGCGGGTACCTGCTGGGATGCATCACACTTGTTTATAGAGATTGTAATTATCACAGGGTAACTGCTGTGTTTTTTGTTCTTGCTAATTTTGTTTTGGCTCATCTTCTCTGATTTACATGCAGAGCATGGGTCTCTAACGCAAACAACCATTGTGTGAGTTATAGAAAAATCTTAAGTGAACAGCCTGTTCTGGTAAGTGAGGCTGTCATCAGAAAAGTATTTTCTTACAGGCAGCACCGTGGTATTCTTCAGGTTGCTTAAGAATTTTCTATCATCTGCCTAAAAAATTTTATTATCAAATATGGTAATTTTACCTTCTTTTTTATAAAAACTGAGCACAGTGTCTGAGTGTCAGGGCTGTGATTTTCACGCTGAATATATTGATAGGATTCATACCACCAATCTATGGGCACGGTTGGGCTTGGCTGCTCTTGAGGTATATCTAATCCTCGCCCAACCTGTGATGCTCCAGTGTACTTTGGGGTAAGGAATAATGAAGACCACAGCACAAAACCATAAAATAATCTGCCCATCTCCCACATCAGGTCTCACTTAGCCTGTATACTAACATTCTTATTCTCCAAAGCACAAGAAATTGAAACCTCTTTCTAAAATTAATTATTTATATCAACTCTAGGTGATCTACAGCAACTTTGTGGAGCGGGGAACACTTACGCACAGGAAGGGAAGGCACGCAGTGAGCCTTGTGAAGGAAGCTGCTCGAGCAGCAAGACAGTCTGAATTTAGAATAAATACAACATTCCTCATCATTGATTGCTCCATTGCTGGAAAAGCAACTTGCTAAGTCCTGGCATTTTCCCTTTGCATCATCAGTGCCATCATCAGGCACCGATAACACTGGCAGTTAACTCTTAACCTTCTAGCACTGGCACCATTAACCTTCTGTGGTCCAAACAGAGCACAGCTGCCTGAAGCGCAACCCCGCCAGAACCGAGGTGCCCAAATTCGAGAACCCCTCCCCGTGAAAATCTCCCTTCCCCACTGTAAAACGAGCTGCTTTGCTGCTGTGGATACCCAGGCTGCCCCCACTCGTGGGACCTGACTTGCATCGCATCGACGCGCTGCCCGGGCACTGCGGCCCTGCCGCCACTTCTTCCCCTCCGAGGGGCTGGTGCCACCTCCCTTTCAGCCCGCAGAGGCAGCTTGGCCTACCGGCTGGGCAACCGCAACCGGTCCTGCCCCCACTAAGAAGGGGAGCGATGGGGAGAAGCCCCCTCTGCTTCTCCCACCTCCTGTTCCCGTCGGCAGCGGCAGGTCAGCCTGCTGCTGGCAGGGACGGGCAGACACGCACAATAGGCACCCAAAGAAACCCAGTAGAAACTGCTTTTTCAAATCTTGTTATTTCCCTCCCCCTGGAAACTTGGCTGAAGCTGGGCTCCTGCGCAGCCGAGAGAGACTCAGCGGAACGACGGTGAGAGAAGGAGAGAGAGAAAAGAACCTGCCCGTGTTCTAGGAAGAGGGGCTGTCCTTGGGAAGGGGACAGCCAGCCCGTGGTCTAACCCACACGCCGAGGGATGCTCATGCGTTTTGCATGAAAGCACACACGGACAAAGGGTATAAAAACACAAAGTCCCTTTGTGGAGTTGACTTTGTGTTTTAAAGCTCCAAGACTGCACAAACAACCCCCCTGCTGGGATTTAGTCAATTTATTTAATGAGGCAGAAAAGAATACAGCCCCCATCTTCCCCAGGCTGTGATGACTCTTCAAAGCTGATAGATTTTATTTTACTTAAGGAAGTGACACTTTTCAGAACTGAAGCAATTTTTATGGCTCCCAATATACCTTTGTTTACCTCCTGTATTTAAATTGTGTTCATCCAACTCTTGAAATTATATACGTTCTGATGGAAAGCAACTTCCAAGTCTGGTAACTGGCCGGGAGCCATTGCTAGAAAGAACATAAATGGCTGGACAGGATCTTTGGTCTGAACTGGTGCTAGAATTGATTCATCTGCTCTCCTGGTTGCCCAGATCCAGACATAGACCTTAAAGCATCCCTTAAATGTATCACTTAAATCTGTATAGCGTCTTGGCACTTCTCTGCAGAAAAATCAACAAGTAGCTTTTAAAAGACATTTGTATCTTCCTAGAAGTTAGACAGGTGGGATTGTCAAAAACCAAGCAACAGTAGTCACATATAGTATTTTATTGTTACTACTAATAAATTGATCATAGCAAATTAAAGTATTTAATGGGTAATAATGTGGGTGTGGTTTTGTTAAGGCAAATGAAGTATCTCAGGTACGCCCCTTTAAACAGGACTTGAGAATCCGTGAGGTTATTTTTAGCCAACCTTGACTTAACATTCATCAATCATTTTTTTAGCGTGCTGCTGGCTTTGCTATTTCCCTCCCTTCCTCTCGCTTTCTCATTTCAGATTTCTTTGAAAGAGTTTCTCCTCAAAGTTTTAAAATATATCAGCTCCCTCACACCTCCCGCATTTGAAGAGGACACTAAAAAACGCATGGAAGCCATACTACCTCCTCTGCTGCAGCTTCTGACTCCTGTCTGTACCTGCTGACTCCCCATTTGGCAAGAGTCAAAGCTCTACCTTTGAGCCTCACGCTGTGAAGGCCGTTAGTGTCCGTGTCACTCACTTCCTTATCAAGTACATACTTGCAGTTGTTGCTTTAATTAATGTATTGCACTTTGTGGCGTATGGAGAAATCACGGACTCGGAGATGATGCAGTAAGCAAATCCAAATCAAACCGAATCCCTTTACTGCCACACAGAGAAACTTATATACACTAAGACACAAACCCACTCCCCTCGTAATGCCCAATCACGGACTTACAAACATATTTTTTACCTTCTACTGAGCTTCTCACAGTAACAGGTACTCTGTTACCAAGACAAGTTTTGGTTCCCAGACTGTTCTGGTTTTTTTTGTCAGGATATGCTTCAGGATGTGAAACTTGTGTTTCTCATTCCTCCCCTGCTCTCAAGGTTGCTACTGGCACACGCTGTCGCTCCAGATGCATGTAAATCTTAACCCTGTGAGGGACCTTTAACTGAACCCACAACACTTGAATTGCAGAGAACTCATACTGTGTATTTTGTGTCCCTAAGCATTATTTGGCATTATAAAAGAAAATACAATTTATACTGCAATTAAAAAAAACCAACACAACAATCAAGCTACTGATTTGAGCTTCCATTAAGCATATGTCTGTGCAAGAACCAATGCTACCATTGCTTCCAAGCTTGAGCTTTTCTTCTAACTGTGAAGAGGACCAAGGAATTAAAACAAGTGCAGAATAGGAGGCAAACCCAACAATCTCTCATTTGTCAGTACAGCACATTGCTGTGGATTTCATGGGATTTTTTTTAACTGCACCTGCTCATCCAAGGTGGCAATATTTATAGCAAGATTTTGAGAAGTCTATTACTCTGATTAAGGACAGTGTTCGTAACCAAACTGGTGATTGAGAAGCACTAAGATGTCTGTGGGATGGTCAGATGGTAGTTACCAACCTCTGTTTCCCCTTCCCTCGCTGCTGATTGGCTTAACAAGTAAGGACACGGCCCTGCACACTGAGAACTTCAAAAGGAAAAGAAGAACAAGACACTTCCCTAAAGGACAAAAAAAATTCCAAACCATTATAAAAACAGCACAATTTTGAGGAAAAGGTGAGTCTTGCTTCTTTTAAAAAAAAACCAAAAAAACCCAAAAAACCACCTTATGATGTGAAATGTAAATTAACGTCAATTCTAAGTTGTTTGCACTCTGTAGTCCACCCAAAACCTGTGCACCTTCTAAGCACTATTTGAAAGAGCTGGAGAGAGTTTTAAAAAAGTACATGAGTCTTGGGCTGCTCCTTTGCAGAAAAATGCATTTTTCCCAACATGTTTTTTTTTTTTTCTTTAGGCTAAGATGATTTTCGAAATTAGAAGGGAAAAATATTAGTGAAAGAATTAGTGAGAATATTAATCAAGAAGATTCCACAAAACACAAGTACATTCTAGTCTTTTCACGCGTTTTAGTTCAGTCTCCCTACTTTTTCTTACTTAGAAGATGGCAGAAATGGGGGAATGAACTGTGATTCTTCTACTCATGTCCAACATGAACTGAACATACCATGGCTACTATAAAAACACTAGATCTGATTACCATTGGTATACTAATATAGTATTATTATATGTATTCCCTCTCTCGGGAAGGAAGACAAATTCTGAAAGCAAAGCCCTCATGCTACTGAAATACAGATACAACAGAACGCAGACCACACATTTTGTCGCTGTTAAATAAATATCTGAGTTTGTAAAGAAAGGACTGAAAGAATGACAGCATTCTGGAACGGCAAGGTAACAGAGCCTTAAATGAAAGGTGGTAGAGAAATAGGGATAGTCAAAAATGAGAGTAAGCGGGAATGGTTTCTAAACCCCAAAAGACGTAACAAATTTGCTCCTAATACTGCAATTTCATGTTTTCACAATAATATTCTAACAGATGGTTCCTTGAGCCATAATTGTCTTTCTTTGAAAAACAATTTGAGACACTTGTATCAACACAGCACTGTGTAGAGGACGTCATCCAAATCTGGTCCCCTGTGGAAATGTCCAACTTCGTGGCAAGTTATTAATTATTATGGGATAGAGATGCACCACTGCTAACATTTGTACTTTTCACTGAAAATCCTGCACTATTTACAGTTTTACCTATAAAAATCTGCGCCTTGGAACAAAGTGATTACATGACAATCTCTTTTTTATTTAGAAGCGCTGACACTTGTGTGGTAATGCTAAATGTTCAAACACAATGAAAAATTAAGAAAATATTTCTAGGGCCTAACATTTCCCTATAATAGAAAGATAGTTCTAAGATTTTTTTTTTCTTCAAAATCAAATCAAAGAATAGGTAAGGCTACAAACACAGTCTTCCTGGGGTCCTTTAGGCAGAAGTGACAAAACCTTGTGAACATTATTTCATTCTCTGAGAAGTTATGTAGAAGTTGACATCTTTGGTCCGCCATGATCTCTGAGTGAGGAAAGGTTCAATGCCTCTGAGGATGTGGCCTCTGTTCAGCACTTCCAGAGGGTAAACTTAGGCAAGGCAGTGGGTATTACGTCCAGGAAAGGACCTCCAGGCAGGTCTCTAAGTTCTTTTTCTTTTCCATGTTTTCTTCTCAAGAAATTGTCGTCTCATCTCAGAGAGACAAACATCCTTTCAAGACAAAGAATAGCTTAGTTTCCCTGACTCATGGACAAAACCCAGAAGTGGCCAAAGTGGAAGACTCAACTGCAAGGGAAACTAAGAAGTCACAGTTCTCTTCTGAACATTGATTCAAACCATAAGCAAGCCAAAAAAGTCCAAGAAAAGCTGTAAATCAGATTCTGATCCCATCAGTATCAGAGGCGCAACTCAGTACTTCAGCCTGTGTAACTGGTATTACCATTATAGAATCACAGAATCATAGAATCGTAAAGAAATGCGTTCTCCAGCAGAAATCTTCACAGCATGCCTATGATACGGACAGGCCTTTGTAACATCGTTAAGTCAAGACTGCCTTCCAAGGAATAATGTTTAAGGGTTTGGTTTTTATTGCTGTTAAAAAGTTTGTCAGACTCTTAGGGCCTCATTTGTGATCTTGGACCTGTGAAGGATAATAGGTTGGGAGAGTATCACTGCAGACAGACAATTCCTCAGTTCCAAGCTTCAAGTCAGCCTGCACTGGGTCAGATTCACCCTTCAGTGCCGTGCAGTTTCTCAGCTGCAGTTCTTTGGTGAAGCAGAATTCAATCTGACCAATTGTTTGTGCTTTTTCACCCTAGAAACATAAAGGACGAGATCAGCATGATGGGGAAAATAAAATACATCAATTCTTCAGATATATTGTCTTATCTACAGAATATAGTAGTGCTTATTTCTATATTTGCCACTTGAAAAATGTGAAGTAGACACAAACCAGAGGCATCCACTCTGAACAGCTTACATATAGTACATATTTGTCTTCAAGGAGCAAGCAGCAAGGAAATAACAATTCCAACAATTTGGGGAATCTGCCTAACTAGTAAGTCTCATTATGAAATGCTGTGACACAGACTATTTTACCATTTGCCAAATCTGCACCGTACACAGAAGCTGTTCACCTCAATGATGAGGTCTGGCTGAAGTCTGTGAATATTGAAGGGCATGTGTGACCTGAAAGCCACCTTTCACCAACTCTTTTGTAGCTGGATGGGAATTGAGGCAAAGAATATTCTCCAAAAAGGAGAAAAGAAACTTGGTTATATAATAGCTTTTACTGAAAAGAATAGAGGAGCAAGCTGTCAAAAGTAGCAAAAATGCCATTTTTGGACAAGACAGGGAAGAAAAATATTGGCCGTGAATAAGGCAGGTAGGTAGGCATGGAAACCTTTCAAGTGGGGAAGAAGATTATAGGAAAATCCCCCAAAATGCTCAGGTGTGACAAAGTGCATGCAGAAAAAAATTGCTTTTGAAACCATTAAGTAGGATAAAAATACATGTACAAGACAAAAGTAACTGTGGTGGGGTTTTGTTTTGTTGTTGCTTTGGTCTGGTTTGGGTTTGTTGGGTTTTTTTCATTTGCGTGGAGTTTTTTGTTTTAGTTTCAGGTTTTTTACTGTTGGGGGTTCTGATTTGGTTTTTATTTTTCTTAAGAAACTTAAGAACACAGCAAGTGTGTAATAAATTTTAAACATTGAAGTACTTCCATAATGCACTTCAGGCATCAACAGGGCTGGAACTTTGAAAAAGGCTACCTTTAAATAACTGGGGTCTACTTTTTCCTTTCTATTACCCATTAGCTTCAGCTGTTAAGAACAGGAGACTCAAGCTGTAAACGACTTGCACATAGTTTGAGCAGTATGCTAATTGCTATAAAAGCAACGGCATGACTACAGTGAACGGAGCTAGAAACTGGTGTTTATGTTAGCTCTGTATTTCATCAAGGGGTGGGCGAGCGTGCAACCCACATTCAACTCACATTCCTTTGCTGCTTAAAGTAACTTAAAAATACATTAAAAAAATATTGTAACCTAGTATTCTTTTTCATGTGAAGAAACATCTGAGTATAAAAAACCTCAGAGCACTACTAAAGCAAACGAGCTGAAAACACACAAGCTACTGAACTCCAACAGCAACTGTATCTTGGCAAGTTTTCACAAAACTGTTGTCTGTATATGGGCAATAATTCTGTCAAGTGTTTTGTAGTAAACTACTTTTATCAAGCTGAGATAATAAGGAACCACTTATAAGAGGGAAAGCCATCTTGCAGGCTTATTTTTTGGTTTTCTTTTCCAATAAAAGCAGAGTAGCCTAGCTGAAAAAGGAAAAAAAAACCTGCTATGCAGCCTTAGCTATGTAATTATTCAAAACACTATTTTGTTCCTTCAAAGGTATTTTTGGTTCAGATACGGTGACCTGTATTCTACACTACAGCACACTGTGTATCCCATTCCCTACTGCACTGTGATTCACAGTACAATTGTTGCCAAGGAAAAATACAAAGAAATGGAAATTTTAGACATCATTGGCTCGAAAGGAAAGACTATGGTCATCCTGAACCACAGCGATGCTCAAAATGCTTTTTTGTATGTCTTTGTGTAAGGGCTTTTGAGAACAACCTCAGAGACAAGTCTCTGAGCTGCTTTGTTACTGAAGGATTCTGTCCATTGAGTAACTTCTTCATGCAGAACGTGAGCCATGCCCAGTGAAGGGGAGACTGCTGGCAGCACCCTTGTCAAGGCCAAGAGTCACTGGCTCCATTCAGCTCACTCTGGTTCTAGTAATTTGCTATGTGGCAATTAAGCTTTAGCAGGAGGAGTGGAAAGTATTCAGCAACAGCAATACCGTGTGGTCACTGCAGCACTCACGCAAAAGATGCAGGTTCAAATCTTTTAAGACAAAGAGACCTTTAAAAACCAGTGCCCCCACTTTCTGGCTAAGTCCACTAACAGCGAAGTCACTAGGTAAAGGACGGGCACTTCCTCCACTAACAATATTTCTGCATTAAGAAAAGGCTGTGGCAACAGTAGCATAAGCTGAACTCAGTGGTGCCACGGTACTTAAGCAATGTTTTTATCAACCCAACTCCAAGAATCAAGCAATACCTAATCTGCAAAGGGCTGTACACACAAGAAACGCCCAGACATAAGTTTCACCATGCTAAAGATTTTTCACTCTATTTTTGCTTTTGTTTTTTGATAAAAAGTGCACTTTTTTTTAAATAAAAAAGCTGTTAATCTTTTGTTTGGTTGTTTTTTTGGCTTTAGGGGGTTTGGGGACTGTGTGCATATTGGGGTTTTTACCTCTTCTGGAGGAAGGCATTGGATCTTTGGTGTTACACCATAAAACCTCGTAAGAGCCTCCTTTATGGCAGTCATCTGAAAAATTAAAAAGCTTATATAAATAAATGTCATTAGCACATCCTTCAACAGCTCCCACACTTGTTAAGTTCACAAAACCTTTTAGATAAAGCACAACCTTAAAGAACTATACAATTAAAAAAGATCACTTATTCTCTAGAAATTACTTGACTCCTGCTGAGCGAATGCACATGATTTTGTTTCATAAAAGATTGACTCTTACCTGGTAATAGGAACTGCTTGGCTTTATCCCAGCTTTCAGTAGACAACTGAAACAAAGATAAAACATTTTTCCATGGTTCCTGTATGCACACATAACCTCATAATCATTAAGTAAACAGATAATCTTAATGAGAACTTGGCAAGCATTACAGCAATGGGAAGCAATGGAAACTGGTCTTCCATGCTCTGTGAGACCTAGGAAAGGTCCCCTTTTCTGAAAGACCACTTCCCATCCAACTCAGCAGGGTCAGGAAGAACCATCTCCCCCACCTTAACGTGAGGAGCTGGGAGAGTTGAGCCTTCAGGCGCAGCTAGGGGAAATGGCAACATTACTGATATTTGCTGGACCTTCAGAACGCTCTGTTGAAGGCCAGGTAGGGCACACAGTTTAACTGCCTCCTTTCCCCTGCCTTGATCTACATGCCCTGTGCTCCAGCCACCAGGAGGGGGTGGAACCAGTCTTGTGAGGCTGCTCTAGGCACCCTCATGTTCTAACACAGGGGGGGCTTGCTGGGTTTGGATTTGCATAACGCACTGGGAGAGGGACATGGTGTGCAGATCCAGATCCATGTCAACATCAGGGCAGAAACATTTCCTACTGAATTTGCTTTTGAAGAGAAAAGGTTGATCACATAAGAGAAACAAGGTAACTCTCAAGAGACTCTAGCCTATATACACCCCTTCCTTTAGATTCAGTACTGAGCGAAGACCACAATTCCAAGTTGACAACGAGAGACTCAGGATCCACCCTGTGCCGAGTCTCTTAAGTCCCAGCTTCTTCCATAAGGAGTAGGAACGTTCAGCAACTCGCAGGATTTAATCCATGAGTGCTGATAATGCTCAACCCTTCCAAGGTCAGGTTTTGCACAGGGATTTAACCTAGTTGCCTAAAGGTCTAGCTGTCTGTTGTAGTCATTTGACACTGAATGTAAGAGAGGCAAATAAAATAGATGATGTTCTGGCATTCTTACAGGAACCTGCATGATGTCCTCTTTTTAATAATTTCTTTTTTGGAAACAATCTTTTAATCACTAACACTACTTTTTCTCATTCAAGTATAAATGAAGTACAATGAGAACATTAACAGTCTTCATTCTTTTCAGTAAAGATTAATTTAATTATGCTAATTTTTACAATGGAGAATATGCTCAAGTAATTAATTTGAACATGTTTCAGTCTCTAGTCTTTTTCAGTGTTACACATGCTGATGCAGAGTCACATAATTGGTCACTGTGCCATCTGTAAAATGTTTTAGTCACACCATCACAGCTACTTCGGTAATTGGCTTATCAGACATTATTAATTTTAACACTACGTATGACATGCTCTTAAGCACTGTGTCTAGAAAAATCTGATTAAGTTTTATAAGACACCTACAAAAATGGGGATAGGGGGAAGAAAGACATATTTCCTTTGTGCATACACAAAGTCAAAGAGACTTTGTTAGGAGATTGCCTGGACAAAACACCGACAGAACATGAATGAGATTTTTTAAATTTATTTCTTTTTAATGTATGTTTCTAGATACAAAAGAACTTACTTCCTCTCTCAGATACTATCATCTTATACAGACAGACAATTCACGGTCAAGAAACCCGAGCCAAACATTCTCCCACCCATACCAAGCCCTGATCGGGAAAGGACTCTGGCCTTCTGGCATCCACCTGCAGCCAGAATGTGCACACACAGTTCTTGGGACAAGTTGTGATATTCCCATGAAGATTTTGCATCTGGAATGGCCAGTGCTTTGATACCATGATGAGGAATCATGGTATCCATGGTAATCATGGTAAAGCATGAGTCACTGTGACAAAGCAAGAGCGTCACATTAGGGCTGTTTGAAAGGAGAGCAGAAAGCTGCCTGCAGCGACTGAACACTGCCCTTTGGGACACCTTCTCTTGCTGTTACCTCTCAGCCTCTTCCCAGGATGCTCTGCACAATTTTGCGTGCAGCTTGTCCTTTCCTCTAAGCAGAGGACCTTCTCTCAACTCAGAAGTTTGGGGGTTCTTGTCACTTGATTTAGAACCTCAGCAGCACCGTAGCTTTTGGTAGTGAGATATACCTGACACTGCTTCTCAAAATTTACTGGCTGACATTGTCTAAAATGATGCTGCCAAGAACGCTGGTGGCTTACCAGACTTTGAAGTGACCAAAGATGTACTTCTCAGAGTAAAAAACCCTTCCTCTGAACTCCAGTACTAAAAATAGTTTATGCTAATACTCATTTACCCTCTGCCATCGGATTTTTAGACTTTTTTTTTTTTAGGCTAGATTTAAAACTTTTAGAAATTGTTTGAAATAAGAGGCAGACCACCAAGTTCATTTATGTACCTGTTAAGATCAACATGCTTGTAGAGTTCTAAGGCTTTACCGAAGTATTTCTTCTGAGAATTAAGGACCTGAAGCGTGGCTGCACAAGTACCATGTTTATCCCACTCATGTTTCCTGTAGGAAGAAAGCAAAATTTAAGTTTTAAAAAACATTATTTGTAGATATACGTGCTGAACAAGCTAGCCAATATACTTAAATCAAGTATCTGAAAGGCTACATATGTGAAGCAGGACACTGCACTCAAAAACTACTGCACACGCAAAAAGCAAAACCAAGAAAGATCACTCTCACACCATTTCAGTTACAGCAACATCTACATATTTTTTTTAGTAGAATTATTTACCAAGATATTTTGGACCTATCAGGAGAGTAAGAAAGAAGCCAAAGAAGTGCCTCATTATGGTTTGTAACAGCGGACTAAAAATATTCTTTCAGACAATAAGTCATATTAAAATATATAAATGAGCTGGCATTAACATTGGCAGCTGTAAGAGAAGATTTTTCAAATTAATGAAAGAGCTGTAGAATTCGCCTAG
>JAOXJK010000023.1:47504083-47515931 GCA_025774025.1 Xenus cinereus | reverse complement strand
AATTAATATTTTTAAGCTTTGTGTAAGTAAGTCTTTTATGTTAAATGCACTTTCAAAGCACTAAAAATTTTTCAGAAGAGACTAATCCTTATTTTGGGTGGAACAGTGAAACTACACAAGTTGCGAAGACAAGACTCTTGCCTCAATTTTTACTTTGGCTTGTGGCAGTACTTTCATAGGTCTGCTCAAGTCTTGTTTCTGTTCCACCATCAAGTCTTCTAATACCAAGGAACAAGTTGCAAAGGAAAGCAATCCTGCAACTTCATGTCAGGCAAAATCAAATAGGACAAAAAAATGGGGCAAAGCCCAAAATATATTTCTATAAATTCTAAAGTATATTGAAAGACCGCACAGTATAATCTTTAACAAGACCACCTGTGGTTCTGGGCGCATTGTGTCTTTTTTTCTTCTTTCTTTTCAAACTTTCATGAGCTACTGGCATTAAATAGATATCAATTCAGCAGATGTACACAAAAAGTTATCTAATCACAAACTCATGCCACCACCACAGCATTCCCTGACCTTATGATGCCTTAAGTACCTCATAGAAAAGCAGAGAAGCACAAGGACAACTATGAAAGCCTGCCTTTGAATAGACCATTCATATTAAAAACTTCAGATTTTACTTACAGAATTAAAACACTTGAAAAGAAATTGTGTTTGTATCTAGAGAAATTCGTACACTACTTCTGAACAGAGAACTGTGTGCCACAAGCAACTGTGGGATCAAGAGACTTGAGGCAGGGAACAAGATGCATTACTAGGTTTTTCACAATATATTCTCAAATTCAGCCTTGTAGAGAGTTCTCATCCTGGCAAAAACGCTCAACTACGTGTCAAGTGAATTGTTTACTTGCTGGAGGAGACCACTTTACATGGGCCAAAGAGCATATTTCATGATAAGGGATTTGAAATTAGTGATGAGAAAAGAGACCACAATTTTAAAGAAAACGGAGGCTTTTTTAGGGGTAAATTTAGCAAGACATATTAAGCATTTAGCTTGGACCAGAAGCAGATAATAGTCAAATCCAAAGTGCTACTGGAACAGCAGTAAGCTGGAGGCAAGGCTTTGTATGTAGGACGACAGTTTTTCTTCAGCGAATATACGCGTACCTGTGGGTAAAAGTAACAGCAAAGTCTTGTGTCTGCCTTTTGAAGGCTTTCAGTAGCACTTGAATTTAAGTGTCCTCCTGTTTCCAGAAAGAAGGCAGAAATAAAGGGCCAAAGATCTGATGGTGCGCAAGATGCGTCTCATTGCTAACATGGATCTGCTACTGGAGCGCTTTCAGTCCAGTTTGCACTGATCACAGAGCCCAGGCAATGGAGCTGTGGGGATGCCAAGTGAAAACACACAGAGTTACCCACAGTCAGTGCCCATGCAGCATCAGCTGCAGCAAGCCAAGAATACACCGGGCCCAAGCATTTTAATCAGTCCTGTGGGCCTCCAGAATGAAGAGCTCCTTTAGAGCCACTACAAAACAATTACTGAAACTTTAAGATGACACTCCTGAGAGCGTTACTTTATTTCGCAGCACAGCCATGTGAAAAAAAAAAATAATAATGATGCAGGTACAGCTAATTCTGACCATTCAGCACAGGCATATGAAGTTTCACCTTCACCTGTTCCATTTAAATGCAAACTGAAGCAGCTAGGAAATGAAGGGCTTGTAGGTACCAGAGAATAACATAAAGCAATTTGTTTAGAAATCAAAAGAATTAATGTCTCAATGTTACTCTCCGAGACACATTAACCTTCACCTAGACCACGGTAAGACAAAGTAATTCTACTTGAGCCTCAGCTCACAGCTGGGAGGCATGTGGACACAAAACATAGCTGCCTGTATTCATGAAGGCCATCCATCCTTCTGAACCTCTCGTACCCATGAAGAGGCAGCAGCCAGCTGCCAAGAACTTTGCTGAACATTTTTTCCTCCTTGTAGGACACAAGCACTTTGGCAGGTACAGAGGAGCAGGGCTTACAGAACTAGACTGGGCCCCACTATATAACTTGCCCTTCTCCACCATTTTTTCTATGGTGCTGCTAAAAATAAATGCTACCTCAAAGCTAAGGCCTACAAATGAAGTCTTAGGGGGCTGCGGAAATGCAAAGGGATGAAATCGGTACAACTCAGCAGTGTGGGAAATAAACAACCTCAAAGAGATTTTGCTTCATGTTATGTACAACAGAGTTAGTTCCCCCAAGCACAAAGTCACACAGATGTGTGTGACAAAGTCAGGAGCATATCAGGTGGGTCCAATGATTACAGAGACCACCCAGCTCGAGGACTGGCTCATCATTAGGGTAGGAACAAAGAAGGTCTGTAAAGCACAGCTGCAAGTGCTGCCCACAAAATATAGAAGGTTAGGGATACCTAATCACCTAAACACCAATTCCTTATTCTGTATCATGCATATAGACTGATCCTGAAGGGAATTCTCTTGGACTAGAAATTTTTATTAGGTCCAAAAAATTAACTACTACAAAAGGGATGGTCTCGGTTAATAAATTTTGAGATACAAAGTACAAATACCCCTTTGTTCTGTATTAAGGCATTCTATCCTGTCCAATTCAAACTCTTGAGAAGCAATTATCAGTTCATAAGTTAAGGTGAACAGAGACGTGCAACTACCTTTACAGAAGCACCTGCAGCCATCCTAAAATTGCCAGGAAGATTCCTTACCTCCCCGTTTAAGGCAGGGCGACAGTTAGAGGTAAAGCCAGGAAGAAACATCGTACAAAATTACAGCAGTGGTGGAAAAGCCCTGATGTGATATGCTAAGATATACAATACCTATCTTGCTTGTCACTGCTCACGCTCCTTAGGCAATTAAGATGCCTTTAGTCTACAACAATGAAAACTGCAAATAGCCAGTTTTACTTTCAGATTCTCTCTGCTGTATTGGGATTTTTACACTGTAAAGATTTTTATTTTTTTAAATTTTGAAGTAAATACAGTATTTTAAATGACATGTACAACAGGATCTTACTGGCTTTCAGCTGACTTAAAAGCTTGCATTTACAAAATCTGCAATTAGAACTGCCAATTACAGTGCACTTGTCACCTTACTGAAAGGGACTGAATTTCTCTGTCAATCAAAATATTGGTTACAGTGTTATAACCTGACCTTTGTATTGCTTCGATGGTATTTCTGATTATATTTCCAGGTATTGAAATAAGTGCTATTTGCTAGCCTTGAACTGAAAGGGAAAAGTTTTTGATTGTATCTGTTCATACCCGCTGCCTACCAAAATATCGCTGTTAGGAAAATACGGACTGGTATGCACCTGTCTTTATGAACAGGCATGTGGTCAGGGCATGGCAGGTGACAGATTTAAGACACATTTTTCTTACTCTTACTCCAGGACCATTTTAAGGTGGCATAAACCTGTGCCACCACAGAAAGAAGCAATCACGCTCTCCCTGGCACAGTGCAAGAACAGGGGAGTGGAGAGCAAAAATAGTGACACCATCACTTTTGACAGTTACAAGTTTAGGTTGCCATAAAGACACTCGTGGAACCAGTTTGAGGCTTTGAGGACAACTGCCTTCTGTAAAGCAAGGACAGGACTAAGAGACGTATGTTCCTTTTGAAGCTTTTTCCTACTGACACATGGAGGAAAGAGTCATGCAATCTGAAGGAAAAACTTATGGGCACTTATGGTTGAGATGGCTTTAAATGCTGCTGCCTCTAGCTCTGTGCTCTGCTTCTTATCTGATGTCACTGCTTTCACTGTAGATCTGGAAGAACAAATTGCATACCCGTATGCTGGCTGACACAGCTCATGGCTCAACAAATTAACTGATGTTAGTTTAAAATAATCCCCTCGAACTGAAGCCTGTGCAAACTCAAATAGCACCCGTACGGCTCTTTGGTCCAAGTGTCCTATTACTCAGAGACAAAGAGAAACATGGGGAAGAAGGAAATCAGTACTGTTGTCAGGAGAGATCAAAATCTCCTTCTCTCTTCCCATGAGACAAGCAGGTCCATCTCTGAATAAATTCCCAGATCTGATCTTAGGCTGCTAGGAAAATAAGTAAAAAGTGAGAATTCTATAGAGAAGTGGCTAGGATGATCCAAAGCATCCTATTTTCCCATTTCCTCCTCAGTGAGAAAGCCCAAAAGGACAGGTCTCTCAAAGCCAGCAACACAGTGAAGCTAGCTAGGAGAAGAGGCCTGGAATCCGCTCTTGCAGCTAGCTGTGACATCCCAGGAGTGCTACTGCTATTCACATTTAATGTGTCAACAGCTGCTGCTTCTCTTCCCTAGGGGCGAAGGGAGGAAACAGAGTCTCTCTCTCTCTCACCAAGTTTCATTTCTCCAAAAGCTCTGCCATAGCCCTGTCTTCAGCAGCTGCATTTTGCAGGTGCTCTGACAAGAAACCAGATTTATTTCATAAATGAGACGCACTGCTTTTGTTGGCCTCCTGGACACTGCTTTTCATGCACAACATCTCACCTTAAGAATTACTAACAGACAGATTTTTTTTAATAAAATAATGTCCAAAATACTTTTAAGATTTATTTTATACTCACCAGAACTGGGTGCGATTCAGAGATGAATGAAGCACATCAGGCCAATAGTGTCTCATGTCTGACAGAAGATCCTAAAAATATTACAATTCATAAATGCACTTAGAGTGTTGAAAAGCTATTTCTTACACAATCTACATACATTGATACATTTTCTAAAACTGAAGTCTCATCTTTCAACATCCCCAACTGAAACATTTACTCACAAAAAAAGAAAAGGACTATGTCCCCAATATTCTTAAAATGTTGTTGTTGGAGGTAACAGGTAGGTGCGAGTACCTAAATATCTGAATATACTAATAATATACTAAATATACAAATATTAGTATATTTGCCTCAAAGCAAAACTTTCCTTCAGCTGTCCCTGCAGAAGTTGTTCAGTCATGCAGCTTTTCACATTTGTTGGCTCAAGCCTCTGATCCCCATCTGAACAAAATATGGATTTTTAAATTTTTTTTTAAACTACAAAAAGAATTAAAAAGGACTAATTCTCTGGGAGGAAACACATAGGAAAACGTACTCTGAATTCTTAACTTCTGTGTTCTGTCTTTGCAATAGAAAATAGAAGAAAGAACACGGACTGACCATAACCTCTTTTTCGCAGATACTTTTTGCCACTGATCCACTGCCTATGTTCTTCAGGTTATTGTTATTTTTAAGGAGGGTGTAACATTTTGCATGTCTACAAAATCAAGCAGGAACAGCTGCTAGTGATCACAAGCACTGCAACTTCAACTAGCAGCACCAGAAGCACCTAATGAATTTCTGGAGTCCTTAAAAGAACACACCTTTGAGCAAACATTATGACTGATAATGTTACAAGCTACAGATTTTGGATATAGGATGTGCAAAAGTAATTGTACTCAGCTCTGCTTGGTATAACTGTTTTTATCTTAAATAAATACCTTAATCTCGGTGACATTGAAATGCCACGTCCTATTGCAGTCTTCATTTTTGTCAGGCCTAGGGAAGCAAAGGAAAAGTGAGAAAAAATGTCTCCTAACTCACTAATGGTAATTAATAGCATTTATTCTATACTGACAGCCTGAATTTTAAATATGCAAGATTAAAGCTAGAGACTTTATTTTAAAACACAAGTGACCCAATAACAACAGTATTTTAGAAGTAAAAATTCAAGACGTTAATTATGGCCAAAACATTTCCCATGCAGAGGCTCTTCATTAGGCCCTCCAGCCCCTCTCACTCTGTGTAAAAGACATACAGGGGGAGTAAATTATATGGAAAGGTCTTGCACGTGATGTCACTAGTGACACTGACCTCCTCAACCACTGCACCAAGCGATTATTCTGCAAGTATCACCAAGACACTAACTAGAAATCTAGACACAAAGCTGTTCACCTTTCCAGGCCACACAGCTTAAACTCCTGTTCTGAATTATTTCCCTGTATTTGTCAGGAAAACCTTTGAATTGCAGCCATTAGCACCAACTCCAGTGAGTTGATTCCTTTGGAGTAAATTAGTTTTTCCTGTACTTTTGCAATATTTGTGCTAAGTTAAGGTACTTAAAACCACAAGCAGTCACAAGACATTAAGAAATTCTGTGTACTCAGAAAGTGAGGTAAAAAAAAAAAAAAAAAAAGAGGGGAAAACTCTACTTCCCTTTCTGTTTGAGAACATCACTTACTTTACAAAGAAATGTATAAATACAATGCTCATGGGGCAAGACGATTTCAGGAGCTCAGTGAGTCATAAGATACAGAAGTATATTTCAGATTTGTATCAAACCATAGGGTTTTTATTTCCAAAAAAATAAACAAACTTGTTTCAAGGAATCATAAAAACAGATAGACAAAGCCCTAAAAAAAAAAAAACCCACTAAATATCCTGGTACAAAACTTGATTTTTCCTTTCCAGACTGAAATAAAAACACTCTGTGATCATACCACAGTCCATGGATTGTCCAGTACTCTGGAGGGTCTTGACAATCATTAGCACTCATCTGTGGAAAACAAAAATACAGAATATTTGTTCTATGTGTCCAAGAATAATGGTGCAGAGGAAAAATATAGAAGTTCAGCCACTGGTGGTCCAAGGCTCTAGTGAGACATGAGAACTTTTGCTCGCCCAATCAGGAACTGGTGAACTCCAGTTACTTGAAGCTGTCACGGATCACGTGCCTCTTGGCACACACCAACTGGCATTAAAATTAAGCAGATCAAGTGAAGATCAGAGGGCATCCTGAACAGGCAATGTAAAAACATGACAAAGGACAGGTTTTGAGGTTATAGAGAATGGCATGATCTGTGCTATATGTATAGAGCTAAATATGCATTTATTGTATGCCAGGTGGCAACTCTGTATTTTCCTCATCATCAGATCTTTTCAAGGAGTGCAGAACTATTAAAATGAAAAACATCAACATACACTGTAATATTAGACAACCATGCAACCATCTTTAAGAGCCCAGAAGTAGTTCTGCTGTTGTATTAAAAGGGAAAAATACAAAGAAGAGATGAAGTATGTTGCTTATTCCAAGTAAGATGGTTAGAACATATGTTTTAAATATTTTGACTTGAGGGACAAGAAAATGGAGAGAAGAGAAATTACTATATACGTTTCTACACAAAAAACCCCACAAACAAACAAACAAAAGAACACCCAGTCGAAACTTTTGATAGTGCAGGAGAAATAGCCTACACATTAATTATTGTTTAGAGCACAGTACATATTCCTGAACGAAACCAAAAAAATCCATCTTCACACATCACAGAATACCATTACTGTATTTTCCCTGATTATTCTGCTTAGTTTTCATGGCTCTTTTTAGTAAACACTTTTTCCATTAAATAACAACCTCCTCAACTTCTTCTCCATAATAATAGCTTTCCTTTTTGGCTCTGCATCCTGCCTTAATTATGTGGTGCCAAAGCAAAAGCAGAGCGTAGAGAAGAGCAGAGAGAAGCCTGTAATCTTACTAATTGCCTTCCACATGCCACAGGCCAGTGGCAGCAAAACTGCAAGCTCTGCAAGACTTTCTTGTTCTGTGCCCATTTCCTTCTTCTCTTCTCTTGCCACCGATAACAGAAGCAATTAAACCCAGCAACAGCTTGTTTTCCTGAAAGGAATGTTGTCAAAAAACACACACTGCAAATGCCTAAACAACACGGCTCCTGTCATGACACAAGCTTTATGGAGCTGAAAGAATTCAGCCACCCAGTCCCAAATACAGCACATTAATAGCCAGCAGCTAATGCATCACCCCCCGAAAAACGACCCACCAGCAAACCAGCTGCTCAACCAAGGGCAGCAACAAGAACAGTACAATTGTGCTCCTTATCCAGTCTTTAACTGCAGCTCTCAGGCAGGCTAAAGGAAAACCCAGAGTATTTTAAATTTCAAACCAGTTCTCCCCTATCGCGGCACTAACCTTATTAAGCAGTTTCTTCTACACAGTTTTGTCAGGCTCTCGGTGTTACACTCCGCTGGCAGAACTGCGAGGCCAATGCAACCTACAACGCGTTAGTTCACGCTTTGCATACTCTGGCCAGCTTCATTCATCCTCCTTTTTAATTCTAGTCACTGTATTTTCCCAATGTTCATTTTAAACAATATCATAAAATGAGCATCTAAACCAGACCTTATTCACAGAGAAGCTGAAGGCACTGATTAAGAGTTAAGTTACACTAGCATTTAGGAAAAAACTTCCTTTTGTTCCAAAAAAGCATCTGGCAAAAGCTGGACTCACTTTGACATACCTGGCTTAATATACAGACAAAGAAATAAAGGTATCCCTTATCTAAGGAGCTTTTGATCTAATGCTAGATCATAATAATATACTACCGTCACCTTAGCCACTTTAGTTATTTCCATATAGTGCAACTACTTCTATTTTTACCAAAAAAAAGAAAAAAATGTTTCTATTCTTCCTTTAAGCCTTTGCTATAACATTATTGCCAAATCTGAAATTAGTAAAACCTTTTATCTCATATATTAAAAAAAGAAAATTCATCTGTTGCTTAACACTACATTCACATTTGAATTCAAACTGTTCTTTTCACCAGCCTCTTCTGTTGTCCTTTCTTTGATTCTTTCATTTGACCAGCACACATGTGCAGTGAAAGGCAGATCACTGCAGGGTTTCGTACCCATTTCTTCATCATCCTTCCCTTTCTCAATAGAGGAGGAACTAAATAGCCTACAAACTTGCACTGGATTTTCCCCATTTCACAAGGAAACACCCACAGAAGATTTTCTCTTTTTGCAATCTCCAAGATGCAAAAGGTACAATAATATTTTTTTTTCTTTTTAAGTTCTTAAATTAAAAATCTTCACAACTCCATGAAAAGAGAGGGAGAAAGTCCCTCTTCTTGCCCTTGAGTTGCTCCTATTTCTACTGAGCAGGATTCACATTAATTTGTGACCATAAAGTTTAAATGACATAAATTAGCCACATGAAAGTCAGTAAATTGCACCATAAGAAAACATTAAATTCATAGTCACTTGAGGTCTGTGAATTTATCTTGGATATCTTTGTAGAAGACAGTCATTTTAGGTCAGTTATATGGTACTGGAATTTCTAAACGCACGATGAGGGACTCTTCCTCCTTCACCCTCTCACTGCAGCCGTCAGTAGTTGAGTCCTGGGGTTATTATTGCTTCTGTGAAACTCACTATTTTATTTTAATAGGTTAGTTTAGAAGATATGATTACCAAACACTTGGTTTCCACTACATTTTAAAAAGGGCCTTTCAGGCCTTCAAAAGCCTGAAAAGCTTTTTGAACACGGATGTGCGAAACATGTAGGAATTAAGATTTTGGTCATCCACAGACATTAAGAACACAGTACGCAGCAAAGTAGTCTATAATCAGGTTCCTTTATATAGGAAGCATAAGCTAATAAGTACTTGCATAAAGTAGCATCTCAAAGGATTTTTACATAAACGATATAATGAGTTTTTCAGTTTCCTTCATCCAGCTATTTTTCCTTTCAACGTTATGTCAACAGCTTTAAACTGAAGAATGACATGAAAAACATTTCCTCCCTGAAATAACATAGCAATCGTATATAAAAACCCTGAACATACAGGAGAACCTACATACTTAAAAAACCCCCACAGCTGAATTTGGGAACTCCTCTTACATTAATGTCAGCAAAAATAAAGCTGTTACAGAAGTACAGTTGAGATTCTGTTTCTTCATATGACTCAGTGATGTGAAACTAGGCAAAAGGCCACTTTATATAGTTTTAATTTCACTTTTTCTTCACTCCTTTGAAATGCTTCTGTCCCCCTCTTACTACAGAAGATCATAACAAATCAACAAAGTGTAAGAAAGCCTACATTTTCTGATGTTTAATATCTTCAATTATTCATTACAATTTCATTGTAAATTTATAAAGGTTATTTGTAAATTCACCAATAGCACTATCCTGGAATTAAGAGTAGTAGACAGCATGAACGTACAGTGGAAAAAACAGTTGTTAGGGGGTTTTTTGTTTGGTTGGTTTGTGGGGGGTTTTTTTGTTTGTTTTTTTAATTTTTGTAATTGTTTGCATCTCATTCACATAAGTAAGAGTTTGCACTGCTACTGACTCTGAACACTCATTTATGCCCATTGCTACAAACACCTGAACACCAACGTCTCTGCTTGGAGTCAATAACAGTGATGTTTACTCAACAGGAAATTAGACAGAAATTGCATCAAATCTGCCCTTATTCTCCCTCAAAAGCAGGCAAACAAACAAGAAACAGAACAGCAGACACGCTTTGGTGTCAGTTAGTCATGCACGTATGAGTTTTACTATTGATACTCCCCCTTCCACATTTAACTAATACGAAGTACATCTACTTTTCCCCAGAAACCTAAGCAGTATGTGAATTTGGCTGCTACTACTTTTATCGTATTTCCAGAAATAGGAATGAGAAATTAAAAAGTACCCAAAGCACACAAAAAAAGAAAAAAGAGAGACTAAAACCGTAATAAATAAACCTAAGTCTTGCAGCATTGGAACCTTTTTGGCTTCAGAGACACTTCCCAAAACTGCTGAAGCTTCTCTATTATACACAGGATTCTTCATCTGTGTGTCAGTACATCTGATCACATCTTCCATTTTGAAGTATAGCATATTTTTAACTTAACTGTGTGAGAAAATGCCTTCAAGTATTTCCCATATAGGAAAAACATTCTACTTATCAGATGGCAGTAGGTATTTGATAGCAAAAGGGACATAAGTAGTACACCTCTTAGTTGTGCTTTTGACAGACTATGTGGAAGGTTGGGATCATTTTTGGTTCCTACCCCTCAAATGCAGAAATACTCAGAGCTTCATAGCTCTCCTTTCCCTGACTGAATTCGATGACTGATTAAAACAGTGGAGCCAACATTACAAAGCTAAAAGTTGTGCAGCAGGCAGTTCAAGTACTCAGCTGCTGTCTTCAGTCAGACAAGGCAAGAAAATCTCCTTACAGAGTCTGGTGAAAGCCTAGGATTAATTTTGCAACTAACAAAACATCAAAAAATACGTAACAAGTGATTAAGTCTAAGTGTACAGTATGTCCTATACTGACTACTGTATCTGTAACATATCACAATCCTGTCTTGTTTACTACTGCTCTGGAGTGCAGGGGAAGTAGCAAAAGTTGCACCAAGATCAGGGAATAAGCAAGATACTGATGGGCTTTGTTCATTCTGTTTTCAAACGTTTATTGTCCAAGGCTACCTTTGTCAGAATAAAAGAACAAGAAGTCTCACCTTACATACGGTCACTGGCCAGTGATGAGCAAGATACAGCTTTTTCCAGGCATGAGGGTGGCTGCCCCTGGAGAAAGACAGACAAATCTATTTTTCCTCAAGGATTTTAAAAAGAGCAATGCCTTCAGCCAGCAGCACAACACTTACTAATATAATTCATTGATTTTAGAGCTGGTTGCTTTTACAGCTTCTGTTGCAATATTTGAGAACTCCAAACAAATACAGCAAGGCCAAACTGAAAAATCACGTAGAAACAACACATTTAGAAACCTGCTAATACCCCTCCATTGTTAAACAAATTCCATTCCTGGTATCCTATCTCCATATGCTTTTCATTTCTTAAATATGGAAAAAACATGTTGTTCTGTTTTATATTTAGGAGAGTGCTTGCTGGAAAGCTTTTACAACAATAATTAAAACAAAAAAAAAAATCTTTGTTTAGGGTGTTAAGAATCTTCTACTTCTTGATGGGTATAATGACTGAAAAGAAAGCATATAACATCCTTGGAACTGCAACTACTCTTTTAAAAAAAGAAAGACTACAAACTAGTGCGAGCAATGTAATTGACCCTGCAGGAGATGCAATTTGATCTTGCTAGTGTTTC
>JAOXJK010000023.1:47464389-47495410 GCA_025774025.1 Xenus cinereus | reverse complement strand
CCCCGGCCGCCCAGCGCTGTTTTTGCTTTCCTACCTTAATAAATATTTAGTGAATCTATTTCGGACTTAGTCTTTTTATTTTAAACTATAACACTCCTCACCGCTGGGGTGAAGTTGCTTGACCCCTAACGCCATGTCAGTGCCCCTGCCCTCCCGCTTGAGGGAACGAACACGGCGCATCCGTAGCCGCCGGTGCGGGACAGGGCGGGTTGCCTCAGCGTTCCAGCGCGGCGGGAAGCACCAGAACGGGAGGGAGGGAAGGGCGGGCTGAGGAGCAGCTTGCGCGGGTAGCGGCACCGCCGAAGGCGACCGGCCGCGCGGTTCAGCCGTTAACGCCATCCCCCGCTTTAAACTTCCCGCCCGGCGGCCGCCCTGCCTGTTCGCCGCCGCAGTTTCCAGGCGCCGCGGGCGGCGGACGCGCCCGGTGGCCGCCGCCTCTCTGTGTCCCCTTTCGGGCCGGTGCCGAGGGCGGCCGCCGTTCCGCCGCGCCTCCCTTCCTCGGCTCCGCCGCTGGGTTGGTGCCTCCGCCGGCAGCGGAGGCGAATCTGCCGGGCTCGTCCTGCCGCTAGCGCAGTTTGGGCGGTTGTCAGGGAGAAACAAGATGGCGGCCGCAGCCACGGAGGAGGACACGGAGCTGCGGGACCTGCTGGTGCAGACGCTGGAGAGCAGCGGGGTGCTCAATAAGATTAAGGTGGGGGGGAAGGAGAGCCTCTCGTCCGCCCAGGCCTCGCCCAGCGGGGAGGGGGCAGCGCTGGCTGGCGCCAGCGGCGGTTAACGGCCCCGCGGAGCGCGGAGGGGAGCCGAGGCTTCACGGGCTTCGCCCCCTCTCGCTGCCGCTTCCAGCCGGTGTTCCCGACTGGGGCCCTCCCCTGGCGTCACGGCCTGGCGGTGGCGCCGTCTTTCCCCGTGGTGCTCCCCGGGCCCGGGGCTCGGCGGGACGCCGGGTCCAGCGCCTGCCTTGCGCGGTAGAACGGGCGGGAGGCGGAGGGCAGGGCCCGAGGCCTGAGCGCCGCATGGGGTCTGCCCGGCGGCGGCGGGAGCTGCCGTGTCGGCCAGGCGGGGAGAGGGAGGGCAGCCCCGGGCCGCCGCAGGGAGCCCGGCCCTGCCGTTTCTCTCCTCCCACGATACCGTGTTGCCGCAGGAGCTTTCTTGCTGCTGCCAGACCTGCTGGAAACGTTCGGCCGCCGGGCGGTGTGGGACAAGGTGGACAGAGTTTCTCTCTGCTTCGATATGAAAAGCCCCCGTTGAGAATTCCAAGGGGGAATTCTTGAGGGTCGCCGTGTAAACGTTGTTCTGCTTCAGGCGTGTCTTGGAGGCTTGCTAAACCTGGAAACTCTGGAGATGCTGCCTGCCAACGGGGAACAAATAATGCTATGTTAAGAAAATGTACGAAAGATAGTATAGCTATTTCCAAGCCTGTGGTGTGGCCTGAGCTTGTGTATGAAAATTGTTTCCATGGGCTCTTGTTCAAGTTAGAAGCTTCCAGCGATATCTGTTGTGTATAGCAGAGAGCCATACAGGTATGGAAGCATAAAAACTGCTGGATTCCCTTCCAAGCAAGAGGAGAAATGAAGTTTGGATTTCAGATCAAGGATGGTGGTGCTTGTCCACAGTGTACTATTTTAAGCATCCAAGAGGTGGTTGATCATCGTTGATGTTTCAGGAACAGTTCAATAACTCAAGTGGTTAATTGAAGTGAGAGTATCTTTGTGTGTGTACTTTGAAGTCTACTAGATTTTGGGCTTTGTCATATTTTTCAACAAAACAGTATTATTAAAAATATGGTGTTCATGTATTTCGAGTGGATAATTCTTATTTAAATTCCATAAGTAGATGAACATTCTAGCTCACGTAACTATATTTTGAGTAGGGAGACCTTTTTCTAGTTAAGCCTTTTGGGCCATCTGTTAACTTCTCATGCAGTGTCAACCAATAAAAGTATGGTGATAATAAAACGATATTTTAAAAAAATCACAAGCCAATTAGTTCGTATTGAACGCGAGCTGTAGTTTCTTAATTCCTGCCTTTGTGTAGTATGCAAGCTTTTGTACTATGGCTGCCAGTTCGTTGAGTTTTGTGTAAATATATTTATTGCAACTTTCACCATTCTATAATGCTAGAAGCGTGTAGCAGCCAATATGGAGTGAGGTAGCACCTTATTAGCAAATAACTTACAAAAATACAAACTGCATCCTACTTAATGGGTCATACCTCTCTAATACTAGGAGTTATTGTGTAGTAGTTGGTATGATTATGGTTAAAGCTGCTCATTTGAGGAACTCATGGTGGTTTTTTCTTAGCTGTAAATCTTAATTGGCACGTAACTGTTAATTGATAGTATTAATGACTTAACAGAATTTGTTCTGCAAGTACCTGGCAAAAAACTCCCATCTTCCAGAAGAATTAAGGTTGAACAAGTCTTCTTAAATCATCATCTTTTAATTGAAATTAGATTATACCATGCATTAAAAAAAAAATAATTGCCATCATCCTTTCATTTAAAAAATCAAACATAGTTGTGATCAATAGTGTATTTAGAGTATTTAATGAAGTCCTATTGTCAAAATTGGAGTATGCGTAAATATATTTGCCACTTGCAATTGAAAATTTCCTGTCTTTAAGCTGCAGTATGTGTGTATATATAAAAAAAATAGAGATATATATAATTTCTTAATCATGGGTATTAATCTGATGCATAAAACTGCTTCCTAATGAATTCTGTTAACATACAGAATATAAGTGTGAGTATTTGTGCTTTAATGAAAACCACTGATACTGTGTGATGCATGCTGTACAAATAGAGATGTTCTTCTGTCTTGAAGAGAATGTAACCTTTCTTTCTCCTAGGGAAGCTGTTACCATCAGAACAAGAAGAGCCATTATGCTTTTTACCGTGTTCCTTTGTTATCCTATTTTCTTTTGGTTTGTATCATTTAAGTTTGGTATCATTTGGTTTGTATCAGTTAAGTGCCACCTGAATTTTGCATCTTCTCTGGAACTTGCTGTTGCTACAAATATGAGGGAGGTTAACATCGCTAATATCATATGACTAGCAATGCTTTTGGCCAGCTGATAGTGGTCCTACTGATTTCTTGCTAATTTTGTTCAAAACATAGACAAGTGAGGTACAGGCAAATAATGTATTGTTAGATAGAATAAAAATACTGTTTTTAAAATGTGAAATACTGTTGTTAAAATATCAGAAAGCTCACTTCTTGGAATCAAGGAGAATCATTAATTTTCTTATGTAATGTCTATTTCCTCTTTTTTTGTAAGTTAAGTAAAATACAACCATTTATAATGATTTCAGTTTAACTAACTGAAACTCAACATTTAAATGTCAGTATGGTCCTCTAAACATCATGGCTGTATCCTACTTTTAGGAACATGAGAATGAGAACTGCTTGTGGCAGGCAGAGTGAGCACGTGATAGATAGACACTGCATCTTACTTGTCAACATCTGGCTCTATTGGCATAACCCTGTTTTACTGAAGACTTAGGAAAGATATGGGTGGGGAAGTTGAGTATCAAGCTTTGGTCTGCTTTACTGCTAGACTGTGAGTAAAACTCTTCAAAATGTATTTGGTTTATGTTGAAAACTGCTGGCAGAATGAGGCAGTGGGGAATAGGGGGATGGCAAAAGCAGATTATAAACAAGGTATGGAACACGGATGGGGCTGGTGCCAAGGGGTGCTAGGGCAAAGTGAAATGACAAGCGTTTACTTTTTTTTTTTTAAAAGGGGGAAGGGGAGAAGAACACTGCATAAATGGCTTCATCTTTGCTGTTATGTAAGCCTCCAGATCTGCTGGTGGGAGCAAATTGCTGTGACTATACCTGATGATGGTGCTCTCAGTCTCTGGTGTTCAAATTATCTGTGACTTGTCTTAGGTCCTGTATGACACTGTCCATCCTAATATGTAGGATGAGTCACCTCCTTATATTGGGGTGACTTTTCCTTTGGCCTCAGCTTTGCTATTGTTGCTTTTTACTTTCTTCTTCATGAACTTGAGAATTACTGTTTTAACCTCACACAGACTTGAGTGTATGGTTCCATGTCTAAATGTATTGAGGTGATGTTTTGAGGATATCTTGCTATGATCTGAGCAGTACCCACCTTAAAGAGGGAAGGTCAGTGTGCTGGAATGTTGTAAACCTTGTAGAGATAGTACAGGAGTGCTTAACTTCAGACTTACTGTGATGCTCGCAGGACTGAAGGACCATTTGGAGGGCTGCTTGTTATGGAAAGGCTGTAGGGTGGTATTCTAGATGATGCAGGTAAGCCAAAGGGGAATGTAATAAATACTAGCGGCATTATCTTCTGGTGAACTTAAGGATATTAATTGGGCACTAATGAAAATAAAAGTGAACCTGCTATTAATGGGGAATGGCAACATCTGGGAGAAACTGACGCTCTGTCATTAAATAAATGAGGAGAGGAAGAAAGGAACCTTGGTACCTATTTAAATGCCACTGGGTTGGAACTAGAAGAGTGGAACAGTCAAACAATCACAGTTATGTGAAAAGGAATGACAGTTGTCATATTATTGCAAACTCTCAAACAGATCAGACTCTGGATCAGCAGATGTAAGGGCAACTACTTTCAGGCAACTTTGTTCTACAGTCTTACGATCCAGACCTTTAAGGGGGTTTACCCTTACCCGCGTGTAATAGCTGGTGTCTTTTATTTTGAACAGTTGTACCAGCCAGTCTGTTTCACAAACACTTTGTTATTCTTCTTGTCTTCTTATGGACCCTCCTTGGGTTCTGCAGCAGCAGTGGAAAAGCATCAGCCTTGCAACCATTTGAAGTTTCTCATAGTGATGTAAGCTAAATAAAGTTGTTAGCTCTTGCTCCGAAACTGATTTTGTAAGAACAATACTTAAGTTAATGGGTTTTAAGAGGGTTTGCTGATGGAATGCTGTACCCCAGCACCTGAAAAAAATGTAACTCCAGTGTCAGAATGACCATTGCATACAATTGTGGTAAGCATTTTTTGCTTCTTTTGATA
This sequence comes from Xenus cinereus, assembly GCA_025774025.1. Classification (NCBI taxonomy): domain Eukaryota; kingdom Metazoa; phylum Chordata; class Aves; order Charadriiformes; family Scolopacidae; genus Xenus; species Xenus cinereus. The sequence continues at coordinate 47,490,400 of JAOXJK010000023.1, read as the reverse complement.
GGAAATATTTTTAACTTATGTTACCTTTAAAAAGGTGTCCAAAGAGGGTAAAGCTTAAAAAGGAAGCATTTATTTTATTTTTCCCATGAAAAGATTTTTTTATTTTTTTGGTGGGAGGGAACTATTACAGGCTAATCCATGTTTAATTACCTTTTGAATATACATGAGGAAATCCAGACACTTCATATTGTTCTTATCCTTAGTTATGGAAGTCAGTCTTTCTTTAAAAGTTTCCTTTCTTCTTTGCTTTTGGGAAAACTGGTATACAGAGTGGCACTGTCTTTTATAGTTTATTACTTAGTGTAATCTGCTGGGTGTTTCAAAATGTCAGATTAAGAGTCGATTATAGTGGCAGACTAAATCAAATGTATGTTGTCTATTTGGTATGTTCAATGAAAGAAGCAGAGAAACTGTAGTATTTAAAAAAAAGAAAAGTAGGCAAAGTTTAAGTTTAAATATTCAAAATAGTCCTTGGAGGAATTCTCATCCTTCGTATTAAGGTATTCAAAATCAGTTGGGCAAAACCTTGCTACAGGAGTATTTGAATGACTGAAATCACTGGAATTTCCTTCAGAAATTCTGTTTCTTTGAGTGTGGTCTGACAAGAATTCATAGCAATTTTGTGTATCTTAACCTTGTGATAATACATTTTAAAACAATGTATTTGTGTAGGTGTTTCAAAGCCGCCTGAAAGAGCTGGATTTTTAACTCTCAGAAGAAACTAATAGGAGATAACATAGATAATTTGGCATCTCTTTATATATGAAGAAATAATTTAGGAAGTCTTTTATCAAATCCTGCCCCTTGTCTTGTTTTTCTCAGACTGAAAACACTTCTTTCTCAGCCTCAAGTCACATTGCCTGTAATCTTAAGTGTCTTAATTACCCTGATGTAGATTACAATCGATGCCAAATTGCTTGAGGAGAAACAAATAGCTGTCAAGCTACTTGCTGGCTCTTTGCATTCTATTTGCATAGGGAAAACAGCGCTTGTAGAAATGCTGTTTGTTTTTTATTTGGCAGGCGGAGTTGCGAGCAGCTGTTTTTTTGGCATTAGAAGAACAAGAGAAAGTAGAGGTAAGAGAACCTTAAAAAATTATCATCCTGATATTTCTTCATGTAGTATTAAATATAATAGGTTTAATACTTTCTATTTGTGAAATACAACGAGAAAATTATCTATTGTTGTGTAAGAGCATGGTGCTTAAAGAAGACAAAACAGGACTGTCAGGGTGTTTCCTGATGTTTAGAAATAGGAATTGTTAAACACAGCCTTTTGAAACTGTAGCTTTAAGTAACCGTCTCTGTTGGGTTTACATTGCTTCTGTCCAATTGACCAGAATAACTAAATCTTTTCCATCAAATACTTCTTTTTTAAAAAAAAATCATCTATCTGACTGGTCAAGATATTATCAAATTGGAATAGCGTCTTTTGAAATTTAAAGTATCATAGTGGGACTTTTTGACATGTGTATTGTGAGAGCAATTTAATGCAGTAATTTGCCAGGTATGCTAATGCTTTTGGTGTTTGTCATAAGGATGTTGCATGCTTACTTCAGAATAATTTGCTTATATTTAAGGAAGAACTCTGAATTCAGAATGTATCATGATATTTTAATTTTACACTGCAGAGACACTGGAAATACATTAATACTTATCACTATGCTGAATTCCTAAATATTAAGCAAGATATATTTCTTTTTTTTGTGCGGTGCTTTCTTGTGTGTGTTAGCATTTACGACTATAGTGATAAATACCTATAACAGATTCTCTTCTTTGAGTTGGGTTCTTACCCAGGATATTTTGATATATTAGGAACGGCATTTAGAATTTGGTTTGAAAAATCCACGAACAGTTCTGACAAACCTAAACATAGCACATGGATTTATCTTGGTATAAAAGTCAAAGTTGAAGAGGACAAATGTAACAGGAAGAAAAAAAATAATTCCATAACATCTTTGAAGGTCTTTTAATTAATAGAAGTTTAGCGTTGACTTGTGAACCACTAATTAACAGGGTCCACATTTTTTCTAGATGATTTGTAAATTCCCTTTTTTTTAAAAAGTGGGACTGAATTTCCTTAAACTTTATTAGAGCTATTAGGCACTATATTAGAGGAGCAAATTGGGAAGTTAACTTCTTGTCTTTTTTTAATCATTAAGTAAATAAAAATCAGTATGCTATTAAGAATTTTGGTGAAATTACTCTAGCTCTGTACCTTTTACAATAGAAATACTGAGACAGTTTTAATTTGCCTAAGTAAATGCATGACTTTGCAGCTTTTACTTGTAGGTAGTAGAATTAATACGAAGGTAGATTTTGAAGTGAATTACCTGTGCCAGGGATCATTGTGGAACAGGGCACACCAAAACACCAACTTGCTGTGGCTTTCAGTTTCTTGCTAGTACAAGGATGATGTTAATTACTGTTTGGTTTTTGTTTTTTGACAGAACAAAGCACCTCTGGTAAATGAAAGCTTGAAAAGTTTTTTAGGTACAAAAGATGGTAAGTTTTTTGTTTAGTATACTTCTCAAAATAATAAAATTAGGGAACAAAGGATTAAGTCTTTGAATCTTCTATTACAGTACCATCTTCATGACGTAAAGTATGCTTTTAATACTGTCAAATGTCGTAATTAATATTCAGTCAGAATATAATCTATAATTTTTGAAGTTAATATTGCTGAAGTTTGTTTTTAACTGAGATGACTAATGCATTTAAATTAATATTTCATGATGAGTTATGATTATGCTAACTTGGAGCCATTCTAGACCAATAGAAACAGTAATCTGTGAAAACTCACTCTAAGGCTACCATAGCAAATGGACACATAGGAGAAATGCCAAAATGATGTCTTTAAAACAGCTGAATAGCTTAAAAAATAATCTTACACCTAAATTTTGTAAGCAATATCTTTTTTTTCCCTTCAGTATTGCTGACTTAATTAATTTTGGTATGATGGCTGAGTTAGAAGTCACGGACTTATTATACAGATTAGCTATGTGGTTGTAGTTTCCTGAATGTTTGAATGATGTTTGCAGGAGTGTTGAATCAATGTAGATGATCATACTGAAGCCATCTTAATGTTAAATCTTTCAAGTAAGAATTGTTTCCATATGGTGTATTTTTACTCTTCTTGTTTCCTTTTTAGGTCGCTTGGTAGCAGGTCTTGTTGCAGAATTTCTACGGTTTTTCAATCTTGATTTTACCTTGGCTGTTTTTCAGCCTGAATCAAGCACAGTAAGATATACTGATTTTATTTGTATGCTGTGTTGACTGGCATGGCCATGAATACAGAATCTGTAGTAGTTTTAAGCCACTTGCTTGTGTTTATTCTAAATAATTTTTTATATTTAGTCTATAAAAGGTACTTACTGCCATAAAGACATATATTCCAGGAAAGTGTGCTAATATAAATGAGTATTCCCTTTATCAGAAATCAATGTCTGATAATATGTTAATTTTGATTTAGTAAACTCATAATTTTTGTGAAATCATACAACAGTATATACAACAGAATACTCCTGCAACATTTTTTTGCTAATGATTTACTAAGTTATGGTACTAAGTTAGGATTGTTACATGAAAATTAAAATGTCAGTAATCTACTCTGAGAAAATTTCAGTGAAACAAAGAACTTTGTGCAGATGCATGTGACAAAAAATGATTGAATACAGTAGTTCAGTTGGAAGAGATCTACAATCATCATGTAGCCCAACTGATTGCTTTTAGGCTTTTGATATTGAGTTAGAGGTTTTTCATCATGTTTGTCCCTTTGTCTCTTATGATATAAAAGTTTTAATAATAAATTTAGATTTTAAACAGTTCCATTTAACTGAAAAAGTGTTCTTTACATCTGAAATACTCTTTTTTTTTTATTCTTAATGTCAGTGTTTAAATAGTTAATTTATTAAAAATCCAAGTTTGTTAAATTAATTGACTTCTGTTTCTCAGAAATTCATGTGTCTTTTGCCAAATAGCTGCATTTATTGCACTAGGACACATCTGTACAAAGATTCACGTTCATGCTATGAAATAGAAACAGTTGTGCTTTCTGTCGTGCACTCTGGGGAGCAGTGTTTCATTTGCATTCAAAAGACATCATGTGCTCTTTAAAACGCCCCCTTCATTTTTCCAGTAAAAGCATCTTTTTCACTTATTGCAGTGCATATATGAAATTTGGTCAAAGTTAAGCAAGTTGACTCGGACCGCTTTGTAGCGTGTAGTGACAGTGTGTAGTGCTGAAAGATTTTACTTTGTCTTCCTCTACTAGGCCCTGTCTCAGCAGGCTGTTGAATTGTCTATCTTTCATGTTTCAGTGTGCTTGGCTAGTGGTGGCTTGCTTCAGTATTTGTTTGACCAGTGTTTTGATAGGAAATATCACTAAATAATTGTAAGAGTTCAAGATGAACTGATGCCCTTTGCAGTATTGCCATTCTGAGGTTATGCCAACCAGCCTGGCTTTGCTGCAGCACTCTGCTTCTGCTATAATGTGGAGTTCCATTTTTTCAAAAAAATTCTCTAATTTTTTCCTTTTTTTTTTTTTTTTCTGGTTGATACTGAATTATTTTCATCCCTGTTTTTGTCCAAATCCATGGTTTTTTTAAGGTGAAAGAGGGGCTGAAAGTAATTCTTGACCTATGCTGTACTTCTGTATGTACAGGAATCAGAACTCTCCATCTTCTATGAATTTGCTGGAACCCCTGGCTACACGTCCTAGGATCCACTTTTAAATGTGATAGACTAAAGTAACTTCACCATAGAAAGCCTCAAATCCTGAAGCTTGCTAATGATGAATACTTGCATACTTAAAACAACTTTGAATTGGCTGTCATAAGTTCAGGTACAGATCAGAAGTAGATGATGCAATAGGCTATCGTTACTTTAGTCCACATGCAACAGGAAGTCTTAAATAATCACTATTTAGTCAATATATTGCTGTGTTAAATAAGACCAAAAAGCTTTAGGAGTTACATTAGAAAATGTAGATTGTGTTTTCTGACAGTTGTTTCTGTTGTAACTTTTTTTTTAATGTGTTTGGTTTTTTGTTTCCCCCCAGCTAAATGGCCTCGATGGTCGAGAAAACTTAGCTCGAGATTTGGGAATTATAGAAGCAGAAGGTACTGTGGGTGGGCCCCTGTTGTTGGAGGTTGTTAAAAAATGTCAGCAGAAAAAGATTTCAGGCAGTGAAGAGGTAAGTAGCATTAACATGTAATTTCTTTCTTCATAATTCTTTATTCATTTTCATTCCAATGATGAAAAAACCTTGAGATTTGAACGCTTTGCTATTGTTGTAGTATTATAGTGTCTCAAGTCTTTATTGTATTCTATTCTGTTATGCCTTCTATATAATAATGGAAAACAATGCTGAAAGATAAAGATAGTGATCATTCTGTTACTTTTAATGCCACCTTAGTACTCTTGACTAATATTTTACTACAACATAGTAACACAGAGTGAACCCAGATAAATGACACAAAACACTGTGTCACTTATTTTCTCATTTCAAGTATGTTTTGATAACACTTCTAGTTGTACATATTTTCTTTGCCATACTTCTTTTTTTTAATATGACCTGAAAAGGCTAGAATTGGTTTTGTTAAAAACTTTAAAGCTGTTCTGAAAACATGTATTTAAAATGAAATACATGAAAGTATTGAACTACCTGAAGGCAATGACAGTGATATTTTAATGGAATAGAGAATTAAATTGTTAATTAAATGGATGAAATCCAAGCAATGATACTTGATTAGGTGACGTGGTTGTGGCTTGAAAGAAAATTCCCTACATCCAAGATGCATTCAGTATCCCAACGAAAGCTTAAATTCAGTAGTAGTTGTCATAGACTCCCTAACATAGCATCACTTTGTCCCAGTTAGCATACTGTGTGAGTGGGGATAGTAGCCTTGTTTCTTGTTGGATGATGTTGTAACAAAATTCAATGTATTTTTTGTAAGTGTTTATGTGAAACTTCTTAGGTGGCTCCAGTTCTAAGTGATAGCCTGTGTCCCGCATCGAAATCATCTGATGGAAGATCAGGTACACATCCTATACCAAATAAGGTGAGATTGTTTATATATAATGAAAAAGCTACATAACATACATGAGCTAAGTAGAAGAGAGAACTATGAAACTGTGGATACAATAGCATTCAATTAAAGTGATCTGCAAAGTCCTGTACCTTTCCATCTGGTTCGGTGACAGCATCTCTCTGAGACACAGATGTGTTGGAGCTGACTCGTCTGTTTATTGGGCAGCTGGCTGATGGCTGCTTGGGATCATAAAGTGTTAGGATACAGCTGTCTTTGTGTTGGGGCCTGTGGCTTTCTTTTCTCTGTTGCTTCCTGTTAGCACAAAATCTGCGTTAACTGACATCTTCCAAGCCTCTAATACGCCTTTACATTTGACTGGAACTGACCAACCGGTTCAGAATTAGGGGGCAGTGTAGGGTACGGAAAGGGGCATGATCACTTAAGCCTCTTTTCCAAAAGAAACCTGCTACCCTTTACACCCACTTAAAAAAACCCAAAAAAACAACAACAAAAAAAACCCGCCAAAAAAAACCCCACAAAGCAAACCAGCCCTGATTCAAATACTGAAGTTTGTTCAAATTATTGATGTAATCACATTAAAAGTTTTAATAGTTTTCTTCAAGATTACTGGAAATAACTTAGAAGCTTTCCAAGTCACTAATGAAAGCTGAGAAGTACAACATTGCATGGATTTTTTTCTTAATTTGGGAGATGGAGTGATAAGGATAAAAGAAAATAAAATGACAGCTCAGTTTCGATCTGCTTCATTTTGTTCCAGTTCTTTATTTTTTTTGCCATGCAAAACCAGAAAACTATATAGTTTGACAAGCAAGCTTCATTTCAAGATTAAATTACTTTATTAATTGCTGTGCTTGTTGATAGTATCTTAAAAGCTAATATTTCTGTAACTGAACTTTGAATGAAAATTCTGATAATTTAAGACCTTTAGGAGAAGAAAATTCTTGCTTGCCACCAGCTTTTAAAACAGAAAAAATCCATTAAAAAGAGCTGAATGCTGATTAAATATCACTGTTATTAATACTATTGCTTCATAACTGAGCCCCTGCTTTTGTCTTGGAGTGCTCTAGATTAGCTGAGAAGAACTACTGAGCGAGTTAGACGTCATAAATATTCCATTCTCCTTTGCGTATACCACCTTTCATCTTCAGGTAGGTAGGTCAGAAGGAAACGAGCCAAGTGTTTGTTACATGGATTTTCCACAGGAAAAGAATACCTGTCTAGAGGAGGAAAAAAAAAAAAGTAGTTCCACTAGCTTGTAAATTGAACCAGGTTTCATATGGGTGTTTTCTGGGTTTGCACGCAGATGTCTCAAGACTGGCCCATCCTCTGTCTGCTATGAATCTTATTCCTCTATGTCTGCTCTTGACAGAGCTTTTGGCAGTGTGGTTATGCAGGGTTGGTTGTTGTTTTGTTGGTTTGGGGTTTTGGTTTTTTTTGGTTTTTTGCAACTTCTATTCTTTTTGCAGTGATTGAACTTAGCCAGCCAGTCCAAAATACATTAGTTAGGGGAAGACAGAGAGACACAAGCACAGAGCAGTATAATATCTCAAGACTTGTTTCATTAGGAAACTAGGTTGATAAGAATGAGATTTAAGTTATGCGGGGAAACTGCTTCAGAGGAGGTATCATGGAGTAGTAACAGTTGCTGCTGTTTAAGACTGTAACAGGAATAATTGACGGTCTTAGTTCTTTTGTCACAATTGTTTGGGCCTGTACAAAATAGGAACTCCTGTACCCAGCTCAAATAAAGGCATCCAAACTGGGTAGAAAATAAATATGAACCATGTCTGAATGATTTCCAAATGTTAGTACTGCTTTCCAGAAGTCGTACTGTATTGCGGTGTGTTGTATTCTTTTCTGTGTTGAGGTGGTCAGAATTCTTTTTCAGGCTGCTATTGACTATTTAGATGTGCTGGTCCATAGCTGCAAAATTTTCTCCCATTGACTGACTTCACCTTAATGATACGGATTGGGACTGGTCTTGTCAATAGTGGCATTTTTTTAATGTGTACTTATACTTAATTCCCACTAAGTATATGGACACAAGAAAGTGATTCTAAGACTTATTCTAAGGTCTAAATTTTAGTGAAACTAACAGATAGAAGTATGTAGTTCTGAGCAAGAATTTTTAAAGTGTGGTAAAAGATCATGCATTGAACCATTTTTACTTTTGTTAAGGAGAGTTTTGTGCATTGTTAGAACACTACGGTTAAGAGTTGAATAGTTATGACATGCAGCAGCAGCCAAGGTGGTGATAAGAACGTTTTCATTTACATGCTCTTTCTGATGTAGTGACGTTGCAAGAAGAATATAATTTCCATCAAGTTTGAATTCATGATCAGGCTTTTTGTATTCTTTACATCCATCTTTTGTGGCAAGCAAATCATAATTCCATTGCAGTGGGAGATAGATGTACATGTTCTGCAAGTGCTTTTCATAACATATTGCTGAATCTTTCATGAAAATATATTTATCTCCTAAACGGGATAAAACTCGTTTCTGTATGGAGATTTCCTCATAGAAACACCAACAGCAGTTGGTTGGACTTACGTACTCTAAGAATAAGTTGTGAATATCTTAATGGGACTACAGTTCTTAGATATATATTTATTTTTTTTCCTGGTTCTCTCTCTCCTTGGCAAAGGCAGGGAGAATATTCTGTCTGTGCAACATACTTGGAGTACAAATAACACAGGAGGAGGGAATTTAAGCCAGTCCTGGCTGGAGCAAGATGGAAGTTACCTGAACAGTCTAGACTTCTTGGCTGAAACTTCATGTTCTCAGGTGGTTTTTCAAACAGGTTTTGGAAACCTCTGAGCTGAATTGGCTCTGACTGTGACCTGGCAACCAGTACATGTAACGTAGAAGGGACCAGACCACAGCTCTTGGCAGCAGCAAATAATTAAATTTTTTTAAGTGCAAGTGTGAAACCACGCTCTGACTTATCTTACTAACACCGTTAGTCTGAAAACCCAAGGTAGGCATGTTGCTCTTTGAACCATTAGCCGCAGTTAACCTATCACTGTAATTTGAAAGTAGTTATTTCACTTTTGCAAAACTTCATGAGAGAGAATTAGAAGAGGCCTAGCTAAAATGTAAAATTACTAAGCAGAAAGCTGGTTCTGTTTTACTTCAAAATGAGACATAAATGAATTCAAGCAAAAGCCAACTGTCGTGCTTATCATTTCTCAGAGGAGATAGCAGCAGTTTGTTCCCACAGTGCCCAGAACTGAAAAGTAGCTGTAACTTCCCCTTTACTCCAGTCAGGATGTCACTAAGCTCTTAATTTTCAACAACAGTTCTGTTCCTCTAGGATAGGAAATTAAAATATTGTCCTCAATACTACTTATAGGTAGAAGTACTTTTTCTTGCCCTAGAAGAACTGAGCTGCTGCCAGCAATTGAATGAGGTTCTGTGACTGAGATAAAACGACTCTAGTAGGCCTTTTTCAACTTTCATGGCTTACAGTTTGAAAATTTTACTTCAACCTTCTGAATGAAGGTTAGAGACCGATAAAGAAATACCTGGGACAGTGCAACCTACATATTGCTTATCTGGGTTAAAGAATCCTGTTGGTTTTGTTTCAAAACTGTTGCTGCTATTAGTGTGCAGGAAGGAAGTTAATGTAATAAATAGATCTTTTCACTGGCTTAATTCTAATAATTCTAGGGGAAGATAAAAATTGTAGTATTGCTTGCTAGGTAGCAAGATGCTATTGTTTAAAAACTTACACAACAGCTTGATTACCTAGGTAAATTTGAAAATTGTTCTTTGGGCCACAAAATTGTGCAAAGATATGACTTGGAGTGTATTACTTGATCTTAAAGTTAGCATTTAGAGTAGTCCTTACACGCTTGAATATCTGCAGGACTGAACTGTAAGACTGAAAGTTATGTACTTTTAAAGTATCTTGTGTAACTTTTGTTTTTAGTACTTGGAGGGAGAATGCGTCATTAACTGCAGTCATCTTAAGCTTGCTGCTTTAAAACCTAATATTATATTGTAGAGATTACAATTTAATATGCATTAGAGTAATTTGCATGGGTTTAAATTGATTTCTTTTGAAGACAATGGCTGTAACTAAACATTTGTTTATAAAAGAGTTGCAAAATAACGCTAATAAAGCATCATGTAACTTTCAGGCTGTAAAACAAAAAACCCTACCCTATATTCAAAGCTAGGAGATAAGAATCAGTCTGACTGTAGATTGCTTTATTTGATGTCCAAAGTCTTTTGAAATTGGTTTAAAATTGCTTTTATAGTAGAAGTGATTTAGATAGCAAAGCAATGCAGAGGATAGAATAATTTTTTTTTTAATGACAGCAACCATAAAGAACACTTCCTTTCTAAAGTGATAAAACAACTTTTTTTTTTCTTGTGTGATTCCTGATGATATTAATGAATTCTTGAGAAGTAGTAATAAATTTGAGCCAATTTTTTAAAAAGTGATGCTTGGTGTATATTATATTATTATATGTTGTGTATTTATATTACCGCTTACAGTATTATAAGACATAAATACTTATCCCTTTCAGTGAGGCCTTTTTTTTCCTTACCTTTCAAGGCTGCTGAAACTACTCAAAGTGACACAAGTGTCTCATCAGGGGAAGCAAGCAAAAGAAGCATTCATTTTCTGCCCAATGAAACAAAACTAGGTCCTCAACTAGAAAACAAAGATTTAAATACCAAAGAAAAAATTGATCCAGGTGTGGATGAAGATGATGTAGAGGGAGATTCTTTTTTTGATGATCCTATACCCAAACCAGAAAGAACTTACGGCTGGTAAGTAACATGGATGTTCTACTTAACGCGAATCTGTTTTGTCCTCAGACCTTTGAAAGCTACCTGATGTTTGATTATTTGCACTTGTAAATGCGAGCGTTTAGATCTGTTCTGTAACATTTTGGTTTTGAAATGTGTATTTTTATTATTCTGTTCTTTGAAATCTGTGTCATTTGGGATCTCTTGGATGTTCCATGAGTGGAAAAACCTGTATCGCTTCAAGGTTCATAAGCTAAACTACATAAGACCCCCAGCCTGTTTCACTGGTGGAATGATCATTAGTGTTTCTTCTTGCAGCAGGGCTGCAGTGGTGATCAGTATTAAGGGAAGCGGACAATGACAGGGATAGTGAATATGTAAGGTGGCTCCATAGACTGTAAGAATAAGGAAAGTTTTCTCACAGCTGAGGGCTTTCTTTTCACATTGTAGCACCTTTTGTGTGCAGTTCTATGGTTTCAGTGAAGTGTTGTTATTTCTGCATATGTCAGTTTTGCAGATGCTTATTGTTCATCTATGGAGTCTGAAAAATTCCATTTGAAAGAACTAGTGACTGAACTGTACAACAGCTTTGTTGTAAAACTGAAAACCCTATCTTGGTGTTATCATGTTGAGTTATCTTGAAGCTTAGTTCAGATACCTCTTGAGAAATGCTGCAAGGTGGTTTCATGCTGTTCTTCTGCTGTGCTCGAGTAATCGGAGAACTGCTCTAGCTTAGAGGTTACCAGGAGAGGTTACAGAAGCATTTGCAAGTCAGTTTGACATTAGTTCCCCTCGTGTTGGCTGCCTCCCCCAACTACATCAATAGTGGGTGGAACAGCATAAACTTTTTTGTATTATCGCTACAGTAGGTGCTTACTTATGGAATGGGATCATTCTCATATAGCACAAAGCAATCATGCCAGGTAAGCTAGATGTCTTTCTAGTAAATTAATGGACTCTTTGAAAAATATTATTTATAGTACAACTTTCTTTGGATGTATTTAGTTGGAGCAGAATCTTTTTTTCTTCAAAGAGCAGTGATTTTTTTATCTGGAAAATACTGTCTGTTGCAAATAACCCTTCTGTGTTCTTTTCTTTTTCTTATTTGGAAATATCAAGATTAAAACTACATCTGTGTGCATTTACTTCTCCTTACTCAAGAGCTCATTGAACTAGCCTTTAATCAAGGTCTAACCATCATAGCAGGTGGTTGTGTTGCCATAAAATAGGTTTGAATTATAAGCTGGGAAAACAAGAAAAGGATGGAAAAACTTCTGGCTAATAATAATATTTACTAATTTCTTACTGATGAAACGTTTTCATATGACAAGAAGCGAAATTCACTTTGAAGTTGGGGAAACTGGATTTCTTTAAAAGTGCACCCAAGGAAAAGACTTAATTATTCAATAGAATAAGGATTTTTTCCTAGTAGAGAAACTCCCTGCAGAAAAAATAATTTCTAAATTATGTGTGTCTGTAGTAGAATCACAGTCCACCAAGTAGTAATTTGTACCTCATAATGTTATTGTGATGTAGATGTTATAGTAATGTTCCATAATAAGGCTTACTGAATATGTTAATAATAAATGAGCTGGCAACTAATTGTAACCGAGGTGTCTGCTGAGTCTTTTGCTTCTAACTTCCTGGCAGCTCCTCTAGAGGAGAAAAAAGAACATACTCTGCAGGTGAAGTCCCTTTGTGCTGTGTTGTGGTGGTGTGCCCGAGGCCCAAGGGATGAATAAGTAGCAGAGGCACCAGCATGGCTTGGTTTGCAAAAGGCAGATTCCTTGTGGGAGTTTGGCTGTTCCTTTAAGAAGGGTGAATTGGAGAGGAAGGGAACAAGCAGTTACGAGGGACAGAGTAAGAGATGATCTGAGCTCTTATTGCCCCTAGGTCTCTGTCCCATTGTTCAAAATTTTGAAGTGTTTTAATCCATGATGGTATACATGATATTTTTGGTGATATAGATAAAATGAATGATTCAATTGTTGTCCATTACTAGTAGGAATGGAATCACAGTAACAAACAGTACTGGTAATGCTAAATGTGAAAATCTCGGTTTCTCTTTAATATTGTTTCTTCATCCTTTACTTGCAAGTAGGGTTTGAACTCAACGCTTTAAATATAAGAATGGAATAGGTAGTAGGCAAGTGAATTTTAACACATCATGATGAGATCTGTCTTGCAATAACTGAGAGGTTTTCATTCTGTTGGACTGACAGCTTTTGGGATTATTATCAAGCATCATCTCTCTTAGTTGTAATACAAACTAATTCAAATATTGATTTATATCTGAATCTTTCTTCTTTTTGGCTGCATTTACGTGTGGGGATAATGAAAGGCCCTTTGATAAAAATAGTGATGCTGATGAAGGTGCAGGAGCTCTGTCTGTGAAAGAAGGCAGGCAGAAGCCTTTGCGTAGGTGAGAAAGTGACTTTCTTACTGAACGTCTTGCTTGACACTTGTGCCGGTAAACTGCTGACTGTTTTTAAGCTTGCAGATTGAATAGTCCTTTCCCCTTGCTCTTCTTGCTATAAATATTATTGTTCTAGTTTTATGACTATTTAGTAAATAATAGAAAAGAAAGTCACTACACACATTTTGCAGCTCTGTGGAGTACTTATTTCTTTGGTTTGTTTCAGGAAAACTGACGCTAATAAAGCAGGAGGTCTAGCATCCCTTTCCGATGCACCACCTCTAAAAAGTGGGTTAAGCTCCCTGACTGGTGCGCCCTCGCTAAAGGAGCCTGATAGTAAGTTTCCATATGTTCTTGTGGTTTGATGAATGTCGGAGATATTTCCCATAATGTAATGAATGATCTACACATTCAGATGTAAATATGGTTAAGTACGCGGCCCCCTTCTGGTTGCGTTGTGATTTATAGTGATGCTTTTTTCATTGATTGCTTACTGGTTTTGATCTATTATTCTATAGCTGGGACATCTTATGCTTTGGAGCGTGAAATACTTACCTACAGTCCTGTTTTTTTGCGTATATAAAGCAGTTTTCAGGAGTATAAAATTCTACTGCGCAGTTTTTAACTGAAATTGTTACTCCTTTGTATTGTTATCTTACATTATTTGCACAAGTTCTTTAAGGATGTTTGCTTTCATGTTGTAAAATGTCATCCTGAATACTGGGAGATCGTCCCTGTTTGCTACTCGTGTTTTTAAATGTTAGCACAGTTCAGACCCGAAAATTGGATATAATATTACCATACTATACTACAAAATCATGTATGGTTATTATAAAAGAACACTCACTAGAAATGGTTGATGGGTAAGTTTAAGTAGGATCTTACTAAAGAGTCACAAATTTCTGATATAAATGCTTTTGTTTTGTTACAGATTTGAATAGAAACTCTGTTTTGAAAGACCTGCGGTTGGTGAATGCAAAACTGGGATCACTAGAATTAGGCAAGTATCTGCTAAACATGATGAAGGTCTTACATTTTTAACTGTAAGTTCTAACCTGGCTTCTTAGGGGAATCTGAGAAACCAAAATACACATAGTGAACTAAAATCTTCAGCTTTTACTTTTATCACTCTGCTTAACACCATTGTGAAACTTAACTGGAGTAAAGAACAAAATCTGATCCAAAGGAATACAGAAAACTGATGTTTTGTATGTGGATTAGTATGCATGCAGCAAAAATTTTATTCATTCTGTGAATATGTTTGCTAATATCAAGTGATAAATTCTTTTGACTAGGTATCTAATAAAAGAGGGGGGGTTTATATTTGTGGAAATAGTTAGCCAGACAACTCTTACTGTTTTTCAGTGGTGTTTTCACTTGCCCTCTGCACCTTTGAAAGTTGCCTTCTAAGCTTTAGGAGCAATATGAACATGATGTGATATAAGAAGTATCATCTCTGTCTCAAAGTAGAGCTGCCAAGTATTTAAATTTTGTCTTCAGCCATGTAGTCAACATCCTGAAAACAGGGTGTGTAAATGAGATTGAGATTAATGAATGACAAACATAAACTCATTTTCTCTTCCTAATCTGTAAAAGTACTTCAAACTACTCTCATTTTTGCTGGCCATTAAACTATGTATTTTGGTGCAGGAATAGTTTCTTTTTTTTCATTTCCTGAAGAGAAAACTTGTTTGATTAATATCTTTTAAAACTTATTTAGGAAATGGAGATGACGATGAGTATGCTGATGACTTCAACAGGTGAGAGAAGGATGATATTGCTGTAGCATAGCATTTCATGCATTATAAGCATATCCGCTAGCGTATTTGAATTATTTCATTATTTCAGCTAGTCACTTGCTGCAGTCTGTCAGTATCTCTAAGCTCCTTTAAACTCGAGGTTGCTATTTTAATACATACAGTTATAAATTAAAAAAACCAAAAAACCAAAACCAACCAAACAAAAACCAAAACAAAACACCACCCAGATCCCTTTTGTGTCAGCGGTAATGAGCTCCTTAAAAACCTGATGCTAACTTTGAGATGATGAGAAGCTGTTGCTTTTTTGTGGAAGGTGTTTGGTTTTTTTCCCTGAACAATGTACTTAAAAATGTTTTAACACTATAATTAATGCTACTAGACAATCAATATGGTGTATGCTGAAATACTCAACTGAAAAATAAAGCATTGTGAATAGTCACTGATAAATACATAACAGCCTTATGATGTGAAGGTATTGGTGTTTTAAATTGCAGGACTGAGGCTTAAGTATTTATCAGTATTTATCATGGCTCCATCTAGGTAGGAAGACTTTAGTTGTTACAAGTTTTTAAGTAACTTCATATTTAACTTGCTAGAAAGTGAAATCCCAATGAAATGTCAGGTATAAAGTGAAGGTGAATGTAATATCTGGATGTTTGAAAAGCTTTTTTCTACATTTATGATTTTCCTTCTCATTAGTACTAGTCATCGCTCAGAAAAAAGTGATATCAGTATTGGTGAAGAAATAGATGAAATTTCAGTGGAAACAGAAGAGTCAAATGCCAGTGATAAAGTAAGACTCTTTTAAAATTGTTCTTCTTGACATGATTCTGATCTTGTCTTGACTTTTTTTAACCTTCTGTGAAGGAATGTCATCTATGCCATTAACATAGATTTCTATAGTACGTGTTAATGTTGTATTATTTGTTAGGTTCTGTATTCTTACACCTAGTATTCCTGCCAAGTTAGATACTATACTGATTAAAAAACAAAACAAAGCCCCCTCTACAATTATTTGGGAGCACAATTCACTGATTCTAGGTATGTAAAATTTATTTAAGACTGGTTTACTCTCTAGCATTGAAATGTCTTCTCCCTATATCTCAACATTTGTCTGCACACCTCCTAAAGGAGTATGAAATCTCACTGAAAGAGCTTGAGGCCAAAAGGATGATATGCTCTGTGAAGGACTACAAAAAAGAGTACTTACTGTTTCTATGATTTCTGAGTTTGTGATTTCATTTGTTTTCTAGCTTGAAGGCATCACGCAAGACCTTACCATTTCTCAGTTAAGTGATGTTGCAGATTATCTAGAAGACGTGGCATAGAATTGGACAGCAAACTGTTTCATTGTGCTGGACTAGAAGATAGCTGTGGACTGTTAATTTCAGACAATCACTTCTTGCTGGAATGTCCACTCCCTATTTGTGCCTTGTGTTTCAAAAAGACTGTAGGTGGAGAAGGCTTTTACATATTCTTAAGAAGAACTAAATGAAATAGTATGTTCCCATTTGAGTCTGATTTCAGAATTATTTTCTTCATCTGGTTCAGCCAGACATTTACAGCAGGAGGTGGATTTTCCAAACGGAATGTCCATTGCTGGCAGTGGGCATCACAAAAACCAACTGATGAGAGAACATCTACAGAGAGGCATGTGGCTTTATAGTGAACTTGCACTGTTACTCTGACAGTCTGATTATTATTTTTTTTTTAAAGATAACCAAAGCGAGAACCTTCAGAGGTAGTGATTCAACTCACACTTCTTTTAAC
This sequence comes from Xenus cinereus, assembly GCA_025774025.1. NCBI lineage: Eukaryota > Metazoa > Chordata > Aves > Charadriiformes > Scolopacidae > Xenus > Xenus cinereus. The sequence goes on along the minus strand of JAOXJK010000023.1, from coordinate 47,473,641 downwards.
ACACCTTTGTCAAGTCAGCAGGTAGTCTGTATTTATGGTAACTCTAGCTACAATACCTAATTGCTCCAAACTTACTTGAAACTGCTGTTTTTCAGACTCTTCTGAAAGTTGGACTTTTTTTTTTTTTAAAGACATAGTAAATAGAGAGTATCTAAACTCTCAAATCTAAATTTAGGAGCTAAATTTAGTAGTAGTTATAACTCCGAATATTCTTGTTTAAATGTTTGTCAGACTGTTGATGTTAAGACCTAAGCTGTTTTTATATATGATAATTTCATTGATATTATGTCTTGTTAAATCATGAAAAATAATTTTGTAAGGATCATCAAATCATTAATTAAATCTTACTGATTTTTGTTAAGTTTTTAACAGTGTAGTAACGGTTTGTGGAGCTTTTATTATTGAGGGCTCTTCATGTGCTGTAAGCTCACTTTCATTCTTGAAAATCCTTGTTACATAAAAATGAGCGCCAAAAAGTAAAACCACTAACCTTCTGTTTTTCAGATTCTGACTGCTATACAGAATTAAATCCAAATGTTTAAAAATACCGTACTGAAGACATTATGGACACTAAGTTCTAGCTAAGAGCAGATTCTTGTATTTTCATTATACTCTTGCAAAACAGGGTCAGTAACAGAAACCTTGATAGTTCTTTAATGGTACTGTTGTACATGGCGCTGCTATGATATATAGGTCATGGACATTTGTAATAACTGAAATGACTTCAAAATGTGCACTTTCTGAAAATTGTGAACACATTTGAAAAATATTAATGTAAGTGAATATAAATAACTTAATTTTTTTTTTTTAGGCTTTGTAATTTTTTTCAGGAACACTGTTGGCCTCTCATCAATGGTCATCACAGTGGAAGTAGCTTGCTGAGCTAAAGCCATTAGTTAAGCGTACAGAGCTGCTGCTGCATTGGATGCTGACTTAAATCTGGTTTTGCACTGGGCCAGCAGGCATGGAGCAGTGCTGGGAGGTTGGGCTTGTACAGTACATAAATGATTTGAGAGGAGAGAGGAAAAGTGTGCCTTTAATTTACATGCACCCCAAAATAGCCAGCAAAAAAGCATCAGAATATTTAGTTATGATGTTAACTTCTAATTTGTGCCATATTGTAGCAGCTGAACACAGAAAAGAATTTCTTTTCACCCAAAAATATCAATGTGCCATAGACTTCAAATAGCAACAATGTTGTAACATATGATGCACCCTGTGTAAAAATTCCTTTAAGTATGGGCGAACCTGTGCTTCCAGATACTGTGTATGAAAAGTTTGGGACTTTTTTTTGCCTTTTTTTTTTAAGATGACCAATAGCGTGTCTGAAGGAAATAAAATTCCACTTGAATACCTAGGTACAATTGATTTCTGGCATTCGTTTTTAAGGTGTATGGAATAATGTAGGGACAGTGTTGTTTGCTTTTTTAATATGTCTTGGGAAAACATAATGTTCCATTACGTGTTAGCTGTAGGATATGTGGCAATTTTATCAGACCAAAAGAAGCAAAAACTTTATGAAATGATTTCTAATTGCATTTAAAGATGTGGCCTTTTAAATATCTAATTAGACGTGACTTTTGTTAACAACAAAGTGTTGTTCTCTTACCTTGGGGGTTAACTGGAGACCTTGCACTTTGGCTCTAATTTAAGGAAATGCCAAAAAAGTGCTAAGTCTCCATGCTCTTCCTCCTGAGGGCTTTTACTGAATTGTGTATAATAATTCAAATTGCAAAATAAAGCTTTTGTGCTGGCTAAATTGTATTTTTGAGACTTCTTGAATCTTAACAATTGGGAAGTTCAGGAAGCCCTGTGGGTTTTGGGGGGGTTTCTTGAAAAAGGTGGGTTTTTTTCCAGAGTTAGTCCAGCCTGCAACTGAGTGTGCGTGTGTGTGTCTCTGTGTGTGTGCATGCCCAGGCTTTTTCTAAGCCCAAAGGATCTTGCGGTTCATGATGGTGAATCCTAAAGTCTGCTTAAGGCCAGACTGAATGAGGTTACTGGGATGTGAGATGTATCATTCTGAGTTGTCAGACAGTTTATGATTCAAGAGACAAAGGATAAAAATCCAATCTTGATTGGCAAAATTTTGTCTTGTTTACCATTGTTATTGTTACTTAAACATGTCTGACAAGCTAAGCTGTCTTGAATGCTTATTGTGCTGTACATCTCAAACTATGTTGTTTGGTATGTTACATGAGGCTTCTCCCCAAAAGACCTAATGCAGTTGAATACCCAAACTCATCAGTCTGTTAGAATTAACAACTAGAGCCCTCTATTAGAAGGTGGGAATGTTCTTGTCTAAGTGGTGTTCTGCATTGGCTCTGCCTCTTCCCAGACATCTCTCTGAACAGAGAAGTGTCTGAGACGGGCCCTTACGACTGGGCTGTGCAGTTCTCTACCAACTAGGTCTGGTTAGAAACATGGGGTTTTTTGTTAAACATGCAGACTCTGTAATTTGTTTAACAAATCCTGCAATTTCCAGAAGTAAAAAATTGGCTAAGCTGTGGCTGACAATTCTATACCATTAATATGGCTGGGATGATGAGGATGGATTATAAAAATGATACCTGTCTCTTTTTTTTTTCTGTAGTGGTTACTGTATTACACTCTTTTTCTTATTTTTTTTTAAGCAAAATAAGAAACCACATCACATCTGATCAAATATTTCCTTAGAAGTGATGTTTTCACCAACTGCAATGAAACCACTCGGCTTTAGACTGTTTTGACAATATAGTCCTTATTTGACAATATAACTAGCTCTTGGGACAACTTAAAGCACTTGTGTAACTGACAGGGAGATTGGGTGATGATGATAAAGGAGTGTTTTACTTCTTTGTTTGCTTCTTAGCATAGTAATTTCTACTGATGAATTACTTTCTACAAAGCACAGGTTTCTCTTCAGGAAGAATGCATCTGTGAATGTTTCAGTTCGGTTGTGGGTAAAAGCTAACAAACTTCTGCATTGTCCAGGCAGCAGGAATTAAATCTCTGCAAGATGACTATAGTGCTTTGTGTTCATATCAGGAGATGCAGGATGCATCTCTTTTGGTAGGTCTTTTTTGGTTTGACGTTTCCTTGTAAGGTAGAGCTGAGAGAAGTTGAACCGAATAGTAAGAGGTGCAGTTTGGGTAGATGTGTAAGAGACCTCTTTAATCCTCTAAAGATAAGAGGTATTACAGAATGAATGTGGTATTACAGAAGCATAACTTGCAACATGACTGTCTTGATTTCTAAAAAAAAAAAAAGAAAAGGAACTGGGCTATAAAAGGCCATTGAGTTACCCAAAACTTGAACCTCTCACAGAATGGCAATGAACATCAAAAAGTGTCAGTTCGTTTGTTTGTGTGTCATGAACAGTACTAAATTCTCTTAATGAAAATGACAAAGGGGGGAAAAAAAAAGCCAAAGCCCAATAATGTCTAGCATACCATTTCTGGTTTTGGGCTGCTGGAGTACTAAAATTTGTCACTGCTGTTATTTTTTTAATTTTTTATATTTATAATACAGGATAATAGGAAAAATAGATTTAGCTGTTCTTGCATGTACAGTATGTCGCTTCTTTGGACTATGTCCATAATGTCTTTAAAGTCAATCACAGTTCTAAAGTTATGTAACTTTCCAAAAAATTCTTTCCTCTTAATATTTCAGAGGGCAAAATATACGTTATACCTTGCTGTTCAGAGCAGTGCCACAAACTGTTCTCTCCCCAGCCTTGAAATGAATCGCCTCAGTCAGTGAAGTCCACTGAACCTTTTGGGGAAAAATGGTCAGTAAATGAATAGTGAGCCTTTAAGTACAGAAAGAGGATGGAACTTTTTTTTCTTATTTTTACTGGTGCAGCCTTCAAGCATTGTCTCAGTACAGTAGTTGAGGAACGGTAGAGAGATCACAACAAAGTTGAGCATGTAATTAAAGAGTTATTTTGGCAAACACTTGCTTTGTTCAATGAACCGAACTTAGCGTTGTTAGTGAATTTAGTGCTTTTAGTGTTGAGGTTTTTTGCTGAAGTGTGTCACTAGGTCTAGGGGAAAAGAATGCTTTGTAAGCTCCTCAAAAAAAAAAGCTTTTTAAAGTTTTGTAAGTGCAGTGCAGGAGAAAAACTGCAGACCTGATGCTTATGAGCTGAATGAACTGCAGGTGGGAACAAAAAGCAGAAGGAGGAGTTCCATGCTGAGCATGAAATGTAATGGGGATGAAGCAGGTGTGTGTCAGGGTTCTGTGTCTGGTCAGCGTGTGGTGTGTGAGGAAGCAGCCTGCCCAGGGAGCTGGCATTCCAAAGGTGGGAGAAATGCAGGGAAGAGCTGGAGATTGAGAAGCTGCCTGTGGGGTGTTTGTCGTCCTAACACCTGAGTGCCACTGTAACCAGGAAGGAGTTAGTAGGAGAGGGCAAACAGTAAAGCCATAGACCGTGCTTGAGACCAGTAGAGGACACAGCGGTGATGGTGACAAGCCACAGTCTTTAGCACTAGCCAGAGCAACTCCCACAGACTCCAGTCTTATTTTGGAGACCTCAGCTCAGACACATCCTTAGGGAGGATGCGGCTGTCCAGATGCAGGCTGCAGGGAGTGATTTAAGCTTCTTGTAGGCTGGAGATGACAGCAGCCTCACCTGCAGGAGCTGTGGTCTCGTTGGCACCAAGCTGCCAGGTGAAGCAGCCTGGATGGCATCAGGAATGCCAACAGGAAGGCCACAAACTTTGTGGCCATTGTAAAAGCAAGAACTCCAGTTGCCCATTGCATGGAAGGAGGGGAAGGCCAGAGGTGATGTTTAACCAGGGGAGGGCTGGGATTCCCGTGGAGGAAAAAAAAAACAAGAAAGCTTTTTCTGCAGTTGCAGATCCTTACTGAGAGAACTGTAGAGCCCTGGCAACGAGACAGGGAATGAGTTTTATTGATGAATGCATCCAGCTGTACTGTCAGAGTCAATGAGGCTGTAAGTGACAGGTAACAGTAGTCAGGGACTTCCTTCTGCAAAGGTCCTGCCCATCAGACCTCTTTGTTCTTTGCCTGAGCCCGTCTCCAGTATGTTGCTGGTGTCATGGGCAGGCCTTTGGGTTTTTGTGGCTGTGGGGACCCTCTGAGGAATGAAGTCTGCTAGGAAAAGACAGGGTGCACCTGATGAAGAGGATTATCTTTGCTGACAGGATTACTAACCTCGTGAAGAGTTTGAACTAGGTTTCGTTGTGTGTGTAGACCAGAGCCTGCAGGTATGTGGGAATTGAAGGGGGCCCACACAGGAGAGTGTGAGGGTGGGACATCCCTCCCTGCAAGAAATCACAGTGACTGAGATCATCTGAGGTTCTTTTCCACAAACAAATGTGCAACAGAAGAAACAAGAGAAGGAGGAAGCCTGTGCAGTCACAAAGCGGTGATGTTGCTGGGATGACAGGACCATGGTGGAATAGCTCGCAAAACTGGGGTGATATGGTAGATGGACACAAGCTTAACAAGCAAGCAGAGAAGAAAAATGGAGGGGGTTGTCCACAGAGGAGTAGTCTGAATGTGCAGAGCATAAATGGAATAGAAAAGCCCTGATGGCAACCTTGCCAAGAGTTTGTTGTCATGGCTAGAGGGGATGCCAACAAAGGGGATATTGTGGCAGGGACCTGCAACAGACCACTCGATCAAGAAAAGGAAGAGAATGAAGTCTTGCTTAAACAATTTGAAGAAGTCTCCTGACTGCATGCTGTGGTTTCAGGGGGAATTTTTAACCAAGGCAATTTGCAGGAAGACCAGCATGGCAGAACACCAACAGGCCAGGAGACTTAGAGCGTGACAGGAACCATCTTTTACTTGGGTGCTGGACAGGATAGAGCAGAGGGCATTCTAGATCTGCTGCCCAGGAGTAAGGAGGGAGTTCTCAGATGCATTAGGCAATGGCAACCTTGGCTACAGTGACCATGAGATGACAGAGTTAAAAATCCTGAGGGCAGAGAGGAGGACAAGTAGCAGAATAATAGTCTTGGGTTGCAGGAAAGTGAACTCTCTCTTGTTCAGGATTCTGTTTGGCAGGAGCCCACGGGAGGCATAGGAATAGCAGGAGGATGGACTGGCTGATTGAGAAACTCCTGGCTGAACTCAAATGCAAAAAAATGTATGGAATGTGGAAATGAGGATGGGCTACAAGGGGAGACGATGGAACTGCACAGGCATATAGGAATGGTACAAGAGACATCAAAGCTTGGCTGGAGCTGAAGCTAGCAAGGGATGTGAAAGCAGCAAGAAGGGTTTCTGCAAGCAAGTGGGACATGCGTAAAAGGAAGATGGAAGAAAATGTGGGCCTGCTACTGAATGGAGTGGGTGACCTACTGATGAAGGCAAAGAAAAAGACTGAGGTACTGTTTCTTCTTCACCTCTGTCTTTACTGGCAAGGTCTGTTCTCAGGCTTCTTTGAAAGGTCATGGTGATCAAGGGACGTTCCTGATGACTTGAAAAAGGAAAATGTTACATCTAGCTTTTTAGAAGGTGAGAAAGAGGATCCAGCATACTAGAAACCAGTCAGCCTCACCTCAGTCCCTGGGACATTTGATGGAAATCCTCATGGCAGCCATTTTTAAGTACATGAAAGAAAACAAGGTGACTGAGAACAGCCAGCATGGGTTTATGAAGGGCAAATTGTGCCTGACCTTCTGTTGTGAGGTGATTGGCTCCAAGGGCAATAGTGAATGTCATTTTCTCTGGCTTTAGACAAAGTCTCCCAAAGCATCTATGTGGGCAGATGGGCTGGGTAAAGAGCAGCTTTGCAGAAAAAGGGCTGGGGGCGGCTCTGAAGGGTGAAAGCTGTGAGGAGTTGAGCGAGCCTGCTGACTGTGCTCATGTAGCCAACAGGCTGAGGGAAGTGGTCCTTTCCCCTGTATCCCCTGCCCTGTGAGACCGTACCTGGAGCGTTGTGTTCAGTTTGGGCTCCCCTGGTACAAGAGATGCCAATAAAATAGAGGGGCCAGAGGATGGTAATGGACCTATGAAGAGCTGGGGCTGTTCTGCCTGTAAAACAGAAGGTAAAGGTGGGTGGTTAAGCAGTGGTCTTCCATGTGTAAGGGGGGCGTAAGGAAAACAGACCTGGACTCTTCCTGGAAATGCCCAGTGAAAGGACAACAGTCAAATTGCATCAAGAGAAATTCCAGCTGCATACATGGAATGAAAAAAAAAAATATTAAAAACTCACCAGGAGAATGATCCAGGACTAGAGCAGGTGTCCACAGAGGTTGGGAATTCGCCAGTCTCGGAAATTTTCAAAAATCAAATGGACAGACCCAGAGCAACCTGATACAGCTTTGAAAAGTCTCCTTTGAGCAGGAGGCTGGACCTCCAGAGAGCCCTTTCAACCAAAATTATTCCATGATTCTACCAAAATGGACCTTTATATGGAAGATTAGTTATTATGGGGATAGATAGACTCCACCTGGCTGCTTCTGGGCATACAAACTACCTTGTTTGCATCTAGAAACAGTTTTGCTACAGTTTATTGATGCAGGTGTTCATGTACATGCAAGCTGCTACAGAGAAAGGCCAGCATTTGCGAATGTAGTAGTTTAACATCAACTCTACTATAAAACCTTATGTCCTTGAAGGAATCTCTTAGAAAATGTGAACTTAGAACAGAATTGGGTGGTGCACTGCCTGAGTAACTGCAGCTGATCCTTACACTTGGATCTATCTATGTTTAAACACAAGCCATAAGGTTTCTAAAAGTTGTTTTTCAGTTTCTTAGCGGCTTTAATTTTTGTTTTGTTTCAATTGCTCTATTCTATGGGGAAACCACAACAGATACAAGGTACTAGAATCAGGTCATTCGCACAGTTCCCTTGTGAAAGTATCACATGCATCTTCATAGCAAGAAAGGTGCTTCAGCTTTTTTTGCTCTGAAATGGAAAAACTTCCACCTTATGCTCACAACGTGTTCTGTTTTGGCTGAAAGATGTCCTTCAGGACGTGCTGCAAGGGGCACTGTTGGGAACGGGATGGCGTGTGGCAGAGCAGTGTTTCCAGTTACATTTTTTACATTTTTGGCTTAGGTGATCTTGGTAGAACTGCTTTCAAACTGATGATCACATCATGTTTTAGGCATTTAATTCTGGTGTTTTGTGTTAGGTTCTCTGATTGAAAGCTCATCTCTACAAATGGAAAAGAGGACAGAGGAACAAGGTAACTCCTGTAGGTCCAGCTGCTACTGCCGGAGGCTGCTCTGACCCTGCGGCTCCCTCCCTGAAGCACGGGGCTGTGAAGCTCAGCACTCCGCAGCCACGCAGACCAACAAGCCTCTCAGAAGGTACCCTGCAGTGGCACCAAGTCTTCTCCTGCTTGGAACCGCAGCCCTCCCTTCCCCCCAGGAGGTGAAACGTGGCTGGGAAATGCTGTGCGAGGAGAGGGGATGGGGCAGTCCACCTACTTTTACGTGAGTGTTAGGTAATGGGATTAAGGCTCACCTCTCTGAGCACAGAGGAGCAAGGGCAGGGGGTGACACCTAGCTGGAGCTCCTGAGGCCTCCTGCACTGTCTTTTTCCTGGGCTGTTCTGGGACAGAAGCCAGCCCACAGTCCCCCAGGCAAGGCCCCAGGTCACCTGGCTGAGGGACCTACAGAGGCATGGACTCAAGGCAGGATGCTGGTGAGAACCATTTAGGGAATGTAGGAGTCTTGTTATGGAATATTTAGGGCCAGGAGCAAAAGAGGGACAAGGGATGGGTCACAGTGGTTTGGGGGAACGAGTGTGGGCAAACAGAGGGGAAAAGGGGATAAAAGGGACTGTTTGTGTGCAGCTTGCCATGCCTGCCCCTGACCAGCACACTCTGTCCTGTCTCCAGCCTGAGCACTGTTTCCAACCCTTCCTAAACATGAATAAAGGTGCTTAAAATAGTCTAAATGATTCTGGATTGCGGATTAATTAGGGATGAATTTATGCAAAATCTTGAAGCGTAGATTTCCTTGAAATCAATGTAATATTTTCCTACCTAAGACATGTTTTACAGATCTGGTTGTTAACCTAAAATTATTCTGGCAACATTTATAAGAAAAGCACCTTCATAGCGCCAACTGTCTCAAATGAGTGGCTGACATTTTGACTGATGTTTTCTTCATCTCCTTTCAACTGCAAAGCATGAGGGCTGTACTCTGTTTATTAAAAGGAAACTGATAAAACTGAAAGATACTTAAAGGGCGGGTGTCAAGAGGATGGGACTGGTCTTTTTTCAGTGGTGCCCAGGGACAGGACAAGAGGAAATGGGCACAAACTTGAATATAAGAAGTTCCACCTA
>JAOXJK010000023.1:47426112-47455745 GCA_025774025.1 Xenus cinereus | reverse complement strand
ATTCCATCCCATCTGCATCATGCTCAGTATAAAAGCTGAGGGATCAAAGGGTCAGCCCTCTTTCTTCAATGGCCAGCGTCCAAAGAGGACTTTGTCTTTCGTCTGCCTTTTACCCTGATCTATGTGTTCCTGGATCCAGTTCCTGAGTTCAGTTCCCATCCAGCGCTGAGTCCAGTCTGAGACTTTTCCAGTGCCTGCCAGTGACATGATCATCGTCCTGGGAGCTCGATACTGGTTTTCTATATATTGTATATATTTCATTATTTTCTTTTTGGATATTATTGTATTTTCATTTTATTATTAATATCTTATTACTAATTAATATTGTTGTAATTAATAGTATCTCATTAAAGTAGTTTCTTTTAAGCTCACAAGTCTCTTACTCTCTCATCCTTCTCTCCCTGAAGGGAGAGGTTGGGGAGAGCATTTGTTGTTTGGTTCGGTTATGGCCCTGTTATCTGTCATTTTGTTCAGTTATGGTCCAAACTATAACAGATTTATTGGTGCCCAACATGGGGCCACTCTGGGCTTGACCTGTGCTCTGACAGTTTGCCTGAATAGTTCAAATTCCAGCTTGCTCAGTTGAGACAGTATTGGGTTTTTTTCTACAAGAGGCTTAAGGGTTTGGAAATTAAAACAGACAGCCCACCTTGTCATTCTTAAGCAAAACGTTTTATCATGCTTTTAGAAGGCTTTGTTTAAAGTTAGTTGATGCAGTGCTGCTTAAAATTTTGTATAGTTTATTTGTTCTTTGTATTTGTATGCAGTGGTGCAGTGGTTTAAATGTACTATCCTACTGTGGTTTATGATGCAGATTTATAATATGATAAATTGGATACTGGTTTTACCTGCATATCTCGGGCATCATGTAATGGATTCTGTTGCTACTTACACTTTCGATTTTACCTTGGGAAAGTTTATTTTGCCCTTTAGTGCCAAATTGACACCACCAGAGCTAGGGGATTTCGGAAGTGATTATTATTTTCCCAACACTGTGATTTTATTTTTGAGCTACTCCACAGCCTGTACCAGCACGAGGTACTCCAGCCTTGACAATGACCACTGCCACTACTCCAGCCTCAACAATGAGCACCGTCACTACTCCAGCTTCTCCAACAACAAGTACTGCTGCTACTCAAACTCCATCAGAACTGCTACAAGTTGCCCCGGTGACCAGGAAGCGGAAATCAGCTTATTCCTCTGCCCTTTACGACAAAGGCCAGCTTAAGCCAGATAACACGGGAGAGAGTTCTTCTGACAAAGATGCAGGAGAGGGTTCTTCTAAAGAAGACAAAGGAAAGGATCCTTCTAAAGCAAATCAGGGAGAGAGTCCTTCTCAGGCAGTATCAATGCAGGAGGATGAATCAGGCACAGAGAGAATCACATAAAGCACATAAATGGCCTTGTGACTGAGGGGACACAGTACTCCACATGTGGTCTTACCAGGGCAGAGTGGACAGGGACGATGACCTCCTTCAGACTGCTAGCCACACTCTTTTTAATGCACCCCAAGAGACCATTGGCCTTCTTGGCCACAAAGGCACATTGCTGGCTCATGGTCAGCTTGTTGCCCACCAGGACTCCAAAGCCTCTCTCTGCAGAGCTGCCTTCCAGCAGGTCAGCCCCTAATCTGTGCCACTGTATGGGGTTATTCCTCCCTAGGTGCAGGATTGTCATCCTGGGAGCTTGATACTGGCTTTGTATATATTGTATGTATTTCATTGTTTTCTTTTTTTATATTATTGCCTTTTCATTATTTTAATATTAATATTCCATTAAAGTAGCTTAGTTTCTTTTAAACTCATAAACCTCTTTCTCTCTTATCCTTCTCTCCTTGAAGGGAGGGGTTGGGGAGAGTGTCTGTTTGTTTCGGTGGCCAGTGCTCCCCAAACCATGACCTTGCCTCAGATCATTGGTGTGGTTAGTGGTTGCAGCCTGCACTATGGTGTAGAAGTACAATGAGGGAGTAATTGTCTCATTGAGGTGGCCAGCCAATCCCTTCAATTTGTCTTTACAATTGGGAAAATCACAGTTTGTGAGCTGAAACACACACACACTGCATCTTGGTCCAGACAGGAGGAAAGAAATCTTCTTTGAACTGTATCCAGCCAACGCAAGGACTGCATATTGTACAGACACAATTTGAAATTTCATTCTTTCATTTCAGCATTTGTGGGTTTAGGGGGGAGCCAGGATCCCAGAGGCCTTAAAAAGTCTGTACCAAACAACCAATTGCATCGTTAGTTATATAAGCACCTTTTAAACTCTATCTTTTAGCTCTTACTCAGGCCATGAAGGCCACTGCTGTGGAAAGAGACGTGACTGGGGCATTCCATGGTGTGGACCTCTTGTAAAAACAGTCTTATAAGGAAAGTACAAGTCTAAAAAGAAATCAGGTCAATTAATTCAACATACTCAGGTTGAAATGTCAGTGGTTGGGAGTACAGACTGATGACAGGCCTTGAGAAACTACTTTGGTAGTTATTTCAATGAGATACGAAACAGAGACTGAGGGACTGAGAGAGCAAGAAAAAAACATTACCACAACGGGTATGATCTGACTACAGCATCAAACACAGAAATTATGTCAGCGACGGCATATTTAACTCTACTTGTTTCTTTGCCTTGTGTTTGCATCATTTCTGATACGGAAACTCACTTTTCCTCTAGCGCCTGATGTAAATTAGTCATACATTGGCAGGCAATTCAGCAGAACTTTCTTACAGCGGAACAATTTACTTCGGAAGGCAGCAGTTATTTGGAAATATTTTGCAATATTCTTTGTAGTTATACATTTCATTAAAAAAAAAAATTAGATCCACTTTAGCAAGAATCTGGTTTTAAGCCTTTCAGAGTGGCTGCTGTGTTAAGCTTGGTCTCATAATGACGTTTTATGGAAGTATCGCAGTAACATGGACTTGGTTTCATGGATTCATTGGCCCAGATGGGATCAAAGAATGTTGCAATAGTTGCTTCTCGTATATAAGTCTCCACTGGTCAGGGGAGACACAGGAAGGAAGCCACTTTCCCCCTCCATGGCCTCAGAAAGGACATATACAATGAAAGCAATCTCTTCAGTAAAAGAAAACGTCTGGGTGGTGCACAGCTGTATGCAGAGCAGCTTGCAGGTGGTGGAGAATCAGGAACTGGGACTCGTGTTATACCTTCTTCCTTGGGATTTCAGGAACAAACATATTTTCTGGTCCATAGAAGAGTTTCTTTTGGACAGAGAAGGTAGATAAGTGAGATCACAAGCCCCTGGCATCTTCTTCCAGTTACGCCTTGGCAATACAAGGATTGTATCACTCTGTTCATCACTGTAAAAATTCGTTACTTATGGCATAACCTTGGGAGATGCTTTCACCAGAAACGGTTCTTAAATCTGTTTAAGATAAGCAGCTGAAAGGCAATAGTAGGAAACAGACCAAATGCAACATAATTCAGGTAAAAGTTCTTAAATTAAAGGAGTATAACTGATAGGAAACAGTCTGCTCACGTTGTTTCCTAGTGGAAAAAGACATAATTTCAATAAAGCACTTTTTTCCTTCAGAATGCCTTTAGCTATCCCAGAAACACTTTGATGCAAATTTGAAATTTGTTAATTAGAAAATTCTGCCTAAATGTCTCATGGTTGTTGTTGTTCCTTACAAATTCCAATCCTTTTCCTGTCTAGGCTTCTGTGAGACCTTAGACTGTGGAATGACATTACGTATTGCCAACTTTCTCTATCCTAAGCTAGGAAACATAGTCTGATTGATAAACTCAGAGTACAAAAGAGAATAAAAGCATAAATAACCTGTGCATCTTGGTGCTTTTTCTAAACTGTCATTTTTGCTATAAAAGCTTCCATCAAAAATCTGACCGTTTTTGGTTTAAAACTTTTATTTTCATCAATGTTTTCTCCAAGGAAATAAAATATTTTTAACCAACTTTTCTGAAGCCAGTGATTATCAGTGGGAGGATACTTCATGCTTCTTTCTGGAAGACAGGCCAGCTGGGAGCTTGGCTGGTTCTAAGAAGTGATGCTGCAGTGAAGCAGAGGAGTGCTCCGAGTATGACTGTGCTCCTCCTTCAGAAATTCTATGTTCAGTGTGAGGAGAAATCATCTCTGAATGCTTACCATTTTCACATGACCAGCAAACTGTTTTCCACAAATTTTTTTTAGTCTCCCCCCATTTTCAAATTAAATATCAAATGCATTGGTGGAAGAAAACTGATGGATTGTGAGGTTTAACAAATGTAATCATATGTCTTGGGCTAGGGGTGAGCGCTAAACACTTATTATGCAGTCCCTCTCCTTCCCAAGTGCTGTGTTTACAACCCTTGTCCATTTAATTTCCTGAGCCCTATTTGATCCTGTGTCAATAAACCCCATAGAAGGCCTTAGGAGGGCTCTGTCTTTTCTAACCGGTTTGACAGAGGTGATCAAGTAATTAAAACATCGATGGATGCCAGTCAATGCAGGAGGGATGTCAGTGCTAGGATCATGTTATTTCAGTCCCTGACACCTCATAATGTGTGAGGTGTCTGACACAAGAGGGTAGACGGAATCAGGTGGGAGTGAGGCTGAAAATGTGAACAATAAATGAATAAAGGTGAAGTGAGTGGTGCTACAGTATGTAATGCTGGAGAGAAATTTTGAAGACAAGAAGAGATGGAAATAAAAGAAATCTAGAATAGCTGAACAAAGAAAGAGAGAGAAATAGGGAGAACATAGAACTAAATACAGAAATACCCAAACTGGAAAAACCATGTTTGACGGGGAGTGAAAAGCCAGATGCTAACAAAAGAAGGAAAGTTTGAAAGAAGTAGTGAGAAAAAAATGTATTGACAATATAGGATGGTAATGTTAAAAAAAATTAATGGGTAATATAAACAACCTAAATGTAAATATATAGTTTACATTTTGTAGTCTGAAAGAACGATGGAGACACAGAACCTCAGTTGGTGGCTAGATTTTTGACTCAGATTAGACTGATCTAAATTTAAATGAATGAACATTAAAGCAAGATGGAACAGTGTGGGGTGTGTGTGCTGCCTTTCTTTTAGGATTTAAAAAAACATCCTGAGTCATTCCAGAAGAAACGTGGATTTTGGAATAACTCAGATGCTGGTTTTGTTTTCCTTATCTTTCAATATGTTTTCTTTCCTTAATTAGTGGTGGCAGAAAACTAACATGTGGTAAGATTTGAGAAACCACAATAACCATATTAGCTAAACGAGAGTAGACTTCCTTTCAGAGCTCTAACATATGAAAAACTAACTACATGTGGGGACTTCATTTGCATAACATGCAGATTTTCAAATAGTTGTGTTACAAAGAAAAAACCCTTTCCACTTGCCACACTGTGAAGTTGAAGCACAAAGCATCTGCAAGGAGGGCTGTCTGGGCTTTGTAACTGGGTCAAAAGAAAACGTGCTGAGAAGGTAAGTTGGACCTTGTATTAATTTTGGCATTCACCATTCCACGGTAATTTCTTCTGCTTCTGAAAGACTGCTGTTCATGCTGAATATTGAATATACTGCAGTCTAAAAGCATGAGATACATTTAAATTAGAAAACACCTGAATATGGAACAAGATCAGCAATAGTTTTTGTAATGGATAAACAAAAATTCTGATTTATCTTTTAATTAACTATTAAAATTCTGATCTATCTTTTAATGAGTCCATGAAACAGTGTTGATAATATTCAGCTGCTTCACAGGCTAATCTGTTAGTATTCTAAAAGTAGGTTGTTGTCTAAGAGAGGTTTTGGAAGCTGTTAGTACCAGCAGAAGTGCTTGTTTGAATATGGACTACAATCACCATGGACTTGGTTGGTGATTTGAAGTCACATCCATTATTGTAATACAAAGGAAATTTCTACTTCTATTACGCATTATTTGCTGCTTACAAGGCAAAGGCTTACGGGCTAGGTTTATTGTTGTGTAATGAAGATACAGATCCATCTCTTTAGTCCCAAAGTTATGAGAAAGAAGCACTTAAAAGGCCCACAATGAAATATTGTCAAATTCCTTTACCAACGTAAAATGTGCTCCTACTCTGTATTCGCTGTTTTTAACAGGATTCGAGACCATGTTTCAAAATGTCAGACACTGTGAGCAGGAATCCGTGTTTTGCTTCAGACAGCATTTAGACAGAAAGTGGCTTCTCCACAAACAGGATCTAGGTTATTATAGAAAATATTTGCACCTCAGCTTGTCAAGGGTAAATGTGTTATTCCTTGCAGCACTTGAGGGATGGGAGATCTAAAAATGGAGATTTTGTTTTCTTTCCAAGAAAGTCCAGAAAACACCTTATGAGCCTCATCTTAAGCCTAAGTCAAGTTAATTGGATGATTTTCATTACTACATTTTGACATGCACATAAGATTGAGTTAGGAAAACAGTACAAACATGTAGTTTAAAAAAAGTTAAAGCCCCTCTTAACAAAGGTTATAAGGGTGGACTGAAAACATGTGAAGTTTTAATGATGGAATTTTTTAGGAATTACAAAATAAATAATGTAGTGAAAAGTACTTCCCTATTGTGATTAAGGATGTCTCGAAAGATTCACAAGGTCTGGGCACCTTGCCAATCATCTTCATGTAGAAAAACAAAATACAGTGCAGTTGTTTAGCACCATCCCCCACATCGTTGCTCGTGCACCCTCCCTACTCACACCTCTGCCTCTGTGCTGCCCTCTCACATTGACCAACAGCTGGGCTCTCCTTGCTCATCTTCATAGGCCAACTAAAACATAGGTGTCCTTCAGCAACTGCTGCAAGTTACTAAATCTGGACTGCTTCAGACAGTTAGGATACATTGCTGAGCATGGCAGCTGCTAAGCACACAAGAATTGTCCCACAGACCAAAGGTCCATTCAATTCTGCGTCCTTCTTCTGAAGATGGCCAAATGCAGGGGAGAAGAACATGTGGGGAGAAGAACATCTGCTTCATGACTTGTTCTTTAATACCCTTGCAGCTTTCAGGAATCTATCTTTTCACCATTGCTGCACCCTGGTCCTCTAAGTACAGCTGCTAGTTTGATTTATCATTAGAAATTTAGAATGGAGAGTATATTAGTCACCTGGTACAATTGTTTCTCTTGGCCTTTTATCTTTACCTCTTGTCTTTGCACTGAAGCTCACATATCTTCTTTCCTCCATGTAACTGGACATTGCTAAACTGTATTTCAAATGCTCAGCTACTTTATGGATTTAATCATAACCTTCCCCAGAGCTGTGATGACAGGGAATGGTTTAGTCCAAACAGCAATAAGGAGGCCAAAGTAATTTTATAGTGAGTCTGCTGAAGTTATTTGAGTCACAATCCATATAGATTTCACACTTTTTTTTTGCTTTGTATGCATCAGTGAAGATTGCTTTTCAGCAGTAACGATGAAAACATATTTGCATTGTGTCCACATACACACACACACATATAGGAAAAAAATGGGACTCACATTTCAGGGTTT
This sequence comes from Xenus cinereus, assembly GCA_025774025.1. Classification (NCBI taxonomy): domain Eukaryota; kingdom Metazoa; phylum Chordata; class Aves; order Charadriiformes; family Scolopacidae; genus Xenus; species Xenus cinereus. The sequence goes on along the minus strand of JAOXJK010000023.1, from coordinate 47,448,288 downwards.
TTAAGTATCTCTGTGTTGTTCTATGCAAATATGTTGGGATTTTGTCATAGCTGAAGTCAAGGTCTTGGATCCTATGAAAAGCAGCCATCAAGAAAATTAAATGTGCCTGCTTAAATGATTAGGAACCATTATAACACGATACTTTAAATCTACTGAGTTACATTTGACACTATGCAGTTTTTTTGTTTCACTCACTGGTTATGGTTAGTGGAAAACAGCACCGTACTTAAGCTGCTCAGGAGCCACTGCTATTGTGATATGCTCAGTTTTGAAAAAAAATGAGCGTGACATCTATAACCCTGCATTTCTTTAGATCCAACATTCTGTTAATTTGATCATATCTTACAAGGCTGCCTCTATTAATGCCATCTGGAGTCTCTAATGAGACCACACGCTGCAACTGAATGATCACACACACGATTTCTAAAATAAAAAAGAGGTCTGAAGGGGTTTTTTACTAGTTTTTGCTTTTCCTGCTAATGCAAACATTTAAGTTGTCATGAGAAACTAAGGCCTGGAAGAGAAACAATTATAGCTTTTAAAATTCAGGAATCGTAAAATGAAATATGTTCACGTCTAGTTCCAACTAACTTTACCAACACACCTGAGCAGCATGCACACAAACAGCAAATGTTTGTGCCAAACAGGCAAATATAATTGCATTTTCCTTCTTTACCTGGATATTTGTGAATTTTGTGTTAGCAGTTCAGGCAAAACACTTGGATAATGTGCACATTGACATATACCAGATTTTTTCTTTTTTTCTTCGGAAAAGAGCTATTATTCAATTCAGTAATTAACTCTTGTCTCAGTTCTGCAGTTCCACTGTAAGTGATCTTGTTTAAATGATTAATGATTAAACTGCTCATCTGTGTGACATTAAGTGCACCCTTTACAAAAATAGGCTATCATTCAGGACATGTTCTGAGCACAGTGACAATTAACACCCTACTTTTTATTATTTCAATGCTAGCATGATTATTTAAAAACTAGAATCATTATATAGGTATCCTAATTAGTAAATGACTTTCCTCCAGCATGCAATTTTCCAGCACAGATAAGGTTAAATATTTTCCTTTACGTAAAAAAGCATATTATTGTTATTGCTTGTCAGGAGGAAGTGGTGATTATTTCAATTTATCTCTGTACCTTTAGCTAATGCTGTTATTTCTTGTTTTTCGAATTAAAGTGTACTCCTGTTGAGACTGATGGTAAATGTGCTTGAGGTAGCCACAAAAAGAATGTAACAGAATCACACATCCTCTTTCATCTGATCTTCAGGCAGTTCGGCAGTTTTTAAATCTGGTAAGTACTAAAATAAAATAGTTAATCTATAATGTATATATGTGTGTTGAATGTATTAAACTGAACACATGAGTAGGAGTGTACTTACATTGGTGGGCAATACTTAAAAAAATGCTTATTGATTCCCTCCAAGTACTGAGAATTTTTTTCCTTACAGAAATCTGTCTCTTTGTTGAGGTTTTTCTTTATCCATTGTCTGTTGCTTGTATAACTCAAATAATGTATTTCTATTTAAGATTGTATTTTAGTCCTAGTTTTGAGTACTCACATATTGCTTTCATAGTGAAAAGAAATATGATAATGTGGATAAAGTGGAAAAATAGCAAGCTAAAAAATGCAAGGCTTATATATTTAATATTCAGAACATAAGTATGTTTGTGTGCACATGCGTAGACAGGTGCCCATATGTAGTATATAAGCAATGTTAGAGCACACATACACACCCTTATGTATATGGAAATTTAGTTTTTGTAATTACCTAATGCATTAATGCTAAATATATCCATAAATATGCAGATTATAAATTATAAAGTTGCCTATTGAAATCCTGTTGGAAAGATTTAAATTGAAAAGAAAATTGTGTTTATAGGAGTTCTGATTCAACTTCCTCTTAATAATTTCAGTGAATGCTGTTTCAAATTCAGAGAAGGAAATCAGCTCAAGAGATTTAAATCAGGTCCTAAATCTGATCTCTGCAGTTCTGGTTTCAGTTTGAGTTCTTCTCTACCACTCTTGTACAAACCATCCTCAAGAAGCTTTTGCCGGACAGTAGAAGCCCTGTTCTGAATAAATGTGTGACTGGTGGTGCCTTTGCGAATTCCTGTAGCATCGGGGAGAGTACGCAGCTCTCCCATGATGAGTAGTTGTTGTTCCCTACACGCTTTCTGCTGAGCTCTTCTGAGGACTGGACGGCCCCTCTTCAGTGCTAATCTGAAGAGATGTCCTTTCTTAGCCCTCCTTGCAGGCTGTAGGAAACACCCATGCTCCCTCCCTTCTGCCTTCACCATGTTTTTTTCCTTCTGTATGTGCTATACTAATGTTTGAGAGTGGCTTTGGCTAAGTGGAATGAAGAGTGACTGTTTTGTAGAGGACACATGCTGGTATGCTCTGTTTGTATATTTTAACCATGCATGTCCTAGAAAGATATGAATGACAGATATCTAGGAAGGTATTTTTCTTGCAACAATGAAATAACAGTTTCTAAAATGATGACCTAGACAGGTACCCCTTCAGTGCTGTCTCACTGAAGAGTTACTGTAGTTGCAGCCAAGTGCGAAGGGTAAGAGAAACACCAAGCAAGGGCATGAGTGTCTGGCTGGATGGGGTCAGAGGAGGGTAAAGCAGCAGATGGAGACTAGAGTTCCTCAAAGGTGGGCTAGGGGACTACAGCCCCATGTGAACTGTACAACTTACCTGCTTGCTTTATACGTCTTTGCACTTGAGAGACGCTTCAAACTGTTTAAAGCTTGCTTCAGAAGGTATTCAAGGGCTTTCAGGCTGTCATATTCTTGCAACTTCTTAAAATCAGCTTTGAAGAGTCAGTAGAGGAAGCTGGAGAGGTGGTTAAAGATTTGTTTAAAGGGCAGAAAAGCCAGAAAAGCTGTGATGCTTAAGCAACATCATATATTACGGGTCTTTACTCATCTGCAGCCCTCTGTCAAGAGCCAGCCTCCCCACATGAGTCATAGAGAGCCTCATCCTCATTATGCTTTTGGAGACTGTTCAGTCCTTTCCCTCCCCCAACTTACCAGTTATATCTGGGCTGCATCTGCCCCACTTTTACAGATTATCTGTCTCTCTCTTTCTTTCAAAATTCAGGTAATTCCCAAACAGGAAGGATTTGTTTGTCTAGCCTTAAAGTTGACCCATGCGCAGCTCAACTAACAAAAAGCAGAGAAGCTCTAAATGAAGCTGCCATTCACAGACTTAGCAAATATGGGAACTTCAGGTCGTCCAGTCCTTGCAATTGCTGCATTGCTGGTATGTGCTGTTCTCACAGACCAGCTAATGGAAAGGACTTAACACATGTAGGGGAATGCCAAGGAACTGCCCATGGGTTCCTGTGTGAGGTTAAACAAGTCATTTAAGCCCAGCTTCGCACATGCGGCCACCAACGACATGTTCCCCAGTTTTTTGACTGTGGTTTGACTTGCAGAAGTCTGAGCCTGGCTGCAACCAGAGTCAAGGGGCTGAATCCTTTACATAACTGAAGTCCTTCATGATGCTAAGCACTCTTAAAAGTGATGTTAGGAGGGGACAGGTGTCTCAAAATGAACATCTCAAGTGGATGCGTACTGTAACGACTCAGTGCTCAGGTTCTTTCCTTGTAAAGTACAGATAATAATACCTCCTCATCACAGGTTGTTGTGCAAATTAATGAATTACCATTTTTAAAATACTTAGGTATCCCAGTGATAAAGAAAATAAATTATTTTCATAGACTGCAGTCTACAAGAAAGATCTATGCACTGAACAAAGATGAAATAACACTAGTGGTCAGTCTGTTCATATTTTGTGTAATATCCTTTATGCTATAAGAAACAATTATCCAGGCAATCTTATTTTACCTCAGTAGTGTAATAAAAAAGGGCAAGTAATCTGATATTAAAGGTGCTGAGACACACAGATGCCAGAGTGAAAAAAAAAGTGCTGTATTACTGTTATGCAGCGTACTGAGGTACTGTTGGTTATTTGCTCCACATTTCCTTCAATACACTAATTACCATTGTCATTCAGAATTTCTGAAAGTAAAATCTAATTTACTCTAATTTCTTGTGGTGCAAAGTCAATGTGAAATAAGAGTGACATATTCTCAAATATTGTTCATTAACTCTATGAATAAACATTCCATATGTAAGACTGTGCTCTTAATGATAGTGATACAAACCTTCCACTTCCCAGAACTGCAAGTTGTGCCGCAGAGATGTGTGATTTGTTGAGATGCTCCTGTGATTGTTGGTGCAGTTGAAGTAGTGAGATTCTTCTTTGAATAAATGCTTTCTTTCTTCTATGTGTAGAATCTATGTTTTTTTCTACTTGCTCATATTTCTTGTGCTGGTTTCCCAATCTAATCTACTTTATTTTTGTTTCAGAAATTCTTGGGAAAGTATTTTGAAGTTCTCAACATATTTTTTTTTTCTGAGAAGTGTACTGCCAATATGAATTTTGTAAGTACTTTGATAAACTATATTGGTACCTCAGTCTCAGGAGTGATTAGCTGAAGAGATGTTTCTAACAGCAGAGTTCACTGCCAAAGCACACTGTTTATTGGGTTTGTAACCCTCCTAGTGCAACTACAGGTTTGATGTCTGTGGTGCAGGTAACTGTGTCTCAGGCTACTCATCCTGGATTGCTCGTCTAGCTGAATGGAGAGAAGTAATAATTTGGGGGCATGTATAACATACTAGAAAGGCCTGTTCCCCTCCCTTGATGGTAAAGGAAGTCTAGATTCCTACTTCAAATTCAGACTTTTACTGTTTAGAGTCTTCTGTGATGGCAGACTATGGCCTTTCTGCATAATGTACTTAAAGAAGGAAACCTTCAGGCATCCAAAAAGATTATCTCCATGTTTGTATTTAAATTAAGATTTTATGAAATTCCCTAGTTAGTTCTTAAAAGTTTCCTGTGCAGTGTTAAATGCATTTGTAATTGCAGTGTGTGGTTGGTGGAAACAGTGTTAAGACGTGGTGTTGGAGGAAACAACACTGATGTGGACTGTATTGAGATAAATTTGTTACAGGCTTGCAGCTGAGGGGTGGGAAGGACTGGACAGAAGTATTACAGTTATAGTAAGGAAAACATCACTTCCATTTCAAATCAGCAAGCCATATAATACTTGTATATTAATTTTCAAAAGATTTCCAAAGTATCTTGTATTTGTCTTTGTTATATATCACCTTTCTTCTATATAGAAAGTAGAGATTAACACCTATGTGTTAACTGGTGATCTTCTTTTTTACAGACAGAGCTTTATACCTCAGGTGATCCATATAATTCAGACTATGCTTCTCTAATCGCAGAAGTTTGTTCTAAATTGGAAGTCAGGAAGTTCACAAAAGTATTTCTGCCAGTTGTGTATTCGTTGATTTGTATTATCGGCCTGGTTGGTAACATCTTCGTAGTGATGACCTTTGCTTTATATGAGAGAACCAAGTCCATGACGGATGTGTACCTCCTCAATATGGCCATAGCAGACATACTGTTTGTTCTCACTCTCCCACTGTGGGCAGTGTATTATGCTGCTGATGAATGGATTTTCGGTGATTTCCTTTGCAAAATGACCAGAGGTATCTATGCAATCAACTTCAGCTGTGGAATGCTGCTTTTGGCCTTTATCAGCGTGGACCGGTACATTGCCATCGTACAGGCAACAAAGTCATTTAAACTCAGGGCAAGAACGCTCGCATATAGTAAACTCATTTGTTTGGCCGTGTGGGTATCATCAATTTTAATCTCTAGCCCTTCTTTTCTATACAATGAAAGTTACAGCTTCCCCACCAATGAAAACAAAAAGATTTGTGATCAGAAATTTCATATAATGTCTGAGAGCACGATAACAAAATCACTGCTGCTGTATCTACAAGTTGGATTTGGATTTTTTATACCTTTCATATTCATGATTTTTTGCTATACCTTCATTGTCAAATCCTTACAACAAGCTCAGAATTCCAAAAGAAACAAAGCAATCCGTGTCATCGTATTAATTGTAGCTGTTTTCCTAATTTGCCAAGTACCTTATAATATTGTTCTTCTTGTGACAGCCATAAATATGGGCAAGACAGACAAATCCTGTGACAATGAAAAGATACTGGCCTATGTGAAATACACCACTGAAGCCATAGCATTTTTACACTGTTGCGTCAACCCTGTGCTCTATGCATTTATTGGCGTGAAGTTCAGAAGTTATTTTGTGAAGATAATGAAGGACCTATGGTGCATGAGATACAAGAAATACAAGAAACGTGGTTCAAGGACAAATTCTGATGTTTATCATTCAAGACAGACTAGTGAAATTCTGACTGACAATGGATCTTCTTTTACTATATAATACAATTTGAACAACATTATTACTGAAGGACTCTTCTCACTGAGCAACCCAAACTAGTGTCACTGTGCCTTTGACAGCAAGTCCTTTGGGCTTCTCTGCACCTCTAAGGGACATACCATGATCTACAACTTCTTTCAGGAAAAGAATTAGGATAAAAGAATAACACTGTCCAGTGGAAAACCTAAATCTTCTTCACCTCTCTTAACACTCAAGCTCTTCTAAAGTGCACTCCCTTAGAATTATGAGAAAAGAGAAGTTTACAGCAGAGCCCTCCTTGTTTTTTAAGGAAAAATTGCATCTCATCTGTCCTACGTCACTGAAATATCCCCAAATTGTTAAGTAAATGAATCAGATTACATCCAGGCTCATTCTGCTTACATTTATGTTGTTTCTGTTCACTACTACCTGGAAATCCTACTTAAGTGTAGGCCTCCACTGTGCTTTTGTTGCAGACAGATCACATTGCGACAACATTAACCCAAAGACATGGCATTTTGCGCAAAGCACAACAAGGAAAGCAAACAAATAAATGAAGAAACAGACATTGCTGAGCTTAGGTGTTAGGTCTTATAAATCTTTGCCCAGTTCTACACTCCACCTGCTTATCAGGAGTTGCTTATACCAAGGCTGAAGCTGGTCAAACCCCAAAGTGACGTGTCCTCTAAAGAGAATCTTAGAAAAAAAAAAAGATAATTATTAAAGAGAACACTGAAATATCTACAGAAAGGTTTTCTGACATCTCTTGAAATTATCTTCTGAAAAGAGAATGGAGCTTTGCTCAAGAGTTTCTTCTCTTCATTTGGCACAGGATGCAGGTGCTGGAACCCATCAAAGCTGAAAAACTAATGAACATCTCTTTGTGAAAAGTTGTTTCTAGCTGAAGTTCACACTCCACTTTTTAAATGGCGACAAACTGTATAGAACTGCAATTATTCCAACACTTTTTGATGCATTTCTTGGTATTTACCTACCATTAGCAAAGTTCCTTTAGGAATGGATTTACTAGCACAAATATGCATATATGAAATTTACTTTATTATCTTCAGAAATTATTAAGGACTGTATCTAAAAATAAGACCAGAATCTGACTTAATTCAGCCAGAATTTTTACTGAGTCAGCATTTGATTCACTATGAGTATAGGAATATTTATAATAAATGCAATTAATTTTACCCATCCATGGCTTTTCAGCAAATCCTCAGTGGATCTTCAGCTCCTTGAGGGAGTGTCACCACACTGTAGCAGTCCCGGTGGGATGGTGAGGTAGACAGGAGCAGGAGCCAGACAGCAGAGGGGCAGGATGGAGGAGAGAAGAGGAGCAGAACTGTTTGCAGTCTGCTGAAGTACCTACCAGTCCTCTGCAGTTCTGCTGCAAGGGGAGTGTAAGCCATGATGGTGCCTACATTTGCTGTTGCGTGGGATGTTACACTCCTACAGCTGTGTAAATTAATGCAATTTTCAGCTTGCTATTTAGCTTGGTGGTTTGGGTTTTTTTAAGTTCGTGGCTGAAGAGACAGTGGAGGTTGGATCACTAACCATGTTGTTCAGTGGCAATGCAAAGGGCCAAGAAGGAGAGTGCTGGAGCTGAGGATCCCTTGAGGAAGTGCATTGATATGGCACGACAGGAACCTAGGACTGACTTGGCTGGTGCAATCCATCCTTTACAGTGCAGTGTGAGGGTTTTAAATACCAGTGCCAGGTGTGATAAAGATTGCATGTATTTATCATGACTGAATAGCAACTTAGGCAAGAGTAGGATACAAACTTATGTAAATGCAGATGCATGCATTTGTTGTATATAGCATTGATGATTTTCTGGAGGAGAATTCAACAAATAAAAAATGTAACTGAAAAGGAAAAAATGCCCTCAGATCTAAGAATTTCTTGTCACATGTATTGCCTTGAAACATGCCCTTATTTAGTGCAAAATTTCTCGTATCTGAGCAACACGGCGTCTTTTTTCCCTCAGAGGCTGTGTGAGGGAGCGTGCCCTGGGGGTAGGAAGTCCACAACTGAAGCCCACCAAGGACCATGGCAGCTCTTGGGCAGAGCCCCACAAGGCTTGAAGAAAGCAATACTCCCTCCTGCCGGCCCTGCTGCCATGCCTGCCTTGGCCTTCAGCCACTGAACAACCCAGACATTGCCCCAGTGGCCATCAGGGTAGGGTTGGGGATCAAGATGGTGGCCAAGGGGCAGTCACTGACCCTGTCACTGTCCCACCAGAGGGGACTCACTGACATATCCTGGGCAGAGAGAGAGAGCCCCAGGGCAGGGCGAGGTGTGTTAAAGCCATTCCTGGCTGAAGGGACGTCCTCCCTCAGGGGTGAGGGAGGAGGGGAAAGAGGGCAAAGCGGGGTCCTGCACGCCAGGGCCTTCCCCAGGGAGAGGGGCCTGCTGGGCTGCCTCACGGGTCACTAGCCCCTGTAACCGTGAGGGACCCTGGTGAGTCGGAAATGGTGGTGGAGTGACATCTGCCTCCAGGCTCCTGTCTTGTGGGAGGAAAAATTGCTCACTGGAAATGCTGTTGAAAAGTAGAAAATGTACCCAGATGTTCTTGTGGGAGAGAAGTGTTGCTAAGGGAAGGAGAACATGGTGCACATGTGGGACTAAAATGGAGTTTTGGGTATGAATTATGCTAATGCTGAGGCCTTGCCAAAAACTCCACTTGAGGTACAGCCGAAATCTCGATTGCTGCGAATGATCACCCTGTCTCTGGGAGAAATGGGGGTGAGGGCTAGGATGGGCTCTCAAGGGACTGCTTTTTTTGTTTGTTTGTTTGTTTTTATCAAGGTCCTTGTTTCACGCCTTATTTAAGGATACATACTGTGTTGCGTCATGTCACACACACAGAAGATGTGGCTGATAAGCTTTGAGAACAATTCATATTTTCCTCTAACTCAGGGCCGGGGAAGAGTTGTGGTATTGGCTGCATGCACAAGGTCTCTGCTTGTTAGTGGGTTCCATTCTGCTTTTGGTGGCTCCATGGCCGCCCTGCTTGGCACTGCTCGTTCAAGCAGTTCACAAGGAGGTAAGTCATCAGTGCACAGCATTAAATAAAGGCATAATATCTCAGTGAAGACAATCCAAAGCTAAATCCATTTTTTGACACATATAATCTTGAAAATGGACCTAACTTATTAATTCCCATGAAAAGTGGCAGCTTTCTTCCCATGGTATTTAAGTTTCCTTTGTTGTTTTTTCTATTTAGATATTAATTTTCTTAGAAGAGTGAACACTATAAGCTGGTGAACCCTAAAGAGAATCACAGTAGATAGGGAAGATCAAAGTCATTTGGGCCTTGATACTAGGAAGGAAAAGCAGAGGAAAGAAAATGAAAATTATATATAAAGATAGATAACTGTTCGAGATGATATGTGGAAACTGAAGAGAAACAGGAAAAAACAGTCTAGAGAGGAACATTTTTGTGATGGATGGTTATTGATAATTATTAGGCACATAACAGGTGTGACTGATTTCATTATTTAGACCAAACTCTGCTTTGGATCTTTGTAGGGCAATCTTGTTGACTAGACTTGTGAAAATTTGGAGTGGGTGGGGGGTTGCTACAAAAGTAGCAAGAAGATGGTACTTGATGATTTCTGAATTTGAATTGAATTGGAAAAAAATAGCGTTAGATTACATGAAAATGATAAAGTTTTGAAAACGTCAAAACAGTTTGTCTCATGAAACATCTAAAATGTTGTGACATTTCTGGTTAGTTTTCAGTTACTATAAAAAAAGCCAAGGAAATGATTTCACAAAACCACTAAAAGAGGCCCATAATCTGCTTTTTTAGGCTGCTGCCAAGCAATTGGGGTATTCCCTCCAACCACCTCCTCTGGTAGGAGATACCACCTCCTACCACCAACTGTGGGTTAGGAGCTCATACTCTCTTTGAAGCAGTCTGTGCAAAGTAAGCTCCAAAAATAAATAACACCAACAGGAGGATGCTACACCCTTAAATTGTACTACACCAATAGCTCTTACTTCTCTTCTGGGTGGTGTAGTTGCAGGTCCTTCAGGGTGAAGAGGGAATTAAATGACATCTCCTCTACTGTGGGTGAATGACATGAGACCTCGTGGTAATGATGTGACCACTAAGCAAGGAGTTGTTCTCTGGGCAGTTTTCAGCACAGTTAAGTTCCTTTTATGACATGTTCCTTAAAATAAATTCTTCATTTTTGTTTGAATGAACTCCATTATCTAACCTGAGTTGAAAAGTGTCTGGGTTTTATTTAGTCAAGAAAGCAAAATCTATTCATTAAAAAGTTATTTTGATGGTCAAAGTTCTTATCCATCCAGTTAGGATCCCTTTCCCTAGAAACAGAAAAACCTGTTGCTTGTACAATTTTCTAGCTGATATCCATCGTCAGTTTTTTTTAATTGATGGTATTATGTAACCCAACTGTATATCCTAATGCATCATTCATATATCTAATGAAATCACCATCTTCCTTTTATTTTCATTGTCTTTTTATTAGAAATACATACTGAATTACTGCATTATAAATTTGATCTATATACATAATGCCAAACTAAACCAGTTGAATTAATATTCTTCTATCAAAACTTTTTAAAGCTCTTATTCAGTTTTAGTATAGCTTTTTCATTCCTAGACATTCATTTTAGTTAATAGAAATTAATGTAATAATACATATTTAATCTGTAGTCACTGAAATTTATTTATAATCTGGTGATTCACTGAGGATTAGAGGAAGTACAGAACACTCAGCACCTTCCTTAAGAAACAATGGCTGATCACTGAAGTAAGAACTTTTCTTCAAAACAGAAAATACCTGTGATCTTGATTTATGTCAACCATGGACAATTCTGATGTTTCAGTACAAAACATGGTATTTCTATTTGTGAAGAATTTGTGCTTAGCCCTACCTGGTGGTTAGGAATTATAATGGAAAAAAAAGGATATTTAATTAGCAGAAAGTTAGTGAATTATTATTTTTTTTTGCTTTTTAGGCTGGATCGGATTATCCAGCTATGGTTTTGTTGTAATTTCTGGTCCCATTTATGAAAAAATTTTACATAGATATGGAGCCATTTACAGATATGGAACTCTACTTGCTATCCTTGATTTTCTTAGCTCATCTTTTGCTAGTATTCAGTTTTTAACCTATGAATTTTTGGTAGGTTTAAGATCAAGTTTTGCTCCTAATGCATGTAATTTCTTATTATTTTTTGCTAGTATCAAGTACGTTTTAAAAGAAACAATTTCTAGGTTCTGTATTCCATTACAAAAATGCAGAATGGAAGATAACAAGGAATACTAAGATACAGAAAATGTACTGTTTGTTAAAATGCATGAATGATTTGTATTTATGGCAGACATATGGCTTGATTTCTAAGAGACACCCATTTATGGAAGTTAAAATAGTCTTATTAATGTGTCCTAAGTGAATTATAATGTATTGTAATCACCTGTCTCATAAAATTTTCATAGAAAAATATAATCACCTTTGTATATATTTTTCTGATTCTGATTCAGAACAGATTCAGCTCATAACAACAGTGGTAAAAATAGTACTGTTTTCAGAATTTTTCCAGTTTATGGTATTTTCAGACCAATGAATATATATTTTGGTTTTGCACTTCATAAGCAACTGCTAGTAATAAAAGACAGTATCATCAAGAATGCAAACAGTTAAAACAGAGATGGAAGAACCTGGTGTACCTTTTACATTATGGTTAATTTGGAATGAACACAGTGTTTGTTAATGAAAGTATTACGTAGTCTGGATTTTTGTAAAATCAGGATTTTTTAAAATAGACTTAACAATGCAGAAAACATTTTCTGCTTTATCTTCATTAATCTTTCTTGTTCATGTCTTAGGCTGCACACAGCTGGATTCATCACAAAATATTTCTAGCTGCTGTTGCTCTCAACAGTTTTCTTGCTTCTCAATTTTTCTATAAATACTTGTCACTTTTAAAATATGTTATTGAAATCATGGTTTTAAGATGACTTTACTGCTCTTACCAGAGGACTAAATTCCTTTTAAGTCTTTCTGGTATTTGTATTTATTTCTGTGAGGGTACAAATTATTGTTTTCTGGTAATGGTACAACACTGCAGAAACATGTTAATTTGCATAAAATTGTTATTAAGATTGCAAAATATTGGACAAAACCCCTCAGTGATAGCTATTTCCACTCACTTTATTTTTGTGTGAAATATTATCTAAAAATCTTTGCTTATTTGAACCTGTGAAGCTACATTTAAAACATTCATGTTCAGATTATCCTAAACTGACTTCCTTTTTCTTAAATCTCTATAGTTTTGAGGCCCAAAACCATGCTTTTCATCACTTAGTTTAGCCTTATGATATAATAATATGACTGTATATTACGACTAGATAATGAATAAAATATGTGCATTATAAGCTTTACCTTGTCGCTTTCCCCAAATTTAAAGTTTGTGGCTGAACTGAAATTGCACGAGATTGTTGCCTATTCTTTCCATGAGTTCACCCCTTCCTTAAGGGTTATTGCTGCTTCTTGTCAGTGGAAGAAGGAAAGAAGGAGGAAGAAAGTGAAGAACTCAATTTTCTGTGAAAGCAGAGTAATTTTCCTCCTTTCAATCTTTAAGTGTTTTTATCTGATCTTAATAGGTTCGATAATGGTAAGCTTTCATTTTACCACAAAAAGTTCACTGGCAACTGGGATTGCGATGTCTGGAGGGGCAACAGCTGCTCTTGAGCAGAATCAGGTGCAGCTGTGCCTCATTGAGGTCTCAATAATTATGAAGGACCCGGCTGTGTCCTTTTTGTGCAATTCCAATAACAAGTGTTTTTGTTGGTTTTCTTTACAAAACTCTCAAAATTATGTAGCTCTTCTGGATTTATTTTTTTTAAATTTGGGATTTACTTTATCGCTTTTGATTTTTTTTTTACATTACAAAGGAATCAAGTTCTTAAACCATTGCTACATTCTGTAAGGGCATTCATGGGCAAATATTTCCTGGTAAAACAACTATATAAGAAAGTTCTTGCCCTGACTGTCTTCTTACAAGTCTTCTCACATTCTAAGGTAAGACTTTATACCTGAATTGGTGTTCTGCTCACATCTTTTAGCAGTATTTTATTCACATGTACGCACTGGGCTTTCAGCTTATTAAAAGTTATCATGACTCAGCTGAGCAACACTAGTGACCTGTAAAAGGGAGGTAACTTTTTAAACCTCAGCAACTGTCAAGCTATGCCCCAAAGTAAACCCAGAAAATAGGGCAAAATGTAGAAAAAGAAGAATGTTAACAGCTGGGACAAATCCAGAAGTTTATTCTCAGTTCTGCACCTTGTCTTTAATTTCTGTAGAAAACTAGTTGAATCATTTTTGTGGATTTTCAAAACTCGGTGGTAGCAGTGCATTACTGTCTTGCATCAAGAGGTGCTCTTTTGTTATGGTCTCAGTAAGAAAGGCACTCAGACTCTTTAAGGTTAAAATTTAGCATTTAAAATGCTATTTTATTAGAGCTAACACAATAAGGAGAGAAGAACATAGAAATAAAATAAGGAATCCCCAGTTGTACATGCTAACAGATCTTTGGAAAATAACACCATATTACTTATTGTAAAAGTGTCTATTTGGTATATTTACAGATGAAAACTGTATGACTTAGACATTTCAATAGATAATGCAACATACATTACGGCACACATTTATTCTTCTTGGTGTAGTGGGCTGGAATAGACAATCTCTAGAGGTCTCAATGACTTAAACTTAACCATCTGTTCTACGACCCTGCTGCCTGAAATAAGCAGGTTGCTCAGCTATCTTCTCTTTGGAAAACTATGTAATATGGAAAACCCCAACTGTCTTTATGTTAATCAGGCAGCAAATTTTTCTTAGTAAGTCAGATTCTTCGTAAGATAGTGTTTATTTCTAATGCCTGGTGTTGTGTTGGCATCTGAATTTCTGTTGGTTTTACTGTGTGTAACTACACATTTAGAGGAGTCTTCTCTGCAGTGTACTACTTCTATACTGTTGCAATTCTGAAAACTTGTATTTACAGATTGTCATAGGTACTGATTCAGTCACTTTGTCACTATCTCACTTAGATTATCGAAATTAAAGGGGCTCTGTCCACTAAATTCAATCCATGCTCAGTCTGTAAAAATTACTTTCTGCTCTATATCTGTATATTTTCAATTCACAAAGTTGTATGACTTTAATGATATAGTTCCATGAGGAGGGAAAATAGGTATGTATATGAACTGCATTTCTCTTGTCTGAAACTTCTCTCTCTGGCTTCCCAGTTGATTACATTTTGGAAGAATACTGAAGGACAATTTCATTTTAGAAATTTTGCATTTCAGAGTCTGGCAGCCAGAGCAATTTGTAATATTCATTAAGAATGAAAATGCTCAAGAGATGCACCAAATCCAAGTTACAGACATTCTTAGAGCTTTGTAAAAGGCCCTCACAACAAACTGCAAACCCAGCAGCTCTTTGAAGGGTTCTATCTGGACACCGTGGTTGTAAACAGCCTGTGAGCTTTCTGTCACTGCCTTTGATCACCTGAGAAAAATTAGTATTTATTGTTAGAGCTGAAAACCCAGGATTTTAGGAAACTTTCTTGATTCCAGCTTCTCTACTGATGCCTGCCCCACAAGAGAACTTTTGGGAATGCAGTTTTCAGAAATGAATATTCCTCAAAATCTGCTTCCTCCTACAAAGGCAGCTAACATGCCTAAGACACGTGCAAACTTGGATACTCCAGAGTGCCTGATAAAGTCTCAAGTATCTCCAGTGGGTAACTGGAGCGTACAGGAATCTTGTTAGACGTGGACTAGTTCATATCCTTCTTGCCTCAGAATTGAAGCCAAAACATCCCAGTGGACTGAAAGGATAACAAAAGCTGCCACATGACATTGCAGGATATGGGTTCTGACAGCTACAAACATACTGGGTAATGTTTTTACTATATGTTTGAATATGACTCTTCCCATGGACCTTAATATCCCATAGAACCAGGCATCAGAAAAATCTCCTGGGAAAAATGCCTAAAGGAAACATCAGCTGTTGCAGGATCTGACATCAGCTGAGACACACTCATATTTACAGGGTTCTGGTTGCAGAGAGATTTATGGTCCCAGATTCCCAGGTAGTGACCGCCACTATCGGCTGCATCGTGTTTGGGTGGGGAAGCTTATCTGGAAGAATTGTGCATGAAAGGAACTTACAGTGAGATTTTAAAATATCCTTAATTAATGAAGAGCCAAAGGCCCAGCTGTCAAAATCATACTGTCCATGGACGTCAGTCTTGCAAAGAAATAGGGGTTAGTGGTAACTAGCAGAAAGTCAGGTTTTTTGGTGTAAGCTGTATCCACATTATTGCTGTTACAGTCTGTTATAGCCAGTGCAGCTCTATTGGAAAAGTTCCCCTCTCCTGGATTTGGCTCAAGGTGGTCTTATAATTCCAACTGGAAAAGTGGATGTCACAGTATGAACTGACTGAGCCACTTCTGTGGTATCACCTAGTTCAGAAATTTAGCAGTGCTCCAATTCAAAAACTGTCTGCAAATCATTGTTACTATCTTCTTGACCCAATTTTGTAAGCTTGGGTGTATTTAGAAACTGTTTGGGCTCTTGATCAGTCTGAATTTAGTGACCGGTAACATATAAAAAAAGCCACTGTTCAAATGAATTTTGGAAATTTCATACTCATATCATGACATGTTGTGAGGCACTGATACTGTACTGAGAGACCCTCAAGTTTACTTCAGCTAGCATATGTTTCTTTTAGGTGTAAAATTATTTTGGTTGTAACGCTTTTAAAAATCACCTGTGTGCTTGTTTTAGTTTGTTTGCTCACTCAGAATAGAATAAAGGTTTCCCTCTAGTGGTTAAAACCCGTACAAATTGTCTGAAAGCGTGATGCAGGATCTGTACTACCTAGGGTTTTGTCCATTTAATATCGAAAGGATGTGCAGGAATGTCAGACCTTAAATAGATGTTATTGATCAAAAGATTGAATTTTGTAGTAATAACAAGATTACTACTTTTTAGTAATCAAAGCTTCTTTGAAGCCGGGATGAACAGAGACATATTAGAGAGCAGTCATGCAGTTTATGTTTTTTTCCCAAAGCTGTGCCTTTTTTTCATTGTTCTGGACTCGAGTTGTCTTTGTGCAATAGAGAATATGTACCTGTTTCTATCAGTACAGATTACCAATTAATTACTCGACCTTTCTCTCTCATGGCAGGGGAGTGGGGGGGAGGGGAAATATTCTCCAGATAATAGAAATCTTTTTTTTTGCTTTGTGGCAGATACCAGTGTCTGCAGAGAATTAAACTCTGGCCCTTTTTTACTCTACCTGCAAACTTCTTCTAAAACACGGCAACAGATAATACAAGGGACAAAGCGTCACATGCCCATTTCATAATTTCAGACTCACTTGCTGGGAGCTATGGAGCTATTCGGTGAATTCCTCTTCTGTCTAGGGATTAATTTACAGAAATGAACAACAGGAAAAGAAGTCCAAAACCCATTCTCAAATTGCTATTAATTGCTATTCTGTTTTGGGGTTAAATTATAGCGAGTTGCCTACTTGTTTTGTCTTATGGAGGTACTGTTTTTGTTGCACTTGCCAGAAGGTAAATTAGGTTCCACCCAAAAAATTCCACATATCCTTTAGTGCCAGGGATTATGCAGAACTATTGAAAAAGATTGAGTTGACCTTGTAGCAGTCCCTTACAGAGGCAAATGTCTCTATATGTAGAGCTTTCCCT
Source organism: Xenus cinereus (assembly GCA_025774025.1). Taxonomy (NCBI): domain Eukaryota; kingdom Metazoa; phylum Chordata; class Aves; order Charadriiformes; family Scolopacidae; genus Xenus; species Xenus cinereus. The sequence continues at coordinate 47,431,195 of JAOXJK010000023.1, read as the reverse complement.
CAAGATTTAGTTGTTCTGATCTGAAAGTTCTGAGAGCTTCCTCATAAACTCTGTGTAACCAAGAAGTGTATTTATGTGTATATTTGTATATGTATTTGTAGATTATTTATACATGTATTTATATATTATGTATATATTTATTCACTTATGTGTGTTTGGGAACTTTCAGGTCTCACTTTCATCAAGCTGTTACCTTCCTTGAAATGCTTGTCAGAGGTCTTTGTGTCCCAAGTGTTCCTGCTGCACCATATCTGTCTGCTTCCCAAGTCTTTGTGATCACTTCTTCTGCTTGGCAGCCCCTGCCTAGCTCTACAGCAGGGTAGACTTCAGATGGTTTTGGATTGAGCTTTGTACTCATTGTCTTTTCTTCTCGAATATGAATGTTTTTGGATAAGAGAGGACTGCCAGAATGTCACCATGTTAGTCCCATGGACGCTGAGGATGCGGCAGCTCAGACAGAGCCCCACTGTGGGACAGATATTTGGTATCGGAGGCTTGGATAAGAAATAGGCAGTGAGAGAAATGTAGCATACGTATAACATGAGACCATAAGAAAAAATGTAGGATACTTTTGTATTTCCAGAGAAATCTTTGTCAGGACGTGCTGACCAGTCTTGTTTAGCGTCATGTAATTTGTAACTTTCTTCCACGTTTGCTTTCAATTCCAGTCTATTCTTTTTGTTGGGGCAGGTGAAAGGCACTGAAATACAGCTGACTTTCACCTAATTGACAGGGTGAAGATATGTGATGTGTTCACAGGCAATAGGTTTCCTCTTTGGTTCAGCTTCTGCTGCCTATAGCTGTATTTTTTCAAGTGTTTATTTCAGTGTGGCTGAGAACAAATCAACAGGAAGGGCAATAAACTGTATAGTGCAGATCCATGTGAGGAGGGAGGAGAAGAGGTGAGTACACAGAAAAAAACTTGGACAAAAAGACTGAAGTTGAACAATAAAATTTCCATACTGGAAAGAGTTCTTTCTGGAACTATGTGGATTTGTTCTGTTACATATAGGACTCTAGCTTTAGCTGCATGAAACAGAAAACACAACCTCATCCCTTCCTCCAAACCTCTTATCTGCCAAAATATAAGAGGGCGAAAGTAATATCTGTTCCCCAGTCACAAGTATCTTCTCTGATATTTTGCCATTTTTTCCTTTCCATTTGTTTATCCTTTCCATTCTCTTGTGGTGCTGTTTGTTTCTTATTTTAGGTCTCTGTAGTGCTACTTGAGTTGGTCTTGCAGTAGGCAGGAGAAGAAACCTAGGAATCTGTAATGTAAAGGGAGCTGATGGCTAAATGGATATTCTTTCTTCAGTGACTTTCACTCTGTTCCAGCAGCGTGGAGCGCTCCTGAGCAAGCCAAACAAGGCAGCTGTTTCAGTGCCTCTTTCTTTCCTCATCTGATTTATCTTCCATTCCCTCTTCTTGCCCTAAATTCTCTGGGTGGAGCAGTGAGCAGGGAAGCAGGGGTTGCCACTTTGTGTGGCTGGAAGAGCTACCAGCCATGTAGCACTGGTGGCCCTTTCTAGTCTGTTGTTTCACACGCAGACTTGCAGAGCTTCTGCTGTGTAATTCCCATCAGTTTAATATCCCAGGGTATCTAAAGAAAAAAAGAGGGAGACAGGAATTATTACGATGCCTTTGAGTTGCATTTTCAGAATGTTGATCGTATTTAACAGGTAGTTAAACCATCCTACATTTAATAGAGGTCTTTTTCTATATGGCACAGTGTACAAATGAGAAATAAAAAAAAAAAAATCAAACCAAATAATTGATTCCAAAGTTTTCAACTGTGACAATAATTCTGCTGATGTATTATATTTTTCATTGTGTCAGTTTAGACATAGCATACAGAAGTTAATGCAAATTACTAGAGAAACTTCGTACTTTTTATGTTATTGTTGGTTTTTATATTGTATGTTCTTAAAGAAGCCAAATATAACCTGTGAAGGAACTGCATACTTATTTGCATAAGCAGATTGTAAAATAAGGTGCAGATATAGAATAATAAAAAAAAATAATTGGATTTTGGAGAATTCAGTGAGTGCAGGCTAAGTCCAGCACTTCAATGCTTGTTGAATGTCTTATATTCTGTGCTGCTTAAAAGAAAATTATTGCAACTGATTTATGTCTCCTTGTTCTGTTTATCCATCTATATCAAGCTTATGGCTGTCTGTCCACTCTTAATAATATGATTTTAGAAAAGCAAAAGGAAAATTTGCAAAGAATAACTTCTCATTGCTGCCTCCAGTAGGGGGACACTTGAGGAAAATTCTTCTCCCAAAAGTCTTTCAGACAGTGCTATGGGAAGAAGGCTTCCCCGGGATGTCCCCGTCCCTGACAGCACTCGCAGGGCTGCGAGTCAGGCTCTGAGGCTTCAGCTGAGGTCTGCAGGCCTGGGCGTGTATGGCTAACTTCCTAACACTGTTTTGGGGGACCTTATTAAAACTGTCAGGGCTTTCAGATAGATTTCCACTTGTTCTCAGGGGAATTTGTGAGGATTTAGCAGTTTTAAAGATCAGGTTGCATATGCATACACATACTGACTTCATGCAAGCAGTTAACACATAGAGTGCTTTAAAATTACATGGGTGGAAAGCTCTGTGAAAGTGCCAAGTATTTTACTTATTTATTTTGTCTTATATATATTAGAAGACTACCTGAGATAAAACATTTTCATCTTTATACTAGTTTTTTAATTAAAAATCTGCTAAAACAAAGAATTCCCACAAACACTTAACAAAACAGTCATCAGCCTGTACCACGCTTTCTTGTTTGCGCTTGCCAGTTGCCAAAGTGCACTGTGCAAAGGTATTTCTGCCTCACAGGGAGTAGTTTTGACTGTTTGGGCCATATTTACTGAGGAGCTACTCTGTTGCCTAGAAAGGGGGAGGGTTTATGTGGCTTTGACTGAGCGGTGCAGTCCAGGAAGAGCAGCAGGGACCAGGGCTGTAGCTGAGAGCTTCTGTTTACTCACAAATCCCCTGGCAATCCATAACAATGAGAAAGCAAACATTGAAAAGGTTCATGATAGAGAAAGTTTTAGTGTTTGGTTTCTTATCAAAAGTCAGTTACCAGCCTAGGCAGCATAAACTTCTATAAACAAATGATTTCTTAGCTATGAAACCTCGTACATTAAGAATATACCTCTCTTCCTTTCTGAGATCGCAATATATTAAGCCGATGAAGAAGATCAACTGTGATGGAAAGGTATTGGATTTTCTTTTTATTTTTAATGGGGTAAAAGCTGGCACTATCAAGTTAGTCACTCGGAGACCTTCTTATCAGAATTAAGGTTTCAACTTAACTCTGCTGCGCAGTAAGCGGTGTGCGTAATGTGAAATGGGTGTTTGGAGAGACTCTTGGCAAGTGTCACCTGTTTCCAGATCCCACCATTATTAGTCTTTAGATTCTATTTCCTTCATTTGTATTTTGGAGAAAGCATGACCAGGACATGGAGTCTTTATGCACCTGGTGCAAAATGGCATGTCAGCAGGACAGGCCACCAGCAGTCTTTGTATTGCCCCTTACTACTGAGAGTAACCTTCATGCTTCATGCTGGCAGCTACTAACTGCTCAGCATCTGATTTTTGTACTCTATGAGTAGCTAAGTGATTCTGTGGGTATATGTTGTTTCCTAGGTGTAAAAATAAAAATAAAAAAAAAGACAAAACCCCAACCAACTTGCATACAGTGTTATATGGAAAAAAAATAAAACACTGACAGGTTGGAACTTTTACATCCACCTGAGTTCAACCTGAAGTGGGGATCTGTAGGTGAAGTAAATTATCATACCCGGTGCAATACCAGGGCACAACCAACATCACTGTTGACAGCAGAGGAATAAGGAGACTTTGGTGTTTCCTCTCAGGTTTTGGAGGGAATTGTAATATAGGGTCACGGGCTCTACTTTTTTCTTTAAATGTGATTTCTTACCCCATCCTTTCTGACCTGCCCCTGTCCAGTCCTTTGTCTTCACTACAACTGCTTCCTTTTTTTTCACTCCTATCAAAGATCCATTCTGTAGAGTTCTTATTTTAGCGCACAAGCATCTGTTCCGACAGTCTGTACTTCTGTTATTTTAGATTTCTAAAATGTTTCCAGTGGAACTGTAAAGGAAGTTTAAGCCTGCAAACAACATAATGTTTCCTAGCTACACTTGATGGATCCGTCAAAGCAGGTATCAAACCTGGCAGGGTGTGTTTACATCTTATGCAAACCACTTACATGAAAGTAGGAAGAAGGCATTAAATCATTTTCTTGCACACAAATGAAATCCTTGGAGACTCCACATTTCTCAAAGACTGCAAATAAACTACCTTTTAATCCTCCCATAGCAGACAAGGTGGGGGAGCTCACTAGCTTCAGCTGCTGAAATACACACCCCCCCACACACAATATTTTAAGGTAAGTAGCAAATACCTGGCACCTGTCTTGGAAGAACTGGAGCCCAGCGCCTAGAGAGGGGAAGCAGAATGTTCGTGTTGTGCAGTTGCCTCAGCCATACTACTCTCAGGGAGAAGAGATGCAAGCTGTAGCAGTATTATTCTCTTTTTTAAACATTCTTCCCAGCTACTTAAACATCACTGTTTTCTAGTTATGTTTTTGTTTGATTTTTTTCACATGCCATTTGTTTTCTTATGTTTCCTCCTGTTATCTCCATTCCCTGTTTTCTGCAGTCATCTTTGGACATTAAGCACTTTCTCTGAATTTAAAGGCTGAATATATAGCTGAAAGACAAGGTCAGGACACTTTGGCAAAGGCTTTGAGTGGTGAATAGGTTTTCCTTTTTATTGTTATAGAGTCTTATATCTATTCCTGTTTGTCTGAGACTTTAGGATTTAATAGTGAGAGAACAGGCAGTACATCTAAGCCATTTTAGCGGGCAGAAATATTGTGGTTTTGTATTGCATGTATCCTAACAGTATTTTATATATATGTATATTTATATGTGCTTCTATATAGATGTAAAAATATGTAAACCTATATATGTATGTTTTACAGTTTCTGAAGTCAGAAGATACTCTACATTCAGCCTGGGCTAAAAAACGATCTCTTGGATGAAAAAAAAATAAAAAAAAGA
>JAOXJK010000023.1:47398938-47426012 GCA_025774025.1 Xenus cinereus | reverse complement strand
GATGAAAAAAAAATTAAAAAAAGAAAGACAGAACACAAACCACAGGGTTTACTATGTGAGTATGACACCTTTCTTCATGGTGTTTTTTATTGCACATCCCTAACATTGTTTTGAAAAGCAGGGCATGGAAGCATATGCTTTTAAGGAGGAAGACAATATGTCACAACAGACTGCTAGTGATCTGGCAAGCATAGTACTCACTTCCAAACTGATAATTGAGAAGGTCATGCCTTCTTTATCCCCAGGTTGGGTTGACAACATGAATGAGTCCTCCGGCAAGCAGTGTCCACTTTTACACAGCTCAGAAGCCAGCAGTATGATGGGCAACAGTAATGACTCAACAGATAGCTTGGGCCATGACCAAGCTTTTCAGCATGCAAGGCAATTACGTTATTTGGCCAGCTCTGATTGCTTTCCTCAAAACCTGGCTTCCAAAGTAACCCAGGCTGGAATTCATGATGCAAGTGACACCACGGAAATGTTCGCTCGTCCTCTGCTCCCTGCCTCAGAGACTGGGATGAACCATTGTGCTCCCACCTACAAAAACATGGAACAGGCTAGTTTGCTTTAAATAATTACTGAATTTATAACTGCATGTTGCATATTTCTGGTAGTTGCACAGCCTCTTTAGAAAGAAAGAGGTAACTGCTGTGTGTGCCTATAGATAGGGAGCTTTACTGGCAAGCACTGGGAAGTGCATTATAGTTACTCCTGTCTCCTTCCCTATGGTGAAAAGATTGCACGTTCCTGCTCCGTGTCCTCATGTGTGTAATGTTTGTGAGGCATGTTCTTATTTCTGTGGGTCTTTCCATTAGTCCTCTTCTCATCCTCCCCCTCCTTTTTTAGCTTTTTTCCTTTTCTGACCTTTTCTCTTCTTCTTAGTGTTAACAAGGACATGGACAGGAGTAATTCCACAGAATCTCTTCCACTGAGTACTCTGTTTGCTTCTTATAAGATAGTAAACGATAAGGTGTCTTAGTTGCACATTTTAAAGAAACTCATGTTTCCAATACAGTTGAACTTATTATTTAGGGTGTATTCGTGCTGGCAGTTCTCAACCCGTTCTCCACTGGAAGTCTATCATAATTTTAGCCTTTTTTATGAGATAAAAATCAGGAGTACTTGTGCTAACAAGGCTGTATCATCTGCTTCTTGCCCTAAGCCCTCCTCACCTCAGGCCTTCTTTTCTTATTATTGTTGGTACCAGAAGCATTGAGAAATGTAGTTTGATACTGTGTCTTCATGGTATTTTCAGTCTCCAGGGCAGCAGGACCAGGTGATGAGGCAGCATATGGAGCAGCTGCAAAGGCTGGTGGCTGAACAGCAGAAAATCATTGCACTTTACAACCCAGGTACTTGGTGAATCCCTCCTCATGCTGCAGCACCCTCACCTGCTGATGCTTGCACTCCAGCAGTGAAACACAGCAGTTCCTTAAAGAAATAGGAATCTAATGGTTGTTTTCAGTGGCTGGGAGCTCTTCCTCTGGCAGTTGGTCTAAAACATTCATTTCTTTACACACATTATAGCCCAGAAAATGTTTCTTTCCTTTTTTGTACGCTAAAATTCCAGGAGAGCTATGAGGAGCAATCCTTTATGTTTAATAACAGACCTCCTGTACAGACTTCTATTGAAGTATGGATTTGAATGGTACTGCAGAAAACTACAGTATAGTGGTGAGCATTACAGAAAAGCTGAAATATCCTTTTTTTTTTCCCCTCTACCTCTATATGAAAGCTACAGCTTTTATGTAGAAAAAAGGAGAAGAAGGAAGTCAAGACACCACACTTCTGTTAACAAGCTCTTACCTTTAATCTTACAGCCTGTTCCTCACAGCATGATACAACTCCTTGAACAGCTTCATTTTACCAGTGGCATTGCCAGAAAACGCCATCTGTTCAGCGAGTAGAAAAAGAGGACTCTCCCAGCTTTCCACCCTGTCCACAGGAGTAGCACATCCTCCTCAGCATGTGGCCCTATGGTGAAAGGACAATTTAGGGAAATCATATAGACTTGTGACAGCATTGGTCAAGCTTTATCAGGCTGCTGGTGCATAACCTCAGGCAGGGAGTATCCATAAGGGCATAGGAAGGCCAAGTCATCCTTGGATGGCTGCTGCTCTTCAGATAACCTGCTGGGGAGGCAGGTTATCTACCCACGTGGTGGGAACCCGAGCAGCTTAAGGCATCCCCTGTCTGCATCTGGGCATTGATCTCGTATCAGTTTTCTCGGTCTAATTTCAAGCTTCTTTGCCCAGTTGAGGAGCTGCGAGGTTTCATTCTGCCAAGATATCAAAGAATATTAGGAAAACTGGATGATGGCATGCTAGAGTTCAGTGCAGCCTGGTGGGGTTTTAGTAATAGCTTTTTAAAACTGAAAAGCTGCATTTTTTTTTTTGACACTTTCTTCCCATGTTCTAACCACCCATAGTGTGAGGAAGTCTTCTCAGTTAAGGACAGCCAAGTCTTTTGCTGTTCTTCCATGCATGTAAAAAAATACTTCATAGTTTGACCAGTTTGGACAGAATAATTTATAATCATAATTCAATTTCAGTTGCCATATGAGGAACATCTGCTTGCAAAGATCCACACAAAACAATAGGCATTGCTTTAGGCAGTTGATAATAATAAAACCATTGAGAATTTAAGGTCTTTTGCTCCCCCCCACCTGTAACTCTGGGAGTCGGCACTTGTTAGCTGGCTGTAGGAAAACATACCCTTACATTAGTGTTGCTATAAGAAAAACCTAAAACTTTAGCAAGTCTCATCTACCTCAGTAATGTATATAATGGCAATTATTAGCCAGCAAAATGAAAAGATTTAGAAAAGTGGAATTAAAGAACACTGGCCAGCAAAATGCTGTTAACTTTCCTCTACTCCCAGTGTAACAAAACTGGAAGAAAATAATAAAAAAATCTTTTAAACCTGTGTATATGCACACATAATTAGATCTGTATAAATATAACGAATGGTCTCTGGTGGCTTCAAGTGTCACTGTCTTTTAAGACTATCTGAGTGCTAGGGCTTTGTTTCATTCTGTCTCAGCCTCATGGGGTCAGAGAATCTCCTGTAGGAAAGACAAGAAGTTGGGCTGGACAAAAAATGCCCTGTTGGAGTAGCTGCAGCAACTGATATTGAACATGTTAACAGCAACTTGAAAAGCTGTATGTCTGTCAGAGCTGCAGAGTACGTACGCAAGCAGCAGGTGTACACTGGGGTATTCGCACCGGGGAGGAAGCAAGGGCCGAACACCAGTCCCACAGTGACCATCAAAAGCCTGGCTTTCTGCACTTTTTGTCATCTGCTTGTGTTGTGGTGACCTTTCTGAGCTTCTCAAAGATGTCAGCAGCACAAAAAAAACCAAAAACAAACAAAAAAAGAGACTGAAGGAAACAAGAAATTTCAGAAAGAACACAGTGTCTTGAAGGTCTCGTTTTCAAACTTCATGCTGTGTGGCAGTCAGGTTTTTTGGCTGAGGAAGGGGGTAAGCAGGATCTCAACCATCAACCCTGTATCCAGAATCCAAGCCACACCAGCAGTGATACCAGCAGGCCTGGCTGTCACTGTACCAATTTTCCTGATGGAGCTATGCCACTGCAAAATAGCTGTCAAAGACCAGTGCTGTATACTAGGGAGAGAGCTTGAGAAAGAGACAGAATGAAGACTATGGCTGAGTAAATGAAATCTTCATGATCCTGTGCTTTTTGCCTCAGAGAAAAGTCTGGTTGGAATGGCAGGCAAATGCTCAGCAAGCTGTCTGCAGTGACCAGGTTGAACAAGCACCCAGTCTGAGGCTTCCAAGTTTTCTAATCAAAGCGGAACATCCTCAGAGCAATTATGTTGCTCATTAATCCCTGCCCAAATGCTGCAATTAGCAAAATGCTTATTGTTACTTCCACTGCTTTGCTGTGAGTGGAACAGTTAGGCTGCATCACTTTCTTCAGGTTCTCAGGAAGGACTGAGCAGTGTGAGGAGGAAAGTGCCCCAGGTCCTGCTCTGTGTCCTCATGCAAACTCCTCTTCCCCCTGCCCCAGTGCTGCAAGTCACTTGGTGCATTTCTCATACAGCTCATACAGTAAGAAATATATTTATAGGATGCTGCTTGGATGTATTTACATATCCAGATACATTTACCTAACATACAGAGCCACAGATAAAACGTTTCCTTGAATGAAAAGCTGACCAAAATCTGCGCTGAAAATTCTTATTTGTGAGTGGAGGCGGTGTAGGTTGAGGGTAGCAAAAAGACATTGCATCATCTGGTCCAGTTAAGCTTTAAAGAGGTAAAATATGAAGAACTACCAGGCTGATGAATTATTTTATTATGATAAAGGGAGTTGCTTTATTCTTGCCATGCATTTAAAGAAATAATACAGTGACCAACAGTAAAATCAAAACCTCATTGAACTACAGGTTGTTATTTCAGTGTCTCATGGTAACACAGAGAGAAGTGGTTCTGCCCACCTGCTGACTGTGTGGTCAGAGCATTCCTCCAGAATTAGCGAGTTGGGCTTTCTTTTTTTGAGTCTATGCCGGACAGGATTTGAATCCACAGATCAGCCTTCTTCCAAAACATGCCTTAACTGGGGGCTAAGGCAATTTCAGTCACAGGCACTCTATTCTTCTTACAAGTTACAGGACAGAAAGGAATCATGGTGTGGAGAAAGAAAATAAGCAAGCTTAATTTTGTAACCTTCTTAAGAGATTTCTTTCCTGGAAGTAGTGATCCTGGCCTCTGGTCCCTATGCAGAGCTCCTTTTCCACTTGGAAGTCTTCTAATAAAATGTGTAACCAGTCATCCAGAGCTTAATGGAAAACCTTCTCCTCTTTTGCATTGAGAAGTACCTCAGACATACTTTGCAATACTTAACTTTTACCTGCTAAGGGACTTAACAAGTCCTAGGGAAAATGTGTGTTTTACATGCTCAGGAGTACTTTGTAAATTCTTTTTAATTCAACATCCCTGTAGCATACGATAATTTTTGCTATGGCTGAAAGTTGTAGCAAGCACGTTTTACAATTTAAATAAAATAACAGAAGCAGAATTTGATTATTTCACTCTGAATATGCAAACCACCAGGTAACATGAGAGCAACATTGGTTTTGTGCAACACCAGTTTAGCAAGAGATTTCTAGTTTGGTGCAAAATATTTATCTTAATGCTTCTCTAATTCTTCTTCTCTGGTAATTATCTTTAGGCTTTTCTGTTTCTCGTGGGATACCTTCCCACCTAGTAGCCACAATGCCACACCTTCCGTGCTTTCCGGCTACCGTCATTCCTGTCCAGTTCCCATCAGAAAATTCTTCCCAAGTTGAAAGCCCGGAGTGCTTACAGACCTCTCCCTTGGCAATGAGCTCTGCTTGGCAAAGCAGATCCCCGCTGTTCATGCCAAATGAGAGCAGTTCAGAAATCTCAGGAGAGCACATGCAGCTTTCAGATTCAGGTGGGTAAAAAGTGCTGGAAATCTGAAACTAAAGCTATTGTGCAAACCTGTGAATTTTTGCCCTTGATAGTAATTGTTACTGATTTTATTGCAGGTCAGGGGAAGGTGCTGTATTTTTATGGTGGCTTGTTATAAAAGCTTTTAAAGTATTTTAAACTTCATATTTTTTTTACTTTTTGAATCACAGCCATTCTTCCTCTCATACTGACAGAGAAATTGCACCTTGTAGATATAAATGGAACAGAAAGTCATTAAATTGGAAAAACTAAGTTATATGAAATAGGGGGTATATTATATTTGGGGGGGAGAAGAATAAAAAGTAGGAAGTGGATATAGCTTCCAAGAGTGAGAGAATGTGTTTCTTTAGCTAAGAAGGTCTGCTCTTCATCAGCAACCTTGATGTTTCTCACATTGATACAGAGTCACATCATTTGGAGGAAAACGAATGTAAGCTGCTACTTGGTATTGTCTCTTTGCTACACTTTGCCAGCCTTTTCCTCTATGGGAAGGTACCAAGGAGTGAGAAAGAAGAAAGAGCAATTTGCAAGAAATCAAAAGTTGATTTTAAAATGGGGTGAAGATGAACAAAAAGAAGTGGGAATAAAACTGATTAAAGGGGAAGAGGATGCAAATCAGACTTGCATCCTGGATTCCTTTGAACTTTTATAGCAAGACCCAACTGTGATGCTGAGAGACAGTCCAGTGGTGCAATTGAAACTGTTTTTTTTTGACAGCAGCACTGACTTATACCTGCTTTGTGTGTGTAAAACTAAGGCTTGAAGGTGCAGAGACCTTAGTACATCACATTAACTCCTGACTGGAAGCTGGTCGGTGCAGTTGCCTCTGAAATGCGCTTCTGTTGAATGTGTGCTTGAGGACTTGAATGAACAGAGACCTTCCTGACTGTTGCGAGCAGTGTGGGTTTTTACTGCTGGAAAGAAAACATGAGTGTACCAACAGCTTGTATAACACTTCACATTCTTATTTAAAGGGATAAGCACCGAGCCACTGCTTCAGTGTACTGGGAGCCCCACAAAAAAGCTTTCCAGACAAGATGCTCAAGAAGAGAACAGAAAAGAAAACAAAGGTGAATTACACAGCTGCTTGGAAACACTGTTCTTGCCTTGCACTGGGAAGTACTAGTTTAAAATTACAGTGCTGGGGGACCTCTCCTATTAGAGCATTCTGGAGACATCATAGCCCCACACATGAGGCTGTGAGGAAGGATGGGTTCTGCATCCCTTGAGGCTGCCAACCTGCTGCGTCACCTCTGTTTCCTCGGACGCATTCTGGTGCAAGGCAGGTGAGATGGTTGCAGAAACAGCACTGCTAGTCTGCTGCCGGACCAGAGATTTTTGGTGTGTAGCTGGGAAAGGCTGAGAGAAGGATGTAAACCTTTCGTATTCCTGTTGTTGGACCAGAGAGTCCTTTCATTATATTGCAAAGGACTTCAGTAGCTCTGGGTGCATTAATATAACAAAGTGATATATGGTTCCTGGCTACAACATCAGTGTGTAGTGTGAATGAGCCAGTTGACTTTTTGCTGCAGTTGACAGGCCTAAATTGAGCTAAAAGAGAAAGTCTCCATTAGCTGACACTCAGAAAAAAGACTAATTGAAGTGGGAGCCTTCTTCTTGCAGTGACCATAGCCAGTAAGCTTCAATAGGGAGATGTAAAAATTGCACTTTTGTGAAACAGAATAGAAAATGCCCAGTTAGAAAGTCTCATGTGTACAAATAGTGCTTGTTAAACTGTTTAATGAACTGGCTTGCAGGTCACATAATTACAGACGCATGAGTAGTTCAGTACTGTCTAGCAAAGCGTCTCCAATGTCCTGCAGTGAACATATTAACTGAGCATTACAAATCTCTAGAGGCAAGGAGTTCAAATCATACCATTTGCCCTTTTCTTATTTCCAGCAACTGCACTTGAGGATCTACTTTTTTTTCATGGGTTGCATCCTTCCACCTGCTTAATTCAATTGTATTCTATGAAGTGTTTTCAAAAATCAAAATCTTGCATATGTTCTTGAAAAGATAAACATTTCTAATTTATTTTATGATGTTTATTTTTCATTTATTCATTCTATAAAGGCTTTGTTTTCATTCACCTTTATCCTGCTGCTTAGATAACAGTCAATTAAGAGAGAGGAGTTTCCCTGAAACTTTTTCTGCTGTCAATGAAGAACAAAGAGAACAAGTAAATGAGGAGATTCTTCCATCTCCCTTTGGCATAGAGGGGAAGATGAAGACTGGAAACGTAGAAGACAGGTGAGAAATTATTTTAATCAGTCAGTCAAGCTACAAAAGCACATTTTCCTTGATTGTATGCATACTGTACGTGTTAGATTAGCAACACAAAGCCTCTTTCCTTCGCTTGAGAGTGGCAGGTATGATTGGGCAGAGATTGGACAGATCTAGGGACTGGTAGTTCATCTACTTCTATATAATAGGATGCTGATTTAGCCAATTTAAATGAACTGGTTTTGTAACTATGATCTTCAAAGGATAGAAGTAAAGCAAAAGTTGTCAGGTAGAGATAACACCTTTCGTTATGCCATCATTTCTTCTGCAGTAGCCATCAGCTTGTGATAGCAGCATCAATCTGAGTAGCTCATTCATTCTTGTCCTTGCTCTGCCCCTTCAGCCGTGCCAAGACCAATTTTTATGTGCCTATATAATGAAGAGGTCAGCGAAGAAATCCTTGTTAAAATTATCTGGAAAGAGGAGAAATGTAACTTTTGACTTGGATCAGTTCTCTGATCTGGTTCTTTACTGCATTGCAAAAGCACTTGTACCAGCACACTGAGGGGGTGCTCGTGGCTAGGCAAGAACTGTTAGGTTGGCACTAGTGATAGAAGAAATGCTTGTAGAGTTGTTATTTTTCCTCAGCTGATGCAGACAGAAGAAGTAATTTTTGGGCACATTGAGCCTTCCGCCAAAGAGAAGTAGCAAACTCCTAGGCAAGTACAGACTGAGTAATTGTCATGAGTGTCTTTTTGTGCATTAACCATGTGGGAGTTGGGGCAGAGAAGGAATATGGTGACCTCCAGAGCAAAAGACTGGGAAGAGATGGCAGGACCAGAAGCACCTCTGGGCAAGTGGGCCTGTCCACATATGCCTTTTTGGATCAGTAGTGAGCTTCTGAATTCCATCTCCTAGTCACCCCACTTCCTCTGCTTTGGTTCATATTGTGGTCTTAGCATGAGCTGGATGAAACTACTGCACAGAATGTACCCCAGCTCTTTGTGACATTTTCACTATGGAACCAGGCTACAGTTGGTTTGAAGTAAACTCCCCTGCAATGCAAATTGTCTAACGTTGAGTCCTTAGCAACAACAGTTTTACTTTACAAATCTAATCCTATTAGTCCATGCTGTGTGCTAATAGACAGAGCCACACTGACAAATGAAAAGATTATCCGTGGTACAGTGGTGTGATGTGGAGGTTGGGTATAGAAAGAACAGTAAGGTGCTGTAAAACCAGTAACCCTATTAAACCCAGGGTTTTTAAGTATTTAGTAGAAATTATTAATGAGCGCCTAAATTAAGGCTTTAAGCACATTTTCAATGAAATAAGATGTATTCAAGTAGGCTGTATTATGCTTCATTTTGAGTCAGTGTTCAATTTGTCCCTCCACAGCATTATGGACATTATTTTTCTCCTCTGTCACACTTCACTACCTAATTTGAACCACTCTGTCAGAGAGATAGTGAGTTCTTTGTGGCTGCAACCAGCTCTAGTCTGGAGAAAATGGCTGATTTTTTTTCCTTTTGACTATTTTCTATTTTTAAGTAGAGACTGATACCAGCCAAAAAATGTTACTTGCTAAAAGCATAATTAATGTTTAGTCTAGACAGGATGTTTTAAAGTGAAAATTAAGTATCATATAATAGTGAGCTTTTTACTAACATGCTTCACATTTGAAAAAAAAAATTGGAGGGAACATTTCAGTTCTAAACTCAACATCAGCTCCATGAAAGTCATTGAAAGAAAATTAGTTGGACAACCTTTAAAAATAGCTACCTTCCTGTTCCTTGCCTAGGCCAGTCACACCAGAAATTTGTATTAGAGAGAAGCCTTCTGAAGAATTTGTTGAAGAACAAATTATAGTAGACAGTCATCTCATAACAAAACAGCAGAAGGAGCAGCAGGTACTGTGCCATCGGTGCATTCACTTTGTTTTTGATAAGTTCTCATGGACTTGAGTATTGTGTGGGCTCTGTTTTGGCTTATTGTATGACAGTACATTTTCCCACTGTTCTTTCATGTGATATTGGAAGATTTTTTCCCAAAAGTGAAAACACTGTATTACTTGGTCACAGTCATATTCCCCAATGCTTCCCACTGGATTCTCCTCTTTCCATGTACTTTCTGGGTCATAGTTTGTGCCTGAGTCTCAACATACTTAGCTAAATTAGACCTCAAGGTTGATTCTGTTAGTTTATTTCATAATAAATGGTCCGTGCAGTCTCTTATGTGCCACTAATGTGAGAATGGGGCATTTCCAAATATAGTTTTTGTACAAGGGCCAAGTACATTAATACTGTTCTGCTTTTTGCCTTATGTGCAGTTTGGGATGAGTTTATGTCTGACACCTCTAGGTGTCAGACTCAGCATTTTGTTAGGCTTGTTGACTTGGAAGATTCACATTTCATAACTCAGGAATTTTCTCTTTGTCTCCCTGGCAAAATAACATCTCAAACTGATGCTTTTATATATTTCTGTGTCACATTGTAAAAAACACTCAAACTTCCTTTAAAACAAAAAAGACAGAACTTGTCTCATCCTTTATCTTCTATCTCATCTTCATTTGTCTGTCTTTTATCTATATAAACGTTTAGCACCATCATAACCACCTGAGTCTAATAATGAATTAATAGAGGTGTCACATAACAACTGCTGCTAAAAGTTTTTGTGCCTTCCCTGTAAACTTGGGGTTGTTACTTATGCACGCAGTTATCCACAGTCAGGGTCCTTAAGACTTCTGGTGTCTTAGCTTTTTCAGTTATAAATAGCTTCCTTTCTGGAGAATGATTCTCAGACTGTGACTGTCAGGATTTTTTGGTGTTTTTTTCAGAGCAAGGCAAAAGTAACCCCTCGGAAGGCTCTTCTGAAACGAAAAGAAGGTATGGCAAGGCTCAAAAAAACTAAACAGAAGCCTTTGAAAGAAGACAGCAAGCATTCCAGAAAAGCTGGTTTGGACTGCTGGGGCCATTTCCCCCAGCCTGGTCAAGTGGATGAAGGTATACTGCAGCCAGGGGAATGCTCTCAGTTAAATATACAGGTCAGTACACATGAAAAAAAAGCAGACTGTGCTTTAGCTGAGCTGGAGATAAAGGCTCAGACTGACTGTGAAGCAAAAGTTGAGCAAAGTGCAGAAGAAAAAGTGATTGGGAGAGATGAAGCTCCACAGGAAAATCCTGTTGACTCATCACAGACAAGGTGGCCTGAAATCCTGCAACCATGTCCTGAAACTGTAACAGAAATGAACCTACAAGTGGGTGAGGAAAGGGAAGCTCATCATATGGATTCTCTAGGGAAAGCAGGCAGAACTGATGGAAGATTTGCAGAGGGTACCCTGCAAAAGGACCTAGGTAGGGTGGATCAGCCTCTGAAGAGTCACCTCATAGAGGGAGCAAAAACCCCCCTGGAAGTCCTGCAAAAGCATTCTCCACTTCAGGATTTAGAAATAGATCAAACCAAGGAGGCAGAGTGGAGTGCAGGCCCTGTATTCACATATGGTCAGAAGTGGGTTCAGGTGCGCCCACAGGAACTTGTTTTGGGGAGCCAGAGCTCAGAAAGCAAAAGACAAATCCATACTGGATTTAAGATGGTCAATGATAAGATAGTAAAAATTGCACATAACTCACCTGAGGCTGTGGAGAAGAGCAGGTCATCCTCAGCCTTGCAGCAGGAGTGGCAAAGGAAGGGGACAGCTGCCTTGACATGGCACGTTGCATCTTTGTCCTGTGAGTCAAGCTGCTTATCCTCCAGCAGTGACGATGACCCCAAATCTCATGATGCTCAGTATGCTTCCCAGCATGGGCCTGAGGGAGTAGATCATACTGACAGACATTTGGATCTTTCTGATGGCGATTATGCTAGTGATGAGCCCAGTGGAACTGAAAAAATGTCTATTAAAACATACAGAAGATCACCCCCAAGTAAACAAGATATTCAAGTAATGGCAAGGCAACGTCTCTCCTGCAGCGCAAGCAGCAGTGATTCCAGTATTGGAGCTGTCAGGCTGAAAGGGAGCAAGGCTCACTCTTCTCTTCAGCAGTCCCCATTTCATCTCACAAGGTTGAAAAGGAGAGAGCATGAGCCTAAATCAAAGAATGAGAATAGGGCCAGGGATGTTAAAAGCCTAGATTTGCCATGCTCAACAGGGACTGGTGAGATTCCTGCTTTCAAGATTAAAGAAAGCCCTGCAGTGGAGGAACCACGGAAAAAACTGTTTACAGACACATTAGGTAAGAGGTACCAGAGTTTTGATTAACATTTATTTTCCATATGGGAAAAAAAATTCTCTTGGATTTATGACTCATTCTGTGTGTGCTCCCTAGGCATATGCCCACCTCAGTCAGTACTTCTCAGTCCTAAACTAGAAAAAAAAAGTGTGTGGGGGGAGAGATATAGCTGCAAGCCCCTTGTTATGCTTGGCTCTCCATCTTCACTAGCCATTTTTCCTAAGCGTGTTGCCTGACGTGCACTTTCAGGTGCAGACTTTTGACCCCATGAGTCAGGTGAGAGATTCAGTGAGTCCCCGGAGTCAGAGCTAGAGTTCCCTGTAGGTTAGATATGTTCCTACCACTGACCCCTCGACAGAGAGATGTTCACATTTTCTATTTACCTTCCTCAGAAATACCGTGACTTTAAAAAAAGTGAGCAAAATAATTTCTCAAATTTGCATGTTTTGTCCCTAAGACACATCAATGGAAAATGATGATTTCCTAAAAATGTTTTCACTCCGTTTGTCCTGAATGTGGTCACAGTTCTACGGTCAACCAATCTTTCTAGCCTTTTGGTCCAATGATCTTACTTCTGGCAATGAAATGACATCCCACTTGAGCAGGATTTAGCCCTTTTTATCAAATTGGTTCTTGACTTTTCTTCTTTTCTTCTCTCTTAGTTTCCACTGAAGGACTTCCTCCACATTGACTCATCCCAAACCCATTGGCTGTCTCTTTGTGTAGTATCTGTCAAAATCAGTTGTCCTACCTGTAGTAGTCACCAGGGCAGAAATATTAACTTCTGATGGCTCTAAATTGCTCTGTCACAACTTGCTAAGCACACTCAACTCCATGTCAGGCTGCTGTTAAAAAAGGGTTCCTGAGGCATCTCAAAATAAGGTTGACCTGGCATTCACAATACTGAAAAGGAATTCAGTTACTGACACTGATATATCCCCAAATCCGTTTCACTTACCATGATTTGTAGGGCTTGGATTGCACTACTAAGAATTATGCTGGGAATGGAATACTTGCATAATTAGGCAAAGATTCTGTTTGATAGATTAAGCAATAAAGCTTACTGCAGTTATGCAGTCTGGGGTTTTGAATACTCAGAGAGGGTTCATAAATATTCACAAAGTTTTGTGTACTAACGTAGATGTCTTTATAGAAGAAACCCAGAACATCCTTACCAGAGGATTAGAGACCGATGTATATCACAGAGGAACCCCTTCACTGGCTAGAGTGAAAGAAGAACCAGAGAAAGCAATGCATTTTCGCAGGTAAGTCTATATAGACCAGAGATTGATTTGTGTGTGGAGTAAGGCAAATATTTCCTTAGAATCCTTAAAATCAGGCTGCTAAATTCACACTTATTAGAGAGCCTCTTTTCAACTGTGTCTGTGTTTTTTCAGAACTGAAACATGTATTTATCTGTCTAGCTAAAAACTAAAATGCCTAACTGAAGGGAGTTAACTCTGAAAATACTGGTCTTAAAGCTGAGTAATGTCAAGTGCTTTTTACAAGTTTCTGAAAGTCTTCAGATTACCCTGAAATCAGTAAGAACTCAGGATAATTTATTTTATGAGATCAGGCCTCTGATGGAGTAAAGGATAAACTTCTCGTATCGCATTCACATCAGGGTAGCCCATATTTCCAAAGTTAACACAAAGTGTATAGCATATGTCAATGCCCACAGCACTGTTATTTCAGAAATGCCTATCTTCAGACTAGACTGAGGATGCATTTGGTACCATATAGATGAAAAACTTGAAAATTCAAAACAGTTCCTTTTGTTATTTGTAATTATTAAAAGCTGAAAATAGTTTGGGATTTGTTTTACAACTTCATAGAAGTGAAATAATTTACCACAAATCCCTGCAAGAAGTAAGTTTTGAAACTATGGAGTTTCAAATGAAAGTGTAACTAATTACAGGCTATGCAAATGCTCTAATGAAAATTCAGCATTCTTACACTGAAATCAAATATATATTTTTTTATGTGATGAAATCTGTTAGAAATTACTAGGTACCATATACTGTAAACACAGGAGAAACTCTATTCCTTTTTACATTTCAAGCCTTGTTCTTAACTGGTGCTAAATAAGCATAATTTATTGTTTTGGATTTTTAATATATAATGCAAACTAAGAAATTATTTTTCACATCTGCTTGTTCATTCCTTCTGATTTCAAAGACCATGGGATTTGTGCCAAAGGATATTTCTGAATTACATTTATCGTTTTATGTCATTTCCTCCTATAGCTGTCTTTTAGCAAAATACTTTCAATGTCTTAAAAATAAATTATTTCATTAAAGATCTTTCTTGTTTGTGATCTTGCAAACATTGGATGATGATCATCAGCTGACTGTGGTAGGTGTTCCAGATGTGAGTATTGGTGGGATTTGGCAGTTCATAAAACTACTAATGAAATTAGGTGCTGCTTTTGCTTTTACTTTTACTGGTGTAAGTTTTGGCTGTGGAGGGATGCATTGGTGCAGAATTACTGCAGTGCACTCTCTGCCAGAACTGCATTCTCTGCTTGCTGACAAAGCTGCCTCACAGATGACATGGCTTTGTTTTTTTTCATAACACTGCAGGTTTTTAAAAGAGCTTTCTGTGGATTTATTAATTAAATAATTAATTAAAGACCCTAGCATTTTTACACAGATGTTTATCCAAAAAATACCTGCCTAGTACAATATGTGCATCTTATCACTCACTTTTTGTAACTTATGAGCTAAAACCAATTGTGAAAGGCAGCTTCTGCTCCCTGACTGCATTGATCCTGTGCTGATTTATGCAATCTCAGTATCCGCTTTGTATTTTTAAACCAGTAAGCCTATTAGGAACACAAGATGGCCACTACATTGAGAGCATTTCACTTGTGCCATGTTGACAACTTATGCTCATGGGAAGCAATGAAAATCCTTTTGAGAGCAGCATGACATGCCTGGACCTGCCCAGTCCACCCATTCTTTTGTTTCCAAGCACATTGTTTTTAGACCTTTGCAGGCACAAATAATATAGGCAAGAGGGTGAAAACAGTCAAGATGTAGTGTGTTGTGTGTATCTGGTGCCTAACAGAGCCTGGAGAGTGCTCAAGGCAGCAGCCTCTGGCTCTACCTTTGAAGGACTCAGGTAGTTACTCTTGACATCAGTCAGAAGATTCAGTGATGGTCATTTCCTTGTCCCTTCAACAAGGACAACTTGTTTGCCATTTTTAATACATAATTTCCTTGTAGTATTGAATCTGCACTCTTTCTGGACCAACAGCAGTAGCCAGCAGGTTTGGTTTTTTCCCCATCTGTATTTCAGTATTTTTCTTGGGAAAAAGACCTTTGCTTCATATATGGTTTTGCCTCACAACCAGCCTGCTGCAATGTGCCTTGTAAGGAGGTATGCATGAGACTCATGCAAGAAAAAAGCACTTAGCCTTTTTTTTCTATATTTTATGTCTGTGATGTGCACCTAGGTCCTATTTGCAACTTATAGTTAGGGTATGAGCTGATTATCTAAGGCTTCAAAGAAAATTGTGTGTGCTCCTGGCATCCTTGGTTATTACATTTCCTCAGGCCAGGGTCTGTTTTCTAGCCCTGAGGCAAAGAGGCACACCTCCATAACACCTCCATATGACTAACCTGGTTTACCCGGCTGACCAGGGTGGCTGCATCCAAGTTGTCTGCTGGACATGTTTCCTGGCCTGTGCTAACCTCCAAAACTTGCCCAGCATCGCCTAGCACAGTGCTGGGTGGCTGATGCCTAGACCAGAGGTGATGCTAGTGATACGGCACTCTGGGCAATTGCACCTTGAGTTCATGCTCCAGCTCTGATTTGTTTATTTGTGCAGGTGGGACTCTTGTGCAATTCTGAAGAAGCTGATATCAGCTGAGCTACTGGAAGGAATAGCTACCTGGATTTTCTTTTACAGGGTGCAAGAAGCTTAAGACAGTAGTGTTCAGTCTTCATTGGAAGCTGTTATGTATAGATATTGCATCTTCCTTATGTTCTAGTATATTGTATTTCAGGGCAACTGTTCTGGATATGGAGCAGTGGTAGGCTGGACATAATCAAGCAGGGGCTATATTTGCTAATTTAACTGTATTAATGTGAGGAGAATTCCTACTTTTC
Organism: Xenus cinereus; assembly: GCA_025774025.1. Classification (NCBI taxonomy): domain Eukaryota; kingdom Metazoa; phylum Chordata; class Aves; order Charadriiformes; family Scolopacidae; genus Xenus; species Xenus cinereus. The sequence continues at coordinate 47,409,986 of JAOXJK010000023.1, read as the reverse complement.
TTGACTATTGATGATACTCTTCCCCTCTGGCTGCATTTTTAAGTGCACTTCCACACCACTCATGCCTTGAGACGTTGAGTTCAAAGACAAAATATCTTTTGTGTGCTGATCTCCCATATTTAACTCTTGGAGTATATTTAACTATAGCAAGTACATTCAGGTCCATGACTGTTCTCATTTGTAGGAATGACTGGGCTGCCTTGCATGATGAAGTGCTTCATAGGTACAATGCAAGGGAACAAGTTGTGCCTTCTGCAGGTCTGCCCTAATTTAGCTATCTCTGTGAGCAGAAAATGTGTTTAAAAGTGTCTAAGTTCATGGTCATTATGTTGTCAGAAAATTTCAATGAGAATTGTTTCATCTACCCCATAGAATAAATTTTGCAGCTGAATGCATGCTTGAGTGTTCCTAGTGATACAGGAGCTCAATTTTGACAAGTGCTGATAACTTGTTGCCACTCCCAGGAGTATCAGCATATATGGGACAGGCCCAAGCCCTCCAAAAATCATGCTTAAAGAACGCACATCTAAAGACAGTCTTTTGTAATAGTCTTTATGCCAAATTCATACACTTTGTTTGCCTTCTGAACAGAAAACAAATGGACCAGCTCAAGACTGTCAGGAGCCAGGAGCTGACTCACCCTTTGGAATACAACAAAGACCAAATTTACCCACTGCAAAAAGAAAAAATTGCCCATAGCAAGTTCAAAGGAACAGCTAGAGTCACTGGAGAAAATGTGAAAGCAGAAGAAATACAAGTAAGCTGCCTTCTGTAGACTAAATATGCAGTTCTCAGCCTCCTTTCATGAAGGCATCTTATGGTAGTACATAAATCCTTCCATTTGGCACAGATGGCCAATTATTCATTCTACTTCTTGAGGACAGTTGTGTCTACAGTGAAGATTTTTCATGTTAATAGGACATTGCTTTGGTTTGTGCTTTAAATGTACATCCCATCTTTTTTTATATAAGAAAAAAATATGGTTATGCTTTCTATTTTGTAAGGAAGGGTGGGAGGTTCCCATGTTCCTTGTACTTACTTGTACTGGTTTTACCAGACCTGAGCTGGCTCTTGAAAAATTTTCAACTCCTGCCATAGTGGGCCTTACACCTTTTTGATATAAAGAGCCATTGTGCCAATGGCACAGAGTTATTTGCTGTCATTTTCTATTCTCATCCCTGAGCTGTGAGTTTGTTGATTTTTTTTCTTTAAACTACCCTGACCTTTGGCTTTGAGGTACTTTGATGATATCTAGCTGTGTATCTAACAACCTTAACCTGCCTAATAACATCCCTGAGTCATTGTGCTTTGTTCTAAGTTCCTTTAGGGGATTCTGTCTGTTTGAATCCTCTATTTCAGCCTCCTTAGTGATAAAGCAACCTCTGAATATCTGTGGCTATTATCCCTATTAACAATAGCTAGGCATAATGTGACTTTAAGTAATTTTCTAGAAGAGTCACTAATAAAGAGAAGAAAAAAATGGTGAGCCATGTGAGACAGTGATAAAGGAGATGGGGGCAGCTAAAAACTATATTTTTATAGGATAAAAGACTAGGCAATGCTAATGCTCAGAAATGTCTGGAACAATGTTCTGCTGCAAAAGTATGTCTAAACCAAACTGATATATTTGACAGCAACCTGACAATTTCAGTTATTTTCTTGACCAGAAAAGTTTCAGAACAAATGAGACTGGCAAGACTGTACTTTCTTCAAACTTTCTATACTTTCTATATTTTTCATTAATACATTTTTGAAATACATATTTTTATACCATACACATAATTTTTTCTCTGATCATGATCCATATTTCACTCGAGGTAACATTTACAACAGGAAATTATTAACTGTTTCAGTGAGGTAATTTTAATATTTTGAATACAAATATTTTGAATACCTTCTCTGCACAATATTTTGAAACATCAGCTTTATTTCCACCTGGGATTTTTAAAAAAAAGATTGTTAGAATTTCTGCCAGGGCATAATTGTATTTCCTGACCAGGTCTAGCCCTAGAGATGAAATTTGATAGAATTGTTTGAATCTTTTGTTCTCACCTGATAACATAGTGAGTGCAGAAAAGTTTTCCACAAATCGATTACAAAACACTTTCTGAGACACTTATCTGTGGGATTCCTACATTCAGAAGTTTGCTGCTTCTTGAAAATGGCCAATGGATGCCCCAAATTCTGACCAGGGAGCTCACAGCAAAGAAAGGATGATGATGAGGACACAAGTGGGCAGATACACAAGTGAAGGGAAAGTAGGAAAGGGTTGCAAGTGACAGTTGATTGATTACAGAGCAAATTGCACATTTCTAGCTTAACTCCACCAACATCGCGTTTGCAGTATCCACCATGAGTGTTTTGAAAGAAGAAGGCTCAGAACTGGCATCAGCACAGGTGAAGGAAAAGAGAAGGGAGTAGGGAAAAATAATGGAGATGCATGTATATGGAAAACTCCCCTCCAAAATGCACCAAATTTCACTACTTTCATTTTCCTGAACTCAGTTGAAAATTATGTCTTTGTGATCTCCTGCTGTTTGTAAGGACCATTTAACTAATTATGTACACTTGTCACTACTTGAAGATCTGATGAACTGACATTAAATTATACCTTGTGTCTTTGCATTTTTTTTTTAAACATGCACATTTAATGGTGGCTTTAATGTTTGCATGATTAGTTTGTATTTCCTAATTTTCCTTCACACAGCAAGTACTTTTCTCTGCTCACTTTGTAATAATTGGTTTGTTTTAAATACAGGAGTTTGCAGGGTAGTGGGTTTTTTTGGTTGGTTGGTTCAGTGGGTTTTTTTAAGAAATCATTTCAAATGTGTTCTTTTTATATTGCAGACCTTTATATTGAAGAACTTTATACTCTAGACCTTTAAGCAGAACAAAAGACTCCATGCGTCCTTCTGAGTGTATAAGGTGGGCATGCCTAGTCCAGAGCAGGCAATGACATGGCACACTTTTTTTCTACTGGTAGATATTAAAACAGCAGATTGCGGGACTGCAGGAGGAGTTCAAGAGAAATGAGTCCTGCTGGCATGCTGCCTATGGCAAGCTGAGAGACCAGGTTGAGATGCTGACCAGACAGAACATGGAGCTTCGAGATGAGCTCAGAGTTTCAGAACATCAGAGATTGAAAGCAGAAAAAAACCCAGAAGCTGTGAATTTCATGGACAGAAAATCAGAGACCCCGGTACTGGATGATATTGTCTGTTTAATAGTGTCTGAAAAGTTCAGGTGTAGTTTTTCTTTGGAGCTACTATGTGTGAATACTTTTCCTCCATTCCTGCCATGCTTAGCCTGAAGTGGAGGGGGGGGGAATCAGCTCTGCAGTAAGCCACGTTAAAATATACTCCTCGTGTGGTCCTCTTCTACTTAGCCTTTGTTATACATGAGGTGGGTACCTCTACAAGGTGATTTACACTTACATCAGGGTAGATGTCTCCCTCCGCTAACTAGGGAAGGAGTCTAGATAACTAATTTATATTCAGTGCCTAAATTAGACGACTAAAGTCTCCTGAAATTGATTCTAGTATTTATGTGTATAATGCCATTTACCTTTTTAATAAAACAGTTCTTGAGCCAGACGCAGACTGGTTTCTGGCAAGAGATATAGTGAGACCTTTTACTAAATCTTATTTCAGTTCTTATTTTGTGCTATAAACTTTCTGGGAGGAAAACACTGTCACTGGCTTGCCTTACAAAGGCACAAGTTGGACTCCTGATGGGATTTATGCTGGGGTGGAGCAGGAAAGAAAATCAGGGTGGAAAATACAGCTGGCTCGTGTGAATGCCTCTGTTGATCTCCTGAAATCAAAGAGGTTTAACCATAGATTAACAGATTCTATTACCCTTTCTTATTCAGTATTCCATTTGTTTAAATACTTGTAGGGTTAGTTGCTACCTTACTATATAACTGAGTAAAATGTAGGAAGAAGAATGCTGCTACCCACTTCTTACACAGGAGACAGCAAGTCTTGGTGAAATTACATGGTTCAGGCTAGAATTTAAAAGACAGAAGTCTGGTTTGAGTGGGTCATTTCGTCTTCCTGTATATCCAAGGGAGAAAAATACGTGCCTTTAAAGAGGGATCAATTTTATCCCATGTGCATCAAGGTGACTAGAACAGATAATTATCTTCTAGCTGGTGAAGTCTGGTGAGATGATTCCTACTCTTCCACAGAGTGTCTGAACCTAGGAGAAAATAAAATCGAGCCATTTACTCCTACATATTTCCCTAATTTGCAAATCTAATATCTAGTAATGTATCTTTAAAAGATGTTAGAAGCACCAATTAACCTGTCCTTTGCTTTATGGAGTGAAGAAGTTTGGTCTCTCTTTTTATTTGATTTTAATGTACCTGTTAATGAGATTTTTCACCTAACACTATTAAGTTCGACTGAAAATGTCATTTCAAGTTACATTTCACTTTATTTTTAATTTCCTCAAACCTACCTGTTCATATGACTCATACTTTTATAGATTATGAAGGTCAGAAAAACCAAGATTCATGTCACATACAGAATGAAAAAATATTAGAATTCCAATAAAAGCAAGGATAAGACAAAGCTAATTGACTCCTGTTGTAGGCCAGCTTTCTGTATTATTTCTACTGCTTTGGGGCATTTGGTGATGTAGAACTATCTTTCAAGCCACTGAAGATTTTTGTTGTGTGAGAGTAATATTAGGATGCTATATAGAAGATGATAGGATCCCATATACAAAGACTGTTGTGTCTGATCCTGGGGATTTTCAGTCCCTAGCAGAACAAGATCTAGAATTCCATTCATTGTGTTCAAATATCAACATTTTTATTACAACAGAAAATTAGACAGTTTTGAGGTTTGTTTCATTCTACTAGCTGTGACTTGAACTTAAAATTACATATTTATAACAAATTCTCTATTAGGTTGTAGAAGCAATTCTGCGAGAGACAGTATCTTCGTCCAAACAAGAAGAAAGATCACGGAGAGATAATCACAAGAGCCACAGCATCTCTCATGTGGGGCCAAAGACATCCCTGCAGAAACACTTCTTTAGAGATGCGAATAGCAAAGTATGCATTCCTAATGTTGGTAGTCACTTTTCCACCGTTCCAAATATTTAGTTAAGAGAATGTTCTTTGGAATCAAAATTTGTGCAAATGGAAGTCTCTGTATGAGCATGGTCACGTTTTCTTGCAGTGGGATTGTGCTGTGATTCAGTATAACTTTGCTTGTAGTTTTTCTTCTGGTTTTGCAGTAGCAGGAGACAAACCTTTTTTTCTTTTTCCAGACCTAACTGAATTGCCTGTTTGCAGATATGCTCCAAATTCACTGTACCTGCTACTTCACAGTTTGGTTTTACAGGGAACTGCCATACCGTGCTTCAGCAAACCATAAATCCAGTATCTTGCCATTTGAGGCCACACTCGCCAATAAATACTAGTGGCCTTCTGCCTGATAAAATCTGAGGGAAAATCACTTAGCTTTTCACAAGCTGTAACAAGTTAACTCAGTATGTCAAGTGAGACGTTTGTTTTTGACTGGTATCTCTATGACTGCTCCTCCACAGCCAGCTTACCACATTTCTTACAATTTCTCTGTTTTGAATATATAGATATCTAAATATCTTGTTGTGCTTTGCTTTCTCTTGGCTTTGTATCTCTTGCTTCTTATTATGAGTATCTGGATTGTTAAAAATCCACTTTATTCCTTTTGTTCACATTTAGCTGGAATTCTGCATAAAGACTCCCTAAGAGCCAGTGAGTTAATTTTCCTCCTGTGGCACACAGCCATGTGCAAAAAAAAAAAAAAAAAAGTGGCTTCAGCAACAGTTCTGAGAAGGGGGAAGTTGAGGACAGCAGACTTTTGGGCTCGCCCTTATCTGAGCTTTCACCATCCAGCCAGCATTGGATCCAATCCAACTGGAATCCAGTACAAGCATGAGCTGGACTGTTGGGCATAATGCCCAGATGTCCTGAGTGAACTCTGAAATGTTTGACAGAGATGCATGTTCTTTATCTGATGTGATGGCAGAAGAAGGTCTTGTAGTGAATACAGTGGCTTCCAATTATTTTAATCTAGAATTGAAGGCTCAGGTAAACAGAACATTAAACAGAAGCCCAAAATATGTATCGTAGCCATAGATCTGAACATGGTGACTCATTTGTGTTTCCTTTGTATTGGAGCTCTTTTGCCAGCAGGTGGATGCTTTCCCTCAAGATTCCGTGAATCTGGACAATTCTAAATTTTGGGTATAGATAAAAGAAACTCTCATGCTGTTTCTGTCCACAATTGAGAAACTGAGCATGGGAACACATCAAAGTGAATGGGATAACCCTGAGTAACAGAAGTAGAGATGCATGCCACAGGGACATGCGTATACCGCTATAAGATAGTTAAGCTAAAGCTAGCTAGGACTGGTGAGTTTCAGCTGTAATCAAGAAGGCAAAACATCACCTGACATCTGAGAAAGCTAACAGAATTTGAGGATGTGTACAAAAACAGTTGGGGAGCAAGTCTGAATAATGATCAGTACAGGTTAAAAACAGATTTTTGGAATACATGATTTTACAAAAAAACCTACCCATATCTGAGAGATGTTCTGCATCTCTGAAAAAGACATATTCTGGTTGCCTATACTACTTTTATTAATGATGGTTTCTGTTTGTACTGTAGCATGACCTAGTTGGTGAGGAAGCGGCCACTTCAAGCTTGCTTTAGTGAGACAAGATAAATGTCCATTTTAATTGCATGTCATTAGTGATTCCTTCAGAATATGGCTTGAAAGATGTACAGGTCGGCCAAAATGATTAATATTTATTAATAAGAATTCTCTCCAAACAAGCTGATTTTTGAATGCATCACACTATGCATTTGGCAGGAATGAGTTGCCATTTTCCTTCCAGACTTGCAACTATGGATAGATGTTACTGATTTCTGTGGGAAAATATACAGTCATTTGCAGGAGGCGGGGCAAGGGGGAGTTCTACTGAAAGGTATATTGATAACATTTCTTAATGTTTTTGTTGGAAAAGTTAGGATTATTGTTGAGCATGAGGATCAAGGAGAACATAATATTTCAAAAGTTTCTCTGGTCTAGGTTGGCCCTGAGCAACAACACGTCCTCCTGCTCTCCACTACCTGCCTGAGAACATAGATCTACAGGACTGGAGGAACCTCAAGAGGTCCCTCCTTTTGCCAAAAGCAGGATCAGTGTCACTGATGGTTATTTAATCTGTGCTTTGCTAGCTCCCATGAGGAAGATCCAAAATGAGCTGGCATCCTCTGCTACCTACTTGTTCTTTTAGTTACGGAGTTTTACTTGGTAACTCTTTTGCTGTCACCAGCTAATCGGCTGATTAATTTTTATTCTGTTTTCAGAGGAGATGGGAAACAACTGATCTACTTTATGCATGTTGGAGGCGGTTTCTTCCTCTGACCCTGCAACCTCTTTGTATCAAGGGTCTGCATTTACTGGCAATCTACGTGTTTCCAATGAAGAAAGTAAAAAGATTTTTTGAGATAATTTGATTACTTTGTTTATGGAAGTGATGGAATTGAGAGAATCTTTATCAAGAACCTAATCATGTGTGATTAACACAAGTATTGAGTACTTAGGTCTCTTAAAAACTGTAGAGCTAAATTGCAGTGGTTGCCTGGGTTACAGTGATTGCTATGATTTATGAAATGTCTCTTAGAATGACATCCATCTGTATGAAAACAGAGACCACACATAATTCACTAAGCCTGCCTTGATTCCTCTGACATTATTGCTTTAAAAATCAGTATGTTAGTGTATAATTTAAAAATGTGTAACCTATGTGAGGCATAAAAAAAGAAATCAGCTGCTTTAACAACGGTATATGTAGCAAGTTGGAGTACCTTTACTAACACTGTTCTGCGTGGAGGCTCCCTCAACTGAATTGGTTGTTCTTTAGATACATAGGGAAAAAAAGTCACCATGATCATGGAAACATCTCTTCTTTCTCTCTTCCTTCAGCTTGCTTCTTTGCTTTTGCAGTCCAATACATCCTACTTCATGAGTTCATTAGTTCTTACAGTTAGAAAGAGTAAGCATGTGCCTCTTCTCATCATAATTGTAAGGCCCATACAGGTCTGTGTCCCTTGGCTAAAGCACCACCCATTGCATTGCATCAGTAAGTGTTGACTTCTGAACATCCTTTTCAAAGGCAGCTTTTAGATAGCTCATGAGGCTTTTGAAAGCTCATGAGCTTTACTAAAATTGTCTTTCTAGGTAGCTCTGTGTTAAAACTCTAGCCATAAGGTATTTTCTATTTACAAGTCTTATGTAGACGGTTCTTTAAAAGCTTTAATCGTAACATTCTGTAATTCATCACACAAAAAATGCTGTTACATGTTAGTGTCTGGCTGAACCTGATGAATATTTGAGCTGCTGTGGCCCTGTCTGCACTTTCTGATGATGGTGAGCTGGCTCGCAACTAACCACACAGAAAAAAACAGTTCATTTTCACCTGATTCTGCTTGCTGAGCCAAGTCAATCTCCCTCTGTGGTTGCTAGTGCCACACAAAGGAGGGGCTGGAAACATGTGGCTGGTGACAAAGGAAGAGGAGTGGTTCTCCAGCAAACTGAGCTAAGATTGGCTTGAGCTGCTGGGAAACTGCACCAATGACTTTTCAAGTTCTCTTAAACCACTTGGTAGTTTCAGTCTTAAGATCTTTAGCAGTAAAATCATGGCTTAGGAGCTCTTTTCTTCTATCAGTCTGCAATTTCTGAGGTAATAGCTCCTCATAAAAAATAGTTTTAAAGGTCTTTAGTACTATACCACTTGTCTCGAGCTGAAGCATCAGACATATTTTCACAGTTTCCCTACTCACTTGTATTTGAAATCATAATTATATTTGGAGAACTCAGGCTTATTCATGGAATCAGTCTGCAGAAAACATCTCCAAATTTAAAATAGAAGCCATATCTTTTAACAATGAATTCTATTAAATTCTGTACCTTTTGGCATCCTTGTGTGAAAGCCTTTTAAAATTCTACAACTTTCTGGTGTTGCAATGGGGTATCTTTCTTGGCTCCTTCCTTTGAAGCACATCCATTAAATTGTAACATAATTTATTAATGTAATAAGAGATTACTATCCACAACAACAATACATCCCTAAAATTTCATTGATCAAATGGAGAAAATTTTACAGCTATGAAGAATTTGCCATAGTGACTGTTGTTGGAGAAGGAATTGTGCAGTCTTCCCATGTTTGTGATTTGCTAGTGCCATGTCCCTTGAGCAATAGCAAATGAAGCTGATGGCAAATATATTCTTTCCATGGGCTGCTTACACTCACCTTCCCAAGCAGCCACTCTCCAGTGTGTGAGACATTTCAAAATCAGAGTACGTGGTACCATTTCCATGGGTTTTTTGAATGTTTCCTTGTTTCTGACCATCATGTGCTGACTCCTAGTTTTTTATCCAATCAATGCATTAGAGATTCTTCTGCTCTCAGTTCTGACAGACACAGACATTATCCCTTGCCATTTCTGGGATGACTTCATCAATCTGTGATACTATGTGACACTATGCCTTTGTCTCGTACTGCCAGGCATTTCTACATTAGGTTCAGTACCTTCAAAGTTTTGACTAGGCAAGAGTGCAACCTCAGTTCTCCTCTCACCAATGCAATGTTTTCTTTGCAGCTGCCAACCCCTCGTTGTGTAAATGCCATATATCTCATGGTGGTCATGCAGGAATATTGTATGTTTCCTCTGTGCTTTGATCTGAGGTCTCCCAAGAAAAATTGGGGAAGTGCTTCTGAGCAACTATGATCTTTCCAGTCTAAATATTTGCTAAAGTTTTTTTGAAACTGTTCATCTCATTTCCCTTCTGTGGCTCACATTTGCCTTAGGGTCCTACAAGGCTTGTGTCAGCCTTGGTTGATGGAGACGTATGAGGGCAAAATGTAAAAAAGGGTGGACATATGGCAAGAAAAATGAACCGTCACACAATATATTTTACTGGGGTCAGCTCAGTTGTGGTATCCCAGGGAGGGATATCTTTCCTGTTGTTGGCCGAGTGGTTGGACTGAGGGATGAGAGCCTGACAGCAGCTGTTGGCCTTGCATTATGCACCTACAATTGCCCTTGACTTGCATCATTCTCCAAGTAAAGAGAAATATGGGAAGCAAAATAAGACCCCACATAGAGAATTATGTATAAAATATGTGTGTGTGCCCACATACAAAAATAAATATTTTCCTAAAAGTTTTAAACACTTAATAATGCACCTGTTGCAGGATTTTAAATGCTATTTGAAGATGTTTATATCATCTTAACTCAAATGTATTCAAACCTTTTAGGCAATAAAAACTTCTGTGCAAAGTGCTGATTCTTTGCGATCAGTGACAAAGGAACATCACGAAAGGAAACCATCCAACTGCTCCTTTGGAAGCACAACACCAACTGGCAGGAGAACACCTCACCAGGGAAGACTGACACCTTTTGAACCAGAAAAAGTAAGTCAGTAGCAAGGTCTATTTAGACTCCGTTTATTTTCTTTTTACAGTACTGTTCAGGTCATGATCCCCACATAGCTGCTGCTCAGTCTTCTTTCCCTGGTACTGCAGAGTTTTTGCCATACATTATCTTAAAGACTGTTCATACATTGAGTTATTCAGGCACTTGCAGGATCAAGCTTTGGGCAATGCTTTGAAACCTGCTCCCTCTGTCCTCAGAAAAAGTTCAGGGTGATCACATGCACCAAGCATGGTGGCATCACACAAGCTAGTGGCTCCCTGGGGGCCTGGGACTGCCCAGGGGGTTTGGCGGGGCAGGGCCCATCCCACTGCCCCAGCCCAGTCCCCCCATGCTGGGGATGGGAGTCAGCGTCAGGCCAGTATCCCAATTGTCAAAGCCTGTAGAGATGAGGTGGGTCTGGGGTTACACCAGGAAGTTAGCCCATGGATCAGGGCTGGGGTTTGGATCAATGAGGTGCATGGTCAGACACAGATTTGGCTGCAATGCAGCCCAACAAGGACCAAGTGCAAAAGCACAGCTGAACTGCAGCTCCCAAGAAAAGGGGTG
>JAOXJK010000023.1:47382465-47398838 GCA_025774025.1 Xenus cinereus | reverse complement strand
GGTGGGGGGTGGAAGGCGGGGGCGGGAGAGGAGGAGGGCTCTGTCTCTGGCTTCTTCCAGCTCTTTCACCCACATCTCGTTCTTCACAATGGTCTGAACCAAGATTAGGCACCTGCAACCATATGAGCGAGCTGGTTGAGCACACAGGCAGCTAAACTCCGAGGAAGGGGAAGTGCACTCTGGCCATGTCACTAATGGCTCCTCTGTTACAGTGAAGCATGACTGCATGTCAGGGCATCTCCATTTTGCTTCAGGTTGTACATCAACCCTCTCCTACTGGGAGAAGAACTGATGATAGAAAATCACCTGTAGCTGTCTCACGTCTGAGTGGTTTTAAGGAGCCTAACTCATCTTGCTATATAAAAGGTAAGATTTGTGGGATCTTCCTGCCTGCTTGGATTGGTCTGCAAGTGACTTGGAGACGCTGGTCCTCAGCTCTTGGCTCACAGGCAATATGTTGTCACTAAAACTCTCCTATGATTCTTAGAAGAACTATAAAATTTGTATTTTACAAGAGAAAGAGAATAGATTGTGCGGTTGCCTGCAATTTATTCATTGAGTTCCTTGTCCTGGAAGCCCAGAAGGTGGATAACAGGTGTGCTCTGCACTTCTCTGGCCCAGGACAAAGCACTTTCAGGAGGATGGGCAAGCTATTAGAAAACACTATCAGTAAAACAAGCAATGTGGTACAAGAATCTTCGAGCTGTCATCTTTAAAAAACCTTCTGAGATAGGTATGTGAGCATGTGATTTGGCAATTTTCATATGCTTTCAGTGACTTCATTTACTTTGCTTTTTCTCACAGGCAAGCCTTTGCCCATCTCAAATAGCTCAGAAGACATGTCCCTCTTGCATAACCACAGCAACAACACTTGCAGCTTTGTACTCTGCAGTAACAATGAAGAAACAGAGGTATTTTACCATGTAACTCTATAAAATAATTCAATGAGTCTGTGATCTTAGTTTTCATATCCAGCGTGCTAACTCCTACTTAGCTGGGAACAATATTCTATTGGCTTTATTTATTTTCTTGCCTCTACTAATGATATGTGTACTCTTTAAAACAATATTGCAGTGGCTTACAAATAATATAGTAGATTTCTTTATCAAGATATTCCTGCACAACTGTTGGACATTCATAGACTTATGTTGCTAGTTAACATTTTAATTTTCACTCAGGAAGAAGAGGTTCTTAATCTTAAAAAGACAGAAAAATTGCTAAAATCTCAGAATAAAGTGGCTTTTGTGACCACACGCAGTAGAAGTGGCCTAACTCCATATGACAACAAATTACCTACAGACAGTTCTCCTGCTTTTCTGGATGCTGAAGCAAAGGTTTGAGCAACTTCTGGTTCTGGCTCTTAACGATTAACTGTTTTCCTTCCATTTGTGAACTGAAATAAAACATACCAAGAAAAAGGAAATGATGTTCCATTCCCATTTCCTATGCTATGCAATGGACACAGAGCATTAGGGTTGGAACTGGCAACTTCAAGCACTGTATTTACAGTTTTTTACTGGTGCATATCATTGCCCTGTGGGAATCAGTATTCCTTGTTCCTTTGGATCCCACAATTCAAAATGCATCACATCTTCAAACTGTAATTAACATTGATTAGTAACTGCTCTGGATGCTATGTGCCAGATGTCAGTTAAGGCTCCTTTATGCTGCCAGACAGTGCAAAGAACACTCATTGTAATGGTAAATTGGATGTGTAACATCCTGAATAGCCCTTAGTTACACAGCATTACCTACTGCTAAGAACCATGTAATTGGTTTTGGAAGAGTGATCTAGCTAATACAGGTGCCCTTCTTTGCAAATCACTAACCCAATATTCAGAGATAGTTCTGTTCTTTGTTCTTGTGTTTATTCTCTCCATTTCTGACAGTGTAGTTTTGCCAGAATGCACTCTTGTGCCCTCATTTTTGGACTTTATCTATGCTATCTTTTGCTTTGCAAAGTGAAATTAATTGGAGTTAATGTGCAAGCTTTCTAATTATGACTAAAAGACTAAAATTCCTTACAAATGCAAGGCAATACTACAAAGAAGGGCAGCTTTTCTCTGTGTGTGTGAAAGTAAATATGCTTTTGCACAGTTTATGAAAATTAATGAAAATATGTTTTAAATATATATAACACTGTGATGTTTTCGTAATACAGCCTCCAAAATCAATATTATCTAGAAAATCAGTGTCACATCAAGAAGGAAGAAAAAGTGAGGAAGAGGTGCAGGAAAAAATAGAGTATCGGGATGGAAAGGTGAGATAAAACAGGATGCGAAAATGCTCAAAGTGATCACCAATAGGACCGCAGTGTAGATGGGAATCACTGCTTCCAGTAGCCAGAGACAATTACATCTCCAATTAAGTGTCTGCTCCTTAAAGGAAAGCTGAAGTCTAAAGTTCACACCATGAATGGCAGAAAATTAGTATAGCTGATGGGCTGGAAACCAAGTAATCAAAGCAGCCTATCCAGTTTGTTCAAGTCACCTGCCAAAATCCCCCGCCATTCCCCAGCTCCACCTCAAGATTGCTTCCAGCTGCCCCTTGTCCTGAGGTGCATGGCTCAGTGGGGCACCTGTTTTTGCCCCTTTTCTGGAAATCCCTGTCTTCCAGGTGGGGATGAGCGGGCAGTTCTTGCTGGCTTCCCATTGTGTTCCTGCAGTCCTTGCCACCAAACTGGATACTTTGTTCCTGAGTGGCCACATCACCTTTCCTGCACAGCACCTCAGGAATGATCTTGAGAGGCTGATTCTGTAGATGAGTCTATGCATTGGTAATTTGGTGCGTTGCTGTTGGGAAAGGCTGTCAGCAAGGGGACCAAGTGAGCTGGCGCTAGTTTCACTGCTGACAGACAAGGACTCTTCCCAAAGCGTTGCTCCTCGTCTGGGCCAGCTCTGAACTCAGTCCCAGTTGTATCTTCAATTACACTACTCCAAGCAGGCTTATCCTCTTAAAACATTCCCTTGGTATTGACTGAGGGTGATCTATGCTCAGTTACAGTTGCCAATTCTGGGTAAGGTTTTTAGCTAGATAAAGTTAAGACAGTAATTCAGTTTCTGTGTCTGTTCAGTTCAGGGCTTCTCTTCTCACCCCACCAGTACAGGCGTCGATTAATGATACCATCCAGTGAGCAGTCATAGAAATGGCTTTTGCAATATAACAGTTGTTTAGGGAATACTAGCTTGCCAATTCTTTTATAAGTAATGTTGAGATGGGCTCTGTGAAAGCTGCTACCAATCACAGTTCCCTCTTGTAGAAGTAGAAAATACAGTATCTGCTGTTTTGATTCTCAAAATAAAAATAATTGTGGAAAAATGTTCAGTGACACTTTTACCACTGGATTTTATTCATAAAATTGAGTGGTAGGCTGGATATCCTTGTACAACTAGACAGAGGTCAAAATGAGGATTGATGCCTTTAGAAAGACATATTAACTCTCATTTAAACTATGTGGAACTTTGTTCCCTTACTAACTAGTAATTTTTAAGTAAAATAATTTCTAAAAAACTAAAATCTTGCCCTCAGTAATCATTACAATGCCTGTTTGGGGAAATATCACATTTCTCTTCCCCCAAGCATATTTATTCCTTGTTTTGTTTTGTTTTGTTTGGGAGCTGTTCTCTTTTTGTGGAGATACTGATAAAATCGGAGACATATGGCAAAGCTATAGCGTACCTTCTGGTTGTCCTCTTCCTTGGACTTTACCAAATGAACTGTATTATGGGATCTGATATATGCTGAACAGAACCAGCTGCCTAGTAATTCCAGGAAAATTGATTAACCAAAGTCTACGCTAGGTATGAAGTCTTCTTTGACCAATGTATTGTTTGTAGAAGAGCACACAGATGACATTATTGCCCCCTGTTGTTAAGAAGTCTTCAGCAATTTTGCTGACTCTCCGCACGCAGCCACATTTAATTCTGTCGTACTGAATGTCCGTACAGCCTTACGTTACTTGAGTAAAATGGTTGTTAACATATGTCAGCGGTCTGTGTTAATACATCAAGTTCAATCATTTTGGTCCACACAATCCAGACCGAGGTCTCTTGAGTGACTTGTATGGAATATGTACCTACACATATGAAATTAGTACAGGCAGTAACTCACTGAAGTTGGCCTGAATGGCTTTCCTATTGCCACAGGGAAACATGTGTCCCTTACCTTGCTTAAGAGAAACACAAGGTTGTGGGGTGAGAACTTGGGCTGAGCGCTGAAGTGAGTTCATTTTGTGAGAATTACTTTAGGTCTCTTTTACACACAAATGAGGCAAAAATAATGTCTCTATGCTGCAGAGACAACTTTTGCAATAAAAAGGCATACCATGACTAACTTCAAGCTCCAATTTAATTGGAAGGCAATGCAATGTTACTCATTTCCTTTAACTTCATTGACATTAGATGCTCTATGTGTTTGAAGGTAGAAGAGGTGCTTACTGATGGACGTCGAATCATTACTTTCCGCAATGGTACTAAAAAAGAGATCAGTGCTGATAAAAGGATGACTACGATCAGCTTCTTCAATGGAGATGTAAAGAAGATCATGCCAGATCAGACAGTGGTGTGTAACTTTTTTTTTTTTTCTTTAAGGAAAATTAAATGATTAAGTGATTTTCCAACAAGGTCCTATTATTTATCTTGATCTATCAATTCTGGGATAAATTGATAAGGGTGTTAGTTTAACAACCCTGTGTGGTGAAACTGCTTCATCTACAAGGATGGAAGTGGAAAGAGATGAAGGTAACAGTGAAAGGAACAAATGGGTCGTTGGCCAAGCAGATTAAAGGAGACTGAAAGAAGGCAAAGTGCAGGGGCAGCCATCAGAAGCAAGGACTGGTTTTTATACATTTGTAGGGTCGGTACTACAGGGGGTACTTCCCTCTTGGCATTATGTAAATATAAATAGTTAATAATAAAGTGAGCTAGACTGGAAATAAGTGAGGACTTAGCAGCAGTGGGACTATTTTCAATTAATAGTGCATGGAAGGGAGCCAAAGCAAAGAGATGGGAAGACGACTTCTATGCATACATTGTTGTCTCATACGCTACAGAGATGAAAGTAGCAACATCTAGACACAGCCATGAGGAGGGGAGTGAATGAGAGGAAGGAACAGAAATACAAACATAGCTACTTATATGGATGGTAAATACAGAAAATGACCTTGAAATGACTTTTTTTAGATGGCTTATTTTTAAGCATATTGTTATGGTTGAATCTGCTTATGCAAATATTGTGAACATGCTGCAAACACTTCACTCTCCTTCCAGATTTATTATTATGCAGATGCACAGACAACCCACACAGCTTATCCAGATGGCCTGGAGGTGCTGCAGTTCCCTAATAATCAGATAGGTATGCAAGAGCTCATAAATGTGAACTACATGTGCAGCAAGGTTTCTATCACTAAAGTGTCATCTGATTCTGACTCCAGCAGATTAGGTTTTTTCTTCTCATTTTGCATTGTCTTTGCATTTGACTTCCAGTATGTTCCATCACTTTACTGCTCAGTTTCCTTCTACAAAGCAAGAATAACAATGGGCTGTAAATGCATCTCTTCTGATTTTGATTATCTCATTATTTGATTCTTTAATTTCTTTAGCAGTGTGCTGTATATCATTTCTGTCCTCCCTACAACATCCAAAAAAAGATCGGATCTGGCTCTGTGTAAAGCAACATACAAGAATACTAGACAGACTTTTTACATTTTCTTTTCCACAGAAAAACATTATCCTGATGGCACACGAGAAATTGTGTTCCCAGATCACACAGTGAAATGCCTCTACAGTGACGGATTCAAGGAAACTTTTTTCCCAGATGGTACTGTAGTAAAAGTAGAAAAGTAAGTCTCGTGTAAATGACAGGAACCAGGCACTGGGCACAGGAACAATGACACTGACATTTAAAACTGTGGTTGGATTGTGCATGGCTGGGAAATTTCCAGATGAAAGGAGAAAGGATTTGAAAGATAATGAGGGCTTTGCTACAATGAGGGACTGAAAATCGTTCACTTCCACCTTGGATGATAGATGACCATTTATTACTGGCAAAGTGACTGTGAAATATTCCTCATTTAGTTCTGTGTAACTTTACACTGGCCAGGGTTGCTGGGAGATCACCAGTTCTCTGTGTTAACAATGTGGGTACTGAAGGACTCAGGATGTGGACTCCTGAGCTCTCTTCCTAGCTTTTTTGCTCCCTTTCTGATCTTGGGCAAGGCACTTCATGTATTATCTTTCTGTTCCTCCATGTAAAATGAGGAAAAATAACAACAGGACTTTCTTACAACATGCCTGTTCTTTCTTACAACATGCCTGTTCTTGGCTTAGGGAGGATCCTGTTGTAAAATAGATTTCCTGCTTGCAAAATGCCTTGAGATCCCTGCACGAAGAAGACATGTAAAATGCGGATCCCACCATCCATTAAGTATTACACTATGTATTGAAGGACCTTTGTATTGAAATCTAATTGTGAGATCAGATCTCTGATGCCATCCCATGTAAATTCTAAGGCGAACTATAATCTGAGAAAGTTGTCACTTGACATTGTTTTCCACTTTCATTGCGTCCCATTAGACAGTGCAGTGAGACAGGCTAATAACAGATAGTGCCTTCTCATCGCTTTGTTCATGGCAATTTCTTTCAGGAATGGAAATAAAACAGTGGTGTTCAGTAATGGCCAAAAGGAGGTTCACACTGCGCAGTTCAAGAGGCGGGAGTACCCAGATGGCACTGTAAAAACCGTGTACTGCAACGGCAGACAAGAAACCAAGTACTCCACCGGACGGGTCCGAATCAAAGATGAGGAGGGTAATATCATCCTAGACAAGAAGTGATTTCTTCCCTCAAAGGACTGCACTATATGTAAGTAGCTCAACCCATTTTCCTGGCATGTCAAAAATATGAGGAAGATTTAAGCCACGTGAAAATGAATGGATGGATTAGGGCTGAAATTTCCTTTGTTTTGGTGGCTGGTGCTCAGTTTGGAATAACCTTACCTGAATGAAATGTCTCTTGAGTGAGACTTGAAGGAAATGCAGTCAATGCCCTCTTTGTATATATAACATTAAAATAAATGCCCATAGTACTTCTCATCAAAGTGGTTTTTTTATAATACTGATCATACTTTCCCTTGATTTTCTGCTAGTTAGTTACAAAAGTGACTACAATTAAGGAGCATGGCATAAGAACCTCAACTCTAAAAGCTTTTTTTGAATTTCAGTTCAGTGCTGTCTTATGCTGATTAAAACAAGTCTATGGTTTGTTGCTTTATTTTTTTTTGGTTAACCATCACAAAAAATGTGAAGTGAATAATGTTTTCAGTTCGGTTTGGTTCGTTGTAGCAGAAGGTCCCAGGCCATATCATGAGCTGTACATTAGACCAAAACCTGAGCGGGAGTTCAGGCACACCTCTGGATGTCTCAGTTCTGAACAGAACAGAACCTCTGTTCAGTTCAACAGTCACACCTCTGGATGTCTCTTCCAACATAAATTATTCAATAATTATATGATCATAATCTAAGAACTCTGTCTCATTCATTTGAAGACAAAATGTAATGTTTATTCCATCTTGTTCGTTATTCTGGATGAAACAGCCCTTTCTTTTTCCTCCATCAGTCTTTCCTCAGACCTCCTCTGTGTTGCTTTGTTTTTGAATTAACGTCTCCCGCTACTGTCTTTATTTTCCAGTAGTAGAAAAATATTTCTGGTCAGTGAACCTCTCCAGCTTCAAGGCTCTTTGGATTGCACTCAATACCTAGGGGGATTAATCATTTATCAGATGCTGCTTTCAACTGCCTTCCCCATAGACTGCCTGTCCATCATCTGTCTCGAATTCTTCCAAAGCACTGAAGCATTTCCCCCGTAGAGCTCAGCTCATCACCTGCCCATTGACTGAGAAGACCAATTATCTCCTCATGCCCTTCAAATTCCTGTAGCAACAAACACACTTTCATAGCATGCTGCTCTAGCCTTTTCTCACACCCAAGTGCAAAATAATTGTAAGATTATGGAATTGCTCTTTCTTCTCTTCAGTTTCTAGTGGGTCGGACTGTCAACAAATCACCATTCAAATTACAGAGCATCCTTGGAAGAAATAGATTGAACAGAGCAAGAAGCGTTGCTAATATCAATCATACACACACTGCACTTTATGAATTTAATTATGATACCCTGAAAATCCATGCAGTTTGATGTCAGCTGGTGTGATAATAAGGTTGCATTGGTTTTCCTTTACTCCTGTATAAAAAAGGAACAATTTCTAAACCTGTGCTTTTCACTACTGAAATGTTTAATGTATTTTATGTGTTTTGTAAAAGGACTCTCATTAAAAGAAATGCAAGTGATCACTGTTTTCCATGTGTTTTACTGAGAATTTCAGTTCAGTGCTGCCTTATGCTCACGAAAACAAACCTATATTGGTTTTTTTTTCTCAATTAAGCAAAAACGTGAATGTGATTAATGTTTTCAGTTTGACTGGGAAACTAGACGTGATAGTAAAGTTTTGTAAAGGACCACTGTTTTTATTCCCAGGAATTCCTTTAAACAAAAGGTCCCTGTTCTCCAGTTAATATGCTGACAGTCTCTCTGTTTCTATAGTAATACAGAAAACAGGCTTTGTTTGCAGCTTGTAGCCTTAAATCACTGTTTGCCATTCAATGACCTGTGTATATTAATCCCTTCTAATTGTAAATTAAATAAGGAACAATTTTGTAGGCTGCTTGCTCCTGGCTTCGTTAAGCACTCTCTACTGTACTTGCAGGAAGCATTCTGGTTCTGGAACAATTAGGCCTGTGATCCTGCACAGATGTAACACACGGAGGTGATGCACAAGTCGGTCTCTAAAACTGTGTGTACGCAGACACGTGTGCGTGCAAACACCTTGCTGGTGCATGCCTTCACCTTGCTAGTGCATGTGTGTGCCTTGCCAGCTCCTGCTCACAGGGAGACTGATGGCACGTCAGCATGGGCCTGGCTCCTCTTTCTGGCAAATCAACGGCAAAACTTCCACTGGTGAAATCAAAGGGTGAGACTACTGAGGATTTCGCAGTACTCTTGTCAACCAGTGTGTAGTCACCATTTTTACCAAGACATGTTTTTGAAGCAATATTTTAGAGTGTAATAGCAAAGGGATTCTTGAAATAAGGGGCACAAATTTGATTTGCAAAGGAGACAGAGAAACCCCTACATAAATGACAAGCTGTGGCAGGCATGTTATAACCAGGAGTCCTTCACAGACCACTTCTGACACATGCCACATTATTTTTCTGAGGCTGATTCTCACACCTTATCTCCTCTACCTTCCACTTGCATTGGTTAACCAGAAGCAGGTCATTGTTGTAGGAACACAAATAATCCAATTTAAGTGTGACTGCATACGTACTTGAACAGTAGAACACACATACCTACTTTACTAGGTTTTTGTTCTAAAGAACAAAATCTTAGGAATCCTTCAGGGTGATGGAACGCAGTTGGGAAACCCCACTTCTCATCTTTCCACAGGTGTTCTGCCATTAGCAGAAGCATGCTGCAGCCTGTATTTGGCCATAATTTTGATTCAAATTTAGAATACGCTGTGACTTTTAAACAAAGTTTCTTCCATTCTAACAGCTGGGGGCAGCAGAGATGTACAAGGGAAGGGTGATATTTTGACTGCCACTTCAAATGCTTCAGTTGAGTGCTAGTATTTTTTCCCATACACAGGTGATCACCAACATTTTATTGCAAGGAAAACAAAGGTGTCTAGCCACTGTATTCATCAGGTGGCTAATGCAGAGTCTGGGAGAGAGAGGTCTGATCCAGTCTTCTGAACCTGATACATGTGTTTTACATTCTGCTCGCTGTTACCTTGAGAAGCCTAATTGCTTCTTTATTAAGATTTTATCTGAAACTAAAAAACACAGTATAGAGGTTTTTTAAAAATTACTTTCTATAAGAATTTCTACAGAATCCTACTGGTCATAAAATGAACAATATTTCATACTGCTGTTTCATACAATGCAAAATTAATTTCTGGAAATAAACATCAGGAAGCTCACTGGATTCTTCAAAAACATCTTGGTTTCGTGTCATTCATATTACCTGCACCTTTGTAAACTAAGTGCACGTTGAACGCTCCCTGGTATTTCAGGTCATAAATCCCCCTTAGTTAGGAAAAGAAAAGAAGGGAAAATCGCTGAGAAAAATAACAAACAAAGACTGGCATTTCTGAGGATATTTTGAGAAATAAAATGCTCCAGTTTTATTATTTATAAAGGGATTACTTTAATGTTGCACTTATTACTTAAAAAAATTAGTACTTCAATTTTAAAAAAATAACATCTCATGGTAATTGCTAAATTACAATTTTTAAATTGTGTATTTTTTGAATTATCTCTTTCTAATACAATTTCAGTGTACATCTACCTCTTTCAAGTTAAAGTTGTCATTTATGATATGTCTATATAGCCTAACATCACAAAGTTACACAGAAGTTAAATATCCTACTCTTTTCTTTGTGTTCTGCTCTTTTGATGGTAACTGTTTGCTCACTAGTTTTTTAATTTCCTTTATGATGCTCTTTACATCTGTCCCATCTCTGGAAGCTTTAAGTGCAGCTTCATTGAAAGGAAAAATAAGGACAAAATCTCCTACCCGGGGGATAGGCCTCTGGTCTTTATCAGAGAGGAAATAGGGGCGCGTGGTTAATTTGTAGTTGCAGAAGTCAGGTGTAGGTAACCAGTGGTTGAGTTGGGCAGACTTGTGTGGAGAATGCCCAGCTCCTGGAGGTCGTTTATTTTTAGCTTCTGCTTGGGAGGGTATTTTCGGCATGTTCATCCTTTCCCGCAGCTGGGAAGTCAGTGTTTTCCTTGGATGCACTCTGGCACTTTTCTTGGTCAGGGTAGCCACCTTACGAATTGACTCTCTTGCAGCCTGCAGGGCAGGTTGTACAGAAGAAGCAGAAGGACATCTAGCCACTTTTCGGCGAGTGAGTAAGCCAGGAGCCTCCCCAGCAGCACCCTCACCAGCTGTGCTCCAGGGCACCCGCCTCCTGCCAGCCTTTGTCCCGGCCACTTGGGTTCTCCTGAAAGTGTCAATCTGTTTGTAGTTCAGCAGTTCAACAATATCGTGAAGACGTTTTCTTTTCACAGTGTCATCAATGGAGCAGTCTAAACACAAGCCCGGATTGTAGTTGACTTCTAGAAGCCACGGCTTGAATTTGTCATCAATCAGGATGTCAAAGCCAAAGAGCTCAAAGCAATTGGAAGCCACTGGTAAAGGGGTTACAGCAAGCAGGGTGAGAATCACTATGTTATTGATCTTCTGCCAAAGGAGCATGTCATCAATCCCAAATATTCGAAGGTAAGAACGAAATTTGCTGAATGTCCACTTGCAGCCACAGCCAATCCCTTCTTTATATTTTTCATATGAAGCTCCGCATTTGTTGATGCTGGTGTTTGTTAGGTGGGCACAGATGTTGTCCAGAGAACCAAGGTCAAACTTTTCAGTGGCAAACCTCACCAGTCCTTCTTCATAAGTGTAAATGGTGAGGGGGCAGAAACTGGTGACACACACATAAAGGCGCAGATCCAGTTTATACCCTGAAATGAGCAACGGGTTGCTAATGTACTTCTGCACAATGACTGCACAGTCATATACTAAGTCTTTAATGTCTTGGAAAATGAGTATGCCCCTTCCACGGGAGAGATCCACAGGCTTGCAAATCCAGTAGCTGGGTCTTCTGCCTACTGACTGTCTCTCCTTGCTGTATTCTGCTATAAATTTGACATAGTCATTGGGCATGATGAATGCCACTGGACTAAATTCATACAGAGCTGATCCATATGCTCCTTTCATACGTTTCAGATGCCTTGCCAAATAGTCTTTTCTGGTGATCCGGACAGCTTCTGGGTAGTGGTTGAGTCTCTGCCATGGTTTAATGCTGTGGTGGTCTGTCATGCGGAAAGGTGAGTTCCGCCAGTACAGGTTCCAGTCCGCGTCATCTTGCTCCTCTTTGTCAAATTCACTCCAGCCGCGTTCCAGCAAAACCTCACGGACTATTTCAGGGACATTCTCATGGAGACGGAACACCAAAGGCCTCAAGATATCTCTTGTATCATAGTCATCTGCCATCACTTCCATCTTACCAGCTGAAAGAAAACAGAATTGCCAGGAAGGAAACAATGGAATTAATGTCATAGATTGTGCCAGCAGTCATCATCTTCACCGTATTCTCAACGCCTGTTACTCTGAACATACTCTCAAAGCGTGTTGCCCCTGTGTGTTTCTACGGTCCTCAATTAAGAAGTCAAAGGCTGTGTTTAAGCTGAAAGATATATAAGAGGGCATTCCTCTTATAGCTATCTGATTCCAGATAGCTGTTAAGGCAGCACAAAGCATCAATTGCTGCAAAGTTGTATTTCTCCACACTTTTTTTACTTTTTCTTTGAGGTGGCTTACTACAGCAGTAGTTGTCCCAAAGATTTTGTATTTCTTGGAAACTTAGACTTTTTGTTTTTCGCAACTGCCTTCAGCCTAATGGCCTTACCTTTGCCTAGTAAGACTTACTTTGCGCTGCTGCGTTACTGAGACACTCTGCTAACTTAGCATCTTGCCCTGCTCTGAGCAAGCTCTTTTGGTTAAGATTATAAAACCTGATGCAAAACTCATGGTAGACAGTAGGAAAACACTTATTGATGCCAATGCTCTTTTCCTCCTCTGACATAGACTGATTTAACTCACTGATAACCTTCTGCTACTCCTCCAGTGAAGTTCTCTGCAGTTCCTGATGAGCGGGGCACATTCTTGTCCCATCACTTTCCTCTCAAGAAAATAATGTTCCATAGAAATGTGTGTAGAGTCTGAATGAAATAAATACCATTTCTCACAATCTATAGTGGAAGTAGATGATGGTCCCTGTCTATTTTTATGGGTAAGAAACACATTTTGAGTTATTTTGGGCAAAGCAATTCTCACATAAACAGTTCATGAAGTGTGCTCTTCCCTCCCCATCTAGTTCAATATATACAAGACAAACTAAAACACCTCTCCTACTGGCTGGTGGCATAGCAGGCAAAAAGTCCCACGGACCTGTAGATTTTAGAGTGTTGCTGTTTCTCTCAGTTTTAATTTCCTGAAACCCTGCAGAGCTGCTCCCCGAGGATTAGACTCCGTGTTTGGAACAGAGAGTGTCTTGGACGAGAGAAAAGTGTTTGTGCTGAGGACCATTCTGACACAGCATTAACATACCAACCTCCCCCTCCCCTGAGAAAGTAGCAAGCAAAAGAAATACAAAGAAGGCAGGACATAACACCAGACAAGATTCCTTCACATCCTATTAACAGAGTGACATCCTTGCTTTTTCTTTTCCAGCTGAGTTTTAGACTCTAGAGAGAGTAGCCTCTGCTTTCCAAACTGCTACAGAAACCAAGGGAACATGTCACACCTGGAAGTACCCAATGCAATGTGCAGCTGAGTTGGCCAGGGATGCTTTTCTGTGGAAAAATTAAAATTATAGGAATTGAAAGCCTTTCTCCAGAGAACAAAAGTAATCTTTTGCCAGTTTTTAATTTCATTTGAATTTTCTTGTTTTGTAATTGTCAGAATATCTTATTTGCATTTCTTTAAAAGACAATGGTTCAGAAAGACTATTTTTTAAATGCTAATTTAGTTTTAAAACTAAACGCCCAAATGTGAAATGAAATTCTTTACCATTATCAAAATGCAAATTAACATAATTCAGAAGTTTTACAAGTCACAAAACAGTTTAACATTCTCATTATTTTATTTGAATGTGATAATTCAAAAAGTCTTGCAGGATGAAAAAACATGTTTCTCTTTCCACTCTGACATTTGGTGACTCTCTTGTATGATGTACCTACATCTTGGCTGCTGCTAACAGGCTCTGAAGGGTAACCACAGAGCAGTCACAGAGCTCTTCCACAAGCAGCGTTGTGGAGCCTGTACCAAATGTGTTACAACACAGAGAGCAAAGCCAGGAGAGTCTCAACAGGGGCCTGATGGCAGGAGGCTTTTAGAGAAGGGTCCAGGAGGTATTTCAGGGAGGCTGGGAAGCAGGGCAGTGGTGTTAGAAGTATATGGCTACTTTACCACAGGCGTGTAGTCTGTAGGTTAAAAATAGCCCTGGACCATCTTATATCCTGTAGTGAGGGAATTACTGCTTAGAAATTAAGGGATTTGAAGAAAGCTTTGGTCCAGGATGTGAGGAATGTGACTCCTATTGGAAAGGGACTTTAGGCCTCATTAGTAGGCTGAGATTGTGACTCTATACTCCAAAGTAATATGTAATTTTATTTTCCAATAGTAATGGGTATTAATATATTTATTGATGCTTTACAGTCAGACTTGCAGTATCCTTCCATTTCAGGCTTAAGATAGGGTTTAAAGGGAGCAAGATCTAAACTGCACTGGGATTATTTCTCTGAATTTCCTCAGAGATCAGAGATTCCCCCGATCCAGCCCCCCCATCCCATCCAGACTGAAGTTGAATTCTCCTTAGTGAGAGCTCTTCTGGGGTGAGGGGTTTGGAGGGAACAGCAGAGAAACATGGTAACTACCAAAGTGCAGTCACGATACAATAGGACTTATAAGAAATACCAGAAAGAGGAAAGTAGTCTTGCTATGTCTCTTGCAGCCAGTGCTTCTTTTCAGACCCCAGGAAGCTGCGGGCTTGCTGCTGAGCTTCCACACAAACCTAACCTGGTCATCCCAGGATATGTTATCTTTGCTTCCACTTTCTTTTCTATCTCCTTACTAAGCAGCATTTTGTCATGTGCTAAAATAAAATAAATTTTAAAACCCCACAAAAATACAAAGCTAAACAAGTTTTACAGTAGCTGGTTCAAATCCTTGGGCAAAGACTATTAGTTTAAAAAAAAACATGTAATTGAAATTAGCCATGCTAAGCATTTGGACGAGTTAACTTACAGACTGCAGTTAGCCTTGTCTTTTCTGCACTGCTCAACGTTGCTACTAGCAGTGTTTCAGTGAAAGGCACTGTTGTACCTGAACCCAGTGTGTGGTAAGCTGTGCATCACGGTCTCCACTAGGTAATCATAAATTAAGGTGTTGGTAATGTCTGAACAAGGAAGCCTTCTTTGGCGGTTTGTTCGTGTCAGCTTGTATTAATGGAAAACCTTTTATACCTCTGGCGCTCAGGGAGTAGTTTACAGGAAATTGGCTCACCAAGCCTAGATATAACAAATGTCAGCTTCAAATTCCCTGGTAATTAAGTGTAAAGAAAAGAAAACATTTTAACTAATGAAGAACACCTACCTGTTTTTAAGGAGGTCATATCACTTCTAGGCAGAAGCTCTTCAGGTGCAATTATAAAAGAGTAACTCTGTGATAAGGCATTGGTCTAAACGAATGAACACAAATTTCACTCAGTTGACTCTGTATAAATGAGTGTCCAGATAAACGCCCACCCCCTCATTAGCCTGCAACCCCAAAGGCCTCTGTGTTCCAGCCCATTCCTTAATAACTTGGAAACCCACCCACGTGTTTGCAGACATTCTTCCACAATACAGAATCTGCTACAGCTGTCCTGAGTTCAACACCTACCTACCGCCGCTGCTGACTGGCATCTGGAAGAGGAGACCTTCCCCGAGAAGAGCAGGACCCCGCCGTCTGTGACCTTGTGGCTGCGCAGAGGCTGTGGTGGAAACCCCACGCCGGTGTCCCCAGGGAAGCGCTCACGTCAGCTGGGGCTTGCTGCTGGCCATGGCTGCTCCCAGCCCAACATACGTTCTGGTTGCTGGGTTTTACACCTATGGGAAGAAATACGAGCATTAATGGTTGAGGCATTAAAAGTGTGCGTTTGCCAAGTTAATGCAGAATGTCTCTATGTAATTAAACTCGGCAGACCAACCGGTGGTCCTCCCTGTCGTCTCAGGGTCACAGATTGTAACATGGGTCTGGAAGCCGCCCATCTTACAATTTAATTTCGGAAATAACCATTTTGATTATTTCTTGCAGTGCGGGGTTCTGCCTGGTGCACCATCCAGCATCCAGGTTCACCCCACCCCGCCTGCCCCAGGCTACACGCCTTCCTCCGGCCACTCCGGGCGGGCCGGGGGGGACACTGGGCTGCAAGGCTGAACTGGTGCTTATCGCCCTCGTATCTGCAAAAGTATGAGCATTCGAAGCCGTGGTGGCTGGTCATGCTGGGGCGGGGGCCCCACTGAACCCCCCCGGCCGCACCTCCTACCTGGGCCCCGCCTCGGGCCTGCCCTGCTCTCCGCCAGGAGGGCTGCAGGCCCCGCCGCCTGCCCCGGCCCACGCCCTGCCGCAGCTGCCGGCCCAAGGCGGACGCGGGGAGCGCCGGGCTAATAAGATTCATAGGTTTGTTCCCTAAGCAATGGTGTCAATTATAGAATC
>JAOXJK010000023.1:47360380-47373247 GCA_025774025.1 Xenus cinereus | reverse complement strand
CCCCCTCCTCGCCCCCCTCCCAGTGCCCTCCTGACTCTGGCAATCAAAGACATAGGGACTTTCTGACTGAGATTTCCTCTGGACCCCCAGGCTTTAATAGACCCCAAGAACATCTTCCCCTGAAGTGATGTCATTCCAGCTTAAAAACATTTACATTTTTGGCAATTAATTCTATACTTTGATTATGTATTGTATGAAAAAAAAAAGGATTTCTTTTGATTTCTGTAAAGCCTGCTGCCTGATAACTTTATTTGGTGCCACTAGTTCTGTTATTAAGAGAAACAGTGAATTTCTAATCACCTTTTCCATGCTATTCATGATCTTACTGACTGCTTTCTTACTTATTGCTTGTCAAGGCTAAAGTGTTCTAGCTTGTTAGTCTTCCTTCAAGTGGAAGTCTCCCATGACTCTGCTCCTTTTTATTGCCATCTTATGGCTTATCACATTTGATTACGATTTTTGAAATGGAGCAAATCAGGACTGCATGGTTTTACTTGGCTGCATAATGTTGCTCTCTGTGGTTTTCTCCTTCAATTTTATTCTAATAAGTCCTAACAGCCAATTTGCTGCTTCTTTTGTTGCCTAGCTTTGAGTTGATTTTTCATCCAGAGTGTTCTCCTTTGTTGCAAAAGACAGACTAAATGTATCATTCTTCTGAGTTTTCTAATTTTCTTTGAAATACTTATGGTCCTCCAGAATATTTATTCTGAATATCTGTTATCATCTTCTGCAGCGTTGTTCTCTCTTCATCTTGGAAAAATTTGTTTAATGAGTATTTTACTTTCTTATTCCCAACTTATTCTTATTTCTTCTACTTTCCAATGAGCTAACATATTTCTTTTAGATGCTGTCTGAAACCCATTAGCATTTTTATACACGTGTAGCTTTATAAATACAAATTTTCAGGTTTTTATATCTCAAGAGAATTCATTTCATTGTCACCAGGACTTACTTACCATTAGTTTGTGTCTGCCAAATGGCATCAGATAGACCCCAAAGAGCAGGGAATACGAAAAACACAGCAAGCTGCTTGGGATGAGGTTTCCACAGCAGTAGTGCTATTATACAGGCTGTGTTTGTAACAGTGGCTGTTGATTTAGAAAGAAAGAAGAGAAATATAAATGCTATTACAAAAATGACAGCGGTAGATAACACTATCAAATTCTTCCCCCAACTAGAGCACGAGGCAGTCTTAAAAATCTTTCTGGTTCGTTGAGCTTTGCGCTGGCTAAGTTGATATCACATGAAATACAGAACAATGCAGTCCTTTGGCAGGCTTCAATTAATAATTCTGAGCAGTGTCCTGGGCTGAGAGATCCTCGGCACTGATATGGCTGTTGCCCAAAGGACAAGAACTGCCGCTGAGGAGGAGAAGGGGCTGCTGAAAGACTTGCAGTCACCATGGGAGGCATGTGGGAAGGGGGAGGAAGGACCGTTCTGCTCTCCTTGCCCAGTTCTTACATGTAGGTTTCCTTTCAGGGTCAGAGGAGACAGTTAAGGATATCTAGAGGGTCTGGTGACTTTTTGTCTTTCTTTTTAAAAGCAGTATGTAAATGACTGACCGATTCCTCCCTCCCCAGGAACACTTCTACAGGCTGAGTACAAAGACCATTAAACAGAACTGAGAGGTTCAGAGGTCTTGCATTACTAACAATGTAGGTTTTTTTAATCATCATCATCATTTTGGACTTTTTTAAAATCTGAAATGAATTTCATAGGCCGAGACATACACCTATGACAGACATGTACAGGAGAATATCTGAACTAGTGATTGCAGCATAAAGGACTCTAAATTTCTTCTTCCTTGCCCAGGTTTAAAATTTCCTGTGGAGGAAAATGCCTAGAATATCTGGATGCACATTGACTCAGTCAGTCAAGTTTCTAATAACAGAGGTCACTGTGTAGTGGAAGTAAGGTATCAGAACACTTCAGTATGAATGGCTTAGTAGATACAGGGCAACTAATTAAATATTTCTTGGTATTTTTCTGCCTCCATTAATCTGTTACTCACTGGAACAGTGTTCTCTGAAGAGGGAGATGTTCTTCAATATACAAATCTCTTCTCTTGACAACATGAAAATTACTGTCCCATACAGAGGCCCTCAAATTCTTCTAGCCTGACACACTGGCATATGATTCTATCTTTTATTTTTCTCCCTATAGAGCAAGTAGTGAAAAGGACACCAGACCAACCTCTAAAAATCTTCCTGGTTGCTTAAGTTCCAAGTTCACTATCCCCTGAGACTCAAATAAACAATGTATCTCATGAGGTGTGCAGTTGCTTTTGCTCCTAAGGGTGAGGAGGTTGCACCCAAATAGAGAAATCCTTCTCAGGTATAGCGTAGGCCTCAACATCTGCGTTGTAACATCATTTATCATCGGCACAGAGCTATGTATTAGAGCTGTGAAGCAGCCACGCTGTAGGTCACTTTATGAGTAGATAGCGCCCTCAAAAGCAAAATGATGTAAGGCAGTGACCTCACTACCATGGTTAACTGTGCTGCCTCTTTTCTCATGAATGAAGTTTGCCTCCAGATTAACTTTGGTTTTAATTGATAGCTGAGAGCGAGCTCTCCCTTTGTAGTGTATGCAAAAGGGGGGGCACTGGATTTGATATATTACACAAGGAGATCAGTCTTTCAAGTGACCTTTACATACCTAATGCAAATAGAAGTTTTCTACCCGTGAACTGAGAGATCTTTCCAAAGAGCAGAGAGCAAAGGGAATTTACAGCTGAAAAGCAGATCATCACATAGCCAACGTAATGTATCCCCAGGGCACAGGTCACATACGTCTGGAAGAGAAGAGACAGTGGTGACATGTTTTCTTCAGTGAAAATATGCAGCTAAGGTTCAAGGGTCTTAGCCTGAGTATTTGGAAAATAACCAGCATGGATGAGATCAAAAGAGCACAGCTACAGTTTGCTGACAAGTCCCTGGCGTATCGACATAGTTGGCCTTCAGCAGCGATATTCCTAACCAAGTTCCCAATCAGACTGATGCCATGCAAACAGAGCAGTAACAAGCAGGAGAAGAAACCAGAGCACTGCTCACTGTGCAAATAAAACTCCTAGAAGTGGCACTAGGAATTTTCTGCCCTTCCCTTCATAGCCCAAGAGATGAAAATTGACAGTCATCATTGTGGTCATTGCAGAGCAGTTCCCAAGAAATGAAGAGGACCTCATCTACAAGAGCATACAGCCAATGGAGACGGCCATGGTGTGAGTGCCCCTTTCAGTCCGTTCAAACAGCAGCAAGTGCACTCTTCCGTCTGCTTATATGCAAGGTTTGAAAGCTTAAGTGTCAAATAAGCAGCTCAGGAAGCTTTCCCCCTTTCTTTGGAGGCTTTCTCAACGAACGTCTGGAGAACACATCTGCTGTGGGTCCAGATTTGTAGAGAAACTGGAAGAGCAGAGGTGGTTTTGATCATTTCAGGCCATCAGGGTTTGGACTTGTTGCACTAGTGACAGGTGAGGGCTTTCAGCCAGCCACGCTGAGGGTTTGCCCTTGTACCGTAAAGATTCTCAAAATAGAATCTGTGGTATGTGTGCTGACTTGCACTTACACAAACTCTAGGGAAACCAGAAGGGAGGAAGATATAAAAGCTTTGTAAACTTCTGGCTTTTTTCCCAGTTTGTTATTTACAACAAGCTGAGGAGTTTGAACCTGTAGCTCTCTGCTGTGGCCTTCACTGGTAAGTTAAGCTCTCTACAGCTTTTTAAGGCTGTTCTAAGGGACATATTTACTCCTGGCCTCTCCTGTTTGAAGATGTCACTCAAGAGTTCATTCAAGTAGAGGTAAGCAGTAATTTAGCAAACCACAAATCACCATAGAAAACATCTTCATTTAACACGTAAATATAGATCAGATGCAATAGTAAGACACAAAGGCACAAAAAAACCAATCAGACACAAACAGATTTTCATTGTCATCCACACCTTTGTGTAGTCACCAGAAAGAAATCCCTGTTCAAACCCACTGTACATTGTCAGAGGGATTAGAAGACACTGTCTTTTATCTTTAAGATGCTTGAAAGTTGCTAGGAACGTAGACCAAAAGGATGGAGTCTCTAGTATTTCTTTCTCAGTCTCTGCTTGGTCAGATTTGATCTGGTCCAGAAACATAACAATCAGCAACACAGCTAGCACACCACTAGCTGCAAAAACAAAACAAAAAGTTCATGAAAAAATGAGGAATGCTGGAAGAATGATGGGAAGTCGCTTGCTGCTGTTATTGTTCTGTCTTAGTGCTTAGCTCTCTGTGGGATGTTTTGGCAGATGCATCTGATTCCGCTTCAGTGTAAAGGCCATTTCTGTGTAAACAAGGCAGCCTGATCTACATTCACATCTGCATACAGCTGTGCACCTCGCAGATCCCCTCGGCTTAGCTGTGAGTGGCCTGCTGTGACAGCCGCCGGGCCCTGGCCGGTTGTGACAGCCGCCGGGCCATCTGCACGGCCACAGAGGGTGATGGCTCACCCTTCCAGGGCACGCCAGGGGTCGCGGGGACGGGGAGCTGGCCAGAAACAGCTCCCTCGGGAGCTATCAAAAGGCTTTAAATCAACACGAGAGAGGAATACTCACTTCCAGTGCCAAGCTTTTCGTGGCTGGGGAGAGATCTTCCTTCAAATACAGGGAAAGAAAAATAAAGGGCTAGAAGGAGAACTGCTGTCTCGGATCTGGTATGTGTTGCTTTTGGTTTGGTTTTTTCGGTCAGCTCAGAGCCGAAATGGGAAGAAAGAAAGAATATGGGCTTTTTTAAACATGATAGTGAGCAACCCTGGGTGACTTGAAAATGATGGAAGTTACAGCTTTGAATCTATAATTTCCAAGCAAAAGCAGCATATGAAAGAATACATGGGGTAGTTAATCAGAAAATGATCGTGTATGTATCAGTCTAGGTTTGTTGCCTGTGGAGTAAATCAATATGATTTTTTTCACGTTATCAAGAAGCTAACTGTGGCTCATAATATACATTACGCAGCCACAGATTCACAACTGATTGCTTCATTACAGATGGAAGGCATGACTATGTTTCCTCTCTTACTTATGCTGACTAGAAATCCATCCACAGAAACAAGTGGAGTTCAGGGTAAGAGGAAAACCAGGCACCTCTTCCCATCCACATTGCCCATTTAGTGTGCTCCTATGTTACTGTGTATGGGCATGCTCTTTTCTGTGAACTTTTAATGTCCAAATACATTAGCAGATTTATAGTAAATTGCCTTAATTTTTTATTGCTTATTATTTCTCATCCATGTCTCCTAGAATGAAATTGTATTCCCCACTGTGGTTGAGTTGTAAACCCTTGGTGATGTGATTCTGCCAGGGTGTTCATTAGTGCTTATGGGCTGATTGCAGGACTTAAAAAGGTGAGAGCAGGATATCCACATTTACAGGACAAATATTCAAACAAATATGTCAGATAAATCAAGAGTATCAGAAAGATACGGACCACTATTAAGCCATACAGTTACTTATCTCCTGTAATTGCTCTTGATTTATTTGACATATTTTGGTTGGAAGAGACCTTTGAGATTATGAAGTCCAACCATATGAACATAAATAGAAACATGCACAGTTCTCAAGAAAACTAAACAACCAAAGACTTATCCATTATTGTCTCCACCCAAGCTGGGCAAGATATGTATTCAGCAACCAAATAGAACAGACACTTAAAAAATGTCTGTGAATGAAATATTTAGCTATTTGGTTTCCCTCGAGGTAGGAAAAGACATCTCTTTTATTAAGAGCTTAAAAGAAAAATGAAACCCTGCCGACGCAGGGTCAGAAGACAGCAGGGCTGCATTCATTTTGCATGAGCAAAGCCTAAGGGAGTGCTGTATATGTTAGTCATCAAATTTAAATTTAAGCTTGTGAGCCAAACCTGCCTTTAGCAGAAAGGCATCAGCTTCAGCATGCTCTGGAAGGGAAGCGGGGGAGGTTATTCTTTGCATTTTCTCACCAATTAGGAATGGAGGTTGGGGAATGAGGGAGGGTTTGCTGTGATGCACTTGTCTGGTGTGGACTGGCTCTGACCAGATCACATACTCTCTGAACATATAAGAAATTCCACATATCTCAGCATAGAGAGCACATCTATGTGCAGAGACTGCAAAGATATTTTAACAGAGCTAAGGTGACATAATGCCTTGCTAGATACTTCCCCTTTACCCAGAGAGGAACTTGTTTTGAGCCGGATACTTTTTGAACTTTCCTCCCAGAATGAATCTTTGCATACCTATTTTTGTCTTTCCAATTTTTGATGGCATCAGCCTTCCCTGTCTGTGATTCCTTTGTAGCCATATGCAAGAAAGGTCTATAGCAGCTGTAGTTACTAAATGGGAGACACGCCAGTTCGCCTAGTGCTTCTCTTTGTCTTTTACATTAAGGTATTATAATTCAAGCATCACAGCTGAGAATTGACTGAAGTTGTAAAATCTCAGCAGGGATCCAAAAACCTCCCCCCAGATGATGGCATGTTCTGGGAGCCATGGTTCAGGTCCACCTCCCTCTAATTACAGTGCAGTTTTTGTGCTAAAGCTGTTTTACAGGTGATAGGACATCAGCTGCTTCTGATAGGCACCCCCAGATAACTAGAAGTTGGTGAGTTCAAGTACCCACTAGCAGAGCTGCTCTTAGCATCTTGGACCTCTGGATGCCTATATAAATCCACCAATGCCATCAGTAACTACTTCACTATTGCTGATTCTGAAGATAATGAATTTTAATCTCTCTCACACATAACTGGATATGCTGCTGCAACCCTTTAATTACAATGTGGGCATCCTTTTGATTCTGTAGAGCAAGACTGACATTGGGTGGAACAGTGGGGTCACCACATTGGCTTTCCAGGTGAAAAGTGTAAAGGATGTCTTTCTCCTTCAGACAAAAATGATATGGGACTGGCAGAAAGCATTTGAAACTAGTTAGGAAGGAGTTGTTTACCGCTCTCTCATATCTTATTTCCTTTTAGCAAATTGGATCGAAGGATGAAGTTGAAAACTTAATCTGCAAAATCATGCTAGGTTTCACAGCTAGTAGGTTCCTCATCAGTGATACTCATTAAAGATTGGGTGGATTACTTACCAGTGTAGATCCCTAGCAGAGTGTAGATTAAGGATTTGGAGGGTTCCGCTGCCCCAGTGGTGTTGGTGGTATCACTCATACAGTCATACGCGCCGCAGCAGGCCAGGTTTTCTTCTGAGATTTCCACTGATTCAGTAGGAACCAGAAGAAAGGCAGGACAGGGAAGAGATCAGATAAGTGTACACTATATGTAAGGATATAGGGAGAAGGGAATCCAGTGCTTGGTGATTGGTTCTGGTTTCAAATCCTTCCTAATTACAGATGTTTAACTTCAGAATCCCGGTTTAATACACAAAAAATTGGTTTAACAGAAACAGTTGCTCAAGACAGAACACTGCATTGATGGTTACATGGAGACATGGACTAAAACCAGAGGCTGAAATCTGAATGCAAGCTCAATTTGCACTATTTAAAGTTTCAGTGTGTATCTTTACGTCTTAATGGTAATATCCCACAAGACAGGTCCTTCAGTTTACACCACCACTAAGCTGATGGACCTCAGTTCTTACAGCCAGAGTGCATTATCCTCCTCCAGGTAATTTCTGTATATGTTATAGAAACAGAAACCACCTCGACACATCTTTTTGTTTTATAAATTCAAATTATGATTACCCACTAATGCAGTCTTCCAAGAAATCAGCATTTCTTGGCTTTATTACTTTATTACTGGCTTTATTACTCTTTGAGAACATACTTGCAACTAGAGCAATGTGGCAGGGTTAGGAGTAAGACCTTTGCTTTGTTCAATCTCACCAGTGTTGTGCTGGGCACGTGTCAAAGCCACGCACAGTGTGTACTCAGGCACCCTGTGTGTCACCACAACTCTGTGCCCACTTCCTCCTGTACCTTCTCTGTAAAGAAAAAATACTAACCCAAAGTGTGAGCCTGAATAAGCTGTGTAGTGGGGAAGAGTGATCAAAAAAGCATACAATTATTTCAAAGCTTTCACTGCAGAATTTGTCATTGGCTCAAGCATAATAAAGGACAATACAGTGTACCTTGGCTGATTCCTTAAACAGGACTTGAACTGTAATTTTTCAATTAGGGTTATTGTGTAACTACTTTTAGTGTGTTTTTCCCCATTGCTTCCAATCAAAGCTGCTGCAATGTGAACCAGCTGTTTAACAAGCTTCATAAACAACTTTAAGTTCATCAGAAAAACATAAACATCAGATAAAACATCAGATAAAATTTCATAACAAAAAGAAAACCATTACCTTATTATAGCCAGTGGCTACCACTACACAGTTTTAAACAAACAGACCGTCAGTAAAATTACCATATGCAAAAACTTAGTCACACTAGTAAAGTGTGGAAGTGTGTAAAATAAGTTTCTTATACCTTCATGCATCATCTGAAGATGAAGATGCACAAGCAATCAGTGATATGGAAGCTGCAAGGCAGGGTTTGCTCTTTTCCTCTGAAAATAAGGCCACAATATTGATGAGTAAGAAAGGATGACTCTTGTAATTTACATTGATTACGGTCTTCTGTTGTAGTATTACCTCATGGTGTAGCTTGCCTTGCTGTGTCTGGATGCAGTGATGCAAGCAGTATGTCAGGTGTCTGTACATGTCTGAATTTTATGCATTTTGATTCTCAGATACGTACTGTATCTTTCTGACTGCTCAGTGAAGTTATACATTTAAAGTATATGGGCAATATGGGGAGATACCTTTGCTGCACTGATGGAGGAGAGGAAATGAAGTGAGTGCCTGGAGACCCTCATCCCCCTGCAAGAAGGTCCTTCTAGTTTAAAGCTGAGTCTCACTGAGAAGGCACAGTTGGGAAGCTTAGAATATGGCTGCGCAACACTGTTGTGAAGATATGCAAGGCCTTTGGCTCTGAGAGCTGTTCATAGCACACCTCCCAGGACCACATAATTTCCTGAAATCCAATATAACTGATAAAAAATAAGTAAAAGTTAGAGTTTCATTAGAATTTAGAGGAACATCCTCGGATGCAAAACTAGGAGAGGATTTTCAAGATGAAGAGTATTTTAGTCCTCTTAGTAACATCACTTAACATGATGTGTGCTGTGAGGAAGAGGAGAGTGAAATGGTTGCAGTCTGTGGAGACTCCACAGCTGCACCACAGCCTCTGCCCTGCAAATGAAATCAGAAAGGCTGTTCCCTCCTTAGACATTGTGTGGCTCAGTGGTCAGGTCAGCAGGGCTCAGTTCCACTTGATACATACAGTCCTTTAGAATTCTGCTTTGATGGTGTTTCATCTAGATCTGCTTGAGTTTAAAGGAAGCATGATTCTCCACGCGTATCATGCCTTGTGAAAACCACTGTGCCATAAACCCAAGGATTCAAAGATTAAAACCTCCCTGACATTTAGATTTAACTGAATACCTATTTGAATACCCTCCAGAGGATATACTGCTTAACTGAGCTAGGGAAAAGAGGTAACTTCTTGCTGTTCATAGTAGCAGTGCGTATGGAAAGCTCTTTCCATGTCCATCCTGTTCTGACTTTGACAGGATGGGGAACGCATGGGAGACTGCAATGAGAATACACTGTAACACTTTGAATCTCTAAGGTGGCATCCAAGTATTAATTTATCTTCCCAACTGCCCTTTTAAAGCTTACACCAATTACAAGCATGGGAAATGAGGGGAGCACTGTTGAGTGATTTCTTCAAGCTACATCGGCATCTGCTGTCTGAGCCTGAAATACAACAGAGGAGCCCTGGCAGGCACACTCCTGCCAACAGCTACTTCTATTTCTTCTGGACAATTCTGTAAAGCACTCATTTTCAGCAAGCACCAGCATCAGCTTGACTACCCTTGAATGTTTAACAGCAAATTAATTCAATACTACAAGCTCTGCGAAAAGGCTGCTTTAGTGTTTTGCCTTTTGTTTTAACCACTTTAAATAGAAGTCAGATGTGAGAGACTGTCACTGCCAGCAGCCTATCTGTGCTTTACGACACAGGGGTGGAATTCAAAAGGAATTCAATAGACATCTATTTTTGAGCTAGCTGTCTGAACTCTCTTTATAGCTGATGAAGAGTTGATAGAAAATAGAGCAATTTCGCCCATCTATTTCAGACATCTACCTTCAGATGAGCTAAGTCACATCTGAAGTGCTCGTTTCCACTGACTACGAAGGCACTTGAGGGTCACTAGCTCAGCTACAGCAATCTACCCTTTAACTGTCTAGAACTAGTTGATGTTTATAGAAAGAAGTGCCAAGATTTTAAAATATATTTTACCTTTATTGGAAGCTTGACTAAATATCAAGGATGAAATAAGATTTCCCCAGATGCCGGCGGACTGAAATATCAGAAAGAAGACCCCAAAGTATTGGTTGATAACGTCCTTCCCATTTTTTCCTGCTTTCTCAGCATATGAATTGCCAGCAATGGTGAGGTAAGTGCATTTGGCAGACCAGAGTGGTGCTCCTCCTAAGCCCAGGATCACAGAGGTAGGGATTAGTGTGTACCTGCCAAAGAACACTTTATTTAGCATAGTTATCATTCATTAGCATAATAATCATTTGCCCAAAGATCCAGAGGCAAAAATAGACATCAAAGAAATAGCTTTATCCTTTGTGTGATTCAGTACATCTACCACATGAAAGCAAGAAAGGTCCAGTCCTACGAAGCTTAGAATGGCCAAGCACTCCCAGCTGTGTCCAGGGGCTAGGCCTAGGTGAGGCTGGCTAGGTATGTGCCCGTGTGTCCTGTCCTCTTGAAACTGAGAATTAAATTGAACCTGTGCTTCGGAAGATAGATCACATCGGAAGATGGAAGAGGAACAACTTTCCTCTGCAGAGTTGCATCCCCAGTCACTGGAGATCAGAAGTACATTGTTCATCCACTTCTGAAAGGGCAAAGCAGGAGCTGGCCTCCTTCTGTGGTCCTCTGTGGCCAGAGCCACTTCCCTTAGATCTTTTCAAAAGTCATTTGGATTAAATGAAACATCTAATTTTATTTTCCTCTGAAAAGAAATCTCTGCTACACACATGAGTTAGAGAAGCAACTTCAGGTGGGCGGATGGATGCATTCATTCTGGCTTTTTGCATATTTTCACCTGTCTGCTTCACCTGCTACTGGATTTCTTTATCACTGTTTCTCACAGGTAACACCTTTTGCATCCGACTTTCAAATCCACAACACAGAGGTAATGTAGGAATTGAGAAGAAAAAGAAGAAAGAATTTCTCCCTTACCGATTTTGTTCAAACACAATAGACAGGGTTAAAGTATTTAAATTGTACCAGCTAGCGTAGAAGTTCCCTAAGGAGAATGCGATGTAGCAGCACATAGAGCCTGCGATGGTCCACTTGCAGCCCAGCTTCTTGATGAGGATTGGAGGGAGGAACATGGACGATAAGATGAGTGCAGCATAGAGAACACTTAGGGAAGCAACGCCCAGGCCTTCTTCTGAGTTGAGACTGCTCTGCATGGACAAAAACAGCGGTTGAGACAAATTTTATCATAGGCACGTGTTACTATGGTGTACAGAGAGTGGCTTCAGTCAGAAAGAGAGACATGGAAGATGGGGCTGGGTATTGCTCTCTCCTTTCCCCAAAGCATCCTGATTATGGATTTATGGTTTTCCTCACAGTATCTTCAGATCTGCATTGCAAGGGCTGACTTTGGAACAGTGGAGGAATCTTTGCTTTAAACTACAGGTCTGATAATTTCTAAATTCTTCAGAGGCCAAGGTCCAAATGTCCTAATATGTTCATAGGAGCCCTTTGTAGTTGGAAGTAGTTGATTCACTCACATTTTCACAAGGGAGGAATAAGATTTTACTGATCTAACCAGGCTTTATATTTTTATGCTCAAAATGGTTCTCTTATCTTGATACTGTAAAATTTGCAATGAGAAGAGCAAAGGGATGCTTATCAACATTTTCTTGCTGGTTTTCCAACCTTACATGATCTGTTATGATTTTGGAAGGTGGTATGTGTGCAGGGGTGTGGGGGTAGCACTGGAGAGCAATGGAAGAGAGCTGGTGGGTGCACCAAACACTTCCAAGCCTGGAGGTGGCTGCATGGTCCGGCCCCGAAGGACCATGGTGGCAGCTGCATGGCTCCCTTGGCAAGAAGCAGGCATCAAGACAGCGAGGTGAGGAGGGAATTTTCTCTGTCAAGCAGTGTCAACATATTTGGGAATCAGAATGGTTGGTTTGTAAAAAGGCAGAGAGGCTTCTTGATCACTGAGGTCTTATTTTTGAAACACCACATGCCTGGTTTTGTCAGCTGTAGCTTCCAAAAGTTAGGAGCCAGGACTCCAAAATCGTATTATTATCTTAATTGTTACTGGTTTGGGGTTTTTTGATTTATATTTTTTGCGGGAAGGGGTGGGATGTTGAAATGAATGTTGCATATTTTTAATGTTTCTCCTGCAGGCTACAATACAATAAAATAACCTACTTTTGATTGTGTCTCAGCAGGTCATCTTTAGCCACCAAGACAAAATGGAGAGAAAGGAGGGCTATTTGTGAATCAGCAGCACTCCCTCCTGCAGCGTTAGAGGAGGCTGTATGTTCCAGCACTTAACCTGAGCATGCACTGTTTCAGATGTTGGGATTGACTCATGGCTTCTTGGGTTTATCATTCCACTCCTCTTTAGTCTGCCCATCTTGTAAGATCTCCATCCATTTTTGGGACTGTTATAGTCATAGTCATAGTGTTGTCCAGGCCGGAAGGGACCTCCAAAGGTCATCTAGTCTGACCTCCCCACAGTCGGCAGGGACACCCCCAACTAGACCAGGTTGCCCAGGGCCTCGTCGAGCCTCGCCTTGAATATCTCCAGGGAAGGGGCC
>JAOXJK010000023.1:47345680-47360030 GCA_025774025.1 Xenus cinereus | reverse complement strand
ACATCATGATACCAGGAATTATTTGATTATTTTATACTTATCTTGGTTAATGGATTGCACCTACATTTTTATTATTTTACATTGCTGTATGATAATTACAATAATAAAATCATAGCAATTTAGAAACATTCAGAACAATCCTTTTTCAGAAATGAAGTTTGTTTTCCATTTTACATTATCTTCTTTTGAGAAAAATCTCAGAGAAATCTAGCTTTCATTCAAACAGCTTTTGTGGACCTAAAGAAGTAGTCTGACACAAGTATTCAAACTATTTGAGAAGTACTAGAATAAAATATTTAATAAATGCTATGGATCTGACTGAGGAATACTAACCTGCATGAAACTGGTGTCCTAACTCACCTCATAAACGAATACTGTGCGTGCCTTCCTCACAGAAACCGGGGAAAGACTGCCAGGTTTCACACAACCAGCTGGCCTCATGCCCTCCCAGGCCAGCTGTCCTGCCAGCCAGTGGGAGATGCTCCACTTACCTGTAGGCTCTGGAGTCCTCCATAAGCAGTGAAGAGAAGTAAAAATCCGAAAGAAATGACCAAAACATTCTTAAGATTCCTTTCCATGTTGATTCATACAAGACAAACGGTCTGCCGGTGTGCAGAGCTGATCCAATTATTCCAAGGGATGCTTTAAGTTGGAGAAAAACAGCTTATGTTTTGTTGGAAAAGGTCACTTCTCACTGCATTTGTAGATGAAAGAGTTGTTAATTATTTGACGATTGGCCAGTGAACTTTACTTTTTCTGATAGTAAAAACTCCTTACAGAGTTGTTACTCATTCACTTGTTGTGACTAAGACAATAACGAGCACTCCCAAAGGACCTCAGTCAGGTTTTATTAGTTAGGTATGTAAGTCACTTGCAACACTTGGACCAATTCTAGTATCACAGTCGTACATTATATGGCTCTCTCCTATCACTAGCACAGGAGAAAAAAATTGCAAGCAGTGAAATGATTGTCTGGCATAAAGATACACTAATCCATACAGGGCAAAGGTTAAAAGATGGCACTGAAGTCTATATTAGGCCTATTGCTTAACTAAGGTTGCAAAAGTGTACTAGGAAGTGAGATTGGTTGTGTTTCAGTGTTGTCTGCACACACCAGCTTTATCGCTGTGCTGCGTGCCAAAACAAGGGTGCTGCCTGCTGGGCAAGTGGGAGAGCCTTCACCCGTGGGGAATCCTGTGGCTTTGGTGTTCCAAATTTACCAAGTCATACTCATGAAAACCATTTTCCCCCATCTTTCCCATAAACTCAGAAGCCAAGAAGAAATATGGATTGAGCAGATAAATGAAAAAGCAACTTCCCCTCCCCTCCTCCAGCCTCTGGGGAAAAAAAAAAACAACAAACCAGCCTTTGTGGATGTATTTTGCCTTGCCAGTGCTGCCTGGCTCAAGGAGCGAAAAGCTTCTTCCAAGCCAGCCAGCCCTGCTACGTTTGCCCCTGCTTTCCCCTGTTTTCAGAGCCTGCCCTTGTGAAGTTGCATTGTCTCTGTTCGTGACACTCTGGCCGTCCTGCAAGTCCTGACTCAGCTTTTGAATTGTGGTTTAACCCCAGCCGGCAACTAGGACCACGCAACTGCTCGCTCACGCTCTCGCCAGTGGGGTGGGGGAGAGAATCAGGAGAGTAAAAGTGAGAAAACTTGTGGGTTGAGATAAAGGCTGTTTAACAGGTAAAGCAAAAGCCGCACACGCAAGCAAAGCAAAACAGGGAGTTCATTCACTTCTTCCATCAGCAGGCAGGTGTTCAGCCACCTCCAGGATAGCAGTGCTCCATCACACGTAGGGGTTACTTGGGAAGATGAATGCCATCACTCCGAACAGGTCTCCCCCTTCCTTCTTCTTCCCCCAGCTTTATATACTGAGCACATGACTGCATATGGCATGGAATATCCCTTAGGTCAGTTGGGTTCAACTGTCCTGGCTGTGTCCCCTACCAACTTCTTGTGCACCCCCAGCCCACTCGCTGGCAGGGCCGTATGAGGAGCAGAAAAGGCCTTGACTGCTTAGGAACAACTAAACACACCGGTGCACTACCAACACTACTCTCCAAAACATAGCACTACACCACCTGCTAGCCAGAAAGCCAACTCCATCCCAGCCTAAACCAGGACATGAATATTCCCCTTCTGAGCACAGAAAGTCCTTTCTGTCCCTAAGCCATGCAGGGTGAACAGACCCTTCCCGCAGCTGTAGCAGAGGAGGGATTTAAACTTGGGAGCAAAGTAGAATCCAAAAAAGTCCATGCCATGAAGTTAACATATTCAAGTGGAGGTGGTCCGTAGGGTCTAGTGTGAACGCACAGCTAAGACTTGGTCTAAATCCCACTAGATGGCACAATTTTGCTTCCCACAGGGACTTTCGAGGGTGAGGGGAGGAAGCTTTAATGCATTAATTCATTTAATACATTAAAGAGGTCACAGCTAGTTTCTACTTTGGAGAAAATTCCAGTGTGTGCCTTT
Source organism: Xenus cinereus (assembly GCA_025774025.1). Classification (NCBI taxonomy): domain Eukaryota; kingdom Metazoa; phylum Chordata; class Aves; order Charadriiformes; family Scolopacidae; genus Xenus; species Xenus cinereus. The sequence continues at coordinate 47,357,557 of JAOXJK010000023.1, read as the reverse complement.
TCATTTTCTTCTTTTGTTTTATAATCGTCTTGAATGAAATAATGCAGAAAACATAATCTTTTAATTCTGCATTGTTAATGGTACTTCTATATCGCAAGTCTAGATAGTGAAATACTGGCTTTTTATTTTCCAGACTACTATGCTCAGCATGCAAACACTTTCAATTAGATCACAATGCTACTCTTGTTTTAGAGTGTTTGTAATCCTCTACAGGGCTTATAAACCAACTTGGTGGTGCTTTGGCCCAGGGATTTCCAGTCTTTTCAGATTTATGGATTGTTGCAATTTTCCAGTGCAGATCCCTATGTAAGAAATTTACACTTGGTGATAACAGGCTTGTTCCTGGTGTGGACCCCTTAGAAATAGTCTGCAAAATTCAAGGGGTTTGAGGTCATAGGTTGAAAAGCACTGAAAAAATGAATGAGAAAATGTAAGGTTAAAGCTTGTCCTAAACAAAAGTGTAACGATCACCTGTTTGGGCAGAGGCAAGAACCAAGGATAGTGCAAAGTGCACTCAGTTCTAGAAGCCTTTATTTTAGTGCTCTTCCTTGACATTAGCAGTAAGAACAACACAGCTTTAAAAAAAATTAGCATTAACTGGACGCTATTTTTAAAATGCAGTGTTGGATAGGTTGTCCCATCAGCACTTCTGCTCTGGAGGAATTCTTAACTCCTAGCTCAGTCACGTCCGCTTAGCAGGAAATGTTGGAGAGCATACAGGGGATGGGGGGGAGGAAGGGGTTGTGGAGGTTTGTTTTTTTCTCTCCTTTTGACTGATCAAAGGCATTTCGGCCTGTTCCACATCCCTCGCCCAGAGCTTTCGGTTATCCAGCTGCCTGGTCCTGAGCCCCTCCTTAGGAATGTGTGGAGTCTTTACCAAGGAGATCTGATAAGGCCGAGGATCTCTTCTTTTGGTACCAGGGAGCGGGCGGCTCCGGCAGGCCTGCTGTGCGTCACCCTTGACACCTCTTTCATTCTTCCTGCCAGTCCAACCAAGATTAAGCGAGCCTCAGGAGCCCTGCACTGCATTTTGGGCTTAGCTTTCGCACAGGAGGCTGCGGCCACCAAACTGAAACGCCCTGCAGAGCGCAATCACCAAAACGGGAGGTAGAAGAGGCTGGTTAAATTCATGACTCCATCCCACAGCCGGTCACGCTAATTTTCCTGTGTTTATTTTCTCAGTGTAAATGAGGGCAGACTTTGCTTAAAAGATTATAGTGCCAGAGGCTAATCTTTGGGGAGTTTTGTGCTTCATAATTATAATTTCCCTATTTACTCTTTGCTGGTTAAATATATTGTTTAGGCAGATATTTTAACACCACCACCACCACCAAAAAAAACCCCAAACAAAACCACAGGACCCACCCGGAATGCTCACGATAGGGTTTTCTGTCTTAGGAGGCTTTTAATTGATTAATTCCTTGGTGATACACAGTCTCCCTTGTGTCTATCAGTGGAAAGGATGAGAATTTTTCTATGCCAGCTGGCCAGTGGTTTCGCCACCCACATAATATGGGCAAGGGGCAAGTGTTGCGAGAGCCGTTGTCAAAGGTGGCCCTGACTGGGACTGGTCTCCGAGGAGCTGACACTGAGCAGGAGTTGCAGAGGACACTGAGAGGAGTTGCCCATGGGTGCCTCCAAACTCAGGGGCGGGGAGAGGGGAGAGCGGAGACAGTCTGTGTATTCCCACTTGGAGAAATGAAGCCGATTCCTGCCCGTTTTCCATGGTGAAGGAATTGCAGATGTACTAGAGGGGAACATCAGGACAGAGCCTGTTCTCCTGAGCTCTAGCAGTATGAGAAAACCCTTAGTATACTGCCTTGGGCTGGAGCTCTTAACTGTGGCAAAGCCAGCAGATTGCATGGCCCTCCTTGGTAAACTACAGAGCTCACACTCACAAAATCCCAGCTCGCACTCTGAGCTGCTTGAACCCGTACTGCTGCTATTTAATTCATCCTGTTAGACACACGAGCCCCAAATTGTCTTTTCAGAGACCACTGTGGTGCAATCAGGACGCTCCCTTGATGAGGCTACCACCACCCCAAATGCGCATCTTCTGGGACTGTCACACAGATTACACTCTCCCTGGGCTGTAGTAGTGTGGAGGAGAAAATAAATATAGAGTATCTGTAAAATACAAGGCTAATGCAATGGTCAACAGAAAGTGATCTAGATTTGAAAAATCTTTCACAATTTGCATATGGCGTAGGAAAGCATGGCTGACTCCTAGGAGATGCTCAGGCATGTCTAACTCCACTGCAACCACTCTTTTTTCCCCCTAGTCCTGTTCTCCCAGGAACTTACCCTGTCCTGATGTACCTGCGGTGTTCCCACCTGCCAGACCAATGTCTGAGTTCTCCATTTTTAGTAGCTGCTTCAGAAGAAAAGGGGCTTATTAAAATTCAAGGCTGGTTGGCCCAGGCTGCCTACACAGCATGTCCTTTCTTGCTGTGAAAGCCTGGCCATGATGCTCTGTTCTTGTCTTTCTCCTTTACCTGCATTGGTGCCCTGCTGATTTTGGAGTTGCAGCAGGAATGGCTAAATGTGACACACATGCCTTGCAAAGCCCAGCCAGTGCCCATGGGGCCTTAGAAAATATGGGCTGTTACATGTTGAGAGAGGGTCACAAATCGGATGTGAGATTCATAACACTGAACTGAACACATCAAGCAGTAAAAGCTGTTTTCTCCTGGGAAGGGGATTGGAAGGGAGTTGCCAGTCGGTGGACTCACCTTACCCACAAAGTTGGAGGAAAATAATTTTTATTGTGCCAATGGCTCCAGCAGTGTGAGTTGCTCCTGTGAGCCTCTAAATGTCTAAACATCTCTCCCTCCAGCATTTCAGCTCTCACTTCCAAATTTCCTGTATTTCCCTTCTCTCCTTTCAAATGCTCCTCCTTTCCACAATACAATGCATCCACAGATACTGTCCTCTCATCTGTTCTCCCAAGACCCCCCTACATGCATGGCTGCATAGACATCAGTATGCCACTTCTGTCTGAATCCTACCTGCTGATGTCCTCTGTCTTTCTCTGGAGGCACCAAACTGTCTATCTCAATCTCCCTTTATGTCCTTGATGTATGCTGTCCTTCCTTAGTGCTTTGCTGTTCCCTAGCCATTACTTTGCCTTCATCTCTCCGCTTCTCCCTCCTTACCCCATCCCCTGAGTGCCAACAGGCTTTTGCTTAAGGGAGTCACCTCAAAACTGTGGGTTGTGTTCCCGTCTCACAGATCATTACACTACTTTTAGCCTCGCTGGCTGTAAGGTCCTGCTCCCTCCTCCCTCAACACTGCTCTTAATATCTCATGAGGCCCTTTTCCAGCTCCACTACCTATCCCTCAAGGAAGAAGAGGAGAGACGCCTTGTTTTCTGGGCTGGAAGCCAGCTCATGGTAGAAGCAGGGGCCAAACGGAAGAAGAGCCGAGAGGGTGCAGGCCATGGGCTTGAATGCACCTGCGATTTTTCTATCAGTAGGATCGTGAGGGAGACTTTCTCTGCAGGGCATTTGTCTGCCCTGCTGAGTCCAGCTGTCCAAATAGCCAGTACTGTCTGTATAGAAAAGGCAGGACTCAGATTAGGATAAGATGATGTGATGCCAGTCCAGACGTACTGATAAATTTTTACGAACCAGAGAAACAGTTCCTTTAAGTGTTGGACTTCTTATTGGTGTTACTCACCTCCTGAGATATTCATCTCTCTGGGCTGGAGCTTCCAATGCATGAACACATCTAGGAGGGTGTTCACCAATACTAATTCTAGCCTAGGGAGAGATTCAAGCATTCTGAAGGTAAGGCCCTGCCCCGTGTAGCAGCCGACCTCTCTGCAGAGGACAGCTGAGGAGATCAGCCTCTCCAGGCTGACAGCTGCCGGTGAACAGCCCCTTGTTTCTGCACTGGAGTTGTCTTGCATTCATTCTCTTATATAAAAATGCTTTCATCTGGTTCAAACTCAGCCTATTCACATTTTAGCTTCTTAGAACTGTTGCCTGAGCACTGACATTGTACATGTGCCTTGCCCTGCATTTTGGGTGTTTCAGAATAGCTGGGGTAAACCCTTTTCTAATCCTAAACCAGCGGCTGTGACTCAGTTGGTAGGACTTAACACCCTGCTAAGATAAACATGCCACTGTTGTGATCTGTGCTTTTATAATGAAAGGGTAGGGAGGCGGATCCTGCATATGAACAATAGACTTTTGTGCAGCAGCCGCTCTGAAGCCTTAAGAGCCATTTACTGGAAACTGCTCGACTGCATACTAGTTGTTCACATGAGTATGCATCAGAAATTCCTTGCACACACCCATGATGCGGGCTGGGAGGATGGGACTCTGTCAGCAATCCAAATCATGTACTGTCACCTTTCCGTTTTAGTTCACAGGTGGCTGTTCATGTTATTAATGTCCACTATAAAAAAAGGTTCTATAATGCTTAGCCAGGAAGCCCCTGCTTTTTAAAAGGCTATCGCAAATTCTTGTGACAAATTTATCTCCTTGTGGACATAAAAAAGGGAAGGAGAGTGGGGCTTGATCCCAGAGAGTAGGGTTGCATAAAGGCATATCAGTGCTGATGTCCTGGGATGTGGAGGTTCTCACTCTCCAGTGCCTTTCACCTTTCATTTGTCCGTTGATTGCACCCATGGCTGGGGACTGGCATAAGAGGAATATTTGCCACCTATTTACCACCCACTTGCCATCGATGTAAATATCTATGGCAGATAAAAAGTAGCATGAGCCTCTTCCACCGTAAGCCTTGCTCCCACTCACTTCTGCTTTCTGTCACTGAATATACCATAACCCCTTATACAAGCAGGTGCTACCAAGCTGCAGAAGTGCAAGCAGGGGCTCTTGAGCATGAAATGTAAAAAAGGGCAGCTCTGTACAGGCTGATGAGCAGTATGGCATTAGGGAAAGGGGCTGCCATAGACAAGTAAGATCTATTAGAATTAATCAGAATGGGTGCTTTTTTTTGTTGATTTTCTTCCTGCAGTAAATCTTGATCACAAAACATCTTCCCTATCCCGGTAGATATCACAAAGTGCTTGAGGCAGGTGATTACCTGTTTACCTGGCTTTTTCTGTGGCACAAAATATGTGGAAGCCCCATAACCTTCCCCTAGGGTGAAAAAGAGTCTCTCCCAGGCCTGAGCAACAGACCCTTCTTGCCCCAGTAGCAGTAAGTTATGCACCCATCCAGGACACTGTTTCTCTACCAGTCAACCCTTTTCCTCCCATCCGCAGCCCTGTCTTCTCCCACACACATTCCCTCAGGCCCATTAGTCTGCATCTCTTGCATTCAATCAAATGAAATTACCTGTTCGAGTGGCTTCCTATACTTTGAGATTATGGAGCTATGATAGACTTCCCTGGAAACAGGTACCGGAGTCCAGCAGGCAATGTCTTGATGGCTGTTGCTCTGAACAAGCTTTACATTTCCCATCCGTTTTAGGGAGATAAGCAAGCCCTCTGTGTGTTTCTAATCTTGCACTGATCTTGAAGTGCCCCACTATGCTTACGAGGGTTGCAAAACTCCTATCCCATCCTTGTTTGGAAACTCCTCTTCCTTTTATCAGTCCTTGTGTGAGCCTTGAACCAAGAAACAAACAGTATGTAGGAAGAGAGGACACACAGAACTCCACCTCTTGCTTATCATCTGAAATAAGTGTCATTACTATTTCACCTGCGTTCTTGCTTATATATTTGTTCTTCGTGAACTGTTAATATTCCACCAGGTGCTCCCGCGTCCAGAAAATTGCTGAGATTGCTGATCAGAGTCACTCTGTCCATTTCACAGAAGCCATTCCCTAACTTCAGGGTGGTGAGGACTATCAATCACTGCCACCACAGTATGGTGGGGACCCGAAGATGAAAAGTGACAGTCTATTACCACCAGTTCCTTAGTCATTTAGCAGTACCACAGGAACAGTCACTGCATATGGACAGTCTCAGCTGGGATTGTATCTCTGCACAAACATCCTTGCTGGGGTTTTTTTCCTATTAAAAATCACTCACAGAGTCTGTTCCAGGATCCATTGCAACCACTGGAAGAATGCTGACTTTGGCAACAGTAGCCTCAGTCCTTCATAGACTGGTGGATGGATGCCCTTGGCTTTCCCACAGGAGAGAGTTAAAGGTTGAAGTCAGCTTAAGCAGGAGGCTAAAGACTTCCTAGCATTGTAGGACAACTCTGGAGAAATGTGGAGAAAAAATTGTCAGAGCAGTGGGCAGGAAATCTAGAAGCAATATCTTGTTCCTAACAGACTACCAATTTCAATAGGCTGGCTGTGAGAAAAGACATTTCCATTCTGTTTGCTAGCTTCCCTAAGGCCAACAAGCAGAGTTGGAGACCAGAGTGTACTAAATATGTCTGTGGCTACTTTAAAAAAAAAAAAAATTCAATATGTTTAACTGTCAGAAATTACAAAACTTGTGCTAAACATGGATTTCTCCATACCAGTGCTCTGGAGGTATGGTAGTTTTAATTACTCAGCATTAAAGACTGATTTAATTAAGTTTTTTTTTCTTAAGCATTCTCTCCTAGAGATAACTTTTTAAGTGACTATAAGTGTTTTTCTTAAACTGACCAATAGAAAGAAATCTAGAATACACTACAGAAAAATCTCCATGCCTTTTCATTGTGAGATCTCTGCTCTGCAAGGGAGGCTAAGAAAATTAGGGAGTAAAACCACGTCACGTGAAGAAGGAGTACCAAGAAGTTTACTGCAGCAGTTAGAAAACTGCAGGCATAGTGACCTGTTTTTCTGGTTACCAAACCCTTAAACAATCAAACTTTTCACATCTTCTTTTAATGATGAGAAGCAGAAGACACACATTCACAGCTCTCTATTAAAGGACCAGAACATGCATGATGAGGCTTTTAATAGACATAAAAAATAAAAGAATCATAGAATCACAGAATAGTTTGGATTGGAAGGGACCTTTAAGGTCATCTAGTCCGACCCCCCTGCAATGACCAGGGACATCTTCAACTAGATCATGTTGCTCAGAGCCCAGTCTAACTTGACCTTGAATGCTTCCAGGGTTGGGGCCTCTACCACCTCTCTGGGCAACCTGTTACAGTGTTTCACCGCCCATGCAATAAAAATTTTCTTCCTAAGTCTGAATCTTCCTTCTTTTCGTTTAAAACCATTACCCCTTGTCTTATCGCTACAGGCCCTACAAAAAAAATCTGTCCCCCATCTTTCTTACAAGCCCCCTTTAAGTACTAAATGGCTTCAATAATCTCTCCCTGTAGCCTTCTCTTCTCCAGGCTGAACAACCCCAACTCTCTCAGCCTGTCCTCACAGGAGAGTTGCTCCAGACCTGTGATCATTTTTGTGGCCCTCCGCTGGACTCACTCCAACAGGTCCATGTGTCTCTTGTTCTGAGGCCTCCAATGCTGCACCTAGTACTCCAGGTGGGGTCTCACCAGAATGAGTGGTAAATTGTTTTGATTTTCAGCACAAATTATTCTGACTTTGTGTGTAAATATGTCCAATTCCCTCTGATACCTGCAGGTCACTTAAACTGAACCTGCATTGAGCCTTGAGGCTGTTTTAAGCAATGGACCCTGGGAAGAGCTCTGGTGCCTTTCTCAAGCCAGGGATTTAGGTGATGCAGGGTGCATGGGTTATTTCTCCAGAAGGCTCTCGTACAGTGGAGAGGAGTGGTAAAAAACAAGTGGGACTTCACTATGATGCTCGCTGTTCATGGTAGCTTTTGACTGGAACAGGGGCTGTAACAAGACACAGTTTGGCACATAATGGTGCGGGCTGTAACCCAGCTGTCTGCTGTGCAGGCTCCCTCTGCCTGGGTGGGAGGTGAAAACCCATCCAGGAGGAGTCATCTGTTTCTTGTCCTTTGCATTGCTATTAGAGAACCACCAGGACCTTCAATCCCAGGGGCTGAAAGCATTCAGGACTTCATTTTGCAATGAGTGGAGCTTAAGCCTATGTTTTGGGTTGCAAGCATTCTTTTACAAGTCAAGGTCCTCATATGGGCTTTTAATTAATTATACTTTTAAATCTTCCTCCTTTCTATTTAGGTTTTGGGTGTAGGTGCAGAATTCCAACAGAGATCATCTTCTGCTAAGACAGAGCTCTTTGGCAGCATGAGTAACTTGGACCTCAGAGAAATAGATTAAATATTGCAGCCTAAAGAGCTTGCTGAAATTACAATTCAAAATGGGTAAAAGTCCTTTTATTTCAGCTTTTAAACAGAAGCATGGCTCTCCTAAAAATGTAATCTACGAGGCATGTCAAAGGTTTTTGACATTTGAAATTATAGCTCCAGCACCAAAGAGAGGCTGTCAATTTGTAGCTTTGTGCTTTTTCTCCCTGTAAATGTGAGTAATTTCTTTTAGCCCTCAGTACATCACCAGTATATTGTTGTTTGTGGAGCTGCTTGGATTTAGTAGATGAGAATCAATAAATGAACCATTTACTGACTGTGAAATTGACTTTTATAATTGAGAGACTGCTGAAAACGTATGTATATCTGAGGGAAGCAAAAATCAAACTGCATTATATTGTGTGTTTGCTGCGGATCTGGAAGAACTAAGTTGATCCTTTTGGATAAAAATCAGAGAATCACATAAATGTTGGACGGAAGGGACCACTGGGTGTCACCTACCCCAACCTCCCACTCCAAGCAGTGCTGCCACCAGCACTGTCAGATCAGCCATGACTCTGTTTAGCTTGGGTCTTGAAAAACCTCCAAGGCTAGAGCCTACACAGCCTGGTAACCTGTTCCCTTGCTGTGCTTCCCTCCCAGTGAGGAAAAGTTTTCCTTTGTGTAATGCAAAAGTAATCATTCATGGTTTCTACTTATTTTCAATTTTATGTTAATAACGTTCTGGCAGGAGAAAAAAGTCTTACTTGTACAAACTCTGAAGGAAAAAGAGGGGGAGCTTCTTTCTGGTGTCATAAATTAGGCATCTCGGCTACTCAACTCAATTAATCATCTAGGCTCCCTAAGTGCACTCTCTATTAACGGGGAAACAGTGGCACTCCCAGTTGGAGATTCAGAGGGACCAGACTAGGGACTGCACAGAATGAAGGGTCTTCTGCTACTTCATCGCTGAAGGCGGTGGGATTGTTCATGGTATCAACTGGCACTTAAGGTTATCAAGTCAGGGTGTTTTTGGCTCATTGTGTGTAACAGACTGAAACATTAGTGAAACATAAGCGGAAAACCTGATTTGAGGCCTGGAACAACATAACCGGGGCTGAATATGTTCCTGTACCAAGGACCATTGCAACATTTATCCCCAATGAAATGGTACTGGAGAGTGGGAGCTTCCTGCAGACGGTTCTGCTGACAAATCTTACTCCTCCGGCAGGAAGCCCTGCTGCTGAGACTTTTCCCAGAGACACGTGTGAACGACATGAGCAACGTGTTCAGCTGCTAGATGCTCATGGAGAGAGCCTGTTATTTTACAGACTGCTTGGGTACCTTACGTAGCCTTACACAGTAAGTAGTATGGAGGGGCCTCATAGAGAAAGGAGTACCTGGTCTACAGAATCCATTTTGAAATTTATGACAAGTAGATGGTAATATAAGCACCTGTAGTGCAAAATTAGGCTTATAGTCACAAATTGTGCCTTAGTCTTCATTTTGGGTTCATACCTTGAATCTTTTTGCAGGTAAAGGGCTAGTGCAAATCACTGGGTTAAAATAGCTTCTTCTTTGGAGGACTGAGAATTTGGATCTAAATATAGAGTTAGAATGCCTACTGTTAGTTTTTGTGGAGTTTGTATACTTTTTCTTTTGAGTTGCCACTAGGCACTTTTTGCTTGAGCAGAGCATTCTGATGCTCCAAACGCTATGGGATTTTAGGAACTTCCTTTAAGAATTCAGAAGCACTGTTTGACTTGCTGCTCAGGTTTGATGCACTCTTTCTGTCTGGTTGAAGTCTTTCCATCAGATGAATTCTCAGGTTCTGAACTTAGTTGACACTTTGCCTCAGTAACTTCCCTGACCTTGCTCAGTGTACTAATTTTCCTCTGTTATTCTTCCATATCTATTCAGAGGCTGAAATTCTCTGTCATGGCTGATCTTTCTTTTACCCTGCTTATTGTGTCATCTTCCCCCCTCCAGTCTCTGAGCCATGAATTGATAAAGAGAGAAGCTGCACATAGCAGATATAGTTGACCTGTCAACTTGAACCTGGAAACCTGCTCCTTCAGCATCTGATTCTGTTTAACAAAAAACAGGCATGGAGAATTACCAAAGGGAGTTCTGCCTCTGACTTTCTGCTCTTCCCTAAGAAGTTTTTGTTAATACCTATTTAGTATCATGAAGCATATAAAATGAAGAAAAAAAAAAAAAACTGCCTTGCAAAGGCTCCCCTTAGAAGTGCATTGGCAGAGGCTTCCTGAAAAAGGAAGCCTGAAATCATGTTAAAAGCTGCAAAGTCAGTGTGAAGATCCATAAGGGTCAATGAATCTCCAAAAGGATGGTGAGGGGTAATGTGTGGGTACTGTTTCACGATGACCTCAAAGGCCTTTTCCAACTTAAATGATTCTATGATTCTATGGCATCCTCTTTTTGCATGCAGTTACTACTTTTGGCAACTAATACAGCAAAACCCTTTATAAACTGGGGCCAGACCAATCAAGTGACTTAATTTTCATCTAATTTAGATGAACTATTGAGTTTAAAAACAACGGCAGGAATTTGACAATTTGGTAACATGAAGTGCCACTTTGTGTGTGGCTACTAAAATTGCACTGTATTTAGAAATGAGGCAAACAACATTTTTTTGGATTCTGTTGTTTCTAAGGAGAGAGAATGTGGGCACCAAAGAGAAAAGTTGAGAGAAAAAAAAGAAATGTGGCATGTGACTTAAAGAGCTCCTTTAGTTCATCTGTCTGCTCCATGGCAGGGTCATCTCTACCCAAATCATTTCTTAAACTTTTGTCTAGTCTCTTCCTAAAGTTGTCCAAGGAAAGAGGTGGTAGAGACCTTCCTTGGTAATCTATTTCAAACCTATTACTCTTACAAAGTTCTTTGAATATATAATTTCAGTCATTCTTGCTTCTGTAGGGACCAACTACTGGGGCCTCACAAATGTCAGGCAGCATCGGACCTTTGCTGATTTGTGACCACTGGAACAAGGTGAATGCATTTGTTTGTTTTCTCCAAATGGTGAACTTCAACTCTCAAAGGACTGTTTAATGCCCAGTGCCAAGGGAAAGTATTTATTGTAGGGCTTCTGGTTATCCCTGGTTTCCCACAAAACAGTGGTGAATGCTTTACAAATAATTGTACTCATCCATACCCAATACTTTAACCAAATTTCCTGATCAAGCAGAAATCTAGGGTTGCTTTATAAACAAATAAAATACAAATGATTTCTTCATCCCACGTACAAACATATTAAAGCCTTCTGGGAACTACACACTGTAATTTTCTCTTATGCTTACTCAGATGCTCCCCAACATGAGTTTTTACCGATTGCCTAGAAGATCCTAGACCTGCACACAGATTTGGGGTGGTTTTGATATGCAGCCTCAGAAATCCAGCAAGTTTGAACTAAGTGGGTTAAACATCATGAAATGCGCAAAGTCACGTGGCGCTTCCTCTCTGTTCCTCTTAAAAGCTAATTGACAGGAAGCTGTATTGCCAGCTGATGGGCTATTACTGTCTGTGGAGAGGCACTGTTGTCAGAGTGACTGTCTTAGAGATTCCAGTAAGTTTGCAATAAGAGGAGAAGAATCTAGGGTTGCTTCAGTCTCAAAGGTCATGTCTGCACTGATATGAACCAGTGTAAAGTCAATGAGTCTAGGCTGACGTACTATAGCTGAGCACCTCGAGTACTGTGTCCAGTTTTGGGCCCCCTACCACAGGAAAGACATTGAGGTGCTGGAGCAGGTCCAGAGAAG
>JAOXJK010000023.1:47281615-47345580 GCA_025774025.1 Xenus cinereus | reverse complement strand
GGTGCTCGGGGATATGGATTAGTGTTGGGTGGTGTTTTTGTGTGTGTTTTTTGTTTGTTTTTGTTGGGTTTGGTGTTGGGTTTTTTTTTGTTGGTTTTTTTTTGTTTGGTTTTTTTTTTTTGTTGTTGTTGTTGTTTTGTTTAATTGGTTGGAGTAGATGATCTTGAAAGGTTCCTTCCAACCTAGGTGATTCTGTGATTCTGTGATTCTGTGATTACTGCCTGTATGCAATTAATCTGTTGGGTTTGAGTTTTTTTTCTGGCTGATCTGGCACCCATTGAAAGCCAAAGTACATTAATGAGACTATAGGAATTGCCTGTAAAGGCAGGCGTATCTTCTCAGAAGCTTCTGCCTTGCTGATGAGTGCGTAGGAGTACCATGTTGCTAGTTTATCCAAAATGATTCTGAGACTAAACAGTCCTTTCCTCTTATATTTGACAGGGAAACACAGGACAGGAGAAACAGCATATTATGAACCCATTTTTCTTATTGCTGGGGAGTTAGGAGCAGATCCACAGAAGAACATAAGATTTTGCAACTCTCAGCACATCACTTTTAGGTGCTTGGGAGAGGAGACTTAGAGCTCATCTGTGTTCCATGTTGTGCTATTTCGTATTAACCAGTACATAGGATAAAATACAAGGCCCAGTATCCAGTCTGCCTGTTTCCTCTTTCACCACAGAGTGAATACCTTCATCACTGGATTACAGAATTATTCACATGCTTACTCCTTTTCCGCCATCTAATACGTCTTCTGGTCTTTTTGTAAAGTGGGAGAGGTGCAGGTGGATCATATAGCCCGTAAGCTAGCAGGTTGGGCTCCCTTCCTGCAGGAGGTGAGAGAAATGGGCTTGAGTCTCTGCAGAAAGAAGAGAGAATTAACTTTTTTTTCTCACAGCCAGTCCTACAGAGGTATATTAGGCACATTTCCACATACTTGGATAAAGTCTCTCAGAGGAGATAGGCCCTGCGGGAAGCATTCCCTAGCCTCTTATTGCTAATTATAGGTGTAATCTACTAAATGCAGCCATCTGGGAAGTGATACTATTTAAAGAACTTTAAGACTGTTTAGGTGGGGAAGGTATGGTGTAAAATCAGGTGCTATCCTGGTTTATATGCTTAATTATCCATAAAATTCATTGACTATTGGGTGGGACTTAAGTTTTAAATATTCCTGGCATCTTTTTATACGTGGGTGATCCGGAATCTAAAATGATAGCTTCTTCTCTTTTACTTTGCTTGACTACTTCAGATTTAAGTGCTGAGCTATCACGTATTTGAGTGTTGTGAACTGGGATTACTTTTTTTTTTTCTTCCTAAAACCCCCAGAACTTCAACGTGTTGAATTAGAATAATACTGTTGTCAACACAGAAAAAAAACCCAAACCTCTCCTTTGCAGATATCACATGCAATCCCAGTCAACCACACTGAAAAAAAAGGTGAGAACGGAGGTGGTTGAGGGGAGGGAAGAGGGGTCTATTAGATAGGAAGAGACAGTGACAGCAAAACAAAGGATGAGAAGCCATGTATGTGCGTGCTATCTCCAAATAAACACTCTACAGAAGGAGATTTGTGTAGGTCAAAGGACAAAGGTGGTGCAAGATCAAATAACTATGACGTAGTCACAGTTAAATAGAGGCTGCATATAAGCAAGGGGTGAAACCGTCAGAGGAAAGACATTCTGGGGTGTCTATCAGAGAAAGTCACCTGAGAGAAATTTAAAAAATAATTGTATCAATTTATGAAAGTGACAAATGGCACCTGTCAGACTGAATTCAGTAACCCAAGATGTCCTGCTTAGTCCTCTGTGTCCTGTGTCAGCCTTTCAGTAAAAGGGTGTTTCTTGCTAATTTTCTGGGAGGTTTATTTTCTCCTATGATGGAAATTAGTTACAAAATATGCATTCTGATTGTTCAAGTTACAAACTGAAATATTCAGGTTCAGTGTATGCTGTTCACTCAGGAGTGCACATTCATGCAGGAGGATGCTGTTCTAGCAGCTGATAAGCTGGAGGAGAGACTGTACTGCTCTCAGCCCCAGGCTGTCTGAAATGATTTTTCAGTGTCCTCCATTCCCTGTGCTCATGGAATCACAAAGACAGCATCAACAATTCTAAATATTCAAAATTATAACCAGAACCCTTGCTTTAACTGCTAACATCATCATCTTGTGTTAAAACTAGTAAGATTTCAAGAATCAGAAGTAAAGGATGTCATTTGCCACTTGGTTGTGGAGAGATAAGCTTCGCTTTTTATAGTTATGAGGATAACAGCTCACTGTGTTTTTTAAAATGAGAGCTGAGATCCTGGTACATGATTCTAGAAACTGGGACTTCACAAAAATACCAAATAACATGGGGGGGGGCGGGGGCAGCCTCAATCAGCATGCCACTTATTTTTTCAGACAAAACCGAAACAAACCAACCTCTCCAGAAAGTATTCTCGTGACATGAGTATTTTTATAATCCATTTTTCCCAGCAATGGGCATGAAGGACAAAGCAGCAACGGAGAGGTGAGGTGAGAGGGATACTGGCTTGTTGTGGCAGCAGTGCTCAGGAAGGGCGTGAGGGCGAGAAGCTTCCCCATAGAATCTCCATACCTGGAGATTCCCGGGTCTGACTTTGCCCAAGCAGGCAAAAGAGGAGGGACTATCCTTTGAGCTAAATAAGGAAAAGCTGGCCTGTGAAAGAAGCGGCAGGAAGCAGAGTAGTTTTTGGGAACTATCTCTGACATTAAATACTTGTTTCTAGCAAACCAACTGACAGCAGTGCAGCCTGGAAACGAGGGCATTTCTACTTGAGAGTGGCCAGACCAGGCTGATGCTCCCCAGCTACTTACAGTGCTGAAAGCAGCAAAGTTGGAAGCTCCCCCAACATGTTCCAGTTAACAAAAATCAGCTTGACACTCCTGGCTGTGTCCAAACAACTGGGGAGCCTGAACACAAAGTTATGTGGTTAATTAGTCAAACACAGCATTGCAAGACTTCTCGACCTTTCAAAACTGGAATGAATTTGCCAAACAGGAAAGGGTAGGAATGAAGCAGAACAAGTGATTCAGAAACCCTCTGGGTCTAATCCGCCAATGCCTGCCACCTCCAGCCTCATTTCTGGTCTCCTGGCAGAGTAATTCATGAGTGTCAGCAGATTTCCAGGGGTGAGAGCGGAATCCCGCACAACCTGCTCCGCCACTTTCTGCTTGTGTGAATTAGAAGAATGTGATGGTTTATGCCCATTTTACACTGACAGAAATATGTGTCCCTGTGTACCTCAGGCAAGTGCCTGTCCCGGTTGGCTTATTGACTGAAAGTTCATTGCGTGTGACTGATGCACGGAAGGAAGGACACAGGAGCAGCTGGACTGGTTCAAGCCTGGGGTCCCTCTGCCCCACCATTTGGTTTCTGACTGTGCCACAGGCAGAGGCATGGGGAGGTATAAGGCTGGGGCAAGAGCATACCGTGCTCCTCTCTGCCAGGCCCTGGGCAACCTGGTCTAGTTGGGGGTGTCCCTGCTGACTGCAGGGAGGTCGGACTAGATGACCTTGGGAGGTCCCTTCCGGCCTGGACAACACTATGACACACTAATATCCAATTACTTTCAGGTTATTTTCCAGAGTCTGACACAGTACTCTTTACTAACCTGATCTCATCTTCGAGTACTTTGGGTCTTTTGGCTCCCCAAAAGCACAAAAGGTACTTTGAGGCCTGAAAACTGTATCAACGTAATGATAGGTGTTTTCTTCTGTTTCATTCTCTTTCTCTTTCCTAATAATTCCTAATATCTGATTTGCTTTTTAACTCCTACCCCAGCACTGAGTTCATAAAATAAGCATTGGGGAAAACTCATGGCTGGGTGGCACAGCTTGTACCCTCATGCTCTTCGCAGTCACCTGGTCCCCCTTCAGGCTTTCCCCTGGTGGTGAACACTTGGCTGAGCTAGGGGAGGGATGCAAGGGCTGAGGAAGCCATGGGAGACAAGGGAGAAGCAGCAGCGCCTGTAAGCGGGGAGGCAGCTAGGGCTGTGTGAAGGCAGCATCCCGCGTCCTTTCCAGCTGCCTTCACACTTCCCTCAGCAGGTTCTTGAGGAAACTTGGGCAGCGATATGCAGAAGATGGGGTACACAAATGGCATCACCCTAGCCCCCTCCTCTGGTGGTTGCTGAGGGCAGGACGGATTTTCTCAGCATCTGCTGAAAGCTGCTGCCTTTAACACGTTCCCCACTGCCTGGCCCGGGCACACCACCCTGTGTGGCGCTTGCATGAAGCTCCCAGCAGATCTGCCCCTCAGGAACAGACATAGTCAGTGAAGCTGATGCCAGTGAGACAGCAGCTGCCTGGATTTATTCTTTTTTTTTTTTTTTCTCACCATGATTTGCATGTTTTTCCTTCATAGCTGTTATCTTCTCCTCTGGAAATGGCAGCCACGCTCTATTTTCCTGTTTGTTATACATGGAGAGTATTTGCATTGAGGTCTCTGGGGCTTATTGGCCCCAGCACCACATTTCTCCTTTGCATCCCTCACCCCCAGGCACACCGCCTCGGCGACCCCGCTGCCGGGACCTGCAAACACCCCCCAGGTACTCACAGAGAAAAGATACAAAGGAAGGAAAAAAAAAGTAGCTCATGAATAAATGGAGGTGCATCCCCCATTGTCTGACAGTCCTGCTTCGGACCAAGCTGCAAATTATTTTTGTGGGTCCATCCCTGGGCTATGTCTGCTGGAGATGAACGAGGATGGGGGAAACGAGGGGCAGAGCAGCCACCACGGGACACGTTGGGCTTTTTGAAGGGTTTTTCTCTGCGGATAGCTTACCCATATTTCACCCAAATAGCTATTTCTCTAGTTAGGCTTTTAACCAACCTGCACTCCTCCATGGGGAAAGGGGATAAAAATGTCTCCCCTTTCTCTGCCTGGAAGGATTTTTCAGCCCCTTTGCAAGTTGTCAATGAGTAAATCGAAACCCAGGGACTAGAAAGTCAAGCCGAATAAGCACAGATGCCAACCAACTCCCAAACATCATCCCAAAGGGTAAATCTTTACATTCAAGTATCAACCAAGGTAGGCAGAAAATGCTACCTCAGCTAGCTCTTCAAGCGGATCATATCACAGCGAACAGACTTTTTGGAGACTGTTCTTCATGGCAAGCAGTCTGCTTTAAGTTGGGGAAAAAGCAGCTTTCTTAAGGTGATTTCCCAGCTGTGTGGTTGGTTATGGACAGGTCTCCAGTCGGTTCCCTTCCCACAGTAAGGGAGTACATACAAACTTGACCATTCTTCAGCATTAGAGTAATAGTGTACTATTACTGTGTGTGTGTATACATATACAAAATGTGTAATATGTGTAATTTATGTATATGTATATCCATAACTGTAAGAGATGTGTATATAATGTGGGTGGCATTACACTGGTTTCTCCAGTATGCATTGGTGTATGGATTCAGTGGAGGTCATGGTTTTGCTGACTGCTCCAAGGTGCTGGCAAGGAATGGAAGGCAGAGAGATCATTAGACCTTTTTTTCCAGCCACATAAATTGCCAGATTTGCCTTTCATGAACAGGAACATGAGGGGTAAGGCCGTGCTCATTTGCACCCAGTACAAAGGCTGCCACCCAGTGCCTTCTGATAGCAATGGGAATGTTTCCAGTGAACCAAATAACAGGTTTTTCAGTATGTTCAGCACAGCCAAAAGAGCTGTGAGGAGCAAAGCAGAATGAAGGACTCCGTGTCTTGTTGGAAAAACAGGGGAAGGTCCCTGCTAAGCTGCAGATAAGCCAGGTGCTTATCTGGAACCACGTTTACTAATATTCCTGAAGTTTGGGGGTTTTCTAAGATACACTAATCCCCCATGCCAGATCAGAGCAGTGATTCATTAGGAAGGGTGCTGCTTGGTGGATTACCAGCAATGGTATGAATGTCACCATGATCAGACAGGGCGTTTCCTAGAGGAAGCCTCCTCCCTCACATTGTCAGTGTGTCAGCCTTTCCCTGGATTCTCCACACTTAGAAAACTTGGCTATATAATTTGTGGTAGTGGGAGATTACATTTGCACTTTTCCCAGGGAAAAATTAAAAAAAAAAAAAATTAAACAAAAAAGTAATGCAAAATCCACGGAGATGGATTTATATTGAAAAAATGGGCCTGGGCACTGATTTGGGAAGATTTGAACTGGATGCTCAGAATGGCTTCTACCTTAAATGAGCACAATGAACATTAAATCAAAACTCAGTGAAAACTTGCAATCTAAATGCAGATGTGAACTTTGTGACTTCAATTTTTCTCCACGAGAAATCATTGTTATTTAAGTAATACAGTAGTCTTCTACTTAGGCATTCAGTGAAAGGGACAGTAGCAGGATGCCCTGGGGATACTCCCTTTTTAGTTGCCTGGAAAAAATACTATTGCTGACTAATCCATTAAAGTAATAGTTTCCCCTTAAGCCTGTTAATGTCCAATGATATGGGTCCTTCTCTGTATTAGCTGACCACACCTTTGCTGTGAATGCTCATCACTGGCACGGCACCTTTTGGACTGAGGAGAGGTGGGTATAGTCGGAGCATCCAAGCCTGCGGTCAGCGGCATGACTGGAGAGCATCCAGCCTTTCCAGGCCTGGCGCCGTTCACACGCCGCACAGACATCGTGCAGCTCCTAATATTTTGCTGCCCTGGGCAACCACCTGTTCTGCTTTTGTGTTGCAAAGCCAGTCTGCCATGGAAACACTTCCAGCCCACCAGCAACTGCCGTGCCGTTAGGCCATTACAAAGATGTTAAAACATCTATTGCAGATGCACACGCTGGGACCTGAAACATGAAGTACTGTATTGCTTTGAGATGAGACTGCCTTCACTCTTGTTCATGCCAGCGGAGCTTGGTGCAAGTTCCTCTTGAGGTCCTCATTGCCTACGACTGTTTATGCCACAGCAAATAGAATCATGCACCTGACCCCTAATTTAACAATTGATGGCTTTCATGAAGAGCAGTACTAAATGCAGTACTAAACAACCCAGCAGAGTGACCAACCTGATGCTACCAGGAGCTGCCCAGAAGCCCAGGGTAAGTGTGCTGGATGAACTGCTGTCCTCAGGATGGCCAGGAATAGATTGGGATGTGTACGAGCTGTCACTGCAGGGCGGGCAGTGACACAGAGGCACTGTTTCCTAGGACTGAAGGTCTTGCTCATGAGCAGCAGTGGAAGGACGACAAGGGTTGGTCCCACTGATTCTGCACACAAACAACCCGTGGCCCTTTAAAGCCATCGTGTGTGACCTCAGTGACTCAACACAAGGGACACCAGCGAAACGGAGAGGAAATACCATAGCGCCACACAATTGTTTCCAAGCAAGGGGGTTTCTGATGGAAAGCCAGGTGCTAATACCCTGTCTCACACGGCAGTCGATGGAGTTGTGTGGGGGCCAGGTGCTGCGCGGTGTGTGTGTGTGTGTGTGTGTGAGATGCTGGCCTGTCCTCATGCAAACCGAAATACATTTCTGTGAGCCAAGGTCTGCTATTCCACTTGCGTGCAGGATACACAGTACATCTGGAATAATTAATTTCTCAGCCTATTGTTACTTTCTTGCGGATCAGACGTGTGCGGCTTCTGAAGCCTGTTGACTGTATTCAATATCTCTTCCTGTTTAACTTCGTTATTCCGGCCTCCTACTTTTTTTTTTTTTTAAGGGACCGTCTTTTCATTTTCCCCTTGAACTAGAGAATTTTCCTGAAGTATGGATGAGTCACAGATACTGTATTGCCTCTTCTCTGAAGCACATTTACATTTTTGAGGAATTACAGCTGACAGCGATCAGCCATACATTCCAAAATATCCTTTCAGGGAGGAGAAGAGAAGAACAGTGATGCTGAAATCGGACTGAAAGAGAGAGAGAGAGAGAAGTAAGATAAAGAGAGTCTTAGAAGGGCGGCCGGATGCAGGCACTCATTGTGCAGCATTTGATGGTGGTACCTCAACTGATAACGTTCCTGTAATCAGAGACACTCTGTCATACCTGTCAGCAGCTGTTCAAGCATATCACAGGCAGCTCTAAATACAAATATCAGAAGCAAAAGGGGTAAATATCCAGAAAGTTAATTCATTTCCTCTGCTCCGAGCCTAGCATTTTCTGAAGGGAGGGAAGGTTAGTTTATAGTATGGTG
Source organism: Xenus cinereus (assembly GCA_025774025.1). Taxonomy (NCBI): domain Eukaryota; kingdom Metazoa; phylum Chordata; class Aves; order Charadriiformes; family Scolopacidae; genus Xenus; species Xenus cinereus. The sequence continues at coordinate 47,337,435 of JAOXJK010000023.1, read as the reverse complement.
TAAAAGATGCTTCCAAACCTGCATTACCCCATCAAAGCCTGTACTTGTTTTAGCTGGGAAAGGGTTTTCTTCATCATAGCTGATATGTGGCTATGTTTTTGATTTGTGATGAAAACAGCGTTGATAACACAGGGACGTTTTAGCTATTGCTGAGCAGTGCTTACACAGCATCAAGGCCTTTTCTGCTTCTTGTGCTGCTTGGCCAGTGAGTGGGCTGGGGGTGTACAAGGAGCTGGGAGGAAACACAGCTGGGACAGCTGATCCCAATTGACCAAATTGGGATCCCATACCATGTGATGCCGTGCTCAGCAGTTAAAGCTGGGGGGAAAGGTTTGCCAGGGCTATTGCTGCTCAGGGGCTGGCTGGGCATCAATCGGCTGGTGGTGAGCATTTGTGGAGGCTTTTTGCTTCACTTGTCTTTTCTTGGTTTTGTTTCTCTTTGGTTTTTTTGGGGTTGTTTTTTTTTTGCCTGTTAAGCTGTTTTCACCTCAACCCATGAGTTTTCTAACTTTTGCCCTTTCAATTCCCTTCCCCGTCCTGCTGGAGCTGGGGCAAAGTGAGCGAGCAGCTGTGTGGTGCTGAGCTGCCTGCTGGGGCTAACCCACAACAGCCACGTGTCTCCAGGGGTGTTCCGTGCTGTGGCTCTCACATGGCCGACTGCAGAAATGTATTTCTAAAGCCTGTCATTCAGTTGTCTCAGAAGTTAACTGAAAATGGAGGTTCCCAGTTTGCCTTGTGTCTCAAGATGTTTCCTAAAGCAGGTTTTGTTGTTTTGTTTCTCATGTTTCCATGGAATTCTTTGTTGGAGGGTTTGGGTTGGTTTTGGGTTTGGTTTTTTTTTTGACAAAAAGCTGTAGCAAGTATTTGCTTCATAAAGAAATCTGCTACTGAGGTTATTAAGGACTAATGTTTACAAGGCTACTATAGCCTCTGTCTTTTCATCCTCAAGTTATAAGGCTGTGCAGGGCTCAATAACGGAAATCCTCTCTATGAGTATCAGAGTGAAAATCAGGCTTCTCTTATGCAGTCATTGACAAGACAGGCTAATTCCAACTGTCTCTTTCTGTGTATCAGAGTACCTTACATAAAAGCCCATCAAGCACTCATCCATAGTAGAGAGTATTTGTGTAATGATCAGTGATGGCACACTGCAGTCAGCTGGAGTCCCAGAAAGGGTCATCCTGACCTTCACTCATGACTGGAAGAAGATCGTGTTACTGATCTGCACTGAACAAGTTATTCCAGCAAATCTTTTGTAACTTCAGCAGAAGTAGGCTCCTTAGCTGCTCTTTTGAAGAAGCATACTTAGGAAGGAGCCTGTTCTTTGCATCTGCCTCTGAGATTGCACTGCATAGCTGAAAGGTTGAGCTAGGAAGATGCAATGTGCATAGCCATCCTGCTTCCTGCTCGTCTCCTCATTCCCAGTGTCCTACCTTGTCTCACCTGGCAGTAAACAAAATGTTATCCATTGTTCTCACTACTTCCAGGCAGTGCATGGGACCAACAGGACAGAAGAGTGCCAGTGCTCAGATAGTACATTGTGGGAGGCTGGTCCTCTGGAGGTCTGCTTGGTGGGGGATAATCTGAGGTCAGAAGGAAAGAACAGTAAGGAGACTGAGGTGCTCGTTATCCATAAAAAAAAATAAATCCCTCTGTGTACTTACTTGCTTATTTGTCTGAAGATCTGCTGATAAGTCTCAGAATATTGAGAAAAACAGTGATAGAATGAGAAACACTGACTATTTATTTGTTTTAGGTATAGGTAGAGCCTTATTTCCCAAATCTGTGTTGGATGAGATATTCACTCCAGTTAATGATCTGTCCCTCACTTCCTCAAGGACTGTCTTCATTGTCTTGCAGTTCTAGGGAAAGCATGACCCTTTCTTCTCTGTACGTGTCTTGAAGACACTCCCATGACTAGAGACATTAAGGCAATTCTAGGTCGATAGCCTTCTAGCCCTCCATTTACATGTGAGGGGCAAACTCGCATGCTTTAATATGATCACTGCAGAATGGGTAGAGTTACCTGAACAGCATCCAAATGGGGTCTTGCTATCTGTGCACATAAGTGGTCCCCAAGCAGACTCTACTAACAGCAGATGGTAGGATATTTGAAGGACGGACTAAGGATTTGAATGAATAGATAAGAGATGGAATTTTCCAACTAGTTGCACCAGGAAAAGTAATGCCTGTGAAGTTGCTCTGATGTCACTGGTTACTACAGAGAAAAAGCACAGGTATTTTCACTCAGCCCTGGTTGCTGCTGTTAGCACGTGGCAATGAGTTACATTAATAAATGCCTAGTGATAGCTGTGATAGCTTCACTGCTGTTGCAATCATTCCCCGGCAGTATTTTAGATTTTGTTTTGTTTGCTAAAGGGGATGTTATTTACACAGCTATCCAGTTTATCTCTAGTACTATACTTCAACGTGGTTCAGCGTGTCAGCTGTAGCAGGTCTAATGAAAGATACTGGATCCACCACCCAAGAAACTGAAGAGACCAAAGTCACAAAAGGCAAAGCAAGGACTGGGAGAGTGAGGAACCGCCCACTGTAGGAGAAGACCAAGTTCAAGACCAGCTGAGGGACCTGAAGGTGTACAAATCCATGGGACCTGATGAAAATGTCCCTATTAGTTGTGCACATCAATGAAGGTATTGTTAAGATGCTGTTTACTCTGTGTAGTTGTTATGAGCTTAAAGATCACAAAGATGGCCAAATGGTTTAACAATCCAGATTGAAAGACTTTTTGAACTTCCTGCTCTGCACCAAGTCTATTCTTCCCTTTCAAGTGGAAAAATTAAAGCAGTGATTAACAAATGTACATCTGAAATTGGGAGATCTCCCTGCAGACTGCAGAGGTTGCTTTATGCAGGAAATGTTGTTTCCAGTAATTGAATATGGTGATATAATTTATAGCTGCTCAGCCACAAGTTTGCACAAATCAGACATAATGCTCCTGATTAATTAGGTTTTTTTGTTTATCACAACACCACAATCTTCAGGCCAAAGATTAAAGTTCCGGTTTTATTCACAGCCTTCCAGGAGGCAAAAGATTTCTGAGAATTGGAATTGCTTGGCTTCTTACATCGCTGCCAGTCAGATGGGCTGCCCTTCACGCTGCAGCATTTGCCATGGTTTGCCCACCACCAGATGTCCTGTTGCTGAATTAGCTGTTCTGTGGTCATGTGCAGCGTGTGCAGATATTTGCACATGAGCCTGTGCCCACACATGCATGATAATTGTTTGGTGCTGTTCTCTGTTTGAAAGAGATAAAGATTTTTTTTTTATTAATGTGAATTGCAAAAGCAACCCCTAGATTATAAGAGTGGGATTTTTGTTGATGATTCCAAGATTTATTTGTGGTTTTGTGGTTGGGTTGTTTTATTTTATTTTTTTTCCCAACATATAATGCCCTCAGGTAATATAAGCTCTGTGAAAAATTATATTGCCTGCTCTGGAACAGGTCTGGTTAGCTCCAGTGAAGCATAACACTGATATGATAGTTTATTATTGTTACTTTCTATGTTTTAAAGCACTAGCATTGTGTTTAGCATTGACTGAAACACAGGAGCTAATGGGCAGCCTATTGACTGTTTCTGAGCTCACTGCTCAGACAGAGATTGGGATGGGAGAAGGTGATGGGTTCAGTTCCTCGTGTAACTCCACAGCAGTCTTTGCTGCTGAGCACTGTAGCTCCATCACCATGTCATAGGTACAGATGCTGAGGTCATCCCTGGATTTATCAAATCCTTAGTCATTTGGGTTCTGGAGAAGGGAAGAAATTAAGCTGAAAAGTAAGAGCTTCGGGAATTTTTCCTCTCGTTAAGAAAGTTAACATTGTGTTAAGTGTCCTGAGACATGGTTTTGTAGTCCCACAATACAAAGCATTGTTAAAAACCTGGAGAGAAAGCCTGATTTTCATGCAAAACCAAAGTAACACAAAGTCTGCACAGATGCTAAGGAGCAGGTGAGCCTTCTTCCCAGGAGCAAGGCTGCCCTCCAGCCTTGCAGGGGACGGAGCAATTTTGATGCTGGTGGAGCGGGTGGAGTGCTGAGGGTAGAGTGCCAGGAGCACACCTTCCTCACCATGCAGCTTGGTGGCCTGCTCCTTCCCGCTGCCTGGCTGTCACAGAGGTTCCTGGAAGAGGGAGGACTTTCTGGTTTGCTTTGTGGGAGCAAGTGGCAGTCATGACTAAGCTACAGCACTGAAAAATAATCAGGTGATACCAGTCTTTTTTCAAAGCAGGGAGGAAAGAGATATGGAAAAAAAAGGTGGATACATGGGAAGGTTTGCTGGCGTGTGTAGAAAAGCTGGAACTCAGTTCCATAATGGAAATAAACTAAGATGTATAACATTTCACTTTGCCATTCAGGCAGGGGCTTTTTGAAGTCAGTGGGAGTCTTTCCGCTGCTTTCAGGGGATTTTGGATCAGGTCCATCCAATTGTTTGGGTTGCTGACATATAGCTGTCCCTTCACCTGTTGCTTTTAACAAATGCTGCATAGGAAAAGCATCGGTTTCCCCTCTGCTCAGAAAGCACCTAATGTTTTGTAGCTGCAACCTGAAGCGTTAAAGCGAATGGGTGGACCCAGCAGCCTGGTGTTCATTTACCCATGATAGTTTTGAGTTTGTACAGAGGACGTGGCTGTGACATGGTCCTCTGGAAGCTGGACACCGGGAGGGAACAATCTTCCTGCTGAGCAAGGGCTGCCAGGAGCAGAGATGTGTCCTAACCCTGCCTCCTTATAGTCCAGGTTCCTTCTCGGCACCTGCAGCTTTGGCAGAGGGCTCTGTTCTGTGGTGAGCAGAGTGTTAGGGGCTTTTTTGCTTGGTTTGGGGCAGGGTTGAAGTTGGGCTAATCCTTAGCTTAGAGATCACAACTCTTCAGCAAAAAAAACCCAAACAGTTGCTCTACAAATTCAGAGAAATGTTGTCATTTTCTCTGCCATCTAGAGAGGAGAAGGGAGATAGGTAGAGAGGAGATCCTTGCTGAGTGGGTTAGCAGCAAGGTCAAGCCTGATTGTTCCCATCACGCTCCCTGTTTGCACTGCATCCAGACAGACCTTTATGATTCTGAGTATCCTGGGGGAAAAACAGTACTGAAAACCTATTAATTCTTTTAAAAACAAAACAAATAACTGAGTTCTTATTTTTAATGGCTAAGAAGCAAGTGAGAGGCCTAATGTATATCTAAATGTAGAGTTAGTCAGTGAACCTAGAAGTGAATTTTTGTTTTTCCTTGAAGTCAAAGAAGCCACTGAGTGTGCCAGGTGAGCGTTTCTGGCCTGCTGCTCCAGACTCCGGTGCTGCAGTGGTCTCCTACAAATTGATGGTTTCTGGCTTTGCAATGTCCCTGGTTTGGAATTTTTCATGCTGGTATTTTTGCCTGTCCTTTCTGAGATGCTATGAGTTGAGATTTTACTAGATGCTGCTGAGCTCAGGCCAGTCCAGCAGCCACTGAAGTAAAAAGACTGTTTCTCTTTGGATGGCTCTACAGTTCTGACAAAATGCAGAAGTCTGGTGCCACAGGTGGGGAAACCTGCTGTGACTTCTTAGGACTTCTGGGTAATGAGCATGGAACTGTTTCTGATGAAGAGCTTAGCTGTGCAGTGAGTCAAGCAGACTAGCCCTTCCTCTCACTGCACAAGAGGTGAAAGAACAAACAGAAGCTTTTAGGATTGATGTCTGTGCTGTGACAGGATAAGGGCAGCTCCAAGCAGGCAGGACAAGAAGAGAAGCTTTTGCGTTTGGAATGGAGAGGCTCAGTTCCCTTAGAGGAGACTCCAGGAAAAGCTGCATGTAGGAGAAGGACTAAATTGCTTAAAGCATATGAGATAGCCTCAAGGAACACCAAAGACGACTGAGAATCGCGTACAGGTATGCTTATTTTGAACAATTGAGAGGGCCACCTCTGATCTCAGGAGGGCCATGAGCAGGCTGAACACAGGTCTCTTCACCAGGATGGCCTGTACACCACCAGGTAGAGAAGGATGCCAGCAGTGAAGGATAATACCGTTACAGCAGCCTCTGATTGCTCTCACAGGAAGCTCAACATGCAACAGAAGCGCGTTGAAAGTTGAGCAAGAGATTTCTACAGGGGTGGTCACAGCTCCACCAGGGAGCATGATGTAGGAGTGGTGAATGTGCATTAGGCACGGCACTCCAGTAATGCAGATGGGTGGCTGAGTTAAGGAGCAGTATTTCCATCAACACTAATACATCACCGCGTACAGGGTGTGTAGCCAGTCGGGCTCCTCTTTAACCAGCACGGTGCTTGGCTTGTGAGCCAAAAGGTGGTGGCAGAAAGACAAAAACATTTGCAGATGCCTTTTGGTGTAATATCTATCCAGCAGCTTTAATGTATTCATCTCTGTACTATCTGAGCACACAATTTCCAGCCACAGCCCTATGAATTCTCATCTCTCACAAGGCGTGTTTGTGTTTTACAAGTAACCTTGTGCTGGCTGGCTGAAATATGAGCCCGCAGTATTTAGACCAATAATACTCTACAAGTTGTAGTGTTTTCCTCACACTCCTGGGTATCAGTTTAGCTGCACAGCTGCCAAAGGACATTCCACATTCAGAGGAAATTGAGTGTAGGTGGGCAGCCCAGAGCCCAAGTGCATATTTAATAAACTCTTAGTTGTTGTACTTATAAGGGTGATTCACACAATAATCATCCTGTTATCAAATCCACTGTTGGGTGTGTTGGGTTTTTTCTTTTAACTCAAGTTTCATGTAAAAGTTGCCAATATTTTCCAGAAGTTTAGTTTCAGAAAGTGGAAGAAAATGGAGCAAAGCTATCTAGCTGACACATTTACATGTGTGTAAATACTACTTTAGTTGTGCACTGTTTGGTTTTTTTAAGTGCCAGAAAATATTTATTTTTGTATCCTCCAAGGCTGAGGGACTCTTGCAGAAAAAGGGGGCTTCTACAGCCCTGTTGTGTGATGCCAACTAGTCGTCTTTCAGTATTAGATGGACCTTTAGTGCTGGATAACAAGTCGCTTTTAGACTAGACACCATCACCAGCCGGATAAGTAGGCAGTTACTCACAGGAGGCATATATATTTATATATCGTACATATGCTAGACCTTTTGCCCCCGAGGATTAACCCAGTCTGGTATAAGATAGAAATTGATGGCGTTTTGTTATGCCTAAGTCAAGCTTTTAAAGCAGACAGCTTTTTCCAAGAGATGTCCTAGGGTAATGTCTGGGGCCATCGACATTGTTTATGACAAGCTCCAAGTGACTGGCCTGTGATAGCTGTCTCCAGTCTGCGTCCTGCTCTACACAACCAGCTGTTTCTGTGGGGTTTGCTGACAACACGAGTGGGCCTCAGAAGAGGTGGAAGAGTTCCTCAGAGACTGGGAAGGAGCTGTGTGGGCCTTGAGCATCCCCCTCTGCCTGATACTTGTGCCAGTCGTTTTCCAGTGCCTTCTATCCGTGTTGCACACAAGAAAGCCCCATCCCCTACAGTGAACAGTCCCAAGCAGAGTCTTCTGCCGTGGGATCCTTGGGGTTTCTTTTTCCTCTGGGTTTGTCTCCTGTGTTATTTCAGGCAGGGGAAGGGTGGAGCAATGTCTTGGTCAGGGGTGTCTTCCAGATCTTTTCCTCACCTGTGATGGAAGAATTTTAACTTGGTCTCTGAGGCTACCAGGGTCTTTCCCAGCCCATTGCAGGCAGAGTCCCCATGAGTCATGGGCCAGCACCAGTTGACACATCTCGTCCAGCGGACAGGAAACAGCTTGTAGTCAGAGAGACAGAAATAGGAGGATAAAAGGCGTATCAGCAATGATAGTCCTCTCTTTTCGCTTGGTTACTTCTTGGATTACCCTTTTTTTAAAAGCCATTAATATCCTGACAGCATAAATGAGAAGAAACCAGTTTCATATAGATGATATTAGGAATCTGTTCTCTGCTTTGAAGCCATTCTTCCTGCGCTCTGCCTTGTCTTTGAAAGACATCCTGGAAAAGGCAAATCTCTTTACTCCCACTGCACAGTCTCCATGTGGTTGTGTTCTTTTTTTTTTTTCTTCTAAAATACACCCCAAAGGAGCAGAAAGGCTGTAGAAATCCTACCTAGCCCTTAGACAAGTCAGAAGACAGGTGCCCTCCTCAGCTGTGCACCTTTCTCCAATTGCAGAAGCACTGGACAAGAGGTGACTCAGTAGTTTCATTATTGGCACCGAGTGTCTTGTGGGCAATGCTGGGGAATGGGGAACTGATGGCTTTATTTGATAAACATAAAAATAATTTCTGATAAGTGTTATTCCATAATTGTTAAGAAGTGGAAAATCACTATCTTAGTTTTGTACCCACAAGCAGCACAGCAGGCTTTGACTACATATCAGGGTCCCTCCAGGGCTACTAATACTGGCTCGACAACCCCACATCCATATCTGGGTACCTTCTAAGCCTGTCTCACCTTTATTACCTTCCAGTGCTCACGGGCCCTAACAGCAGGCAGGAGCTATTTTCAGAACAAAATACCCTTCATTTGTTGTGACTGAACCTCCCTCCTTTCCTAGGGAAGCTGAGGCGTGTGCCAGGTGGTGTATTGTACAGGTGTATTCTGGATGCTGGCTTAGGCATCTGGGGCCTCCCAGCCCTGTGCAGTCACAGAGCATTTCCCGACATTGTTCGCTGGAACAGCTATTTGTTTCATCACTTTTTTCACCGAAACCACCTTTTCCCACTGCTACTGCAAACCGTATTATTCTTGCAGAGGCTGCATTTCAGTGGTTCAGTGACCCGTGTATTAACTAGCCTTTGTACCAAAATGCTTGAATTACTGTTTTGCAATTTGAAATGAGCAGTGCCACAAAAATGCTAAATGTTATCAGTTGCTGTTTTTATTTCCTTCCTTTGGAACAGGAATGAATGAAACAGTTGTGATAAATAAGACTATATTACTCATTCCTGGTACTGCTAACTACTCTGAATCTCAGATGAGCAATTTTTTCCCCTGCAGGACATATATTACTGTCTTTCTGGTTAATTTGCAGCTTGAGTATTGCGTTTTGTTTGTTACCTCTCCCTGTGGATTCAGTCTGATGTGCTATTCTCCTTTGCGTGTCCCTCCACCCCCAGCCTTGTCTTACATGCTGCATCCAGGCTGTGCTTTGAGCCATTACCTTTTGGATTTGCCTGCCTCACAGTGCCTAGTAAAGCTGAATCAGCTAGGACTCTGTCCATACTGCTGAAGATAATAAAAGCTTTTTCATTAACATTAATGGGAGTTCAATCTTCTTTTGGTATGTTGCTGCACATCCTGAATTTCTGCTGATTTTTTTTTAGCAGGACCAAGTGGTACAAAGCCACCCCAGTACAGATGCACCCCAAGTGTGCATCTAGCTCCCACTGACGTGCACTGGAGTGAGACGCATGGCAGCTTTTGAAGGTCCTGTCCTTAGACTTGTAATGCATTCCAGGAATTTGGTATGAAAGGTACTATAGATGCTTAGCTCAGTACTATAAAGGTAGGAATATAAATATCATTGTTGCATTTAGCCAGGTCAGTGGCTTCTGTTGTCCTGTACAGTGTATCCAAGAGGGGCCAAAACAAGCCACTTTCTTCGTGGTTTGTCTTTGTGAAAGTTGCAAAAAAATCCCTCCATTTCCCATTAGGTATTATGGGATAATTGCTGCTAGTGCTTCTTCCAGCCCACAATATTTAATAGCTCACTAGTGCACTGAAGCTTGCAGATGCACGTATCTTCTGAAACTCTCACATCACTTTTGAGAATTAATATTTCTGATGCTGGATGTTCTTGTTTTCTGTGTCAGTGACTGATCTTTTTGTCTCTAAGTTGTTTGTGGGGCCATTAAGTTAAAATTTAGTGGGACATGCTGAAATGTGTCCCACTAAAACAACACTTGCTGCTGATGCAGAGCACAGATGTATTCCTCTAATCTCAAAGTGAGCACCACTGGCACAGCCCAAGAAGCACAGTGAGGGTTGTTGAACAGTGAGTGGAGAAGCTTTTAGGGAGCCATGTTTCAATTTCAATCTTCCATGAGGTGACTCGTAAAAACAGTGACCCGAGATGGTTATTGTAAGAATTCTGAAATACCTTTTGTCTGTGGCCTTTTAAATAAACGCAATTTAGTTTGTTTCCTCTCCTCCCCCATGTAATAACCATGAGCTACTTCTGCTGTGCTTGCTAAGCATATTCACTCTTCACCAGATGAAGCTTACCTGTTAGTGCAGCTTGCACTAGAGATTATTCAGAGCAGCTGAATCCCAATTTTTGCTTATTTTGTGGCACACTGCTCATTAGGCAAAGTGAATGATATTGTCTCTGTGTGGAAGAACAGAGTGTCAGTGCTGTCTCATTTTCGGTTTGTGTCATCTCATTACAGACCTTCAGTTTCTGTGGTCACCAAGTTTCCCCTTGTTGCTTGTTAGCTTTCCTCTTTGTGTTATCTCCTCATCTTTCAAGGATGCAATAGTCACCTCTGCGGGGCAAAGGATCTCAGTAGGTAGATATTTTGCTGAGGGAAAAGCACACACATAGTTTAGCATTTAATGAACAGACTCTGAAGGCATGCATTTAAATCAGCATTTAGGGCTGAAGGTGTATGGAGAAAGAAAGGCAAAATGTTGTCATCGGTGGCAAAAGAAGTTATATGAAATAAGGACAGGAGGATACCATGCTGTAAACTTGGAGATACAATGCTTAGATTTTTTTTTTGTAGGTTATACCCAGTTTGTGAAACACTAGGAAACCTTTTGTAGAGCTGGTGTTGAATGCAGGTGTGATAGAGATCTGAGACAAGTTATGGCTGTTCCCTCCTCATGTAACAGACATGTGAGGCTGTGTCGGGTGGGGGAGAAATTTCCTACGGGATAATGGGGTGAGGGAGGCACTGCAGCTACAGCCTGCTTACACTCTCACACCAAGCAGATGATGTCTAGGATTTGGATTTGTTATTCCTCCTTCTCACTGTGATATCTTGGTCTCCAAGCCAATGGCCTTATGCTATTCCCCTGCTAATAAATGTCTGTGGTTCCTTCCCACACCATCCCCCACCTGCACCCAGCTCTTTAACCCCTTGAGAATCCATTTTCTGGAAGCTGTGCTGCCTGTCCTCAAGTTGCATGTTGCTACAGGCATGAGGAGGTTCTTTCCTATATCAAAATTTCCCAATTTACTTCTGCATTGAGGCAGTTGTAGCCAACTCTTCTGCGAGGAGGCAGTCCAGCCAGAAATGATGCAATTTAGCTTCTTTTATGTGGAAAGGATTATGCTGTTATCACTTATGCTGTTGTTTGCTTTTCTAAAGGGGCCCTGACCATCAGGAGCTGAGACCTCATTCGTTTCTGAAAAGAAGATTCTACTAAGAGGTCTCAAGTGGGTCAACCACAAAATGATGTACTCCAAATCATTAGGTACATGCTTTGCCCATGGTAAACAAACTGACTTTACTGCTTTCCTTCACTCTTCATTTGCTCTCTCAACTTCTTTTGCAGAGTCCTCTTCTCCCTCCGTACGCCTTTTCTTGGTCATGCCAACTAGATGTCTGCATATCATCCTCCTTCCTCTGAGCCTTATTTTCTCCTGATAGCTTGTATTCATTTTGACTCCCTCAGACTGGGTCGCTTAGTTCCTATCTCACTGCTTTGCCAAAAAATTTCTCTTTTTTCCTCTCTAGATGTTCTCCTCTTGGTTGTGACCAACCAGTCTACTGACTCTGGTTTCTGCAAGAGGCTTTGTTTCCTCTCCTCATCCTACAGCAGGGACAGTTTTTGCAATTCTTTGAAGTGAAGGTTTTAAATACCTGTAGATGTTCCAGGGATCAGACTCCATGACCATCAGTTCTCATTCATGGTATTCCCATGTAGGAAGAATCACTCTTGATCATACAAAGTTTAACTTGGACATGGTCCCAAATCAAGTGTGGTACCTGCATATCTGTGGAGGCTGAGTAACAGTCAGTTTCTGAGCTGATCAAGGAATAGCCTAGGTCCATCCTCATCATGAGCTGGTCCAGATCTGCTGATTCAAAAACCTGTAATCACTGGGATGCATCAAAATCAGAATCCCATTCTGAATTTTAGAGGCTATGTGTGTTCCTTCTCAGGCAGCTGGAAGCAAGGAAAGTTTCGGGTGATCCAGCTTTGCACTGCAATCTCATTCTTCTCTACAGCATGGAAAAACCAATTCCCCTTCTGGACTCAAGGATAAGGATCAAGTGAAGTGGTAGCTTAAGAGGAGGGAAGAGAGAGTTGACTGTTTGACTGTATTCTCCAGTTGTTGCCATCTTCCAGGTGTCTAGGACACTACTTCCAGGTGTCCAGTAGCTCAGACAGGCTAGAGTATCCTTGAACTAGCAAACAGCTGCTCCTGCAGAGGCAGCATCTATGCAAAGGTGGAGTCCTTTTATATAACAGGGTCTGCAGGAGCAGATGGACAAGTATTTTCACCAATGTCCAATGATGCCATTTAGATATCAGTGAACACTTTCAAGAGCATCCTCATCATGGCTCTGCATGTCCATGTTGTGTTGCTTAGTGAAGAGGAGTTAGGGCAAGTTGTCATTGCCAACAGTGATGCTACATTCATGTTGCAAAAAACTGCAGTGGAGATGAGTGAGGAAATTTTTTCAAAATGCCTTTCCTACTGGGTGGACAGAAAGACAAGGGACAAAGGAGAAACCCCTGTACAATGAAAGTCATATTTTACCAAGCTGACTACAGAATAGAAAGAAGGCAGTCATTTAAATGCCTACCATAATGTACATTTGATAAAAAACCAAGAAAGGCTTAAAATAATTTTTCAAGGTTAATTGAACAGAAGTGGGTTTTTTCATTTTTTTTCTCTACAAAAACTTTTCTATCTCCTTCATTTGAATCTTCTCCAAATGTGCTGTACAAAGTCAGTGTATCTCCTGCCTCAGGAGAAGGGCTATTGGGCCCCACATCTAGGGTGGGTTTTCTTTAAGTTCATGTTCACTCCATTCTTCTCACTGGACTTTCTTCTGTGTATCTGGGTGCAGGGAAGCAGATGTGCCACGAATAGGCAACATGTTCCCATTTCTGCTTTTGTTTCTTCCTGATCAGACTGGAGCTGAGAGCTGTGTAAAGTGGCAGCGGGTTTTTATTTCCCACTGCCCTTGTCGGGGTGGATTTATGCTAGAATAACAGCCAAGCTGTGTATCTCTGGTCTCCCACTGTAACTCCTGTTGAGATAAAGAAAAGGGGCTACTTCAGCAATTAAACTGGAAGACGTCTCAAAATTAAGTAATATCTCCATGGCTCCCAGCCCCACAGGCTCCATATGGACTTGCCCAGCTGGGCATCTGTGGAGTTTTGGCTCTAGTTCAAGAGCCACGACCGCTATTCACATGTGTGTTTCTGGGTCTCCATTTCTGCCCCCCCCCCCCATAACTACAAACCATCACAGTATCCATGTCCATAAAGTTTTCACGCTGGCTTGCTGCAAATGAAAGATGGCCACCAGCCCCAGTAGGTCAATACAATCCACTAATAAAACATCCACTGGTATTGGCAAGAAAGCCCCTAGGGAATATATATTCTGGAAAGACAACAATTAAAAGAGATGGTTGGGGAAATTGTGCTTGAGTGAAAGGAGAAACACTTTTTCTAGTAGAAAAATGAGCACTTAAAAATGTTCGTCCAGCCGAGGACAATTATCCAGCTGGTCATGCGCAGGTACAGAGGGCAGTTAAAACACTTTAAATCGCTCTTGCAGTCGGGAGAGTGACTGGAAAATGCCACCATGCTGGCTTTTACTCTGGGTGCCATTAGGGGGACTTTGGTGATGGTTGGGACCAGACTTGTTGGGTACAACCCGTCTTTCCCTTGCTGTGACTTCCCACCAAGTGTGTCTGTTCTCCTTACAGACCTGCAGAGGCAGCCTGGGGCCTGAGTGTGAGGAGGGGAATTATTTTCTTCCTTGCAACGCGTTGCTCGTAGTCCACAATCTGCTTCCAAGGTTTAGCTGACAATGCGCTGTTGTTTCGGGCGCCCGCCCCATTTACCGACTGCCTACCCTGGCAGCACTGACCCCAACAGGAGAAGTTGCTCTTCCTGTCAAAGAAAATATAGAGGCGTGACTGAAATGCATGCAGAATACGTTGGCTGTGGAAAACAAAGCCGTCTTTGTGGTCTTTCCCGCCACTGATATGTTTTAAATACTGACTCATAAAATCTTCCTATTTTTTTCCCCTTGGGTGCGTTTCCCTTGGATGATGAAAGGAGAGAGAGCTGGGTTGTGAGTGACACAAAAATGGCACTTTTCTAAATTTACTTAGAAGATGAACCCGTCCATCCTGGGATTTGTCGGCAGCAGGAATCAAAACACCTGCTAAGATTTCCTTTAACTTGTGTGAGTAAAACACTTCAAACTCGCTTATGTGCTACAAAAGAGGGAAGGGAAGAAAAGCTTGAGTGCTGGCACACTTCCCCACCACCCTCCTTTCCCTGTAACTGTGAAGATCTGATTTCAGATCCTCATTTGCACCAGCACAACAGAGGGAGAGAAGCCTCCCGGTTTTGTCTCGTTTAAGAATTACAAACCACCGAAGCGCTGCTCTAGAGGATCAGATGCGAGCATTACCTCATCACCATGTAGTGTTATTGGCTGGAGATAACTGGAGGTGGGGTGCTGGTGCCTACCCACTCTGTGAGCGCAGGCTTTTCTCATTATCTCTTTCCCTTTCTTTCAAAACAACTGACCCTTCTAAATGCATGTCACCTATAGGGACAGCCCGCCTTTGTGGAAGCGTCTTATAGAACCTGGGAGGAACAGCACAAACGTGATCATAAAGAGATTGAATGAGATCAATAGAAACAATTTTAAAATAAATAAATAACTCTTTAAATGCAATAAGCAATTCTGTATTCAATATGGCAGTTTAAACCATCCTTTTAAAATGGCTATTAAATCCCACAGAACAGCTCTAAAAATTATGTAGCCATTAGAATCCATAGGGCTTCTTGATTGTTGTTTTTTTTTTTTTCTTTTATTAAGTCTGTGTATGCTTCCTAAGGCTAAATTATGTCATTTTTATTCAGGACCACCCTCTGTCATTGGCTTTCAGAAAAGTCATCATTGATTGCAGGGAGCATGAAAAGCTTGGTGATGACATTACTTACCTCTTGTGAGGACCCGGCTCTTCAGTCATTGAGAACACATTGCCCTATTGGGAGACATGAGGAAATTAGGATTTCAGCCCTAAGGCAAATCCCAAAATACTTTCTGTGGAGAAAGTTACCTCCCCTTTTATAGACAAGGAAAGCAACAGCAGTTTAAGTCACCTGCCATTGTGATAGCTGCACAGAAGGGGCGGAATCGAGACTAGAGGCATTGTGTGAATCCAAGCAATACTCTTGCCTCTGGCCTTGGTTTTCACTTAGATCTCACTTCTGTGAAATGCCTTTTGGCATAAAAGCAATTCAATATAAATTAAGAAAGGATCTCAAGATTTATCTCTCAATGAATAACGTGGCCAGGTGCAGACCCAGCTCCAAGACCCTCTTCAGCATCTGTGCCATACGAAGCTGTATGCCATGTGTGCTGCGAACGGCCTTTAATCCTTTATTTCCTTCATGGTGGTTATTAATAGGGGACTGAATTCTCTCTCTCTTTGTCTCTCTGATGTCGTTTCCTTTGTTTCCTTTTAGGAGCAGCACAAGGGGATAGAGAGCAGACAAACTGCATTATCCTGGTAATTAACTATCTCAGCAATGTAGTGGCACCACAGCAGTGGTAATGCTGTGTAACAATTTGCATACATTAATTTTCATGTCCCAGGAAAGCAATTTCTGTAGCATTTAAGAGGAAAATAAGGAGGAAAAAAGCGGGGGTAAGGGAGAGGTTGAGATGGGGTAAATATATGATTTTAATTCAGAATGTATTCAAAGAAAGAGTGAAGATCTGAAGGTGCTTGAAGCCTTGTTCACATGAATGTTATTATTCTTGAAGCAGTTAGTTGACTAGAGATAGAGATATTCAGTGCCTGATTTCAACCAGCACTGTGGGTGCAGACTGTCTTAGCTGCACGCAACACCGTGGCCCTGCATGTGCAGCACTCGTGATGCTGCACGGGTGCTGCCCTCTCCCTGCGTTGCTTCCTGGCCTGTGGATTTCAATTCCTGCAAGAAAAAGAGCTCTGAGCAAAAGAGAAGACCCCCCCAAACCTGTCACCATATCAGATGATCATGTACTAGCAGTGTTTCCATAGGAGACACAGAACTTTGGCAGTGAAAATTTATCTGTCACTGACAAACTCCTTTGCATCCTGAGCTCCTTTGCACATCAGGGCTGTTAGAGGACATGGCAATAGCCCCCCAGACACTGAGAGCCCAGTTTGATTGAAAAAATTGGATCTGAAAGAGGGGTCTGTGATCGGGCAGGCAGTAGGGGAGGGGGTACCCCAAGCTGGTTTCAGGTCAGTGGGAACCTGCAAGCTCTGTGTTATCCTCACAGATATTTATCCACGTTCATATCTTTGCAACTCGGCAGCGTGTGGCACTTAAACCTCTTCCTGTTCTTTTCGATGATTTACTCTATGACTTTGGGAAAATTACTTGGTATCTCTGTGCCTGAATTTGCCCATCTATAACTTGGATGCATTAATTAAACAGGTTCCTAGAGGGACGTTGTGAGGTTTAATGAATTCATGCTTGCAAAGTAATTTAAGATTTCAGATGAAAACTGGTAGAGAAGTGCAAAATGCATTATAATTAAAACAGAAAAGATACAAAATAATAATAATCAAAAGGCCCTAAAGCTGCTGATCACTGCAAAGGGGGAATATTTATACTTGAAGTTACTTATAAAAACATCAATCACTGTATTACAAAGTAAGGTTTTTTAGCTACATAGCATTAGATGATATTATGCTATTTCTTGTTCCGCTTAGTATTTTCATTGTCTTTACACAGAAAGAAAAATCTATTAAACTGATTTACTCTGGATTTATATCAAAAGGAGGTCAGCGTCATGCCCAAAATATGTCAGCAGAGCGTAAAGCCCTGCCATGCTTGTTCACATGGCTATCTTTACTTGCAGCATGACTTGCCTGAGTGAGTGTAGAAGCTTTCGTGGAACTGGAGCCTTGGTATGAAGGAGCAAGGGAATGAAAAATCATCCTCTCTCCACAAACAGTGGGGTCCACAAAGACTACCAAATCCTTGGAGACGGAACAGAAATTGTATAGCATGTGCCAAAGCCTTTTTAGCTATTGTAGATTTCATTATGTAACACAGAAAATGGGGATTAGTGTGACCTTACACACCTCCATAAAACAAATGTTATCTTTGCCAGTGCTGTTGTGGTTTAGCCCTGGTCGGCAACTAAGCACCACGCAGCCACTCGCTCCCTCCCCTTGGTGGGATGGGGGAGAGAACTGGAAGAGAAAAAGTGAGAAAACTCATGGGTTGAGGTAAAGGCAGTTTAACAGGTAAAGAAAAAGCCACACACGCAAGCAAAGCAAAGCAAGGAATTCATTCACTACTTCCATCAGCAGGCAGGTCTCTGGGAAAGCAGGGCTCCCTCACACATAATGGTTACTTGGGAAGACAAACACTGTAATTCCAATTGTCCCCACCTTCCTCCTTTTTCCCCCAGCATTCCATGTCACATGGCATATCCCTTTGGTCAGCTGGGGTCAGCTGTCGTGACTTCTTGAGCACTCCCAGCCTACTCACTGGTGGGGCGAGGAGCAGAAAAGGCCTTGACTCTGTGTAAGCACTGCTCAGCAGTAAGGAGAACATCCCTGTATTATCAACACTTTTTCCAGCAGAAATCCAAACCATAGCCCTACATTAGCTACTGTGAAGACAATTAACTCTATCCCAGCCAAACCCAGCATACATCCCCAGATGAAATCTGAGGGGAAGAAGGCAATGGCTCTTGTGAATTATTTCAGAGAAAGCTGTTGTAGATGCAGCAGAGCAAAACCACAGAAGGCAAGGACAGAATGTGTATTCAAGACACATCCAAAACCCAAAAATCTAAAATATTTTGCGTGTTGATCCAAAAAATTTTGGATCCCAAAATGAAGCCCAAGACTGGTTTAAGATTTATGTCAGTTGGTTCAATTCCATTCTTGTAAACCCTGCAAACCACAGCCCGCACTGTGCAGCCTACAAGGCTTGTGTCCCCCTCCATAATAAGGCAGGCAGCTGATCCCCTGGCAGGAAGGTTACCTGCCAGTAGGTCAGTGCAAGCCATCAGTATTGAGAGGAGGTGTAGGAGCTGACCCACCTTGCAGATGGGGACAAGTCCTCAGGCAATTGAAATGGTCATTGGTTTCTGTGCTTCATGTACAGCTGATACCAAATGAAAGGCTGAGCAATCTTTTAAATAGAAGTGGCTTTCCTGTTATGGGGCAACTTATTCGTGCCCTGTCTTCAGAAGTCAATGCTGAATTGGGGAAGAAGAGGTAAGAGAAGATTTTGACTATTTGGAAATGTAAGGGTTTAAGCTGGACGTTGAATTTCAGTTTCCTAGGTGTATCTATGGAACTTGGCTCTCACGTCAGTAAAAAAATAAACGTTTTTAATGTACTCTAGGAACTGATTTTGTTTTCATGGAGCCGTACTTGATCCCTCCTGAGGTGAAACGGTCATTTCTCTTGGCATGGGCGCATCTCAGAAGCTGCCTTTTCTGGGCTTGGCAAGCCTGAAGTGTCCCTGGGTGACTGTCAGGATCGTGGCTGACACCAGCCTCTGAGTTTTGAGAGCTTTCTGGCCTCAGCTTCCCATTTTTGCAGCTGAGATCAAGCAGTGCTGCTTTTGGGACAACAAACTTAACAGAGCCTGGTTTCTGTAAGCTGATTCCTGCTTCATCCTCGGACTATGAGCTCCCAGAAAAGCAGATTACAACAGTGTCCAGTTTAGGGAGGACTGTATACGCTGTGTAGCTCTTAACATCCCTGGACATTATGTCTTGATGAAGTATACATTTTAGGGACTTAACAGGGAATGAGAAAGAAAGGGATAATCCGCCTCTATTGAAAAGACAAAAGGGGAAATGTGGGAAGCATTCCAGCTCTCTGCCACAAAAATACCTTAATGTATTAGTCATCTGAGTGATTGCAACATGTTCTGACATTTCTAATGCCAAATCTGTGACTGAAATACCGAGGAAAGCCAGGTGTCACTAGTCTTTCTAGCAATGAGTGACACCCCAGATATATTATTTGAAAAAGCCTGTTTTGTGTTAGACAGCTTGGGGTCCAAATGTTTACAAACCCAAACCCTGAGTCCACCCGCACTCTGGGGAGCAGCTGTGGGTCTGATGGCGGCTGCATTTCTAGAGTGGTATAGAAAGCCTCAGCCTTGGTGTTGTGAAAGTAAACTTGTGTGTGCTTTCACTCAGAGCAACTTCACAAAATAAGAAGTTTCCTTAGTGCTGTGGACAGATGTGACCCAGCTGTGGAGCTGGGACTCTGTTACTTGAAGCAGTTCATGTATTCAAAGAACTGGTCTGGTCTGTGGGAAGGGAGAAATAATTTTCCCATTAAATCTATTCCTGCCTAGTATATTTCAGATATTTAGCAATCAGATTTCTTCTCTTTGTGTGCTATGGACAGATACTGAAATTAAAAAAAATAGAGGTGTGTGACAACTGGGTATCACCCTTCACTTATATTTCTTGAAGTATATTGCAAAGGTGAGAAAATGCTCCTTTGCCCCTCTTCTCACAAACGTAAGGGACATAAAGGCAGGAGAAAGGTGCTGCAGATGGCTGAAGAGAGTGATAGAAGAGATGGGAATAGGGTCCCCCTGTTCCCTGTTTCCAGGGGTGTCCCAAGTTCAGAAGAGCAGGTGAAGGCTGACAAATGAGCTGGAGACAGCACCGTAATCGTGGGCTCTTGGCTTGCTCCCCTGCTAAGTGTTGAAGTCCTGTTCTGTGCCAAAGGAAGGAACTTTGGAAAGGGCACATTAAATAATGAGAAGCGATCAGAAGTATCTCTGCAGTGGAAGACATAGTTCTTTCTTGGATCCATCTTAATTATCAAAGGGTTTATCACTCATTACATTGGATTTTTACCTCTTTTTAGTGTTTCAGGTTGTCAATAAAGTACTTAAGTATATACAAATATGCTGACTGTGGAGAACTATAGGTGTTAAGCCAAAAAGGACCATGAAATATCCTGGGTTTGCCTTCCTCCTCATCAGGGGTCACTAAGCTTCATCCAATTACTTGTGTAACCATTTCAGTAACTTCTGTTTGGTTAATGCAAGCTTGATCCCAGTTTGAGAATGTCAAAGGTGCAGGAGTCACCATTTCCTTTAGTAGCTTATTCCATCAGTTTGCATCTCTTACTGGAGGGGATGAACCTGGTAAGGGAAGAACTGAAAATAAGGTTTATTTATACCTTTGAAACTGCATAGCTTTATATTTGGCCATTCAGTCTAGAGGTTTGCTAGCTGCTTGTTTATCACAGGGAAATCATTTCCATATAGTTTGTCAAGTCACTTCTTGATGTTTGTCCTTTTTCTTGACTTCCTTGCTCTAAGCAAGCTGAGCTTCTTCATTGTCCCACTGTAAGACATTTTCTCTGGCTGATGGAAAACTTTTCTGGACCCTTTGTGCCTCTCAAGTATCTTTTTAAAAACTTAGATAGCAGATTTGTCTGTGGTATTCCAGCATTGGTCTTGCCAGTCTCACATACTCTGATAAAATTGTTTGCCTGCTAACTCCTCCTCTGTTCAGATACTTCTCTCTTCTTGTACAAGGTCAAGAACCGTGGAAATTAAAGTGAAAATTCCTTTTTTTCTAGTTCCAAATATAGCCAATTGTTTGGAATTATGTGGTGTGGATTTCTTGAAGTAGAAAATGAAAATGTACTAAATAGGTAAAGGAAACAAGGCAAGAGCCTGAAAATAGCCAACTGTTCTAGAATAACTCTGAGAATAGCGCATTTCCCATATCTCTAAACCTATTCTTAGGTCAGTCATTTACTGGATGAACTCTTAGTGTACTCCTCTCAACAATGTCTCGGTTAAGGAGGCCTAAGTGAAGTTGGATAAAACACAGTTTTTCCCGGTTGCAGCTCTCTGCTTTCTGTGTCTGCATCTCTGCTGGGATTTCTATGCACATGCATGTCACTGCACTGCTGCTGGTTGTTCCACTCATGCAGTCTTTCATCTTCTCACAGATTTGTGAAGAACATGGGTAGAGCCTTTCGTTTCACTTGGAGGAGATGCTGAGCCATAAATGTGTCTGTATTGCTAATTTTACAATGACTTCACATAAACCTAAGCACTATTAGTTTATCACATTGACAGTGATCCACCTGTATTACTCTTCTAAGAGTGAGCAACAGAGGATTCCAGTTTAGGATTGGAAACAGCAGCTACAAGCAGATGTTTGAAGATACAATTTCAAAAAGCTGGATTTCCTCAGTCTGAAAATGAGACTGGCCAAACTGATATTGATCAGCCAAATTTCCAGTAGAAATTTTGGAGAACCCTTGAGACTCTGCAAACTTCTTTGAGGTGCTCAAAGAGTGCTCTTCTGAATATCTAGCCAAAAGATGCAACAGCCAATGAAGCCGAGGATTTAATAACTTAATTAAAAGCAGGGTAAAACTAAGGTGACTTATTTATGAAAAAAAAATATTAAAACAAAGTAAAATTCGAGAGTCCAAAATTGAATGCATATCCAATTATAAATTTTTACATTTATAACAGGCCAATGGATTTTTTATAATAGGCTGATGGACCATCCCTGCTACCACTGCAGTCAATGGAAAAGACTCCAGGGAAAAGCAGGACTGAAATCTCTTTAATTACCCATTTTATATGTATATGTATATGTATATATGTATAATTTTCTGTAAATGATTGTCAAGGCTGGGAAAAACACAGTTGCAATAAAAGTCAAATTGATCACAGAGTTTATCCATTTTTTCTCGTCCCCCAATTTTACTGATTCTTTGTGGACTCCCTAGCTGTTATTCTCTAGAGCAGGAGAATGAGGGCTATGAGCCAAACAAGCTATTATTTATTACAATCTGTAGTGGGAGTGATGGCAGCTGTTGATGGTAGTTTTTCATTAACAGTTAAGTAAAGCCAATAAATGTTGTAATGTACTGCGCAATGGCAGATGGAGAGCTACAGAATGGGTTTCTACCTCAGCCAGTGCTCCATGTTCATCTCCACTTTGAAATACCATCTAACTAGAAAGGAGTTTTTAAAAAGACCACCTGTTCAGCTACCTTATTTCCACATAACTTTTATGTGGCTGGAAACGTAGTCCAAATACAAACTGCTAGGATACAACAGACTGCTTGTGACCAAAAGGAGGAGAAAAAAAATCCCATTCCACTGACAGATTGGCTCCTACCTGGAATGCAGTTTCTAGCCTATCTTATGTTCTTGTTCTTTGCAGAACTGAGTGGATGCCTAGGCCTGGAATGAACCACCAGCCCATGCTGAACCTAAAACTTTTACGGCTTTCTTTTCCAGAATCAGTAGTGTAGGTTAAGATAGAAATGCTCTTTCTGCACTGGTCTTTGTGTCTGACTTGGCATTTTGCTTGAAAACCTACTTATGTTCCTGGCGAGTTATCTTTATGCTCAGATTTTATCATAGGCAAAGAGGTGGCCTCACACAGAGAAGTCTAAGCCTGACTGTTTGAAATGGAACAATGTGAAGCAGAACAGCAATATTTGGTTCTTGAATTTTGGTGTTATTAACCTCTAGGAAAACTTTTTCTACCAGCATCTGTTTCTACGAGGTCGATGATTACTGACAGAATGTTTTTGCTGGTACCAGCAACTGCACTACTTCGGATACTGTCATGATGACTATAGTACAGGATCTGGAGAGATGTTGTAAGTGGTTTCCCAGGCATTTTGTAGTGTCTTGCATATCTAATGATGGTAATGTACTTCTAGCATTGTCATTTTTATATTGAAGAGAAAAGAGTATAAATAACGGATTGGACCAGGACACTAAATCTTTAAGTTGTTCCCGAACCTGCTAGTGGTCCCTGCTGTATTCTGAGTCAGGAGCTGGTGAAACCAGCGGTGCACATATAGGCCCTCCCCACCAGTAAAGAGGCTATTTGATGCCTGAAGCATCACTGCAGTTTCTGTACCTTCTTGCTGTTATATAGTGAGAATGATGCAGCACCATATTTCCAAGTGAATGCCCAAACTTCATGAGTCATAGCTGTACTCTGAAGGGAGGGACAGAAACTCATTTTTGGTTTATCTATACTGCAGTGGCTGGAAATTAAATCAAAACAATCAAAAATATGAAGTCAAAGTCTGGTAAATCGATATTCTGATGCCAATATGAAAAAGTAACCTAGTGCTGAAATGTAAATTAGATTACTGTACTTTAATCCATGTGCTCCAGGTGAGCTGCTACTCCAAGAGTGGCTGATAACAGTGGGTGATTTTCCCATGTCCCAGCTGCTTCATTGCTATCATTTGGTGAGATCATACCATTTATAGAAAAATCACTATAAACAGCAACCCAGCCAAAAGGTGCTGCATAGACTCTCTGCAATACAGCACACATCTCTCAGCAGGATCACTAGTGCTAAAGGTGCGCTTAGATGTAGGATGCTGTAATTGGCATTCTGCCTTGAGGACTAAACCAAAAATTTGCTGCTCTCCTTCAGTCTCTTGCTGCAGGAGAAATGGAGAGCAGCTGCTTGTAATGAAGGCAGTGTACAAGCTGGAAATATATGGGCCACTACATCGTATGCCACTTCTCCTTCATCCAGCCATGGAGAAAGAGTATTTGTGAGCTCTCCTTACCTGTACCACTTTGCAAATGCTAATTTCCACCCTTAAAGAATTAAGTATGAATTGTGGGACTTTTTGTATAGCTATAAAATGGTGGTTTTCCACAGCAGTTAGGAAAAAATCAGTAGCAAAATGGTCAATGATGACATTTTTTAGGACCAAACAATGAAAACTTATCAGCATTTTTCTCATTTGGTGAACCTGTGGAAGTTCTTGTGGATACAGCTTGGACCTGCAGAATCTACAGAGGACACTGATCCAGTTGTGACTTTCTTTTAGGTGCAAATCTTCAATGTGTGAGAAAAACATGAAGAAAAACATGCAAAACTTTATTTTTGGACGATGCTGTGGTCTGTTACAAAGTGGAGGGACATCGATGTCATGGAAACTTTATTATTGCTCCCAGTTGATGAAATCCTCTTTATCACCAGCAACTTGATATACTTCTTTTCACAAAAGAATGTGAACTGTACATATTTACTGTTTTCTATTAGGAAACTCAATAAGAAAACAGAAGAGGGTTTTCCATGGGGGAGGCTGCAATGCATCTTTTTCCTCCCAAGTGGCTGCAGCAACACTGAGAGCAGAATCGTGCCTGCCTTTGCATGTAATGACAAACAAAATGTCTGCAATCCCAAATCAAAAGGGATATCAGACAGATGCTTAAAACATCTCTTTGGGAGTTACCTATGCTGCATGTGCGGGTGGTTATGAGCATCTGCATTCAAACCTCAGGAGATCTGTAATTGCAGCCCAGGACACTACAGAGGGGGCTCTGATCCTTAGCACTTGGACGCAGATCGGAGGTCAGCCCCAGGCTCCAGGAGGTCCCCGTTTTTGATTCTGACTCTTTTTAAATTTATGAAACACTGACAGTTCTATTAATTTCCAACAGAATTACATGTTCACCCCATATCTAAAAAAATTCTTATGATTGACATCATTGGAATGGATCTTAAGGAATGATTGCCCTCCTCTGAGTTGGCATTGCTTCCTTCTCCTGTGGAACTTGTGGTCTTCTGCCTACTGGGAACTCCTCTGATAAATCTCAGAATTAGCACCAAACACCCTCAGTGGGTTTAGCAGCTCCATCCAGCCTCTGCCAAGTGTCCAGCCCCATGCCAGAGGAGCAGCACACATCTGAGAAGCTGGTAGATGCTCCAGTTTCTGCCAGCACAGCCAGCCGCGCGCAGGCTGCTGGCGTGGAAGGAGGTGTGCTGGGCTGAGCCCATGGCAGAGCTCTCGGCTCTGCAAAGCACCCCGGTGCAATTCCTCTTCAGTGGGTTTTGATTTGGCGTGGAGTGATGGGGGGAAGGGGCTGTCTTGGTTTTTGTTTCCTCAGCTGGGGACTTCCAGCATGTCATTTTCTTCTGTGCGTCTTAAGTCTCCAATCAGGGGCAATTATGATAGCACATTATGTAAATATTAAAGACAATTGCAGGGGTTTAATTAAAGCCAACTTTGTTTCTTTTCCCCCTCACTCCCTCACTCCTCTCGATTTAGTCAGAACACAATAAACTTAATCAGCTGCCCCAAATTATGCATGCATTAGCCCGTGAGATTCAGCAAGGCCAGGCTTCTCAAGGACAAAGAAATATACTGAGCTCCAGCATCTCACTTTGTTTTCTCCAGCCATCTTTTGTGGTGTGTCATGGGAAAAATTCTAATGAGTCTCTCCGTGCTGCTGGAGAAATTCCTGTCATTCGCAAGCCAGTTGCTTTCTCTACTCTTTATTTTCCAGATACGTAATTTCTGTTACCCTGTCCTCTTGTGAAGAAGGAAACTTGCATCAGGATAGACTGGACTGGCGCGGGCTGATCACAATCTATAACAGTTTTGCTTTTCTGGAGTTGATTTTCCTCCCTTCTCATACAACTTCAAGCTTTTTTGGCACTGCAGCACACTGATGAACACATGTTAGTTTGCATCTATAAAATAGTTTCTCTACATCTACTTTCATTGTGCATGGATTTGATCATGCTTGTCACATAGCATTTTCTTAAAATCTGCTGTAAAGCTGAGGATGTGATACGAAGTCTTCTGCTTCTAGGAAAATTTCTGGCACAGTGGAGAAGCAGAAGAATTTGCTAACCCTCCCTCCCTGTAAATCTTCCAGCTAGCAAAACTGCTCAAATTAACAAAGCTTCAGGAGGGAGATAGACACCGTCCTTCTGACTTATCTTTAGGAGGGAAGGTTGCAGGCTGACCCGTCCTTCTTCCTTTTTTTTTTTTTTTTTAACTTACCTCTCTGCTGTGGGTTTAAAGACAAAATGATTTTCGTCTCCAGGTCTGGGTTCTTTCTACTTTGTGCTCCCTGACCATTTCAATTGCCAGCGTGCTTCAGATTAGCCTGATTCTGCGGCTCTGGGCAAATGAATTGTTTCCTGAGGCTGGGGCTGTGAATCAGCTGTGCTCAGGGAGGAGGGATAAGAAGGGGACAGCTGGAGCCACCTGGAAGTGTCAGCGGGTGCTTTAGGGTCTGTGAGTATGTCCCTGAGCTCGGCCGCCATTTTGAGCGTGAGCTGCGTGGTGGTGGCAGCAAGGATGCTGCTTCGACCAAATGGTTGTGGGTGTTCTTGTTTGCTCATTGACAGAATAATAACTTGCTGCTCTTTGTATTAGGGGAAAAAAAACCCTGAAAATGCAGCTTGCTGGAAACATTTGTGCTTATTTATGTCAGCGTGGCAGTCTTGGTTTAAGAAGAGAAGACAAAAATAGCAGTTTCTCCTGGTGTCTGGCTAGCTCGCTCACCAGCATGCCACACGTAGCTTAACAATAGGCAGGCTCAGTGTGTGCCCGCTGGGGGAAAGCACCGACAGGAAATGAGGGCATAATCTGAAGCATGACATCATCCCATCTACCCAGTCAGCACCCATGCTTAATTTCTCCAGATCAAAGACAGATATTTACATATCTAAATTGAAGCCGTCTGCCATGATGGGATTGAAATCTGTACCATTTAACACCTTCCCTGAGATATTCTCCACCATTTTTTTTTAAAAATAAATACCTTGGGTTTGGTTTGACCTTTGGATACAGCTATGAGGAAGCTGTTCCTCTAGCACAGCCCCCTGCCCGGGGATGAGGAAGGTGGGAATGTGCCTCCTCTGAGATGCAGGGAACCATCCAAGAGCAGGACCTCTGCAAGGGACCACATCAAACAGGGAGTCCAACTCCAGAGCAGCTCAAGGGAGAAAGGAAAATAAATCTTTCTTTGCCATCTATACAAATCAGTTTGTGCCTGCCAAGCTGAGTTCAGAGGAGCTCCCCAGGCAAAGTTGAGAATTTGTTATCCTACTTCTATTGTATCCTACTCAGGTTTTGTTTTCACGGCCAGGAAGGTGTTAATTTTAGTGTAGGTTAGCCTCACTTTAGGTCATTTAGGTGTCAGGTGTGTCCCACTAGCTTGGGACACAATGCTTACTTTATTTACCTACCTAAGAAAAAAATCTACAGGTGCCTAGGACCTATAGGGATTTTAAGCGACGTAGATGTGGCTTACTAAATATTTCCTGCCAACACTACTGTTTTTTCTTGTGAAGACACATTCTGATGTTTTTTACTGCCTCAACCATGCAAGAATATACTACAAATATACTAATTACAGACAGGCAATGGATTTATTTTTTTGGCTGCAGTGTAGTGAATTAAGTCCCTTAAGGTCCAATTTTCTGAGCCTATAAAACCTCTGTTCATTTGAATACTAGTCCCCTTCCTTTGCTATAATATAGCCAGGTATATTACACTTCTCAGCAGAAAATGCTGGCAAATGAGAACTAGCAGGGAAGTGAATTTTTAATCAGAAGACAGCTGAACTATTAAAATTAGTGAGACTAAGATGATTTTAAACACATGGTGAGTAGGAAATTTTATACTAATTTACCTGTTAAGTGACTTTCTTCCTCTTAGGCCTGGAATAAATAAGAATACAACAACTACTAAGTCTTTTCATGATCTCATCTCCAAGTTTAAAAGATACACCATTCAACATTTACATTTAATGTTCTATTTCAGAGGAGAGGTACTCTTTGGTCTGTCTGGCTCTCTTCTTTTAATGGAGCAATCTTCAGAATTCAGTTTTAAAGAAAAGAAAGAAAGCCTTGCTTACTAATACAGTTGCAAACGTTCTCCCTTTAGATCTTGGCAATGCCTGCTTGCCTGTTGTGTAATATATTAAACCGTTATTTGTTTGGGGTTTTAATGCTCAGCGCTCACTAGCAGGACTTAATGCAATGAAAACCCAAAGGATTTGACTTTGTTGTGATAAGCCAAAGTCTCCACTGAAGGAAATGAAATGCATTTCCTGAATCTCTGGACAAAAGTTACCACAATAGCTTTAGTGCAGTTTTGTTAAAGAGGCTTATTGAAATAATGCAATGGAGAATTGTCCAGTGTATACTGCTGCACAGCTCAAGGGTAAAAGTTCTCTGCATGCTGCTAAATAGCCAGTCTGTTGAGTGGGTCTTCAATATCCCAGGTGAAGCTAATAGGAAGCAGCTGCCACGTAGGGAGAATGCAATAGCACTGCAGGTGTACAGAGAGACCAGTGGTCTGAGCACACGGGGCTGAAGAGAAGGGAAAAAATCTTCTCTTACGTGCATACAAAGGGAAGAAAGAGAACAAGCTGGTGTGTGACAGCTAAATCCCCCAAGCCAGTTTAGAGGAAAGACGAAGGCGGTTTAGAAAAAAGTCAAGGTAAATGCCAGGTCTGCCACCTACAGTGTTATGCAGAGGGTCACTGAGCAGCCAACAATGATGCCCCAGGTACAAGTTCAATAAGGCGTATACACAGTTAATATTAGCTTTGATATATGGTTTATGAAATGAGATAATAATCATAAAACATTGTAACTTGCAGCTAAGCCCCCCTAGGTGGAAGGATATAGGGTAACAGGAGGAGTGTAAGAGATGTGTAACAACATCATTACTGCAATCACAAGGCGTAGGCTGTCTGGTGAGGGAAGGAAGAGAGGAAAGAGAAAGGAAAAGTGTTTCAGGCATTCAAGCAGTTCTTGTTAGTGCAACACCAAGCCATTATAAAAAACTATGTCAAGATGCTCATTTCTTCATCAAAGTACTTCCCCTTGCTGGAACACACTGGTGAGAAAAGTGTGTAAAGTTAGTATTATAAATTATATCCAAATAGTATTATGTATTATATCCAAAATGATGGATCACCAAATAATTTCAAAAAAAACCCAAAACCAGAAGAAACAGGATAACAACAAACATTGAAAACCATTCCTACTCAAAATGAACCAGCTCTGCTCTGCTTTCTCATCAGAACATTGTCAGGGAGACAAGGAGTTGTCTTGCTTTTGCATTTTCATTAAAAAAAAGAAGTCAGGAGACATATCATTAGGAGCTTATCTGGTATAAGTCCTAGGGTGCTATTTCTGCTTGGGAAAAAAAAGAACAGAAAAAAAGGGCAAAGGGAGGAGAAGAAAAGAATTCTGCTTCAGAAAGGAGTGTGGATTAGAGGTTACAGCAGATGGTGGACTCTCTGACTTCAAGACAGTAGAAGAGATGGTCTGGCTTGGAGCCAGGTAAGACAACTTGAACAAAAGGCACATTTCCATTGAATCCTTAGTGGGGTTTTGCCAAAACTGCATCAAAATCCAGCTGTCTCTGCAGAACATACTGATTTTGGAGAATCAACACATTTTAATGGCTCCATTTTCCCCGTCTCCCATAACCTTGGTTGTAGTTAGGTTTTAAACCAAAAATGTCTCCCTGAATTATCTGATGCAACATCTCAACTCTTCCCCTCTTGGGACTGCCAATACAACTCCATCATCTTCACTCCAAGTTGATAGAATTGCTAATAGCACCATGCCACTAGCCATGGTGAAGCACAGACTTTCCTTTTCAGTGAGTATTAACTTGGAGCCCCAGATCCAGTCTGCCTTTAACTTAAAGATTTTCTGGTCTTTTTGGACTGGTCATGTTTATGGAACAAGAAAATCACCAGTGACGTGATGCAGAGTTTCAACTTCTTACTATGTTTGTGCTTCTCTGTCTCTGAGATATAAATGCAAATCATAATGGTCTGTCTCCACTTGCAGTTGGATCTAAGAGAAGAACTTAAGGACTGGTGGCTTTCAGACTTGAAAGAGCATCCCCGATGACAGCAGGTAGAGATCAAGATTTCTACGGGGAAGTAACCACTTTGAGCACTCAAATATGTTTATATTTTGCATTTTGCATATGTAAATTATCTTTGTAATGGTTGAGGTCTGAAATATATTTGTAGGAAAGAAACATATGAGCATTGAGATTAGCTGTGTTGACACTTTGATACCACTCCTGGTGAGGAACTGCAACTAGAGGCCTGCAGACCACAAAAGGTGTCTTTATATATTCAGAGAGTTTCATTGTTGTCTAATCTTTTTAGGTTTCTGGTTGACACGTACAGTATATGTATGACGAGTAACTTAGCCAAACAGTTGGCTCATCAATATTTAAATTGGAGACCTTTATAAATAACCCATCAGATTTCCACACACATGTTCGCTAGACTTACAGTTAAGGCATCCACCACAAGCCCCAAGAGCTTGCCTTTGGAAACAGTTGATAGAGGCAAGACTCTACACTGCTTGGAAGAAAAAAAAACCCCAACAACCTTTACTGGCATTTACATCTGTAAAGTCTGTCTTCAGAATTACTCTGTTGTGTCACTGCTGAGCTGCATTGTTTTCAATTGTCATTTGGATGTTGGGGATAAATGAAAATGAACTAGTCAATGAAAAGGCTCCCTGGATTTTAATGTTGTCAGTGAAAATGAGAAAATTATCTTCCATTATCACAGAATATCCCAAACCAATACAGAAGTTGCTTATCATCATAGACAATAAATGATGTATTGAATTTATTTCATGATTTTAAGTAAGTTGATAAGGAGCTCTTCTTTTCCAAATGATTTGCAAGTGACTGTGATCTATTAATAGCACTCTCTTTTTTTCTTAATGGGAATTGTTAACCCAAGGCTGCAGTACTTCCTTTGGGAGAAAGGATACAAAGGCCAGCATGGGTGTAAATCTGGAGTGGTTGATTTGAAGGCAGTGGTATCGTGTCACCTATGGCAGAACCTTGCTTCTTGGAGTCTTTTCAGTGATGCTGAGTTGAGACTTGTGTGTGTGGTGTAGCCTCTTTGCTGTCTTTCTGTCCCAGCGTTGAAACCCATGTGCTAATTCTTGATGACTGCAGTAGCACCTCCTGCTGTGTGCAAAGCTGATCAACCTTGCCTGCCCTTCCTGTTGATTTCTATTTACAGCCTGATGAGGAACTCAAACATTTACTGTGGAAATGGGGTGGAGGAAGAAGGAAGGATCTCCCTAAGACTGACTCTAACCCAGGGGGACCCATCTTGCTAGTCTCTCTCTGCTGATGGAGAGAAGGGGGTCTTTTTTTCTGAATACTGCTCTGAAAACTTTAATTCAGGCACTCCTGAGGGAGGCTTTTGGAAGGACAGGTGCCTGGTGGAAGGATTTCCTGGTGGAGTCACAGTGACTTAACGAGCACTTGTCTCAACTCACTTGAACCTTCACATTGATTGTGTTGCAGATTGGCTTTCGCAGGCATCACACCAAGAGGGGATTTTAAAGATGGATTAAAACTCTGTAGATGTTTGTAGGGAACCCCTCACAGACAACAGACTGAAGAGGAAAGAGAAATGCTATCTCAGGACATCTGCTTCCTCCCACTGTATCCCTGTGGCTCGCAGAATGGAGGCACGTCACATATGTGTCATGTGAAGCCAAGGCAGCCTCACTCCCTGCCATGGGAAAGGGGCCTGTGGTTTGGGAGACAGAGGAACTGAGCCTCCTGACAGGCAGGACCCTCAGGAAGGGGTGAACTTCACTGCAATTTGTCTCAATGAGATCTTTGATGAAGTGAGAGTAATGATGACTTTGACATTTTAAGGAACTCTTCTCGCCCTTGGCAGCATTTCCACTGACAGCAAAGCCACTTCTCAGAGTAGATATTGTAAACAACAAACGGTTAGCTTGTTCGGTGCCGTGTGTCTCACTGAGGACTCATCCCTTCAGAGGAAAGGATCATAC
This sequence comes from Xenus cinereus, assembly GCA_025774025.1. Classification (NCBI taxonomy): domain Eukaryota; kingdom Metazoa; phylum Chordata; class Aves; order Charadriiformes; family Scolopacidae; genus Xenus; species Xenus cinereus. The sequence continues at coordinate 47,305,623 of JAOXJK010000023.1, read as the reverse complement.
GCAGCTGGTGTGCTCCACGGCAAATAATTCTCGGTATCACAGGCCAAAAAAAATGAACTTTCAGCTGAAGTAGCTTTGATCACCGCTGATTGCTATGATGTTAAATGTTGCTTGCCCTAAATTGGGAGCAGCTAGCCTTCTACAGACTGACAGGCAGGAAAGTAAAATGTGTAAAGTCAGAGAATCATGGGTTTTATACACTGCTGGACTTAGCCTTTGGTAGGTATTTTTAATATAAAAAGAAATACAGATATACTACATAGCATCAAATATACTGGGCATGTTATTTCACCAATTTAATAAATGTTCAAACATCCATTTTAGTACATTATATTTGTTTTTCTTGGTAGCATAGCTATGGCTTTTTATTGCTGTAACAATAATTATGAAAATTTGTAGCAAAGAAGGCCAGTTCTGGCCTCCGTGGCTGTATCTCTACCAGCAAATAAAATGGACAAGGGCTCTTTCTCCAGCCCTGGGTGCAAGTGGCACAGCTTGCAATCATGTAAGTAAGCTGTTTTACTCATGGAATGAAGTAACCTCATCAGTACTGCCTATTGTGAAAAACCTCCAGCACCAAAACATTGCCTGGGACAGCTGGCACAGGCCAAAACTGCCAATAAGCACAGCAACAGTTAAATAGTGCAGGTGCTCAGGTGCCAGTGATTGGATTCACGACCTGGACCATTTCAGTTTGCTACTGCAGTTGTAATGGCTGTGATGTATAGTGCTGTTTATGTCCTACAGTGATTTTCCAGAGAGGTGGCTTCTGCTCTGCTCTGCACACATGAAGATTTGCAAAGTGCAACACCTTTTTGTGGTGGGACCATGATAAATAAAAGAGCCCACAGGGGAGTTATACTCCCTTGGCTAGCTATGGAAAAATAGAGCTGTCTCCTCTCTTGCCTTTGCCAAATGGTCCCCAGTTCCTGCAGAGGGCCAGGCACCATCCGTTCCCTCCCCAGCCCGTTGGCAGGTCTCTGCACAGCACCATAACCAGCAGTCCCTGCTTTTCCTCCTCGGCTTCACAGAACCCATTTGCATCTTCTGAGAGACACAGCAGCTCTCTGGTGCTTCAGTTGCTCCTTCCCCCTTTCAAGGTTTCCCCAACCAGCAGCGCACAGAGGGATGGGGTGCTGCTGCTCTGCACAGCCCAGTCACCCCACCAGCTGGTCCCAGCATGGACTGATGGGCTGGACAGGCAGACACAGAAAAGGATGCCTGATATACCAAAGAACGGCAGGCAGCTCGGGAGATATATTTTAGGCAGGCACTGGTTTAGCCTGGTTCACATTTGCTCTTTGAATGCCGTATAATGTGAAGTGGGGTGTGGAAAGCCAAAAAGCAGCTAGCTCTCTGCTTGCAGAGGACTTTCTCTTGCCATGTTTATCTAACCTGACCATTGCCTCCATTCAAATGACTTTTTTCCTGTTTTACAGAAACTGCCTTGTAAGGTCTAAGGAGCAGCTCAGGAATTTTCTAAGGGATTGATCAGGCACAATCCACGTCAGGCTCCAGCAGGCTTAGCTGTTCACTCCAGTTGTGCCCACTGCGGGGGGCAAGACCCCTTGGCAGGCGTCTCTGGATAGCACTGGCGCAGAAGCTGCCCGAGTGCCTCCCGTCGCATAGGCATCCAAGAGGCTGAAGGATGAGTTTAGCAACTTCTGAAAAACAAACGGATTTTATAGAAGCCTCAGTCCAACTCCATGGTTTAGAGCCCCTGACGAGGATGTGATTTAGAGGGCCGTTTGAGCAGGTACAGAGGAGGTTCTCTGCCAGTTCGTATCTGTATCTCTCTAATGGGTTGGGGAGAAAAGGCACTTCTGCTTTCGATCAAGTTAATGAACTCTCTTAACTGTGCCGGCTGGAGCAGACAAGGGGATACAGATATAGACTTGCGTCTGTGTTTTCTGTGTGCTGTACAAATATTGCGGCACGTTGTATGAGAAACGTGCAACTCTGAGACCAATATACAGGATCTGTCATTTCATTTCTTTTCAAAGGACTATTAATAGTAAATCAAACATCAATTTAACATAGAGTGAGTGTGGGTGCCAGTTCTCCCTTTATAGCACGGCATATGCACGTCTTCAGTCAGCTTAATTACTGCAATGGTAGCATTGAACTTTGAAAGAAAGCCTCCACCAGCATTTTGAAGGTGGAAAATCCTGTAGAACCTTGATTTTTGCTGAGCTATTTGGAGTTCACAGAAGACTTAAATTCAGTGGAAAAACAAAAACCTTTCTGTTGTCCACTGAGACTTGACTGTTTGATAGCAAAAGCAAGCCTGGCAAGGAACCAGGGAAGTGAGAAATTCCAGTTAAAGAGCTTAGGTCTGACTGTGGCTATTTTTTTTTTCCTTTTCCAAGAAACAAAAGACCATGTCCTTGTCAGACTACATCAATGCATCTTGCTCAGGGCTGATTAGAAGGTTGTTGTGGGAAACCCTGGCTAAATTACCAAAGTCTTGAGTCTGGTCCTGCTAAACTTCTCCTAACTTGCTGACACCTCTTCCTTCTGTGCTGAACCACTGCTCCACACAGCCATTGAAAATACCACCAACACACGTGGTGCCTTCAAGCTGAGGGGATGAAAGCCTGGTGGGTGGAGAAATGCAAAAACAGGAGAGGAAGCAGAAATTCTTTCAATGAGATGTTGGATTTCAGGTTTTCAGCACTTTCATAGGCTGTTGAATGCCAAGAATGGTCACGTTTTGAATCACTTTTCCTTTTTATACTAACAGAAGGTGTCATATTGCAAGGTCTTAAGCTTCAGTGAAGAATGACCTCTTCTTCCTTGGGCTTTCAAGTAATGCTCAGCACTGTTTAACTACTTATAAAACTAGATGCATTCTTTCAGGTAAAGGAGTCTAGAAATGATGGTGATCTCTTTTTTAAGACATTAATTTTCGTGGTACTTGAATCTTAATCAGAGATTTGTATTTAAGCTATTAAACCTTCAGCTTTTCCCTTCCTTTGAAAACAATAGTGGTTATGGTGAAAAGAGCATCCTCTTGGCTGCTTTTTAAGAGCTTTATTTTACTGATAAACTCTTGAAATGACAGTGACGAGAATCAAGGAAATATGGACTAATATCAAGACAATGCTGTTATCTTGAAAAGCTTGCAAACCTACAACTGTATTTACTCCAGTAAGGAGGAAATATGTAAAGGAAGAAAAAAACTCAATGTCAGAGTGTGTGTGTATAACTGTGCATAAGACAAGCTTAGAAAATCCTTCTGGATAAAATTTTCAAAAGAATTTTCTTCCTTTTTTCAATACAGGAAGGCATACAGCAACTTCTTGCAACTTTCACTTAGATGTCTACACTTCCACCTTTCTAGATTGAATTGGGGATGAGCTTTGTGAGTGGGTCCTCGTGTAGGTAACAGTGACACTGGTTGGTTTACACTGCGATTACAGATGTGAGAATCACAAGTTAAAACGCGCGCCTCTGACTCCTGAAAGAGGATTTCTGTCCTGCCTGCACTTTAGGCTAAGAAAGAGCGTGTCTATTAGTGGGGCTAATCTTTTCTTTCTTGAGGAGCCTCCAGGGGGGACAAAATCACAAATTCCCACCTATGTCCTGCTCCACCTTGCTGGGTGAAGCTGTGCATACACAGCACTCGTAATACGTACACAACCCTGCATTATTGATCAAGACAAGGTATGTCCGTTTAACACCACAGCTAACAACTGGAAAGCTCTTGTGAAAGATCTTGTGATGCTAAATATCACACCTGAGGAGGGCTAGAAGGTGTAGAAGGAAGACCAAGTATTACACCACTAGAGAGGGTGAGCATTTGGTGGGGAGGAAAGGCCAAAGCTGAAGAAGGGATTTGTTCAGTGGTTGCACAGAAAAAGAGAAAAGAAAATAATTTTGACTGGAATAAAATGTTGGTTGTCATTTGGGGGATATTTTGGTGTATTTTCACAGTATGCTTCATATTATTTTTATTTCTAAATTCGCATCAACATCACCAGAGATGCCTGTTGAGGCTTATGGAGGCATCAAAAGGAGACAATAATAGAAAACGCTTCTCTCTAGCCATTTTTGATAGAGAAAAAAAAAAGGACAGATGACTAAGGGTAAATATAGAAGAGGGTAGAAGAAGAGGAGAAACCACATGGAGCAGGGAAGGGAACAGAATGAACTTTCAAAATGATGTGACCTAAGATGAGGAGACTAGAACAGGAGACAGCATGAGAATTATTATTCTGGCCTGAGCCTGTTTTCTACAGTATCACCTAAAGTTCAGTGAATTTGACCTTGGCAAAGGCTGTGTGTTATATCTTTCCACTTAATATGTGGGCTTTGAAGAGATAATTAAAAATAGTTTCCTTGTCTCCTAGAGCTTGACTGCTCCATTCTACACATCCATTCCCTGCGGATGTGCAGCACAACTGTTTGCATTGCCACCTGGAGAGCCCATCTGCCTAAGGACTAACCTGGGGAGAAGAGTTTTCAACCAGATCTGTTTTCCAATCTCTCAGTTGCTGAGGTGGCTTGGGACAGTTTAGAGCACTCATCATTGTTCACGTAATGCCGTAATTATACACGACACACACAGCAAGGCAGGGAAACCTGGTGGTGAGGACGTATCTGCTGCTGGCGTGGTACATGCAGCAAAAGTGGTGGGCAGACAGCTGGAGGTGGCATTTTCTCAGACTTTCGTGCCACGATTTGCCACAAGGTGTTTTAAGGAGCCCTGATAAATAGCGTACAGGGTAAGATGCAACCAAAGAAATATTAAAAAATGTGAAAAGTAGACTGACGTGGAAAAATGTTAGCAAGGACTCATATTCACCTGATTTTATGAGTTATTATTCCTTTATCCTTTGAGATTTACTCTAAAAGCTGAGTTTTTCCTCTCTTCACTGGGGAAAGCATTGCTTTTATTTGGTATTATAAATGATATATTTTTACTGTCCAGATCAAACAGAATATAGTCCTTTTCTCTAGAACAAGTGTGGTTTTCTCCTTGCTAGATGGATTGTTATTTTGGTTCCATTCAGCTAATGTTGTATATACTTCATGGGGTTTTGTTCTCCTTTAAAATTTGTGGGACTGAGATTGGTTTGTTATTCACATATAATACAAGCTGACAGGAGCCATAATACAGGAATATGATTACACAGAATAATTCATAATTTTTTTTCTTGTAGGCAAACAAATGCAGTTGGAAAGTACGTCTGTTTGCAAGGATAGCTGTCTTTGTTCAGTCCACAGCAAGTCTGAATCATCAGGGAGTTTTAGGGTGTAGAAGGTTCAGGCAGCTGCTCTGGTCATTTTCAGACTCCAGATGTACAGCAGAAAAGTCCCTTTTCTTCCTGCTGAATATATTAAGAACAATACGTTATTAGAGTGGAGAGACACATGCTAGAAATAGGAAAATATTACTTAGAGGAATGAACAAAGAAAGGGGATGCTGGCTTTAAACCCTGGCTTTGTGGTCTCCTTCTCTTTCTCACTCTGAAACAGAGGACAAAAATATCTGTATTCTCAGAAGGGATTGGAGGCATCAAATATTTTATAAAGCTTATTCAAAATGAATCCAGGCAAAAACCCCTACAAATGCAAACCAAGAACCAGAAAAAGAAATTTAACTTTTTGGACAGAAAAATGGCCAGATTCAGCATGACTGAAACTAGATATTAAAACATGTTAAATGATGATGGTCACTTTAGGGGTAGTGGAAGAGAAAGAATTTTAAAATTAAGTCTAAATACTTATTTTCCCTGTTCTCAAAATGTTTCGACTTTCATTTTTAAATAGTGCTTTGTTCTGAAGTTTACCTAATCTTAATTTTTCTAAGAGGTAATATGAATGACTTAATTTTTTTTGTCTAACCAGTCATCTGAAAAAAACAGTTACATTCACAGCTCTGTTTGAAATGATGGAATGCAAATGCGTCCTTCCCTGTAAGGGCTGCGTGCTCAGGATCCTTCCACCTTTCTGCAGAGTTCCTCTTAAATCGGTGGAAAAACAGCCTGTTTAGGCACAGGGAAAGCCCTTCCATTAGTGAGAATTAAAGTTACGAGCACTGGGGGAATGCTGGAACTTGATGGTTACTTTCGGTACAAGGGCACTGTCTACAGAAATGAAGTATGGGTTTCCTGTATCAGTGTTGTGGGTGCATTTATTCACAATCTAACTTGCAACTTCTCTAGTGGCTTGATAATTATTTTTGTTTACTCAGTGATCTCATCTTCTCATTGCTGCCAAATAAAAACCAACAAGTGTCTGAACTTTTGCTTGTAAAATACAGGGATGATGGGTTTTCTATCTAGACTCCCTCCTGAACTGTCACTTCAGAATCTCATAGTTACTGATGAAATGGAAATTTGTGGAGCACTTTTTAAATGTTCTTGTCAGTTATAGTTCACTTTTCTTTTAAATGTTGTCTCCACATATTTCTTTCAGCTAGGCTCAGACTTGTGTGAGGCACTTGAAGTTGGAGTACTCCTGTGCATTTGGGTGGACTCTGGTGTGGGTCCTCTTGGGTTTTTCAGAGGTTACAGCGATCCAGAATATTTTATTTTGTTATTTTATTTTATTTTTCTCCAAAAGAGGTGCTGATGCCATTCATCCTTTATAGCATTTGGGACTGGGGAAGAGGATTCGGCCATTTAGTGTTGCATATCACCTTGCATTCCCCCAGCCAGTGAATCCTGCAAAGCAGTAAGAACACAAGGAAATGCTCCTCAGGAGAGAGAGGTAGGAGGGAGGGAGAGGTCCTTGGTTTCCGTCTTTGGAGATGTTTGCATCGGAAGAAAGAGCCCCTTAAGAAAAGCTGTCTGAAGGGCACTGGGAAAGGAGAGCTAGCTGATGGACAACTAAAACGGAAGCCCCAGTCATGACATAAGATGGCAACGGAGGCTTCATATCCGGAAGGCCTACATGTCAGCTGTAATACGCCATTTATCCCAGTCATTGATGTTTGTTCATATAATTAACTTCTGCAGATCCAGGAAGATGACAGAAAGAAAGCTGCATATGGTAAAGCATCAGCTAGGGGTAAGGATTAAATGAAGGTTCAGTGAACTACTTAGCAATGAACTCTGTGTCACTTGGGAGCAAAATATGGGTGGAACAGGCAGGGGCTGGGCACATTATAATTTCTGGCATTAAGTTAATTGCATTGCTGATACTCTGCAAACTGCTGATGGAGCAGGAATGGCTTCTTGCTGGACTCTGCCCTTGTTGATGCCAGAGGGGAAAGTCTGGTTTCCACCTCTTTAAAAGCCTTGCTGAGTGAAGGAGATCAGTGGCAAATGATTGGGAAAATATGCAGGAGAGACTTCTAAGTGCATATGGGGGGAGATTCTTCATCAAATGAATGGCAGAGATAGTGCCAGGAGTTAAGCAGGATATTCAAGAACGTGGGCGAAAGTGGGGGAAGGAAATCATTGCTATGCAGGGAAGTGTCCTTCGGGTGCACACACACTGCTGTGGGGCTCAGCTCTGACACCACCCTCACCAAGGTGCACTAGAATTACGGTGATTCCTATTCTGCCAGGTTTACTCTTGCATGCAGCATGGGATGGCTATCTACAGTGGCTGCCAAGCATAAGCTAAGGGAGGTGCATGCCACAGCTATGAATTAGGTAGGGCATTTCTAAGGCTGCTAAGGAGAATGTGGTACCTTATTCGTTCATCAAGACAACTCAGTTTGCTCTCTGAAAATCAGCCATCAGGTATTGGCAGAGTAGTCAAGCTCTACAGAGCAACCACATTAGCTCAAGAGAGTTTTCTACCTCATCTTGTCAATCACCCAGAGAATCAGAAGGCAACTTTGCTTTTCCTGCTGCTTAGCTGTGGATTGGCATCATTTTATTTCAACTAACACTACCTCATTTTGTTACCATGCCAAGTAACTGAAATATGAATACCTCTGGGCAGTGGAGAGAATAACAAAAGTTCCTATCATGGAAAGTGTGATGACCAGTTAAATTACACAATTATAGAACCTGGTATTTGAACCCTTTAGTTCCTAAGTCCAGTTGGTCTCCATGAGATAGACCAAAGGACAAATCCCACTGTTTTCAATAGTAGCCTGACCCAGACCCTCTCTGCAGTTGGTAATGAGACTCCACTACGACAAACTACGGTGGGAAAAATTGTTGTGGGCAACCAACCTGCCAGGGCTGAAGAGCACCTGTGAGGACCATGGTGAAAAAGGCACACATTACTTGCAGGTTTCAGATGGAGCAAGAAGTTCCACTCAGCTGTTTGTGACCACACACAGGAAGCACAGGGCAGGGCTAAATGCTCGGAAGAGAGGTCCGTCCATGGGAGTCTGAACCACCCACACCAAGGCAAAGAGGGAAGCGAGTAACTCAGGTTCCTGGGAAATTTGGGCTTGGGCCAAAACCAAGTGCCAATCTGCCTTGAACTTTGGACTGTTCAGATTCCAACCAGGATCTGAGCTAAGCAGCTCAAGGCCCTTTTCTGACAAAGACATCTATTTTGCATGCCATATAAAATCGTGTTCACCTGATTTAGTGTCTAAGAAAACAGTTCTCCTTCAAAGTATGTTTTTATGGAGTTAGGTTTATGGGCTGATGTATATAGAAATCATGTTATAAAATATACATATAGAAATGCCCTGTAGGGTATTAAAGTTTTGTCCTACAGGCACTTTAATGATGTCAAGGATTAGATCTGTCTCCAGCTCTGCAGAACACAGAAGTGAACACGTGTTTACAGTCAGGAGAAGAGTAAAGTGTTTTGGCACAAGGGTCTTACAGAGATCACCTGAGACCAGATATAAAATGGCAGGTGATAGCCCCATGAGTGAAAATAGTATATCCTCCCTCTCTCCTTAAAAAGCAGAATTAATTACCTGCTTTAAAACATCCACACACACAGAGAAAAAACGCCTCCTTTGCAAGCAAGAAAAGAATCAATTTGAGCTGTCGGATGATAAGGTGATCCTTTTGCATTCCTTTTCAGTTTTAAATCATTGGTTGTGTTTAAAGCAAATTCACATGTTCTCCTCTATCTGAAAGTAACTCTTTGAAAGGAAGAAATTAAGAAGGCTGGCACTATTTATCCTGATAATTGTGTAGTAATTTGGTAGAGTACAACAGGCTTATCATTTGGGAAGGAGAAGAAACAGTCTAGAAAATGAGCGAGATCCATCCTGGATATTGTCCTAGTGAAATATACAGCCAGGCGTTGAATAACATGGGGGGTTGTGGGTTTTTTTGTTTTGGTTTGGTTTTTTTTGTTTAATTTGAACACAGGAGGAAATTACGTCATGGAAGAATTGTAGATCCAATGACATGTCGCATGTAAGCAATTGAACCTGAACAACATCAAAACATCATTGTGCCCGTACAGTGGGTCCTGAATATCCTTCATTTGGCATCTTAAAGTGCCATTTATAACAGTACAAAATGAGTAGAAATTACTATTGAGGTAGTGATCCGAGTACTTTTCACCAGCCTCAAAGGAGTCCCTGTAGAAGATGTCGAGCACTGCAGAATAAGGCCTGGGGATAGTAAGTAGCTTGTCACACAGCTGTCACTAATACACTAGGAACAGAAGTTGCAATGATGAAATACTGTGTTTTAGTTACTAGAAGTGTTTAACATCTTCCCATGTTGAGGAAGGTGGGGAGAACAGAGAGGGAGAGGGCTGGTTTCCAACGCAGGGAGCTGTGTGTGTAAGTGCCTGTGGAGTTTTCTGAGGCTGCAGAGGATCTGGCTTTCTATCTATGCTGAGATGCAGAGGCAGTAAAACTAGGTTTATTAATTTGGCAGGGGCCAGAAAGGTCATGACAGGCTCCGACGTTCACCTGGTCTCTGTAGGAATTTGAGATGGTTCAGATGCAGGGATTTTGCTTGGGCCCTGTGTAAAGGAGCACTTTAACTCAGAAAGCTGAATCCTACTGCCCAAACTTTGATTAATTTGTGGGCTTAATCTCCTTTTATTGTTCACACCCTTCCTCTTGAAAACCATTGCCCATGTATACATGTTGAAACAGAGCACTTACTTGATTGTGATGATTTTCCTCTCCAATTTATTGACTTACAGAATTGGAAAACAGCTGACTGTGAGGTTACAGGAGTAAATACTGCATTGCACAATCAAGTGAAAAGTAACTGGAATAAAAAATCCCACCCTGATCCTTTGCTTGAGAACAAGAGTTTGTTTCTGTACGGTGCAGCTGGTGTTTGACATGTCGTGTGGAAGGTCAGCAGGCGCTTTCAGTTAATGTACAGGTGCTACATTTTCTTTTTCTTGACCTTGCCTGTGTTTCAAATCTGGTTTAATCCCTCCCTCAAGAGAGTAGTACAGCAGCAATAATCACTTAATTTTTGCCCACCCACAAGTGACCACAGGGGAAGTGCACAAGAAAAACTTTCTGTTGCTTTCATTGGAGATTAGGATAAGAGATTAAGTTAGACATGAAAAGAGAGGGAAGGAATAAGAGATACACATATGTTTTTTCCATACTGGGATTGGGGTATCCTCCAGGAAATTATTTCAGTAACCAAGGCTATTTGGGTATGTATGGTTGATAGGGGGAAACAGAGACTTCACAAAATTCACTGTGCAGAAGAAAAAGGTTTGTCTCACATTTCTGAAACCTGGTATTTGACATTTCAAACACATCTTGCATGTGCTTTCCACCAACTGCTATTTCTGACTGCAAAGTTTCACCCCACAAATCTCTTGTGGCAAAAGTCAGAACCCCAAACTTTCAGACATTTCCTGTGCTTCCTTCTTTGTCAGAATGAAATCTTCCAGGGAGCTCCAAAAGTGCAGACTGGGCTTACCAGTATACTGCATTGCTCATCTAATGGATTGCGATGTAAGTAAGTGGAAAGATATTCTAAAATACTGGCCATTTCCTATTTTACAAGTGAAATGCATTAGATACTACTTGTTGTATTTCCCAACTGTTGGCTTCTTTTTCTTTTTTTTTTTCTTCATAATAACAGCTGCTGTAAAAAATTTATTTGCAGATAATATATTTTTTTTCTGCCAGAGTCTTGCTCTGGAGTCACCAATTTGGAAAGCAACTGCAGCCTATAAAGCAATCATTTGCAATGACACTGGGACACACAGAGAATTTAATAATGTGCCTTTAGTGGAGATTATTACATCAAAAAAACCCAACAACCACCCAAAAATAACCCAGAAAAAGCGAAATACTGAAGCAAAGAGCCACTTACCTTTTAAAGTTCCACAACAAATGTGTCCTTGACAAATTAGTGGAGGGTAAGTACAAAAGAAAATGCTATCTTCGCATAGGAAGAATTAAGCTGTTGGGAACAAGAGATGCAGCCCCTGCACTGCAGGCACCTGCAAGGGAAATGGGGGAATGGTGTTTAGGACCAGCTGTTTCTGTTGGCAAGCTGTCTTTCGTGGAATTAGGACCTTAAAAGAAGTGGAAAGGCACCTGGGAAGATGTGCTAGCCCAATCCCCATGCCTGGGGCAAAAGCCTGATCACTGTCTCCTGCCAGAGCAGCCTTTTGGGGCTGCACTAGTAGGAAATGGGGTTGCCAGGGCCAGAGAGCCACTACGAGGTTTCACGTGTGAATATGAGGGTTTGTGAAGGTGTGCCTTGCCTGCAGATCATTTCCTAAAGAGAGATCATGTTTGGGAAGATCTATTTCATGCAACGTCATGCTGAGTGATCACCCCACAGGCTGGGGGGAGCGGGACATGGAATTGGGAGGAGCAAAAAGGAAGAAGGACAAACTGTGTCCTGCTCCCCTCACTTAGAGGAAAGCTGAGAGGAGGCGTCTTGGGTAGTCCTCCTCCATGGGGTCAGGACCGGGACTGTCCTCCACAATTTTTTCACTAGGCAAACTAGCTAGACTATCCTTCTCCACCTCCATTTATTCTGTTTTATTTTGAGACTTACCGGGGAGCAGATGAAAGTCACAGACCACAGGAAGGGTACCAGAGGTTTCTCACTCCAGCCTCTTTTGCTTTCCTTCTCTCAAACATTGCGTATTTCTATTTTATTTTAGAATAAGGTTCATAGAGTTGGCTCAAGACAGCAATCAGCTAGCAGAGCACAGCATGAAAAGTATCCCAAAGGGCCTCTGAGGGCCAATGCTGCATCCAGGAAAGTGCCAAAAAGCCTTGGAACAATGGCCACGAGCAGCTGCAGTGAATTTCTGCCGCCTCAACGTTTCTCCGTAAATGACGAGAAACTGAAAAAGGAGTAACTATTACTATGACCTTCCTTATGGCTCAAATGTCATGGAATCCTAATTTTTATTTAAGAGGGGCCAATTTCCCTGAGATTTTAATTGGAAGAGACTGTGATGCAGCAGAGCAGAAATTAACCCACAGAATGTATAATTCATCTCGTTTCCAAAGGTTTTTATTGCTGGTCCCTTGGGCCCTAAGCACACCCCAGTCTGTGTTTGGGATAAGAAATACCTGATTTCTCTTGTCTCTCATCAAATTAGACTAGCACAGCCAGTACTTAGAAGATTGCCATTCCCCAGAAAAATTCATGTGTGGTCCCTGTTTCAGCTCAGCAAAAAATTCGAATATTCTCAGACAAAAATATGTGAGGTTATCTTAGACCCAGGCTCACATCCCCCTATTTTCTTAAGGTAGAATTTTTCCACTCATCTTGGTATGCAGCTGGAAACAGAAAAACCTGTATAACATTCCCATTGCCCTTCCGTACATGGCCCACACCACCTAGGAGAGAATTATTTGTTACTCCTGGAATGAAGTAGCAACTTCTATCTTTCCTCCCAAGCTATGTCATACAAGTGCTTTTTTTGAGGGTGCCTTTCCAAGAATACCTTTCCAAAGCTGCCACCTTTTTCTGTGGACCTGTTATCAGCATGAGAAGGTGTGCTGCTGTGCAGGGTGCGAGTCTTTCCTTGCCTCTGCCTTGCTGTTCTGTGAGTAAAACAGCAGGCCTGTCCAAGAGGGCAAGAGTGAGCTGAGAGTTCGTTCGGTCCTCAGTGTGTTCATTCACCTCATTATTATTCTTTTCCTTTAAAAAAAATATGTCACATTTTTTAAAAAGAATATTTATGGAGTGGCTTTATCCAAGCCCGATGATTCTCCTCCACTTTTTTCTTGATCCAGGGCCGAACTTACTGTGCCAATACCTCCCTCCTTACCATGGAGGCTGAGACTCTGGAGCAGGCTGTCTCTGCTCACATAGCGCCGTAGCCCTTTCTTGTACGTCCTTGGTGGCTCATGTAATCTGTCTGTGTCCGTTGTCCACCTATAAAATGTCAGTACTAATCCTTGACTCACAGGTAGGATAAACTGCCCGGTATGTTTAAGGCCATGTGGACACCACCTTTGCTTGTAACACTCCAGCTATGGCAGCAAAGTAGTTGAAAACCCTAATACTGCAGGATGTGAAGGGTGATGGAGTGAATGCAAAATCCTTGGCCCTTGGAATTAAGTGCAGAGGTTTCTCTTGATGTCCTGACATCCTGGTAGCCCTAATGGTGGGAGGGAAATACTTCTGGGAGATCATCTCAGGCACTACCCCTCTGCCCATCGCAGCAGCATTTCTGCTGCTTTGTGAGGCTGGAGTCCACAAGCACGGAGAGCACATCCAGGCTTTTCACAAAAAGACTTGATTCTGTGTACTGGGCTGCAGCCTGCAAGCTTAGTTTGAAATATAGAGTCAAACCTGTAAAACTGAGAAAGGAGTAAAGCTGAAAAAGAAATCAAACCTCTAATAAGCAGCCCAGCTGCCTACAGCACAGGAACAACCTGGCTGTGCACCTTCCCGTTCCAGCCATCTCTCTCCAGCAGCACAGACCTTGCACGCAATCCGCCCAACCTAATTGTTTTCTTCCTGGGCTCCCTCACTGTTTCTTCTCAGCTCTTCATTCATCTGTGTTGATCAGTCAATTAGATGTTCAGCGAAGCTACCCACCATTCATTTGACTTTATGCTCTTATATGCGGTGCTCTTGCTTGTAAAAATTGCTAACCAGCCCAAGCTGATGTTTAAGACAGCCAGTAAACATGTCCTCACTAGTGACTGGTGACGGGTGTTTCTGCACAGACTAATGAATGCATGTATTGAGATGATAGATGCATTTTATCACATCAGGCTTTACACCACTTCCTCGTGGGATAAATTTTATGGGCACAGTAAGATTTTTTACAGCATCTGAAAAGATTCAGGTACTGAAAGGCAGATTTATACACCCTCTAGTTTTACAAATATGGTGTGCAATCAGTGGTCAGTGGAGTTCAAAATAACCTCTTTAAAGGTTTTTGCCCTTTTAACTGCAGGAATATAAATTCAATCCTGAAGAAATAAAATACACAACGTGGCAAGAATTTTAAATGGAAAAAATTAGATATTTTATAGCTGGTTGCTCGTTCCTATAAACTAAATTCAGCTCTTCTTTCAAAAGAGGTCTGGAGATATAATCAAAGCCTGTAGGTTGTAGTTTTAACTCATTTCATGTCCATTGTATTATAGGTTGTTATTGTTATACTGATCACATATAGTTAACCATTAGCTTAAATCGCTAGTGCAATTTCATCTTTTGCAGTTATTCCTACCTTTCTTAAATGTGTTCTTTTGTCAGTCTCTAAATAATGGAAATTTCTTGAGCCTGACCTATATGCCATCTAGAAAGCACAGACTCTGAGATGGATTACCACTTAAGCCACGGCCACCTAAATTACATGGAAGAATAATTAATGACCAGCTTTAATGACCTCTGCACTGTCAGGGCAACGAAAAGTTAGCCTTTCTAGAATTAAACCAGCCAAACTCTGCTCTGCTTTTCCTGTAGCTCGAGCTGAAGTACATGGGAAGTAAATTTCTGAAACTGATAACAGAATTTAGTCCAAGACCTGGGTAATTATTGACTAATCCAGGAGAAGCACAGCAGGCTATTGACGTTTGAAGGTCTGATTTACCTTTTGTGCTGATATAACGTTTTGCCTTTAATGGATTCATTTCTCATTTATACTGCTATAGCCAAGAAGAAAGTCTATTTACAAGGCAGAAGGGAAGTTTGTTATGACAAATAATGAGTGAGGTTTTCAAAATTCTCTAAGCAATTAATTAACCCACAGCTTCAAAACAGAAATATTCCCAGCACTGTGCTTTCTAGGACTTCCTCCAATATTATTTTAAAGGTCTCAAACAGAGAGCCGTTGCCTGTTCCCATGAGCAACTGTAATGCCACCTTAAAGATGATATTATCTGCAAGTTGCCCCAGCTGCTTCCTTTAAAATGTTCCTTCTCCCAATCTCATTGTGTTTGGAGGCACTGTGGAAAAGGGTCGATTCCCCACCTGTCATGCCCAGCTCCCAGGCGGGCAGTGGTAGGTGTGGGCTGTCCTGGCCGTTACACCCCCAGGCTGCCTGGCTGCAGCAGTGTGGCCACCCCACCACGCAGAGGGTTCTCCAGCTGGCCCTGCTGCCCCTGGGGGGCTTCAGAGGGGAAATCGGATTTGTGAAGCACTAGCCAGAACTGCAGAAGTCACTTGAAAAGACAAGACAGACCCCTTGAAAGTCAGGAAGGCAAAGAACCCATCGCTAAAGCTCTAGGAGGCAAGTGGTGGGCCATGGGCTGGCCACGGCAGGGGAATGCATGCGGCAGGTTTTTGCCTGGGGTGCTAGAGCTGACTGCCCCAGCACCTGGGAGCAGGTGTCGTGAACTGCTTTGCACAGAAACAAGGTGTCCCCGGTCCTCTGACTGGTGGCTTCTTGTGTTTCTGAGAGGCAGCATCTCCCACTTGGTTTCTACATCCCACTTAACTTTTACTTTGGGAAAGAAATAGAACTGTTGCGTGCACACCCATGGAAGTTTCCTGCCTCCAGCACGTGTGATGGACTGACAGTGTTAGTCCTTTGACTAATGTTTTGCCAGAGGAATGGAGCTAATGCACGCTTCAAGAACAACCTGTCTTATGACCTCTAGAGTAGTTTTGACTGTTTGACTGAGGTGTTTTCAGGCTTTGGCACCGAATTCTGCTCTCATATACACATCTCCTCCTCTGCTTCTCTGGTATTACTGTTGTTCCTACAGCAGCTTAAAAAGTCTGCCTTTCATCTGCCTATTGCTAATTTACGGGTATCTAGTGCAGGCAAACCCTCACTTGCTGTTTAAGTTAAGAACTTTCTGCGGCATCCTCATGCCTGTGTCATCACCCATTGTGAGGATGTTTGCCCTTCATTAATTATTGCTCTTCAATCTCCGCAGGTATGAGAGTCTAGGGAAAGAAGAAGGGGACCCCTTGCAGGAGTTACCCACGGTTTATATTTATGTGCCGTTAAGAGACATGTCGGTCCTGTCAAGTTTTAATGGCTGTAGCTGTTCTTTCTATAGATCTCCACACCCAGACAGAGCACTTCAAACAATGCAAAAGTCTTTGGTCATGTTCAGTCTATTTCTACAAACATATGCAGGATAAAGGATCCTCAGCTAAAACTACCCGAGAGCTTCAGACAGTACAGCCACTTCTACACAAATGTATTTTTCATCCCACTCCTGAAAATCTTCCTTCGTCAGGGCTGAAATTCTGGTCCTGTAAGAGCCAATTAAGCACTTTGCCACTGACTTCAGTAGAGGCCAGATCTCTACCCAGATGTTCCTTTTTTGCCTTAACATCTTCCTGCACTCCTGGGCTCCTAGTACCACTTTGTTACACCCCCGTCACACACTTCTTTCCCTTTTTTCTCCTCGATTGACAAACAACTATTTCTGGCAGGCAGCGGAAGTGTCAGAGGATGCTGCTAACATCCTTGCCAGATGATGTTTCCATACAAGCGGCTCAGTGTCGTGACTAGCGCCATCGTTCTGGAGGATACTGTGCCCTCATTCACGACAACAATCAGGCTCTCAAAATCCCTCACATAAAATAGCTGGCAAGAGCATCCTGTTATCTCTCTTTTTTGACTGTGTTGGCTGGTACAGGCTATTCTGCCTCATGTACTCTGTGCACTGGATACAGCTATGTGAAGATTTCAATTTAGTTCTTCAATTGCTTTTTCTGCTGGGTCTGATCTAATTGCCATCAGGATGCATAGCTGGGGCTTCAAGTGGTAGCGGGAAGATCTAGGAAATGCTTTTGAGCTTTAAAATATCCTTAGGACAGCTTCTTCCCCTTTCAGAAAAATAGCTAAGCTTCTAAAACTTGTAAAAATAATTGATCAATGTGAGAGAGAACTTAGACTGTAATACTAACGTGCTAAAATTCAATCACTGTGAACACCATGGCATCACTTCAATAGATACAGCTTGGCAAGCACTGGATTTACAACCATGTTTTTGCCAGCTTGGTCTGCAGAGTTAAATTCTTCAGAAGTTCTCAGGGCTTTCCTGGAGTATTCTCAGCCAGATATATCTCATCCGCCTCCCTCTCCAATCTTAATAGCCTCCCACATACAGTCCCCTACTCTGGCTGTCTGTCTTTGCCTCCTTTGGCATTTGGATCTTAGCTTGTCTTTTCATTTTCGCTGAAAGTTTTGACTTGACCACTGATTGAAAGACAAGGGGGGAGAAACAGTTTTCAGGGAATTGTCCTAAAAGTCAACTGGTGGACTTTCAGACAATTTAACCTAACAGTTAGTTCAAGCCCAAGCATTGCAGGAGTGGGAGTGGCTTTTGAGGACTGACAACTCCTAATTAACATCTTGCTGGACTGCTGCTTCTCCAGAGACAAAGGATAGTACGGTTGGCTGTTACTCAGTATGTTTGATTCTTTGGTGTCTCCAAAATGGTGATCCAAACACTTTGTCTGCTGACTCTGGTTCAGCCTTTGCTCCTTGTTTTGGCAGGACTGGCAGTATAGGGCAAGGTACAGAGTAGGCAAGATTTAGATTTCTGCTGTTCTTTCCAGTTTGTTTCTCTTTTCTGGGTTGGTATGGCAAGTTAATCTATTTGTTTTGGTGCAAAGAGCAATTATGGAGATATTGGGAGCTCCTAGTTGGATCACTTCAGTGTTTCCCTGGGACCAGCTATAACCGTTTCAGGTAATTTGAGTGTGTAATGGGTGTAATTAAACACACAACCCTTAGCAGCTAATTTCTATACCTATCAGATCTTTGGATTGTGCCAATTTAGGAGGCACAATATGTGCTGTATCTCTGGCAGGAGTTAGCAATAAATCTCCAAGGAAACCTCCTGGATGCATAGTGCATAAAAATCTCAGTCTGGTCATGGACTATTGACAGGCTCAAAAGTATGACGCTGGTGTGGTGACCCCAAGTTGAGACCCAATGTGATGAAATCAGGAATGTGCAACTTAAAGGAAAGATAACAATTTTAATATGTAGGCATGGAAGGATGCCTTAAAGAGTGATTAATGTGGCATCCCATTAACTTCAAGTACTACAGAACATCTGGCATATTTCCCCCTTGACTGTAAATTTCTGAGCACTGATGTTATGTCATCTTACAGTATTCATCTTCTCCCCGTCTCTATAAATAACCTCAGCAATTGTTGTTCATATGAAAGTAATTATATAAATGCACTTGATTAAATTAGCTTTCATCTAGTACAGTTTTTTTTATATGGGCATTTCCCTTCCAAAAATAACTCAGAGGAACCAACACTTTAGGTTCATGCCATGTGACGGAGATTAGAGCCCCTCGGCACTGCTAAACCAGTACATTTCAGCACACCTAGGGCCCAAATGCTGTACCTGGGGCCAATCCACTGGGCCTCTCTCACATAGGTACCTGGGCAAAATTTTGTCCATAGAGGTGACCAGCTTACTGGAATTTTAACAAAATTCTGGAAGCTGGCATTACTCATTCAAGTTTTGCTGATTTGCATTACCCTTGGAGGTTTCATCTTCTCCAAAGTCAGTCAGAGAATGATAAAGACCAGACTGCACGGCACAGTGACCTTGGGCTCTCTCTTCTGTTACCGCGTCTTGGGTGCTTTAACACTGAGCAGATTGGGTCCAAGTGTAAGAGGATAAAGGCAGAATGATTAGGGATTTGTCCCATGACTTCAGCACTGTTGGATCCTCTTGAATGCTTTAAAAGCCCTCATGAATTATGGACCTAACTGTGCGTGCCAACACACACTTTTGAAATGTTAATTTTTTCGATGTCTCACAGCTGATTAAACAAAACAAAATAACCTTCCACCTTGAGGAAGGTAGCAATATGAATCAGGCTCTTTATGACTTTCCCTGGCTCCTGCTTTTCAAGCATTGAGCAGAACTGTACCTGGTGGCAGCCACAACGGGGGAGACAGGTGACTCCCCATCCTCACAGACCTTTTCAGACCACGCTCAGCATCCAGCCCTAGGTGCTGTGCTACAGTTATTAACCTTGGAGCATTACAGAATAAACTTCTTGAAAATACTCACCACTTAGAGCATGGCCCGCTTTCTCTCCCCACCACTGTTTTGAAGAGTAAAAGCAGGAAATGCCTTTTATACAGGGTTGCTCGCACATAGCTCTTAACCACCCGCTCTCCTTTCTTCAGCATCAGCTGTTTTGCTGTGGCAGGCAGACCTGACTTCACTTGGGTGCTAGACAAATCTCAGCGTGCCAGAGTTTAGATTCGAGCAACTCACCCGAGGGAATATGAGGTGGGAGGAGGAGAGGAGATGAACTTATCAAACCTAGGATAGGTTACCACCAGTTCCTCCCTGCTGCACACACTAAAGCAAGAGTGACAGAAGGCAGGATTGTTGGGAGGGCTGAGAGGGGCTCCTTCTCTCCGCAGGCACTTGAAGTAGCTAGTGCTCCGTTGTATTCACAGAGTGGCAATGGTTGTGCCGTTGCGCTAAGCAGAAAACAACCCACACTGTGTATTTTTGGAGGGATTTTTTTTGGAGTGCAAGAAACTGGCTCTGATCATCTCATGCCAAGCGTGCAAAACTGCTTGGAGTGTGTGAGTTGCAGGTTGTTCTCTCACATGGGCATGTGGTATGACTTCCCCTTGCAAGTCCAACCTCAAGGTTTTGGGAACTCAGAGACCAGGCAAAACTAGTCCAGAGAGGAGCTACCTGTCCTGCAGAGCCACTTGCCAGTCCTGGCAATGTAGTCCAACAAGAAAGGGTGGAAATATATCACATATAAACATAGAGCGCCCGGGGCCTCTGTACCCTGCCCGTCCTGGGCTTACTCTCCACCTCATTATAAGGGTGGGGAGAAAGTTATCACATGGTCAACCCCGTCTCATGCTCTGGGTACCAGTTATGCATATACATCAATCTGCACCCAGGCAGAGCGACTCGTGGTTTCCTTCTTCTCTTTGTCCTACAGCTGGAGTCAATGGAAACACCCTGATTTATGTTATCTGTGCATCATACCACTTTAAATAACAGATGCAACCTTTGGTATACCTCGAATTCAAACAGGCCCTCTAAAAATGCTTTTTTCCACCAAACAGCTTCTTGAGTCCAGAGGAGGAACTGTCCTCCTGGCATTGAGAGGGATTCTCTTATTCTGTAAGTCATTTTATACAAATCAAAATCTACTATCAATGATGTAATTAAGCCCTGACGAGTTAGGGGAGGTAAAGGCTGAGATGAATTACATGTTTGGAATCCTCAATTAACTTTTTAACTCCTAGGTCATCTGGAGCAGGTCACCCGCACCCAACCAAAATACACCACCAGCATTCTGAAAAGCGACCAGAAATCCTACTACTAGGACACAAGATTAATAGTAGGGAGTGAATATCATAAGAGGTTTGCTTTGGATAAGCATGCACAAGGTTGGCTGCTTATCTGAAATTTATCCAAATGACTAAGGCCTAAAGACCTTCTAAGAATGGGCTTTGGAAGGTGACTTGCACTAGCGTTTTGGTTTGGTTGGTCAGAAAGAGAAAAATGGGAAATGTTTCCATATTGGGAAAAGGCCCAATGAGGAGACGGGGTGGAATTTTGTATGATTGTCTCAGATTTACCCTACATTCATTTATTTTTTGAAAATAACTTCTTTAGAAGAGAGAGTGTGCTGTAACAGAGCAGGTAAAGACAGAGATTTTCACTTACTCTGCACCACATTTAGTGCACACAAACCCCTTCTATTAAGAGGCATTTTTAAGGCTGCAAAGTCATGCACTTGTATGAGGAAATGCCCTGATTTAAATCATTCACAGGACTTCAGTTCATCCCATTCAGAGGCTCGATTTTGTGGCAGCCCATAACTCCCCAGGGCCGTACAGCCTGTGTTGTGCTCACCCTGCCTCAGCCCCCGGACGCGATGGATGGTGCTCACTTAGGAGGAAGCTGTGCCACACGTTGCTGCCTCGGTGCTGTTCCGTGTGCGGTCCCACGCTGTATTTACCACGCGCCACTGCAAGAGGAATCACTCATTTCTCCATGAGCCTTCCTCCAGCGGACTTTAAAATCAGGCAGTGAGTCGCTACACGCACGTTTAGAAATACCCTCTCACAATAACTCTTAAAAGCAAAATGCATTTTACCCCCCTTTCTTTACATGAGGAATATGGGGCAAGAAGAGATGAAGGTGAAGGCACATTTTCCATTGACTACAACTGCATCTTTAAGTGTTCAGCACTTCTGCCAGTCAGACTGAAGGGGTTTTAGGCAGAAATCAGAAAATGGAGAGTAAACAATCCCTAACCCTATCAGAATAGGGGATTTGGGGCACAAGAGAGGATGTCTACTCCATTTTTCTATGTGAAAAATTCAGATTTAAAATAGCAACATTTTTTGCATAGTGTTTGCTGTGTTGTTGACTTTGAAAGTGAAAATCATTTTGTTGTTATTTTTATTATCTTAAAAGACTATTTTTTTATTTCAATCTGAAATCTTGCTTTAAATTTGTTTTTTAAAAAAAATAATATTAAACTTAAATGAAAAAAAGCCATTATCATTAGTCACTGTGCCTGTTGACAACCGTGTGTGAGAAGTCTGGTTGAAGAGACTAACTTAGCATCGGACTGAGGTCCTAGACTTAGTGGGGCTGGAATTTCTCCACAGCAGCCCTCAGTTGCCTTCAGCTTGAATTTCTCCCAGTCCCCTGCCTTACTGGGAACAGCTTTTCCAGCTTTCTCAGCCAATGAGGACATTCAGCCAGGGCAATGAGCGTGCTGCTGGTTCACCCAGGATCCTGCTCATCTGGATCAGGGCGGATGGATCCCCCTGCGATCTCCTGCTGGCCCTCACCCTAGGTTTTGGTCCCCAGAAAACTAAAGCAGATGAGGAGTAGGGGCAGGTGCAGAGCAGCATCTCACCAAGATCCTGCACTGTGTTGTGGCTGAGGTATGCCCCAGAAGCACACCAAGATCCCCTCATTCAGGTGAGTATCTACTGCTCCCAATGTAAAAAGGGGCAAATTCCCCGATCATCCAGGCCACAAATTCGGTGAGGAGGGGTGCCTGGTCCCCAGTCCTTTGCCAATACATTGATTATGGCCTTTGCCTAAGCAGAGTCTTTGCTTGCACAAAACTGGGCTTTTAAACTTTGAAATCAGTTCAGGAGAGTTGGGCAGAGCTTTGTTGCTCTCTACAGCAGAGGGCATGTTTGTTTACAGGACTCCGTCTCACTACCAGTATTTCACACAGCGAATGATGAGACTAGGAGGTAAATATGGGAGAGAAAGGGAAAGCTGCCAAGATGAGACATTTTCTTGAGAAGTTGCAGGCTGGGTTCATACATCTCAGAGTGCTCTGTCCCTTTGTTCCCAGACAAGAAAACTTCCAGGAGAAGGATGGTTACTCTTCTTTTGGCAAACCTTCCTCCTTCCCAAAACGGTCCCTCTGCAGAGGCCCCATCTCTGTTAAAATAGGTGAAGTATGTTGGCACTTACTGTGGGAGGTTAATATTTGAAAACAAAGCCAGGCAGACTTTGTTCCCAGGAATCAGTGCTGTTGGCAGCATGCACGCTCATTCAAGGCAGCTGCAAAACAAACCCTGTTCCTGGTTGCTGTTGTTACTATGAGAATGTAAAAGTTGCTCATCCACCACAGACGGGAGCTGATACTGGTGCTAAAAACCGACATGTACTCACTGTGGCAGCATTAGCAACGCTGCCTGCACAGCCTGTTCCTAAATACACTTTAGTCTTTTTCAGGATGAGCTCTGATTCATTACACGAACGTAAAGCTCCATGGACAAAAATCAAAACAAATGAAATCATAACATCATCCTTTTACTTGAAAGACGCTAGCTACATGTTCTACTGCTTCATAGGCAGGAGTTTATTTAAGTTGGGAAGCTCTGCAGCACTGTGAAGGTGCAGTGAGCTCTAGCCACTCTCTGAGCAGCATCACAGCATAACTGTGAGGAAAACGCGGCACATCCACACCCGGTGTCAGTCTGTTGTCTGATTAGCAACACTCCTGGGATGAACTTGCCCTGGTGAGTTTAAACAGACTCCTGATTGTGAGTCAGGACAGGAATGGATGCAGAGGGGCCTCCAGACCAAGTGCATAACTGTCCTGGAAACCGCCAGAGCGCAACACAATATTGTCCTTCTGTGCACCTTCCAAGAATGGCACCTTAAAGAGAAGAATCAGCAACGTAAAGTATGTCTGTTTCCAGGTGCAAGTATCTGAATATTGCCTTGTCATATATAGAGAGGATCTAATGCATGGCAATACAGCATGGTATTATGCAAGATGATTTACGCTTAGGAAATGCTGTAACTATGTTTTCCCTTTCCTGTATGATTTTGAATCGGGTCATTTCACTGCCAGCAATTGAACAGATCTTCAGGCCGAGCAGGCAGAGGAAGCAGAAAAGCGAACATACATTAATAATGCCGGTAATGCCCCTGTTAATGTCTGTCACTGCCAATCTCTAGCTCATTGCTATGGTCAAACATCTGATGGGATGAATGATAGCCCAGTAGCATGCAGTCAGAAGCCTTCCTTTGAAAAGCAATGAGGCAAACCTGGTACATCTGAAGGGAATTAATGGCAAATTGATGGCAGCCAGGCAATATTAAAGCAGCAGCTGAAACAGCTGTTGCTGATGTTTGCCTGTTTGAATCTGTTCTGTCACAGGGCTGCTGATCACAGAATCACAGAATCACCTAGGTTGGAAGGGACCTTTTAAGATCACCTAGTCCAACCAATTAAACAAAACAAA
>JAOXJK010000023.1:47255074-47281515 GCA_025774025.1 Xenus cinereus | reverse complement strand
CGCGCGCTAAAATACTCGTCCTTACTCACACGCACACCCGGCACGTGCTCTGACCTTGTTGTGGCTGGCTGCCGCTGTCCGCGTGGTCTGGGTGAAGCTCGCGCTATGGCCGCTTTGAAATGTGCCGCGGCTCGCCCGGCCCGCCCCCAGGCACGTCAGCCTCTCGCTCCCTCTCGCGAGTCCCGAGTCCTTTTCGGGCCTCTCCGCCTTCCCTCGGCCTCTCCGTCTCCGGGAAGCCCCTTCTAGCTCGAGTTTAAAGCTGCACCGGCAGGAAAACCAAACCCTTTGCCTTGGGTGGCTTATTTGTGGTGGGTCCTTTTCTTGACCTGACACCTTGATTTTTTGGGGCTTGCTTTGATTAAGTTGGTAGTGGCTTTAATATCAGCCTTCCTCCCTATTATCCTCTCTCTTGTCTCCTCATTTCAGGGTATAGTAAAAGCCATACATAATCCTTTGCCACAACAGAGCTTCATTTTGTCCCCCTCCCCTCATTTCATGCCTCCAAAGCAGTACTGAAATGAGAAAGGGAGAGCAAGGCTTAGCTGAGCCATGCCAAATCTTTCTGCCCTTCGCCTCATGGCAAGACACTGCTTGGGGGAGAGCAGAGGTGTGTCTAATCCTGGCAGCAGAGCTACACTTAATGATCCATAGGAAAATGGTGGGGAAAAAAATGAAGAGCAGACTAAAGTGTTTAATGAGTTAGATGGGGACAATGTTTTATCAGAAGAGGTGAGGCAAGGGGCAGCTCCAGCCAGCCATCCACAGGTTCCTTCATGCTTTCCCTATCCAGGGAATTGTGTGGTTGTGCAGAAATGGATTTCATGAGGTCAATGTGTTCACTGGGCTGAAAAGAATTGCCCTCCTCACCACTTTCCTCAAAAGAGCAGGACTAGTGCTTTTCCCTCATGCTCAGGCTGTGTAAATCCAAAATTACTCCACAGAAGGTAATTGAGCTCTGTGGATATAGGCAAATAGGCTAAAGTAACTTAATACTGACAATCACATCATTCTAGAAATTTATTCAGGAGCAAGGCTGACTACAGAAATCTAGTTGCTAAAGTGCAATGGATGTGACAATGTACAACAGATATGAAAATATCAGTGGTTTAATGTACAAAAACAATTCTGGTAGCAGAACACAAATTTTTGAATCCCACTGAAACCTCATCTGATGCATAGAAGGCTTCATGACAGGGCCTAGGGGAAATTTTAGAGAGAGTTGAAGGTGGATTTTAGTTCCCTGTAAAGCAATGCCCTGATTTTGGAGGTTAGCCTAATTGTCTAGGGCTCCGTTTGTTTATGCAGCCACTTAATGTCATATTGTATCTCTTGGAGTGATGCTAATAACACAAAAACTTTTCTATTAGGTTTGTAATTATTGTTGATGCTCCTAGAGAGCCCAAAGCTGGGTCAGGGTCCCACTATCTTAGGCAATATGGAAATGTGTAGTAAATGACCATCCTTGCTCTCAGAATATATCTGAAATGATACTTTCAATTCATAATTCATGGCAGTTTATTGATAGATCACTTTTCATCTCAAAGACTCTGTAAGCACTTCTCATTATACGGTGTAGTCACGGTGCAGGGCAGAAGAGTGCAAGTGCTACATATTTACCACGCAATACAACAGTGAAGATATTTTAGCTCAAGACAGATGAATAAATGTTCTACTTAGGGCGAGTGCTAAGGGAGGATGAGTGACCATACAATCCAAATAAAAGCAGAGTGTTTAATGTCTTGCTTGAAAGATTCATAGGTAATAAACTACGCCATTTCTGGCTCCATCCTGCAAATATGGAAATGGTCCTGCTCCGGTATGAACATTAGCTGCTGCAGCCCTGCATCCACTTGGCCAGCATTGCCAAGGAGCATCCCATTCATTCATTTCCCCCTGCCTCTTCCCAAATGCATCACCTCCCTGCTAGCACTGCTGAAGTTAAACAACTCTCAGCATTGCCAGTCCAAATTCTTGCTCAGTGGTTTACATAACTGTGCTTGCAAAAATTGGATTAAAATGCTTTGTAAGCTGAACCTTTCAAGGTCTATTACGTAGCTCACTGGTAGCGTTCTGTATTACAGCAAAACAGTTCTCCTTGCAATAGAAGCTGTCAGGGTTTTGTTGTTCTCATTCCCTGTGTCTTGAAAATTGGGATGAAAAAGCCCCAAACAGTCATTGTAGGTGCCACACACAACTGGTATGAAAAAGCAGCACTGCTGACACTAATGGCATCGTTTTCTCAGTTGAGAAGAAAGCATGATCGCTGAGCCGAAATGCATTTGAGCCAAGTGGATTGTTGTGTTAGTAGCAATGTTGCCCATGGAATCTGCAGAATTACTTACAATGCTCTTCAGCAGAAAATGGAGTTTGACTTTCATGTTGTCTTTCTCCCAGTGGGGAGCAGGGAAAAAAGTCTGGATTTGGTGTTTCCTTGGAATAGTTCTGGATGTCAAATTGGTACAGTTTAGGCTCACGGCGCTTCTGGATTTGGTGTGAGGCATTCAAATTCAGACCTTAAGTGCCTGACGTTTATGATAAATTTCCACATCCACTTCTCCCTTCTGTCTCCTGCCCATCTTCTCTGCTGATCACAGTATTTTCTCTAGAGAAATGCTGATAATGTTAATCTCATCCAGATACATGTAAAATGGTTATAAAAGGTCTGTGAATTTGCAAGTGCAAAGGACACATATAGTGAGCAACCATCACCGACCTGACATTTTCTATGGCCACATATGGATTAAACGTCAATGAAAGTTCTATAGGGTCAGCAGAGGGCAGTGAGGATGCTTTTCTTCTCACCCTGCCAACTGAAGCAGGTGTGTACATTGGATTCCTCTGAACTTTCTTTATAAAATCAGAAAATTTTATATCAACTCCATGGGGATGAGCACATGTTATGTTCCAGACCAGCAACTGACTTTGAGCATGAAACCCCATGTCATGGTAAGAAAACCTCCTTGTTTGGTAGACTCGCACACCTTGAATGGAAACAAGGTATCTGAATTACAATAATTGTACAGCCGATGAGGAACAGTGAATTCTCACACATCCATACATCTCACTCTCTGTTTGTTTGCCTTATTTTCTCTAGGTAAAACCCCAGTATGTCAGATTTCTCATGCTGCTTTTTAATGTAATGAAATAATGTATTGCCCCTTAAGTGTTTAATTTCCTTATTAACCATCAAAACCATGTAGTGCTCTATATGACACGGCAAAGGACAGCTTGTTTTTAAAGAGTTTAAGGGGCTAATGGTGGGGGTAGAACGAACAAGGTGAAAAAACTTGAAAGATCAATAGTTATATTTATTTTAAATGTAATTTTCTTGCTTTTCTGCCTTCCCTTAGTACATTGGGCATATTCTCTTGTGACTGAAGTGTGGTTTTGAGTGACCTGGGATAGCTCTGATTGCCTTCTGACAGAGTAAAGCATCAGGAGGGGATGGATGGTCTCTGTGTGCAGAGCTACCAAAGCAGCAGGCTCATGTTTCCCAGTCATCCTGCATAAGGGTCAAGATTGAGGAGAAGGAGGTCCAACGACATGGCTGGGAGGAGGAACAGAAGGAAAAGGGTGTGCTAAAGCTTGATCTGACAGTGCAAGGCAGATAACCCCACTTCTTTTCCTCTCCAGTCTTTCCTTTTCTCTCTGTCCTGTCTCCTAATGATGATCTTTCCAATAATTTTCTTGATCGTGTTGCTGCAGCAACATTTAGATGCAATTAATGATTCCTGCCTGTTTGTTTGCCGTATGGATCAGCTCTTTGTTCAGGGCCTGTGCAAGTACGTGACCCCTGGACTGCATTTATAACAATGAAATCTTGAAAACATGGTGATCACATGTCCTTTGGGCCCCAGCTGGCATCAGCTCTTTCTTCCAACAGGAGACTGGGTCATACCACACTCTCAGTGCACCTGAGTGAGAAATGGTTTGCCTCTCCCACAACAAATCTTAAAAATCTGCATTTTTTTCCTGATGCGTCTCAGACAAAAATTCATCCCTTCTGATTAGAGACAGCGTCCTTCCTTGACATCCCCCAGACTGAGGCATTCATCTAGGACGGTGGGGCTCCAGGTTCATAGCTCCTATGTGTTTTATATAGGTTGTGCTGATTAAAACTAAAACTTGCTTTTGGGTCTATCCTAAACAAGGTGCTATGCTACTGACTACTCTGGCTGAGAATGCCCAGACTTACTTTCCTGATGAAAATGTCAGAAACAGTGAATTTCTGCAGCAAGGAGCACTGGGGTCAGTAAGCTTGCCAACTGTAAAAAGCATTTCACTAAAAAATTTCCTGAAAACAAAAAGCATCACATTCTTTAAAGTAGTTGCATATTAAAAGATTCTAAATGCCGATATTGCAGGTACTATTTTCCCCAAAAAAGCTCCATTTGGTCAGATGAGATTGGCTCTGCTCTTTAAATTAAAGTAAAATGTCCTATTGTACCAGCAGCCACTGGAGTTACAAGATCCCATTTTCTTCATCAGGTCTGGGCCAGATGGGCTGAAATAATATCATTCTACGTATGGCAAATGTTTTCCATGCAAAAGGTGGGCCCATGTACTGTTCTAACCCAGCCTGCCCTCTGTATACTGCCAGTTCAGTCCTGATCTCACCCCACATGCCTGTATTTCCAGCTCTTTACAAAACCCTTCAGCTAAGCCTTTCCTCCTTTGAAGGAGTAATTAGCTCCCAATAGGGAGGAAGTCCATCCTGCAATACATTGTTGTTTTTTTCTTATGTTTTTAGCAGGTACAGCTGTTTTGCAGTCTGATTGAAATGCTGTAAATGGTCCTTCACTCAAGCTGTCAGAGAACTTTCTCAGCAGGAGGTAAGGCAGCCAAGCGCTTGACTGTTTGCTTTATAAAAAACCTTTAAATCTTTTTGCCTGACTCTGCTTAATTGTTTTGGAGTCCTTGGCAATTGTCTTTGTTGCTATGTAATTTACGGTTAATGTTGACCGAGCAGCTTCCGAGTTAGCCTCATTGCCCAACACCAAGGAAACCCAGCAGTCTGGTGAGAGGAGCTCCAGGGATGTCTCCACTGCAAGAGCAGCCTATTATGGTTTTCAGTCAAACTGGGTCTGTTGGAGAGAGTTTGGACTCTGCGTTGCTATTTTTCTTTTAAACAACTGGCTTCAGTTCAATCCATAGAGAGCATGAGTAAAAATCACCATTTGAAGGTTCCCAGTGGCCTGTGAGGTTGTAGGATCTTGCCTTGTTGCCAATAAATAAATATCCTTGTTTTTAAAACTGTTGCTATAATTTCCACCATTTGTTGTTAAATTCAGCAGAAAGGCCAATGTTGAATGGATGGAGAGGCCAAACAATCCAGTGGATCATGGTGGGTGGATGCTGGTACCATGCCAGGGTCCTTCTCATGCACTTTTGATGCTGGAGCTGTATCCTCAGTAAATGGAGGATTGCTGAATTCATCTCCCATGACATTTGAGTTCATGTCAGTTATTTCATTGAGATGTCTAATGTGCGGTACAGAGATGAAGGCAGGATGTTGTACTTTAGCCTTTCTCCATCAAGGACCAAAACGCAAGGAGAGGGGGCATGATCAGACCTGCAGATCTCCCCCCGTGTGGGGAAAAGCCCTCCCCAAAGAGACTAGTCAAGAGGGAATGAACTGGAACAGAAAGCAGGACATCCTCCTGCCTGCTGCACACAGCCATTAGACTGACCTGTTCATGCTTCCTTTCCAAATTCGCTTTTTAATTAAGATTTAATAGGCATTGGCAGGTGTATGAAAAAAAATCCAGATGCTTTGGGTGTTTGTCAAGGACTTGGAGGTCTTTCTAGTTCTGTCCCAGCCACAAAAAGAGAAAATCATGCCTTACACTGCATAAACAATGTGTGTGCCTCCCAGGATGGGTATTTAAAATGATTTCCACTGGGTGCTCAGGCTCAGGATAAAGTTGTGGCAGTTCCAGAAATTTCTATACTTTGGCCCATTGCCTGCTCCAATGTGAATAAGAGCAGTTTAACTTGAATGTCTCTCTGCAATTACCAGAG
Source organism: Xenus cinereus (assembly GCA_025774025.1). Taxonomy (NCBI): domain Eukaryota; kingdom Metazoa; phylum Chordata; class Aves; order Charadriiformes; family Scolopacidae; genus Xenus; species Xenus cinereus. The sequence continues at coordinate 47,275,494 of JAOXJK010000023.1, read as the reverse complement.
CTCAGTTGATGCTGCGGCTTGATAAGTTGCTGCACTTTGTCTTTATGTCTCAGCCTTCAAGAGTGGTAAAACTCCATCAAATACTTATATGACCGCTTTAAGGAGTTTATGGCTTGATTATATTTTGCCTAGCGAAAATCCCTAGGTATTGTAGGGGGCTTCAAGGTAGAGTTTTATGCAGAGAGGTGGGTGAGGCATCAGGGCAAAATCTCCCTTTGATGCCAAGAATATGCATTCAGGGATAGTGCAGACTCTATGCAGGACGGAGTTCATTTTCTGTGTGTCCCAGTTAATCAGGACACCTGTAAATGTTTTTAAATCCACTGAATTATAGGAGAAGATTAAAAACAATTGTTATTGGTCTGTTGCCACAAGGAATGACTTTAGAAGGATAAGTAAAAGGATGCTTTTTCACTCTGTAAAGCAAAGTGTATCTATAAAGTATAATATCTTGTTATGATCTAGTTGATGCTCTTGCCTCTAAAAGTTGGTAATGCCACCAAAGAAATTACAGACCTCGATGCTATTTAGCACTTAGCTTACGCTGAGACATCCGACTTACTGATTAGACCACTCCACACTATACTTTGTTAATTATCCTTCATTTCTCTCCCTCTGCATAACAAGCAAACAGCTGAGGAATTATAGCAACAAGGAACAAGTGTGCAGTTTTATTACCTTTTATCGTTTGTTGTGTTACACTTCCTGAAATTATCTTTCCTTCCTTATACACGAAAACCATTCACCAAATAGAATTGCAAACTGAAGCACTAAAGGGCTATAGCTGAGACATTTAGGCCCCAGCTTTTATTTTTAAAGGCTTTTACAAAACCTGAAGTAGCTAGTAAGAGCTTTATGGGCAGCCTCAGTGGCACAATGGTAAAAGCACCAGTAATCGGACTTCGTGACTTGCTGACACCATCAGGATAATTGTTTAAACCCCTCATGTACCATATTTCCATGCATGAAGCCTGTGCACACCTAACAATGGCACCTTGTGAGTGGAGCTCCAGACCGCAGAGCACAGTGGGGTTTGAGTAAATATAATTCCTATGGTGTCATTTATGAAAGAAAACTGGAGGGAGTAAGAGGATGGAAAGAGGCTGCTCCATAAGCAAACATGCCATGGACAGGCCTGGTGTCTTCAGATTCACTGACTGTGGAGGCCACACTTCTGTCTACCCCATCTGCCCCTCAGGAGGACCTGATGCTCCTAGATATGCTCCTGCAAAACAGCTGTGACTCTCTTTGGAGTGAGGGACTAGAAAATGGGGTCTCAGGTTTTATTCCTGTGGGATAGTTCCTGCTGAGCAAGCACTTTGTGTTCACTGAGGGTATCTATAGGAAATCCTTGGGAAAGAAGATGAGACAGTGGTGCTTCTTTTATCCCCAGAAGGAGCACAATAGGGGCAGCAGTGGTGCACGACTTCCCTTGCGGTGGCTTTGTGATTCAGCCACCTGAAGGCATTGGAGAGCAGATCTGGCTCACTCACTCACTGAGCAGCTCCCTGAAAAGCCTGCTGGAGTTCAGCAGCAAAAGACAACCTTTGCCACGATTTTTCAGACCTTCCAAAGAAGGTTTTTTCTGCAGGGCTGTTATGAGTTGCCCAGAGAAACCCATTTAAAGCACTTGATACAAGCTCCCTGCCAAAAATAATGCCAAACAGTGGTGGCAAGGTTTGCGTGCTAGACTCTGTTCAGGAGAAGCTTGGCCACTGCCTTAGTTTCACTCACAGCCCCGTCACACGTAATGGGTACCAAAAAAAGCCAACACTGACCCCGTTGAAAGAGGCAAACAACCCCAGGCCAGTCCTGCTCACGGTGAAGTTGATGATGCAGCCACTGTGAACAGAACTGGAAGAAACTAGTCTGTACGCTGATATGTGCCATTATTTTGCCACAGAAAGCAGCCTTCATGTAAAAAAAAATCCCAAGCCATATGAATGTAATGGGAAATCTGAGTGAAACGGGAAGGAACTCTGCTTTAGACATTGGAAACTGTAAAGCACATCTCTTTGCAGGCTGGTGATGTCAGAAAAATGCGCTGTGACCTGGGGACTAAATAAAATGTCACTGGGCTTCCAAATCCAGCAAAACAAGCCTGTAAAAACTGAGTGTTTTCTGAAAACATCTCTTCATGTAATCGAATGCATTTTCTCCAAACTCTTTTCATGGCAAATCAACATTGGCATATAAACCAGCTAGCACATTAATAAATCGAAAAAGCTTATCAGATTGTGTCTGTGTATATAAAATTACCTTGTCTTGATAGGATTTAGATGAGTGAGGAGTAAATCTTCTAAAAAATGAAGTGATGAAATAGATTATTTTTTAAATGACTCCTTTTATATCCTGAATTTAAAAATGACTCCTTCTATACTCTTCCTACATTAGAAAATGTGAGGGGTCAAATCGGAATTGCCCTGTTCATTTTATTGGCATTAGCTAGCATGACTAGTTGCAGCATGGATCCAGGTTGATATATTTATAATGCAACATTTAAACATTACAATTTCAAATTGTATCTATAATCACATTCTAAACTTCAGTATGCTTTCCAATGAAACATGAATGTGTTATGTAAGTTGAATTCCTGAAGCTATAATATTAAGCATCGTAAATACCAGCACAAAAAAAAATTAAAATACCCCTAAACGTGTTTAAAAAAATGCGCTGTATTCTGGAACCCAAATTTTAATTCTGGATAGATGCCAATCCCGGAGCTGTCAGCCTGCCTTTGAGCAGCACTGAATTTGAGTGAGGTGTTTAGATGTTGACGTTATTTTAACTTATACATACTGAAATACTGTCTTGATGTTATTAATATGAGGGGAATGACTTGGACTTGGACCAAACTCCATCTTGCCTTTGAATGTGCTTAATTCAGGCCCATCTTTGGGTACTTCTCACAATCTAGCACAACTAAGAAATGAAGTCTTGAGGAGATAAAGGGGCAGAGGTCCAGAGCAGTACTCGCAGGATGCAGGCACTGGGCACCAGCAGCAGTGATGGAGGAACAGTCACCTTTGGTCTCACTGTCTGACCAGAGGGAATCCCTACTTCTGCTAGAGGCAGGACATACTGGTGGCATTTAATATTTTGTGTGTGTAGAAAGCTGTTTTCAAAAGAGCACAGAATTCATTTGGCCTGTTTTCAAAACCTACTTGAACGTAGTCCCACAGTTAGACATGGTAAGTCGTAAGAGCCTTGTTACCCTGAGGAGACTGCCAGAAAGGCAAACTCCTGCAAAGGAATCAAGTGAGAAAATGCAGCTAATGGAAAAACAATTTCCAAGTAGCTGTGACAGTGAAGCAAAGATGGAACGGAAAAACAAATGGAAGTGTATGTACAGCCCCTGTACTGCCAAGATCATCTGCCTCCCTAAATTGAGAGATAATGATCTACCCCAATGCATAGCATCATGCTCCCTAACTCAACATTTTGATTCGCCCCACCCCAAAGGAGAATGTGTGGGCTTAAATTTACAAGATGGGAATAAGTTCATGAACTCAGGCAGGTTTTACAAAGAGGCCATGAGGTTAACAAAACTCCATGGGGCTCAACCATCCCTTGTACAAACATTAGCTAATTGACAGTGACATGTTTCTCTCACTTCTTATCCTGCTCCCAGAAGGAGACATCAGGGCTTGGAGCAAGATGCACTCCCCTGTCAGCTCAGCTGCTCGGGGGGGCATGTCACCACATCCTCCGACTGATGCCAGGGGGTGACTGGCCATGGAAAGGTGATATTATAGTGGAAGGCATTGAGCAGAAACAGAGAGATGATGAAAAGCTCACTCCTGCAGGATTGTTAGGGCTGTGCTTTCAGTGAGCAAAAAGCATCTCAGCCCACGATCAGCTAGAGAGGGGCAGTTTTGTAAAGCAGTGAGGCATGGGCACTGTTCTGGTGTTACCTGAACCTGACGTGGCCCCCAAAACTGCTTTTGTCCTGTGGACTCTGGTCATCAGCCCTCCAGATGTGTGTCTCACAGAGCCCCACTGCCCTGCTCTCCATGCCTGCCCTGGTTTGTCTCGACCTGCTCACTGTCAGGGAAAGGCAGCAGGCATTAAAGCAGCCCACATGCTCATTTAGAAACACTCGGGCATTTGGTCTCAAAGATAACATCAGACCTCATTAAGCCCACACTCCGAGCAAATGTTTTCCTTCAGCCCACTTGTCAGTTTTAGGATGACAGAAGCACATCTTTCAAGTTTCTCAGTAATCCCAGTGAGATAACATGTGCCCGAGCAGGGGTGGCAGGGGATTTGCAATCCAACACCAGCTTGCTTGCTGCTCTTTGAAGAGTGAGCTGTTTTGCTGCAGTGTTTAAAAAACAAGAAACATGTCCCTGCAACTAGTGACAACACCGTCAGGATCCCAACCCAGGTGGCTTTCTCTTTTCCAGATGTTGCAGGGATAGCTTGGTCACACAGATATGCATCCACACCTTCTGAATCCCCTCTTTCCCCCAGACCGACTCTGATGGAGCTGGAAAGCACCGCGTTGTGCAGCTGGTTAATTTGGTTAAACATTTAACAAACTCTGTCTTCGTGACTGCAGCTATTTCTTGCAGGTCAAATCCCACAGGCCATCGACAGGCAACGCATTCACATACCTCACTCAGTATCCAGTCTGCATTGGAAATACAGGATTCGACCCATTATTTACCGGCAAGCTTCTAAGCGTCTAGTAACTTATGACAAAGACAGATGCCGTTTGACCTTTACTGGCCCACCGATGTGAGCAAAAAGTATCATCCAGAAAAGCAAGAGAATTTTCTTCTCTTGGTATTTTCCTTTTCTTTCCCTCAAAAAACCTTTTTTAAAGACCCTGGAAGTGAAATGCAGAAGCATATCTTCTTTGCAGAAGACCCCATGGGGGTATAATATGGCTTTTGCAAAATGGCTAAGCTGCCCAGGGTGCTAACTGGAAGTACTTCAAAGAAAGCCTGACCTACAGAATTTCCCCCCAAACTGCCCTTTGAAAGATTAGACCTCCTGAAAGTACTCTGCCTGGGTCACACACAGCGAGTCCAAAGCCTCTGCTTGCTCTTGGTTTACAAAAGTTGAAAGTCAACAAATTCTTGATCCTCAGCCTACATTTTCCCTTTTTCCTTTTCCTCCTGTACTCCTAATTGAGGCCTCACGCATCACAATAAATACTTCTAAATCAGTATTTGTTGCCTGTAAAAGAGCTGCAGACTGTTACAGGCTTCATTTAGGGAACATGTAGCTGAGCTACACATATTTATTCTTATTATTTTATTCCCATGAGGGCTCTGGTTTAGTAAGATAACAGAACACCTGCCTAACATTAGGCAGGCCAGTATTTTGTTCAAAACCAATTGGACTCCTGAGCTTAAACACTCTGGTAATCAATGCATCAGTAGCCACTTCCAGACCCAAATCTTCCTATCCTGATCTTGCCAGAATTTTTTCCAGTCGGTATTGTGCTTTTCTTTTCTGCAGGAACCAAATGCAGGGAATGCCAGGAGGAGTCACGCAGCAAAGGCAGCCTCCCTTGCTGGGGACCTAAGGCTTTCACTAACATGGCTAAAATCACAGTAGCCTTTTCTGCAGACCTTTGTCTTGTAAACTTGGAAATAACAGAATATAATTCAGGATTTCCTATGGGTTGCTTTGCATTATTGCTGCTCATATTTCTCCCAGGCATTGAGAGTGCTTTATTTTTTCCCCCGGATAAATTAGTATGATAAAACAGCATTTGTGACTTGAATGCAAGAATGCGATGTCCAGAAAAGAGAGAAGGAAAGATGTGTATGCTATGCTAGCAAGTAATGTGTGTCAATGGTGTCATAAACTGGAGAAATGTGAGAAATAAAAGCACAGATAAAATGAACTTGCTTTGCTAAAGTCATTTGGAGAAAGAACAGCAGAAGAGGCTTTGTAGGTTAATCTTCTGCATCCACATCAGATCTCTAAGCTCTGGGTCGGAATACGAATAGAAATATCTGCACCATTAAAGTAACAACTATTAACCATGCCCAGCATCATTATAGAAGTGTTGTCTTTCCAGCTACAGACTGCAGAGCTAATCATTTGAAGTCCAGTTATTCCTAGAATGACAGCCAAAAACTTTCATCACCAAAAATGTAATAAGGAGAAAATTATGACATATGTAGTTTTGAAACTGGTAAAGATATTGCAGACAAGCTTCACTTAGAAAGTAACTGTGGAGCAACTAGTCACGACATACTCATTAAATAGAAAAGAAATGAAAATGTACTGAGGTCTTTTTTTTCCAGTGCAAACTCTGAGAAATGTGTGGGAATGGGTTAGGAAGGCCAAGTGCCCTGGACAGCTCAGGGACTTAAATGTAGAAGTTTGTTGTTTCCTTCAAAACCTTTAATAATTTCCAGCCTCAGCAAAGGGAAAACAAACGCTTGGAAAGATGTCTGAACTAACGACTCCCTAAAAGAGAGTGTTAGGAATTAGACATGATTGTGCAAAGAGTAGAAAAAACAGATGTAAGCAGTTCATTTCCCACTTTACAGTTCTTCTATGGAAGAACTATGGTGGACAAGTCTGATTTAATATTTTCATCGATAGTACTGGTTCAAAATGAATTGGTACAAAACAGAGCACGTACTGATGAAATTTGCAGGTGACCCAAAAGTAAGGGCACTGCAAGTATAACAGACAATCCAGATATCACAGAGAGATGTAGATGCCTTTCAGAATAATAATAACAAAAGGGGCTGAAATTCACTTGTACATACTACTGGAGATTAATAACAAGAATTTTTATCCTGACACAGAGGTTCATCACTTGGGAATGATAATAGGAAAAGCCTGCATAATGAAGAGGTAAAAAACTTACATCATTTTATGTGTCTGCAAGTAAGATAATTCCAATAGACTTAGGAAAATATGAATGCCAGACTGTAAAATGCTGGTAGTGCCTTATCCGGAATATCTGCAGTATTGTGGAAGCTAGGGTTAAAGGGCCACAGGTTCAAGCAGAAGCGTGTGCAGAAAAGGGTTACTAGGATGAGCAGGAAAGTGAAAGTCCCATCTTGCAGAAAGAGAACTAGAAGAACTTTGCTTGTTTGCTTTGCTAAATTAAGCCTGAGAGTGATATGATTGCTTTCCATAAGCAAGTAAACAGAAGGGAAAAGAGCTGGGAGCTGAACAATACTGGCACAAGAACAAATGTGTATAAATTATCCATGAATAAATTGAGGAAGAAAATCAGAAGATTTCTATTCATCCAAAGAGTGAGGTTCTGCATCTGTCTTCTGGTAGGAATAATTAGAACAAAGACTCTCAGCAGCTTTCAAACACCGTGAAAGGGAATATAGTGCTGGTCATCCTATCAGCAGAAAAAAAGTCAGTAGCCGAAAAGCCCCTCTTCAGTTTGATGTTCTAACTTCTGCTCACGTAGTAGAGGTGCTATTGGGATATTTCCAAAACATTATTATAGATAAGGAACCAAATATGAAAGAGTGCTAAGGCGAAAATTAAGCTCAAGTCCATTTACCTGTGTTGGGTACTACTCCCCTGCAAAGAAAACTACTGACTCACTTGGATGCATTTATTTCTTGTTCCATCTTGTTCACGGTGAGCAATCTTTGCCACGGACACAAGAGGATAGCAGGCAGACAGCCTTTCTCCATTACAACAGCATTTCAGTCCCAGACAGGCAGTATAAACCGGGTTGCCTGGTCTGCAATCACAGACTGTGAGCAGAGCTGTCACAATTTCAGAACTCACATTGACAGGGCCCCTTAAGATAAGTCATTTAACGTTTCTTACCACCAGATGTTGGAGTTGTCTGCAGGAACAAGAGGAGATTTTCTGTGCTGCTGCCCAGCTATTTGTGTCTGAGCACCCGCCAGGCATTTTTTCCTTGGTCCTTACTGTAGGCTTTCCAGGAGCTTGGCTCTCCCCCAGGGTTGTGAGTGTTGGGTACCCCAATGACCTCGGCACCTCCATGAAGAAGACAACCTGGGCGAGGAGGAAGACAGGAGTCTCCAAGAGAGAGGGAGAATTACTTCTCTATGGGGAAGAGTGCCTTGCTTAGGAAATGACTGTTTCTCCCGGGTAGAAATGTGTGGATGACTGATACTTCTTTTCTTGACCAGAAATTATTTTCTTTTTTTTCTATTTCAGTGAAACAAAAACAAGTTATTTGCTTTTTAATAGCACTGAATCAAAGAGAAAAATCAGTTTGATTCAAATTATAGGCTTCATTTAGGAAATCCTTGCATATTTTCTACAATGAAGGGAACTGGAAAATAAAACTCTTCCTTTTGGAGGAACACCACTCATGAGTGAGTGGAGTAGCAAGGTAGAATTAGGCAGAAGGAGTATTTGAACTGTGTCTGTGTATTGAATATTTGTGTCTTGGACACAAATCTCCAGTATCCCATCTGAGTTCTCTGAGCCCTGGGTACAGGCTCAGGAGCGTGTTTCTCATTTATAAACAGTTATACTCTGCAAAACTGTTACACACAAATTAGAAATAAGAAAAGCTTGAGTGATTTGGTAGCCTGATGGCTCAAGCAGTGGGAAGAGCTGGTCTTTGCTCCAATTAGTGCTTATCCACATACACAACTAAAATATTTTTACCAAGAGGTTCTGAAAAGGCCTTTTTGTTAGACCTCTGTATGGCTCAGCTGCTAGGGCACTTTCCTGAAAAATAGGGGTTGGGAAATTTGAGTTCAGCTTCTGTCTACCTCCTGGCAGAAAATGGCTTTGAACCATTGTCTCCTCTACCCTTGCTGGATCTGCTGACACCCAAGCAGCCAGAGGAAAGCCACCCTTGCCTTGTCAGTTTTGCAAATCCACCCTTGAACCTGGCTTCAAAATTGAAGCAGCTCCTCCCAGCAGTGTCAAAGCAAGCCGGTTTGCATCTCAGCCTCTTCCTTGTTTTGATCCAAACTATTGAACACAAATTGAATTCACAGATATTTTCAACAGTCCCATTTGCTGGTTTGAGGGATCACGCATTTACCCAAACGTTTGCCAAGCTCCAGGTTCAGGGTTATTTGGATGAAAAGTCCCTTCCCAGTCAGGGCTGCCCTTGTTCCAAGCTCGGATCCCCCTCGCTCCACTGCTCTGTCTTACATGGGCTGCCTTTGCCTGCGCAGAGCCTTTTGTTTGTTATCTGCCTGTGGATCCGGAGCTGATGTTCTTTTTCTTTCCATCTCAAAAGCGCGTTGTGCAAAGACAGCACTGTGCTGACAAATTAACAGGGGAAAATAGCATTATTTAAGCACAAACATCTCAAACTTTTGTCATGGTGCTCTATAAATACAACACAACAGCATACAGTGTCTGCTCAGATCAAATGTTTGCGATGAAAGGATGTCTGCAAATCTATTTAAAGGGGATTAAGATTTTAGCTGGCTAGATTCTGGGTCATTGGTTTAACGTCTATATTATTCAGTACTGTAGTATCTGTCTGCTAGACAGATTGCTTTAACATCTATCCTACGGCATACTGTGCTAATTATGCTTCCCATCTTCTGCAAGGCATTTTCTGATCCCAGCACGAAAAGTGCTGTACGAGTGGCTGCTATGCCTCTGACACTTTGTTAGCTGCCTGGCTCTCCCCTCCCACACCCCCTCGCCCCCCAGCCGGCACGCACACATCCACGTACTCTGCTTCTTTGTGAAGTCCTTGTAGGCACATCCCTCTAACAAGCCATGTTTTCGCTTGCCACGCTAAACTGTCAGAGGATATAGTAGCAGCCAGCAGCAGCAGTACTATAGGTTGTTATTAAAACAGCATGAGCACAAATATACCTAGAATTGGCCCAATAATTTTATTTTTGTTTTAAGGCCCAATGAGAAAATCAAGGGGGAGAGGATGGTGTAGGAAAGGGAATCATTTTGTGTCAGAACATTTCAATCAACCAAGCATTTTTTGACCTGCAACTATATTTTTTTTTTGCTTGTTCAGATTATTTATTTCCTTTCTTTCTCCTTTCGTCTGTGGGTTGATTTAAAGGACAAAGGAAGATGAAAATAAGAAGCCAGCCAGTTTAGCGCAGAGAACACCAGAACAGATTTGCTCGGCTGGTGGAGGCTGCCTTCCTCGCTGGAGGTGTGGGGGGTAAATCTGCGTTTGTCAGACACAAACTGGATTTCCCATTTAGGCGACACCCCCCCACTACACACACGCTTGTGAGGGCTTCATTTTCCAGCAAATATACCGCTCACTGAAAACACCCCAGCTCTTCCTTTGCCAGCCTTTTTGCATTTCCCAGCCCTGTTGTATGAAGATTAGAGGCAGATGTGCCTACAGCCAGCATCCAGGAGCTTTGTCTGTCGCTGCAGAAGCCCCTCTGCTCCTCTCCTGCCCCCCACCCCGAGAGATTTCCCCAGCAGAAAGGAGTGCTCTGTTGTCCTCAAAGCACGGGAACAACAGACCTGTGATGACAGAAGTGTGATAAATAGAGAATAATGTGTCCTGCTAGACAGAATAATGAGATTACATATGAGCTGCCATATCATATCAATTAAACCATTGGCCCTTTTAGTCCAGCAAATCCATCCTGCCACAGTGATCAGTGCTTCAGGGAGAAGGGGGAGAGGGAGGGAGGGCAGGACTGACATAACCTGCTTAAAATAACACAGACGCTCCCGCTGCTGCTTGCCCAGGCAGGACGGGTCCAGGTCTGGCCCTCAGCCCGGTGCAGGGCTGGGGTTGCCCACCGGGGCAGCCGGGCAGCGGGCAAGGCTTTCAGCTGCACTAGGACGCTCAGCACCGCCAGCCTTGGGAGCTCTGCCCCAAAAGGAAAAGGGAGGTGGGGGTCAGATGGCCCCAACCAGCTGCTTTTGCAGGTTGCAAAGATCCTGGAGCCATATATGCCAGCAGCCTGGGCAGCATGGTCTTGTCCTTCTGCCTTGGTCTCCTGGCTCCAGCTGATAGGAACGTTCATCCCTCCTGGGTGACAGCTGACAATGTCCTGAGCACTCACGAGGCCCGGTCTTGCTGTGATAACTTAAGTGTATGCAAGATGTGCTCGTCTGGCCCGCTCTCCACCGTGACACAGCCCTTTCCCATGGAGGACACGGCGCCTGCCTGTAGCAAAACCTGTCATGGGAAGACCCAAGAGACCGAGGGAAGCATTCACCAGAAAATGCCCCAACTCCTCACCCTGCTGCCCCACCAGAGCTCTGCTGACACCTTCTCAGGCAGCAGCCCCAGCTGCTAACACAAGGAGGGGACTATCCCACTGTATGGGGCAATCGTATCCCGAGAAATGTGTTCTTCTCACAGAGAGGCTGTGGGTTTAATTAGATGTGTTTTGGCTATTCACTCAAGTAGTGAAGTCGCATACTGCCTTTCAGACACTGTTGTTGTCATGAGCTAGCCGTGTACGTGGTCTGGAAAAGTGTTTAAATATAGGCCACTGAAATTATTTTTGTTTATAGGGCAATATAAACCTCCATGAGAACAGGATCAATTGTTCTGCATCTGGCGTGTGTTGGATGAGCATGCCTGAACTGCCATGACTGTCCCCAGGTACCTACCCTAGCGATAGGATGGGATGTCAAACCCTCCTACCCTTTCGCCAGCTGCTTTCAGCACATCTCTTGTTTAGAAAGGTTTAGCAGATTGTTCCAAAAGCATTGAAAAAAGCAAAGCCTGTTTCCATACCCTTTTCCGTCTCATGGCTGGATTAACTGACATCTAAGAAGACACAAGCTCCATGTGATGCTTTCCCTGGGGTTCAAGTGCTCATGACCGGCTTCTCTGCTGTGGTCATGGGTACAATGGCCACCAATGTTCCCTTCCCAAGTGAGATGTGGGGCCTGGTCCCTGAGCCCACACTCTAGGGCAGAAGTGGGTGTCCAGCATTCAGAAGCGGAGGAGCAGAAAGCAGAGGGGAGTGAGGAGTATGCAGAAGATTAAGCAGCAGAAAAAGAGTTGGAGTATAAACTGGTTGGAAGCAACCTGCAGCAAAGGGCAAGAGACGAAAGATAAAGGGAATCAAAGATAATTCCTAAAGGAAACAGAAGATGAAAAGATCAGCTCTTCCAAAGAGAGAAAAGCATTCTGGTCACGTATAGCACCATTTCTCGGGTGGGTTGGCTGGTGCCAGGGACAAAGCTCTCACTCCCTGATGCAAGGTGTGACTGAGCAAAGGTTACAGCTACATGAAAAGATGCAGAAATGACATTGGTTTCTAAGCCAAGGTTTTTTGCTACCTGAAATGGCAGTACTACTGTAAAAATTCAGTATTTTCTGTGGGTTTTTTTTAAACACAGTTCATACAGTTATAAAGGCAAGCACGGATTACAACAAAAGCAGAGTTACAATGAATTTGCTTTTACCTGGTGAGGGATGGTGTAACGGAGGGAATTAAAAAATGTAATGATTGCTGCCTGGAGGGTGGCAACGCCTGCTGGTTTTGGCTGTCCCAGTTTGTGGAGAGACACCCCATTACCATCGGAAGGTAAGAAAGGCTGTTTGGGTTAGATCAAAAGTTTGCCTGTTTACTCTGCCTCTAACAGCAGCCAACAGCAATGCTGTGGGAAACAGTGTCAGAGCAGGGCCAGCAAGCTGCCATCCTTCCCTGGCATGCCTCTTTGGCAAATAAATGTACTTCTGCTGGGGAACCTTGTAATATCACTGGTTTTGTATTGTTGGATAACCCAAGAAAAGCGGAGCCAGGGGCTGTGGAGTGGTGAGGACCTATGACTGTGCTTTAAGGGAGCCTGGGAGTGGGAGTTTGGGAAGTACCTGACACTTCCTTACCTGGGCCAGGGGTTCAGGCCCTCCAACGGCACCTTGGAGCATCACCTCTGCTGATAATTTATTTCTGAGAAGTTCTACTAACATGGAGAAAGATGTCTTTTCCAGCACATTTCATATGGTGGGGGAAAAGGTGTTTAAGGCTAGGGGTTTGCTGGTGTAGAAAAAGGCTGTATCTTAAAAGTGGTCTGTGCCTGGAGGAGAAGCAGAGCTGGTGAGCGGTGGCGGTGGACGTTGAATGTGAGCTCCTGGCAGGTGCAGCATCAAGGACAGGGGCCCTCCTCAAAACTCAAACGAGCTTGCGAATGTTTTTTATTCCCCCTTGGCAACCAGAGGGACTCTGCAATATTCAAGTCCTCAGCAGGAGAGGAAATGAAGGGCTGAGTCACACTCTGGGCCCCATGCACAGGGAGCAGAAGCTTCAGAGGAGATGCCTTCAGTGCACCTTGCAACAGACACCCTCTGATGAACCTTCAAAAGGATTCAGCTCCCCTCAAGCTGGTAATGCCTGCACAGTTTCAAAACAGACCACCTCTAAGGTAATGAAGGAAGCCAGCGGAAAAATACTGGCAAGAGATAACAGAATCCTCTGAAAAGCCATGCCCCCCCAAAAAATAAAAATTGTTTATGAGTGGGGAAGAAAAGGTCTTCAGCTGATTCAGTGTTATGTATCAAGTCGAAAATGCCTATGACATTTTGGAAATGCCGACAGCTTGGGGAAATGAAACAACTTGCCATGATCTGAGTCCTGCTTGTCCCAGCAGGGATTGAAGTAAAGGCCCCGTAACATCGCTGGAATTGTTAATATCTCTGCTCTGCAAAGGAATGAGCAAGCTGGGCTACAGCATGTGCCAAGGCGCTGACTGTCAGGGAGGAATGGGCTTGGAGGCACATGAAGGAGATCCCCCATATGGTGAATGCTCGTATCCCAGCAGCATCCCATCTTGGAGGAAGGGGAACTGGAAGAACTGCTGTTGCACCACCACCAGCCATGGGTGCTCATACCTGGCTGCTCTGCACAGGGAAAGGAAAGAGCTGATATTGACCAAGAGGCTGAGAAATGTGTTTATTTTTGCTCCAAGTCTAAGGCTTACTGCCTAGGGGACAAGATGTGAACTGTTCTTTTATGAAGTGATCGTGTGGATGAATGTGTCTGCATCAGTACTCTGCCTTGCTTCACTCTGAGTCATACTGCGGGGGGGGGCTGACTAAAGATGGGCCCAGGCAACATCCTTCAGATGCAAGTCTGAGTGGATTTATCGCTATTTGAGGAGGGCAGAGTTTTTTTAGCTCAAGGCTTTGGTCCCAGGGAAAGACGCATGGCTCTTCCCTGTGAATCAGCATGCCTTGAGGTTAGCGGGTAATACAGGCTTTTGTGGAGAGACTTGTAGAAGCAGAGGCAGAGCAGCTCTGCCCTCAGCCTGGTGGCCGAGGAGCAGGGTCCCATGCCTGGGAGGGAGCCAGCCCGGGCCCTGTTGCATGGGGCTGGTAACTCCGTAGGCAGTGAGTCGTGGTGTTACAGGGTCCTGCTTGCAGGGTAGGGGCATCCTGTGAGTCCCGGCTGGCCTGGGCCTTCACCCGGAGTGACAGACCTCAGCTGGGGTGGGAGAGTCACGGCTTCAAGCTCCTCGCCCACCTGGGTCTGTTACGTTGCAGCGAGCCTGACTTGTCTTCAAAAGTGGGTTTTCTAATTAAAAAAAAAAAAAAAGTCTTTCAGAAGGTAGGTATCTGTCTCACCCAGGAGAGGACAGGACACGCTCACCACCCCAGCTGCCTCTGTTGTTGTAATGAACAAGCCACTCAACCCAGCTTTGCCTTTGCTTTGTCCTTTTGACAGATCCGAGCGCTCTGCGGGCCAAGAAGAGCTGGCAGAGACCAGGGGTGTTCCCTCCCCGCGGAACCAGGAGGCAGCTCCGGCAGCCCGGGCTGTGGCTGTGGCAGCCAGCAGCCGAAGCCAGAGCCCTCGGGGAAAGGGGAAGCTGCAGCTGACAGCGCTGGTGTATTTCGGGGCAGGTTTTCTCAGTGCAGAGCTGGAGATGGGCAGTATTTTGGATGCCGCATAATAATGGCATTGCAGCCATCAGGGCATGTTCCTTCCTCGTTGTAAGAGAGGAGTTGAGGAATCCTCCTTCTAAATTTAGGGGGAAATTTCTACATCAGCTAGAGTTTCTCGGTGAGCTCGTTATTAATGATTGCCCGAGCTGTGAGCAGAATAAGCGGTGACATTACAGAAGTCAAGTGACTGTCCCTGCCTGACCTCCTTAAAATCTGAGAAATACAGAGAGTTGGGGAATGCATCTGGGCCTTCAACGAGACACCGCACAACTGAAACTGAACGGAGATGTCCCCTCATTCCTGGGCCCCTGTGACACCCTGCCATCTCCTCTTTTTTGGGATACCTTCCAGATAGAGACCCAGCTGTGGCCCGGCCAGCTGTCCAGGCTTGATGCCACCCAACAGCAAGCACGTCCGGAGAAGTGCCCTTAGCTCCTGCTGTGGCTGCTGGGTGCTGAAGAGGATGCTCAGGATGTCCGTGGCAGCACCAAGGCTCAGCCAGCAGGACCCTCCACCTTGCTTTATGGGGGGAGAGAAGGGGAGAAAATCGCTGGTAGCTGGGTGACCCCAGTGAAGCTGCCTGGACCCGGGAGATGTCCTTCGCCAAGGCACCACTTTCAGTCATGGCTGCTGCAAAGGGGCTAGGAATTAGTCTGTTGTACAAATTTGTTTAAATTTCTGTCATTTTTATTTGCTTGTGTGATTTGATGGAGCAGTCAAGATGGGCTGGGTCACATCCATAAGCCACAGGCAGTTTACATTAACAGCAGAATGGGATAACAGCACATTAAGAGGTTGTGCTTTTTTTCAATTTGATAGTTCTGAAGTTCTTTTTTCAATAATGTTTTTTACAACACTGGAGTTACAATCAGCTTAGCATAAAACTGTTAACTTCTAAGACCACAATTTACCTAGCAAGTTTTTTTATAGTATGTGGATTTATACTGGCCTGCTACATTTCCCTTTTGGAGCAGTTAGGATTTTAATATCATTAGCCTAATATTTAGTGAGAATATATATTTTATGATCCTAATAAAACCTAATTACAGGGGGGCACTCACCTCATAAGTTGCAGTGTGTTGGTCCTTTGAGACATTACTGGGCTTGAGAAAAACTAGACACAATAAGATGCAGCACCACATCCGACCATAGAATAGGTAAAAAACTGAACCTCACATTCAAATGAGAGATATTTTAATGACTAGCCTTTCCAGTGTTGAAGCTTTTGCATGTATTGGGAAGACTATTCTATACAGTCCAAATTTTTATATTCCATTGTGTTTCAGTACTAATTTAAACTCATTCTAGTTAGAAATTAGATTTTCTGTTGTTTTACCTCTGTTTCTCACCTCTTGTACTCTCACACTGTGTCTCTGGTACCCTGCTCCCAACCCCTTCCCAGCCCTAAACACGGGCTTCCCTCTCTGCTCCAGTGTGGAGAGGGCTTTGTGGTTGGACAATTTCCATAAGAGGGTCCAGCCTTGCCCCATGCACTGCTGCCATGGAGAAGGAAAGAGGCCACCAGCCATGCTCAAGCAGGGCTTTTCTCTGGATTTTATTGTGACTGCATTGTAAGACAAGGGAAACAGTAAGTGCCTTTCATCCCAGAAGTAGATGGCCTCAGAAATTACCCCAAAAGGCCTCAAATCAGTAAACAGCAATTATGTGAGCTCTCTCTGAGGGAGAGGGTGATGTCATGGTAATTTTGAATAAATAAAAGCACTTGAAAATGATAAGAGCCCGAGCAATTTTACACTGTCATCCTTTCAGATTTGACTGTTCATATGTTGCATTTCAGCTCATTAAGGCTGTTTCACAGGGAGATGACTGCAGAGATTTCTGTCTTTTGCCTCATCCCTGTCCACCCCTCCTTGGGTGGGGGAGATGTTAGGCCCATGTTAGGTCCAGTCCTCCATGTGTGCCCTGCCTTTCTCCCAGGCATCTTGCTTGGCTTTCATCTTCCGCCTGTTTGAACCCTGCTGTGACATCCCCGATTCCCAGCCTTTGCCTTTTCTGGCACGATTGCCCTTCTTCAAGCAGGCGGCAGGCAGCTGCCCTGGCACAGCTGATTGCTGTCCCATGGATGGTGGATGCCCTTTCAGGTTTCCACTTGGACCTCTTCCATGTGCCTCCATCTGTCCCATTCAACACATGCTTCTCACTCTGCCCACAGTGCTCCTGCACCCCACAGCACAACTTCTGGCTTTACCCCACCTCGGCGCATCCTGGCCCCCACAGACAACTAACTCAGCTATTTGCCTAGGCAATTGCTCCCCACTTTCCCAAACTCCTTCTGATCTCCATGAAAACTGCCCATCTGTCTCCTCCTTACATTTGTCTTCTGCTAAAGGGGACACATCAATGTGGGCCTCTTTGGTAATTCATTTCTCCATGACCATATTGCTAGCCTTTGACCACAGCAGCTAAATTTCTTGATTGCTCGTAGATTATCTAGTTGGATGTGATTGCTGTGACCATCTGGTCTGATCTCCAGTATAATTTAAGCCACAGGTCTTTTCTGAATTATTTCCTGCTGTCTTTTCTATATATAGACATTCAAAAATGCCAACTCTTAGCTCGCTCTTTCCGATGATGGAGCAGCCACCACAAGTGTTAGCTGTTTGTTGCTCTGTTTGCTGCTTACTATTAAAAATACATGCTTTATTTCTAGGCTGAATTTGCCAGCTCCAACTTCCAGCTGTTAGATACAGTTACGTCTTTATCTGAAGAGTCCTCTTTCCCATTTCTGTTCCTCAAATAGATGTTATGATTAAGTCATCTCTCCAACTTCGCTTTGTTAAAATTAACTGTCTGAGCTCCTGTGTATTTCTGCTGTTTTCCTGTCTCTGGCTTGCTCTGAAGTACCTTCAACTGATCCATATTATTCTTGCACTGAGTGCACCATGGAAGGGTACGGTAATATAACTGTGCAGTCCTAATTGATATTCTGTATATTGAAAGACAATGTTTATTCTTCTGCGCCACAGAAATGGCTTGAAAAAGATGCTCCCTCTTCTCAGGGAATATATGTTGCAATATTTAAGGGTGATCCAGAAACCATAGAGAAAGAAACCTTTTTATCTATCTTGCCCTTGCAAGATGTGAATCTCCTTGAGGACTTGAGATATGTATCAGTGATGTACCCTGCTTTCCTTCTTGTTCCCGCGCTACTACCTAAACTACAGATGAAAAGGTTTTCAATGTTGTTTTCTATGCTCATTCAATACATCATTATTCCAAATTAATTTTAAAATAAACTATTATTCTGTAAGTACGACCTGTGCCCTTTTCCACTAGGTATAGGACCTTACAACTGGTAATATTTTGGCAGGTGTTTTTTTCCCTTGCATCCATCTTACAAGTGATCCAAATCAGTCTCCGGTTCTCATGTTTCCAGGGTTTTTGCTGTCTCATAAACTTCATGAGGGATTATTCTACATTTTCTTCCAGATCAGTAGCAATTTTTTGGAATAATGAATGTACAAAAACTATGCTTCATGGAACATCAGCAAAACCAGGCCTTTTTGTAAATTATTTCCCACTTACAGTTGTATTTTCAGATCTCCAAGCTAGGTTCTCATCTCTCTCATCTACTGTGAGGATTTTGTGCCTTTCTAGTTTCGTATTCAAAATGTCAAGAAGTACCAATCCAAGCATCTTTCAGAAGATTGTTATTTCAGCCCTATTCCATCTCAGTCAAGCTTGGAATTTAACTGATTTTTAAAGAATAAAAGCACATTATTTGAATACAATTTAATTTTCTCAAAACCTGTGTGAGATTCTACTAATTGTATCTTTCTTCTTCCTTTCTTTAGGAAATGAAATGCTCTAGCACCTGTTTGATTATGCTGCAAAGGATCAGTGCAGTTTCATGGGGGCCGGTGCCATGGGATCATCTCATTTACTTTTTTTAATAATATCATCTTATTGGATTCCTGCCAGCGCTCCAGAACTTCCCCAGTGTTTCAAGATGCATTGAGAATTAACATTACTGATGCAGAGAGCTATTCATCAGCTCTTCTGAAGCTGTTGATTACAAGTTTTCCGGATTTTAGAAGCCTAGGGAGAGTAGCTGCTGTTTAGCATTATCCTGGGTTACATTTGGAATAGAAGGTATTCTACACAGCTTAGAAAATCGGTGTGGTGTCTGCCTTTTTCCCAAATACCTTCTTCCTGAAGAGGCCAGCCTGCAGAAATGGCGGAATTTATTTGGCTAGAAATCTGCCAGGTACATGTTCGCTCACAGGGGATGATTGTATACATATCTCATTCTAATGAACAAACTGGACAGCTTTGCTCTAAAGTTCAGATCATTCTAATTTGGATCAAGAAATCTCCACTGATTTTGATTCACTGATTAATTTTTTTAAAGGAATTTCTGGCAGCAAATAGAAAAAAATGAAGCAAGAGTAGATTCCAAGAAGAATCCCCAAAGCGATTTTTCTGAAACGGTCCTTTTTGTTGAAAACTATGTTGTTGGCCTGCCACTGAACCTTCATTCATCTATATTGTATGTTCTGCACGTGCATGCAGTGTGATGGTGGCAAGTATTAAATATTCATCTTTTCTCCAAAGGAAAGTTGTCTGAAAAGACTTTGCTTAAATCTTTGCTCTGCCCTAAGTTTGCACTGGCTCAAAATGAAAAGTGAAGTGAAGACTAATATAGCATGTAGCACCACTGTCATTCTCAGATACTAAAAGTGTTAAACTCATGGAAGGCAAAAAAATACAACTCTCTCTTTTAAGTGGTTTCTGAATCATTCTGAAGTATTGCAGCATATGTTCCCATTAGGAGCAGCATAAGTCGCAGAACAGTCTTTGCTTGTGGAAGGTTCACATCTGAATTGCTGGGCCATTTGGATTAAATTGCATTTAGCTGCTTGGCAGAGCCAATGAAGGTGTTAAGGGGGTTGCTAAAAATCTTTACTGCAGTAGGAGTTTGCTCCACTGTGCGTTTAAATCATTAGCATCAAAATTCTCACACCACTCATGGAAACATTCCTGGTTAAAAGGACCTAAGGATAATGGATTTAATGAATGACTGCCCCAACTGAGAACGACTATTTGGTTGCCTAATAGCTATTACACATTTGTTAAACTAGACCTGTGAGCCATAAGGAGTTTCAGCTCTGTGGTGAGTAGTAGGAATACACAATATTGAGATGTTACTAGAAAAAAAAAACAAAAAACCCTCCTGATTTTTTATGTGGGTGAAGAGTTTTTACTTAGCTTTTCAAAAATGATATTCACTGTAAGACACGCAACAGAACTGGAAATTGCATGAGCTGGGAGGCAGTGGCAAAAGAGCAGATTGTACTGGAACACCTGTGCAGCCTGACTGCAGCTCTAATGACAGCTGTAAGTGTCAACACTTGTAAGTGTGGCAGAAGTGTGTACCTGCACACCTACACTCTATTAGCACTTTATTTTTTTCTAGTTCCATGTTGGAACTTCACATTAGAAATGCCAGCTGCAACCAGCCTGTGTTCTATGTGCACACAGGCACAATTGGAAAGAATCTCTGCCATCATGCTACTTGAACTAAAGAGACAACCGAGGAGGCCAAAGGAGACGCCTCATTACAGAGGAGAGGAGAGGAGAGGAGAGGAGAGGAGAGGAGAGGAGCGGAGCGGCG
>JAOXJK010000023.1:47235018-47246274 GCA_025774025.1 Xenus cinereus | reverse complement strand
CAAGGAAGGCCACACATACAGAAACTAATAATCTGATGGTGACTTGCAGTCCTTTGTTCTAATTGCTGGATCGTGGTTCCTACTGATGGGTGCAGTACGGTTGCTCAAAGCAATCAATGGTCTTCTAATGAGGAAGATGTGCAATACCCTGGAAAATGGCCCCACCTTCTCCGAAGAGATTTCTCCCAGGGGAGTCACTGAATTTAATTCACATCGTCTGAAATCACCCTGAGCCCAGCCTGAATTTGAGCCCATGGATACCTTCATCCGCAGAGCTTCAGCAGTTCCTCTCATCAGTCGCTGCAGTAGGAGTTATGTCCACGCAAGGATGTCAGCACTTCGTGTGTGATAAGATGCAGCAAGGAAGTAAAACGAGGCGCAGTTATTGGCTGATAATAGGGCTCTTGACAATATATAACTGTGGTGTGGCCAAATGAAATATGTTCTGTGAGAACAGGCTACTGTCCAGCACTTAATGTAAATGTTTCTGAAGTGCTGGTAGATCTGCTCTATAAAATATCCAAGGCCTGTGCAAGGAATGCTAATCCATACTGGCCTCCAGCAGGAAAAGAATAAAAAAAAAAAGACATGTAAAGACTAGGAACATTTTATGAGTGTGAGTGGAAAAACGGTTTTTCACAAGCATTTTTTCACAGATTGAGAGTAGTCTGTGCTGCCTCCATGGTTTTCCTCAAACTTTCAGACTTGACCGCTCCTTCTCAACACCGAATCTGTCATTTCAGGTGAATCCAACATCCACCTGATCACACTAAACCCCATTGGAAAGGGGGGGTGCTGATGAATTACTTCCTTGTGTGTGGCTGTAATGCCTGCAGCAATCTCCCTCTGTTTTGTCAATGTGACTACTATAATGTGTGTGTCCTGACACACATTAACAATGGTTCATGTTTAAACAAGTCACGCTGGACCCCTAAAAAGTGTCTGTAGCTGCATATTCTTCATCAAGTTAAGCCCCTATGGAACCAGAGATCATGGAGGCCATGAACTACATGAAAACAGTCGTTTGCTCTGGCAGGAGGGAGCTTTTCCCTGAGGACCAATGATCACATCCAAGAGTGAGATTTTGTTTCTTCCAGCCCCTTCCAAATTAAATTAGTAAATTTGAAGTCGAGATAGACAAGATTGCTAATACATTTAGACAGCTGTTTTCTCAGGAGTGGGATCGCTATCAGTGGAAAAAAGTCAAGGGACGTTTTGCATTTAGAAGGCAAGTTTTGTTTCATAAAAAGTAATGGAAAAAATGCAAAATTATTCCAAATATTGCAATTATGCCACAAAACCTGTTTCTGAAAATGCATGGAATCTGCAATACTGTCAGTAGTAGGAAGCTTATTTCTCCAGCCAGGGTGAACTGAGAGACATTGAGTGCTAGTTTCTTCTGTATCTGTTACACTGGCATAGCTTCATTGACTACAGCAATTATTCCTGATTGACACCTAAGTGAATTAGAAACGTGCGCTGCACATCTTAACTGCAAATGAATTATTGCATTGTGCTAAGGAACGAACGTGGAAAGCCATTTTTTTTCACCCAATGGACCTTTTTGGTGTTTCTTGAACGGCTGTAGTCCATCAGCTGAATTTGTGAAATCCTATGCATGATATCACATCAGTTGCTGCAGCATGTAATTAGCTCTATTTCATATCTGAGACATCTCATCATCTTTTGCAAGGAAGTGTCATCAAAGTGGATTCTGGCCATTTTTTAAAGCTTTTCTTTTGCTTTACTTTCTGGATGTATGCAACCCCTGCACATATCTGAAAATGGACACTGTGGGCATATGGTCACAACCCTACACCTGTGAACACCATGTGTTGTGGATCTCATGAGTTCAGATGCCTACAGCTTTTTTCCCCTAGAACTGAGCACCAAGTCATATGCATCAGCCCAACTGCATGCCCATGAGACGTGTCTACCTGTGTCTATCCAGAGAAGCCAGTTCTCTGGACATATTCCCAGGAATATGGCAACCCTATGTGGCAGCCATGCTGCAGCTGTAGTCTCAAGCACCAGCAGGTCTTGGCTGCAGAGCAGAGAGGCAAGCTGAGGTCTGAGAGGAGGAGCCATCTTTCCTACATTGCAGAGTTAACTCAACATGAGCTGGAATGGTGGCCCTCTCTGGAGTCCATCCCCACCCACAGGAGACCCCCGTCTGGCTGGGAAAGAGCTGCAAGCTCAAGCCAGCTGGCCAGTGGAAGTCCAGACAAGCACCCACCTTGGGCAGTAGCCCCAGCAACCTGCCATGGGAGACATGTCCTCTTCCAGCCTGGCTGATAATGCTTCCCATCATCCCATGCTATCCCTTGGCTAAACATGCGGTTAACTCTCCAGGATAGGCCTTGTGCTGTCCTGGGAAACTCCTGCACCCCAGAAGCCTTGGCAGGGTGAGAGGGCCTCATTGCTGGTCTGTGACAAGTGAGCTTGAGGTGACATCTGTCCTACCACAGGTGCAGCACCAGGTGGTGCCAAGCTCCTCTGCCATCCCCACCACCGCCCCATCTGCCCACACTGCTCTTTGCAGGACAGCTGGCAGAGGTGAGGAAAACACTGTGCAGATGCGGGTGTTATACTTCTCCTCCAAGCATTTTTGGGTGGTCTTGCTAACTTCTGCTACCTTGGATCCCTCAGGTTCAATCCGCTGTCATCTCACGTGCTGAGGTCCTGCTCAGCAGCTAGACTCCTTGGCTAGGACCTGAGCTTTGCCTCTGCATGGCATATCTTCAGTATTTCTCTTCTTGGTGAAATAAAAGGTGTCTGTTATCTTGCCATTTTCCATCTGACCAATAATTTATGATAGACCATAGACAGTTTTGCTGGGCTCTTAGGATGTCTGAAATCTTTATGGTAAAGAAAATAAATCAAATATATCATCCTGCCCAGTGAGCACACTTGAAATTAGCCACAATAATTTAAAGAATCACACTTAAACAACAAGAGAAAATTTAGCCTATGGGATTTTTTTTTCATTTGTTTTTTAACATACAGACATGCAGTCACCAAAAACATTTTTTAAGTATTGTGAATTTGGGGAAAAAAATCAGTTTCTTTTTAAACAGAGAATTAGAAAAAAACAGTTAATGCATTTCATTCTGGTATTTTTAATTAAAGATTGTAATGTCCATTCTGAAATATAGTTTTAATTTAAAAACTGATCCCATTTTTAAAAGATTAAGTCAAAAAAGGATTAAATATGTCAAGATGGAGCTTTTACCCCGTAACAAAAGTAAACAACACATTTCCAGTATAAATAAAGTATTTTTAAAAATTTTACTTGACAAAAATCCCTGAACATCAGCTGAATTGATTTTCTCCTCTTTCTTCTTTTTTGCTTTTTCGATGTTGAAACTGAAAAATCAGCTATTTGCTGAGCTGTGTTGCACGGGGCAAAGTATACATTGCTTTTTCTTTTTTTTTTTTTCACATGTGTACTTCCAAGCAGGAAGGCATGGATTAAACAAGGTCTCTTTGTCTAATTTTATGTAATCCTCACTCATGCACCATCTCTGTTGTTTCTATAGGATGTTAGTCTGGATTAGGAAAGTAGGAGTTTGCATAGCAAGACCAATGGTAGGAGGAAGCTTTTGAAATTGAAAATGTTGACAGTGTTCTGGACCATTTTCAGACTTTCTTTCACAATGTGTCTGTGGAGTCATCATCTCACAAAGAGGTTTTTGTGTTTTGTACCTAGAGGTGCCACTCAAATCAGTGACGCTACCCAGGGAGAAGTTGAGATGCTTTTAAAATTACGTAGATGTGTATTTTAATATGACCTACATATAAAAGAGGAACTAAATGATAAAAGTGGCATGCTGAGAGGTCTTGTTCAAATGGAGTTTTCTCTCTTCGGGGAGAAACATTTAAGGTATTTACTTCTTTAAGATTGTACGATAGGGAGTTCAGTTTGGGGAAACGTGCCAACCAAGTTTGGTTTCTAAATCAAGTTTTGGTCCTTGTGACTTCAGCTCTGCAGATCTATGTCTGAGTAACAGGCCCCAACACCCTGCACAGCCCAAATGGAAATATATTCAAAGCTGACAGTTCCTGCTAGTTTACAGCCACAGGCTTGTCAGATTGAACTTGAAATCTGACCCGAGCACACTCAAAATTCATCCCAAGTTCTCCTGACGCTGCCTGATGAATTTTGCCTGGCAGCAGGTTTTATTACAAGGGGATTTCTTAAAGTATGAGAAGTAGCTCCAAGCCATCTCAATAACAGTAATTATTTCAATGTTTCCTTGTTGCTAGATAGAACCCAGGCTCTTGGAACTGTGCAAAAAATCAGTAATTTTGTGTCAAGTCAGCATGAAAATGCTTTAGATTTCTCACAGAAAGGAGCCTTGTGTGAAATATGTTTAAGACTCAATGAAACACTTTGTTCAGTCCAAAACAAAATGTTTTGTTTCATGAGGGGGAGATTTTATTCTTGCAAAACGAATGTGGGTCAGTCCTATTTAGAAAATCTTGTTTCAAAAGATAACTTCCCTTACTTTCCCAAACCTTATCATGGGAGGGGAAGGTGGGAGGTGTGTGTGAAACTCCAATAAATTTGACTTCATTTTTAAATAGTTTCCTTTCATCTGAAACTGTTTATTTTTGGGGTGAATAAACATTTCTACCAAGCTGTTTCAGTCAGCTCCACTTGGAGTCAATATGAGGTGTAAGCATTCATCATTCTGCCAATTGCAATGGAGCCCTGTGACTAGTGGCCCTGTGGGGTTAACCTGGGCTATCGATGATGTGTATGTAGCAGACCTGCTGGAGGACTGCTAATTGCTTGACTAAAGCTGTTTTCCTGAGGTTTGGGTTGAAATGAATGAGCAGGTCTAAAAGGCTCATGGTGTAAGGAAAGAAGAGCAAGTTCTCTTAGGGCTTCCTCGTACCTGTCTCATGGACTCATGGACTCATTCCTACAGAGGCTGACAGGAGAACCTAAGGAATGAAGGATAACCTCAGACTTTGCTATTTTTGTTTTGCTTATGATGGACTAGACCGTATTTCGGGTTAAAAATCTGGCCATGAGGAGCTCACTGTGTGAAGGACAGAAATAAACAACCACATGAGATTTCTCTGTCAAGTTTATAAAGTATCAGTGGCATTTTGTGGATGTTATTTAAACAGCTAACCACCTTGTTAGCAGATTAATTTAGCAAAGCACCTCCCACGTGACAGAACTGCAGAAGAAAATACAAATCTGCCCTCCTTTCAGGTTGAAGGGGCTTTTGAAACAAATTTAGCTCAAGCAGCTGCGCTTTGGTGGGGAATGAGGAGAGGGAGTCGTGGACCACACGTCTCCTTGGGGCAGGATGGCTGGAGACAGCTGAGCGGGAGCGAGCCCATGGCTGGTGAGTAAGTTCTCACCAAAGCCACACAATGTAAAAATGTCCCCACTCTTAGACATATCACCGAGGATGTTTAGTTTCACCCCATCGCATCGAGATGAGCTAAGTCAGGCAGTTGGTGCAAAGCAACACATTTGGCTTTATTTTCTGATTTTGCTGACCTGCATCTTAACAAATTTATTTACATATAAAAATAATGCTGATGCTCAGAAGAATCAGACAAAACTCTCTCAAAGGTTCATAGTAAACAACATTTGTACTTTTTTTCCCTGAATGATTCATTAAGCACAGTTTCTGTAGCTTTTTAAGCATCCTAGAAGTCTCTGAGGTTGACAAAAGAAAGGGCTGAAAAACCATTTCTACCAGAATCTATTCTTGTCTTTCTCTAATGGCTTATAGATCTTGTTATTTCCATAAATGCCCTTTGAAGGGAAACTATGTGGGATTTTAATGGCTTTTCGAGTTCATGTGGGTGTCACTTGCTTTGATGTATGCCAGATACAAAACAAGAGTATGACTGAAGGCAGCAATCAATGGGGTTTAAGGTGAATGGCAAGCACCATGCTGAGGAATACACCTATCCTGGGGTTATTGCACCCTAAACACAGCAGTAGCATTGAGCTACCACTCTTTTGCTTCTAAGGAAAAGTCTCTTTATTGCATTTTAGTGGGCATACTAAAGATGCATTATGTTTTATAAGTAAGGTATTTTTGCCCATTGGTGACACGTTGCTTTTTACCTAAAGCTTCAAAGGAGTGCTTGGGGACAGTGACTGTACTCAAATCTAAGTTACAGCCAGATTTTCACAAGCCTTTTGACAGGAAAAAGTCATCTGGAGTTATCTGGCTAAGGGACAGAAAAGATCTAGCAAATTGTTTTACTGTTGCAGTATTCAAGATAAACCTGAGTTGTAACACGTGGGAGAAGCTCAAAGGCAAAATCATATTGGGAACAATACTTGAAGAATACTCTGTGAGGGAATAATTGGGTTAAGGTTTCTCTGTCAGTCTACTTTCTGGGGGTGAGGGATTTCAGCTCATATTTGTAGCCTGTCTCTTTGCAGTATGTCGCCAGCAATTTTTGCCTACCCCCAGCCTAGCTGTACGCACTGCCCCACCGGGCACCTCCATACCATATACTCACTTCTTCCAGCCTAGATCTGTCCATGTGTGTCCTTGCAGAAAACACACCCATTATTTAAACCTAGGCTTATTATTTAATTTTTGATGTCACAGTTGTTGGGCAGGACTTTGTGCAAAAAAAACCAGTGCAAAGCCAGTTGGTGCCTATCGCCTACAGAGAGCTGGATGTTTCAGCTCCCTGACATAGAAGGTGAAACTTTGGGAAAAATACTATCTTGCTAAAGTTACTATTTTTGTTGAAACATATCCTCCCCTATTAGGTTTCCATGTATCAGGAACATCCAGACTCTGGTTGACAGCCTCAGTACTTTCAAAGTGTCCTGCAGCAGTTTTGTCTTTATCAAGCGGTTAGATGTAACTGGATCGGGAGGAATATATCCTTAATAGGGCAAACAGAACAAATGGGAGTGAGTGGGAGAGTATGGTTTTCACCTGAATGTGCATAGCCAGGCTAGGCTTTAAGGATGGGTGCAAGTAGTCGCTGAGAAAGCAATTATTGTAGTCACAAACTGCAAATTTTCAAGCCCATTGTTGTGATTACCTTCTAAATATAATTCCTATACAAGTGTAACAAATGAAGAAAGCTACACAGAGTGATATACAGAAGTGCAAAATGCCAGCTCAGATCAAATCACTGAGCCAAAAGGAGGTTTTGCTACCTGTGTTGGAAGGGAAACGTGCCTTATTGCTCTTGGATAAGGATCAAGAATTTTTTTTTTTTACATAAGGTTTCTGGCTGTAAAGAGTATACTGGGAAGAGTAGTATCTTTAATTGGTTTGGGGCTACCTACAGAGACCTTCTTGAAGTTCACTTTGTCTAGCAAATTATATGAGTATTTAATCTTCGCAGTCCCTTGCTAAAAAGAGAACACTGATCTTTTTGCGTAGAGGAGAAAAAGTGTTTTGACTCATTTTGTGCAGGTGGCTCAGCTGTTTCTGTGTCCGTTGGAGGACAGAAAAATGCTGTTAATTGGGAGAATTAACTAAATTTGGGCTGTGATTTATGACTTCTGCCAATAGTTCTAAACAAAGCTGACATGGCACATGACCACGCTGAACTGATTGATCCATTAGTAACCCAGAACTCTCAAGCCAGGGAAAAATGTTGATTACATGAAGAAGAGACTAAAAGGTAGGCCAGTGATTACATCAGCGCTGACATCCTTTGCAGCAGATTCTGAGAAGAGGCGAACTTTGTCATCTTTACTTGATAGCTTTTTACGCAGGTAGAGCCCAGCGCATCCTCCTCCTGTTTACCTATTATTATGGAAGCCGCTGAATTCCTGCTGTATCATTCATTCTCACGAGGCTCTGTACTGCCTGCTTGAATTTCAGCCGCTGAAATGATTACTGGTCCTTGCTCTCTGCCAGAGCTGAGAATTGAATACTGCAAGGAAAAATCAGCTCCGTATTTCATTTCCATTTCTTTTAATCTCCCTTGCACGCAGCCCACTCATAGCCTAATCGTGCCGCGGTGCTACAGGCTTGAGGGGAAGAGAGGAGCGAAGGGCAGCCTAGTTGTGAACAGGTGATGGGCAGAAGACCTTTACGGGAAAGAAACATCCTGCTTTTTGTCCGCGTTTTTCTGGCAGCTGTGTTGATTCTGAGCCTGGAGTGCATAGGTTGCTTATTCCACACATACAACAGCGTCCCTCTGCAGGCTCCGTATGCGCTGGGCTTTGGGCAAGCTGCCCCGGTGGCTCAGCTCGCTGGAGCACCAGAGGAAAGCTGCAGGGTGAGGCCAGGCACGACAAGGCCTGTTCTCGCGTGGTATGACACAAATTCACTGCACAGGCCCAAACCTGCGTGGCTTTGACACCCGACTTCAGCTGGGAGACAGCGGAAGTCCTGTGAAGAGGCACGAGGAAAAAAAAAAAAGGAGTAAGAGATGGCTGCCCTGTTAAGGAGAAGAGCACTGAGGCGCCATTAGGAGTGTGTCCCCCTTACAAAAGGAAAATTTCCAAGAGCCAGTGCTGGCAGTGTGATGGTCTGGGACAGGGTTCGGAAAGAGGGAGACTAGTCGCTGCTCTGCGGGGAGATGCCCAGAGACGGCACTTGTCTCTGAAGGGTGCCGCTTACACGGACACCCTGGGACTGCAGAGTGGCTGAGCTGGAGCTGGCAAGTCAACATCGTACCAAACAACTCCAGGTGACTCTCATGCCTGGATCCTCATGGCTGCATGGAATAAGGGAATTGAAGCCTCTGTCCTCCTTCCTCAACATCTGCAATACCCATTTGAGGAAGACACTCAAGCTGGGACAGGATTGAGCAAAGCTCAACAGCTTCTGGGGACAGTACATTATGTTTCCTATTGGTGTGAATACTTTAGAGAAGCACATTGGCTTGGACAACATCGTTACTTAGGGTGAGTCTTTTTTTGGTCCCTACTTGTATCTTCTCCATAAGCAGTGGTTTGGCCTCCTGTTTGGAATTTTTCTACCTTTTAATTTTCATGGAGTCCCACCCATACTTAGAAACTTGCAAGGAGACTCTTGAGATGAATGGTGCAGATGGCCAGAAGGACCCATACCCGAGATGGGAGGCGTTGGTTGAGCCCTACTGCCAATTGTTGTCCCTGCTTCCAGCTGCCTCTGTGGCAGGACCTGGCTGCAGCAGCAAGACCTGCAAATGTGCTCTTCAACCATAAGCATGTCCATTTTGTACTGGAGACAAAACGTCCACCGGATCATAACAGCATGTCATCACTGTTGGGCACTGCAGCAAAGTTTAACTGGTGGGCCGAGAGGGGAAAGGTTCCATCTTCTACGCTTGCAGGTGGGCTTAGCGCAGGCCACGGAGAGGTCTGTGTTACCTGCTGCAGCGATCCTTCATGTTGCAACAGGTCTGAAGAAACTCTTGACAAAGATCCTGCAGATTAACTGCTCCTCTGCAGGTGTTTGCAGCAGCCGACCCATGTGCAGCATCAATCCAGGTGCCAGCCGCCGTACGAAAGCGCAGATTTGTGAGACAGGTCCTTGGTGGATGGAGTGAGCATGAGTTACTGGTGTGCTCCACAAACTGATATGCAGATGGGTGGCATTTATTAGAAGCTCTAGAACAGAGACCAAAGTGATTCTCTAATACAGAAGTTTCCCAGCCCTTAGTTTAGGCAGACCTCGGGAATTACGCTGTACCTCCTCTTGTTCCCTGCTCCACTTCCCCCTCCTGGAGACAACCTGCAGCCCCCAAAGTCCTGCATTGGGGTGAGGTGGAGGGAGGAGATGGGGCATCACCTATGAGGTACCACTGCACGTTTTGCTCCCTTATTCTTATCCCCACATCCCACAGCTTTGTTAGTGCCTCCCAGCACTTCTTCTTTAATGAGAGGCAGCACTTGGAGCCCAGGCTCGAGTAATAGGAAATTGTGAGAAGCAGAGAAGAATCCCATTTATTGTGCTTCTCCCCTCAGTACAAGTGAGTTGTGGAGGAGACACAGCAGTACTGCTGCCTGAGGCAAGTGGTTTCCCTGTTCTCTCTATCCAAGGGAGAAGAGCATGCTTTCAGGGTGCTCTGAGATGATAGGGAAGCAGACAATCACACAGGATGGTGCTGCAGCTAGTGATTTTATATTGAATAAATGAGAAGTGTTGTTTCAGGTGCTGGAAGTGATCCATGCTCACATGCTCTTCTCACAACGCAGATTATTATAGTTGTTGATGGGTTTTTTATTACTATGGGGGTTAGGAGCCCCGATCATGGCCTTGCCTTGCATTGTGCTATTTGTGCTACAGAACTGAAATGAAGACAGTCCCTGACATAAAGGGTCATCTGAAACTGGGGCAGGAGCACTTAGTTCAAATGTTGCTTCTGCGGTGGTGCTGCTGAGGAGAGGTGGGTCTGCAAGACCTGGAGCTGGGACTGTTCGGGCAGACAGAGATTGGGGCTTTGCTGCGGGAGGTGGGCTTGCTCCTGCCCAGGGGTAGAAACTCGGCAGCGGTTCATTTATTCCTTCCTCTCCCATTGCCAAAGGCAGACACTAAGCTCCCCCGGGGAGCTGTAAATGAGTATAATTCGATACAGGGCCCTAAGTGAGCAGCAGCACACTTGGCTTAAAGCTATCCCCGTTACGGCCAGAGGCAGGCATCTGGGATCAGTGGATGGATGATCTGATCTTGTGTGGAAATCTCATTGTGCCCCAGCCACAGTGCTTCGCTTCACTGTAATAAAAAGTAATTTGATCAAATATTTTTGCACATTATTCTTCTGTTTGAATAATTACTTGGAGCGTGCCAGCTGCAGGAGTCCTTGCACCTCTCCCTCTGCAGCAGCTGGGACTGACTTCTCACACTTCTGCTGGGTACCGAAGAGAGTCCCGCACCAGTAACCGCTGTGTTTATGCAATAGGTAATAGAGGAGAGAAACAATCTCTTCTTTTTCAATGTGCACGAGTTAATTTACATCCAAAACTTAAAACAGAGCATATGCAAATAAAAGGAACCTGAAAATGGTTCTTCCACCTGTTCTCATTCACTCTGGGATACAGGATTCTCTCTGCTCATTTATATATAAACTCTGGGATAAACTAAGCACAAGCAAACTAACAAGTGAGGTGCAGCTACTCACCACGCTCTTCCCCAATGGTTTTATGAGGGGAAGACAAAACTATGTGTCACCATAAACACTTTTAATATTGCAGATGGATCTAATTCTTTTTTTTAAATTAACAATAGACTAAAACACATCCATTTTGTGAAGGTGCAGAGTTTGGGCTTTCCGCCATAGAATTCTTCTTAATTTGAGGTTTAGGTTTTT
>JAOXJK010000023.1:47193144-47234918 GCA_025774025.1 Xenus cinereus | reverse complement strand
TTGAGGTTTAGGTTTTTTCCTGCAGCCTTTCCTCCACCCACCCAAAGGGAGCACACTCCTGAAAAAGGGTGCAGAGTGCTCCTCATTGCATGTTGACAGGCAAGGAGCACAAAATATACCGCGTCCCTGCTCCTGCAGCTGGTCTCTACTAAACAAAAAGCTTGAGTTACTTATTATTTCTTGGAGAAGTTTGCTCTTTTTCCCAGAGAGAAAATAATTTATGGTCTAACTGGTCCGAGCACTAAATCCGAGTAACGAGGATCCAACCAGAGATTCCTATTAAAGGGTTAGTATCCATCATAATTGGCTGATGGGGTGTTTTGAAGCTCCATTAATCACCGTGCTGGCAACAGGCAAATTAGAAACTCTGTGTTCTGCCGCTGACTTCCCATTTCACCCAGCGAGTTAAACACAAAGCATGTGTTACTGGCATCAGCGATTTCAAAAGTGGGTGTTTCTCTGGATGTAAATGGTACTTAATAATGTTCCACCTTTGACTGAAACTAGGGCACGCCCTGCCATGAGGTTCTCATCGTCTAATTACAATTACTCAATCTGAACTCAGCGGTATCGTGCAACTCGGGCTGGGTCTACCTTCCAGATTAACTCTTCGGCTTGTCTCGGCAGAAAAGCCGTACCCCAGGAGCGCGGAGCCGCCTGGCAGGCTGCTGGGATGGGACAGGCTGAGCCGGCCTCGCCACCTGCCCCACGGCTGCTGCCCTCTCAGCCGTGCCACTCTGTTTGCCCACCCCTTACAGCTATTGTGAAGGGAGGGGGGGGTCAGACACTTGCAGGAGCCCTGTGTTTCCCATAGACATGATAGGAGCAGTGCCACAGGGCCGATGCACGCATGGTGCTGGTTACTGCAGTGACAGCCCTCGAGCATCGTGTCTTTGGTTTATCCACAGACGCAAAAGTAAATGAGGTAGAAAGCTCCTGCCAGCTCTAGCAGGACATTTTGTATAGATAAGAGACCAGCCTGTGCTCCAGCCCTGCTCCAGGCGCAGTCTCTGTGCTCAGGCCCTCAGCAGCTCTCTATACAGATAAATAACACTCCCCAGGGACCATTTTTTCGACTCTGAGGCCAAATGAGGTGCCACAGCTTTTTGCTTGCATCCCTAAATTTTCTCAGTCCTCAAAACAGGGTGGATCATCCCTGGCTTATGTTCTCCCTGGCTGTTGCCTGGCTGGGAGCTAGCTGGCACGGGCCAAAGTTGCGCACGCTCAAAATGCGATGGT
Source organism: Xenus cinereus (assembly GCA_025774025.1). NCBI lineage: Eukaryota > Metazoa > Chordata > Aves > Charadriiformes > Scolopacidae > Xenus > Xenus cinereus. Next base: position 47,233,679 of record JAOXJK010000023.1, on the reverse strand, counting down.
ATGGACAGTCAGGGGCTAAAGCCAACGCTCACACCCTGGCCCTGGTTTGTTTCCTGATGTAGATGCAGCCAGCAGTGCCAGATGTGGCTGGGTTCTTCACCAGCCTCGGTACTGGCACAGCTGCAGTGATGGGTGCACACAGGGGGTTGGGGCAGTGTCCTCTCCTGTGGTGCAGGATGAGGCTCCGGTACTCAGTTTCACTTCATTTTGCTTCTGTAACCATAACCTAAAAACTCTCCAGGGTGAAGGTATGGAGAGGTACAGACATGGCTCTTCTCAGCTGCACCCCCAAATATTCAAGAGGTGCCTTGGGCACATTGCTTGGAGCTGCATTCCCGCCCTCGCCCGTGGAGGAGGGAAAAAATGTTCCTAATCCACCTACTCCCACACACGCTGCTAACGGTCCTTTGAGAAAGTCCTGCTCTTGCTCTCAAGGCTTTATTTTCCAGCAGTTTGGGATGCCAGAGAGGAGAGCTAAGCCAAAAAGAGAACAGTGCCTGTCTCATGACTGTGGATGAGATTTTAATTGATAAGGCTCTCCGCTCTGGTCTTCATCTTGTATTATTTCAGCTGCTATTTATGAAGCTAATGAAAACCACAGCGCACGCAGCAAGCAGGCAGGTTCTCCAGAGATTTCCTTCCCTCTTAATGGTTCTTGGTGAGTAAATGCCTTGTCACTGAAAGCCCCCATGTCCTGGCACACAGGAGGAGCGTGTCCCACCTGCCAAGTGCAGCGGTGCTGCTGGCCACATATGAAATAAGGCAGCACAGAGCAAGCTTAGCCCCATCGCCTCTCTGTTTCTATCCCCTAAGGAGGGAAAGATCTTGACAGAAAGGTGCAAGGCTGGAGAGCTGTCCCTCTTGGATCATTTTAGTTTTAGCCACATAATCACCATAATAATGCTTCATAATTACATTTTCCATCTTTCATCTCTATATTTCAGCTGAAGTTATGAAAGTTTAATTACACGGAGCCTCATAAATACCTTTTGGGGCAGGTTGGCATTCAGATGTGATGTCACCTTTTCATGAGGTGTTTGCAGGGACGTATAATCAGCCCCGCAGAGCAGTACAGCTGCAGCCCCAGCTAAGCCCAGGGGGTCCGGTCTGTGCACAGCCTCATCTGCCCTGCAGAGCCTGACGGGGTGTAGCTGCGTGCCCAGCGCAGGGGGTAGCCTGCATCTCTCAAAGTGTCATTCCTCAAAGCAGGGGCTGACCTCTGCTTCCTTCATGGTACACCCTGGCTGCCACCCCAGCACGCTCCGAATGCTGTCTGGCGCTGGTGGGATTCCCAAACGTGCAGGGAGAGGAGTGTCAGGGACTGCAATGCCATGGTATGAACATGCAATGCCATGCAAGGGGTCTGCCAAGCCCGCTGCATCTCTGGGGCTCATTGGAGTGCGCTGGCCAAGTATAACACTGAAGGTGCCTCTCCTGCAGGGTTGAGGTCCCCATCTTAATCAGCAAACCGTCCTTCAGCCTTTCCTTTTTGCCTGTCATGCACTTGTTTGCAGCAATTTCCAAGCCCTTATGACAAAGGACTGTCACTGCTCTCGCTTTTATGTCTCTCTTGTTTTTCACCTCTCTCTCAGTTGAAAAAGAGTTATTGCTATCCTCATTTCCACTGCTCAGGAAGGACAGTCCCAAGAAAACTCCTTTGCCTGGCACACACGGCATGCACACCGGAGCTGAGCAGGACTAAGCAAGATAGACAACTCTAATTTGTCTCCTCTGGAGAGCGAAAGATCCAACATTGCTTTTTGGGTTTCTTTTTCCTGCAAACTCATATGCATTACGGGAAAGGAGAGTTCGTGTCAAATATTTGCTGGCATTTTTAATATGAAAGAACTAATGAGCCCACTTTGCCATCTGCTCTGTAGTGCGCAGCGAGTGACGAGAGAGTCAGCTTGCTCATTACACTGATCACCAGGGTGTAAAGGGCTCGGAGGAGATGGCAGGCCTGCCTTGTCGTCCTGGGCACAAGCAGAACCTTATTGGTGTGCGCTGCAGAAGCGCCCGGGGCCCTATTTAAATGGGGAACGTACTGCATCCATTTCAGCAAAGGCCCAGCTGCAGCAGGTGGGCACTCAACCAAAGAAGGCACTTTTATTGCCACATGATGAAAGTTAGGCTCCGATGCCTCTTGACCCCTAGCCATGGGCTGGCAACCGTGACGCTTGAAAAAACCTGCTGCAAAGAAACTGAGAACCCGCAGTGGTAGAGACAAATTTTTCTTATACAGTTAAATGCATAATGCAGTGAGTACAGAGCAATGAGACAGAGCTAATGGCATGCAGAAATCACGGGCAACGGTGGCACAGAAGTCATTAATTGTGTGATTATGTGGATAAAGAGCAAGAGAGACAAAACATTCATTTTCAAAACTGAAGATTTATGATAAGGGTTGCGGTTAGGTGGGCAGCATATTAGGAAAGAAATCTTACCTGACAAAAGTCAGGGACTAAGTTTCAGGGGAAACTTAGATCTCAAGACATCTCTGCAAGTGCAAGTTTCAGCACCAATGGACTCTCATTGCTACAACCCCAATGTGAGCCACAACCCTCCCCATAATCTTCTTTCTTCCTATCTCATTGTTAATACAAAATTATTTTAATCTATCTGGGAAGTTCCACTAATTTTAATTCCAAATAATCTACAGCTATAAAGGTAATCAATATTACTATTGATATTAAATCATTTTGAACTGTACAAAGTTATATTATCCTGTATGAGGTAACAAATTTATCTAGTGGCCATTTGTGATAAGGCAATCATGGTAAACACTGTCCATAGAAAATCCAGGGCTTACTTCTTAATCTTTTTACCTCCAATGTTTTTTGGTCCCCTTATTCCCTATATCATAACTAAAGCTAAGGTGGGAAAATATTGTCTGTATATTTATTCCAGTTTGGCTACTCCGCAGTTTACATAAAACTTCTAAAGCCATCTTTCATTATATTTAGTAAACAAGTATCCTAAGATGTTTAATCTGTCTTGCGTATTTAATATATATAGCCTACTGCAGCAGTTAAGATTAAATCACGCTTGTACGCTGCAGCAGAAAAAAATTCCTTCCTCGAGTCGAAACCACGGGGAGGAGAGGAGTCAGAGCTGGACTCCTGGCAGCCATGCCACCTCAGAGACTAACGCAGAGGTGCTGCCCGCGCTCTGAAAAAGCAACCTGAGGAAGCCGTCCGTGCCCCACTGCCAGCTGCCTCTTCAAGGACAGGAGGCCTTGCAGGCGGCTGGCTGATTGCCTGGGGGGACATGCCTGGAGGTGCCTTGCCCCTGGTAGGCAGGCGCTTGCCTCCAGGGTCCCGCGGGCTCCCAAGGGCCCCCTGCAATGCCCAAGCCAACGTTTTTACCGCCGTACTGGCAGTTTTGGGATCTGCTGCCACACCCAGCGCTTTGCTCTTTCCAAATCTACCTCTGAACATGCAATTTTCACACAAAAAAACACAGTAACAAGCAAGCCCAGGAAATACAGCAGGAAGCATCTGCGCTGATGTCCTGCTCTCTGTTTCACCAATGAATGGAAACGGCATTTCCGAGGTTCATCCTGATAGTCTGAACCAGGATTACGCTGAGCAATGGCCAGGCTCTCTAGTCACAACAGCCATGCTGGTTTCCTTCTCTTTCGATATGAACATGCACATTTTAAGAAGGAAGGTAAACCCCCCACAACGTGCTTTCTATTTAGTGTCTTTTCAGGTATTCCTACACTAGGCTGTCCACGCCATGCCTCTGTCAGCTGGTCGTGCAGGGCAGTGAGTGGATCTGCTGGCCTGAACCATCGATGCTGAGCATCCCATGGTCATATTGGACATCCCAATGCCTTTACTTAGATTAGGCAGGGGCCTGTAGACATCAGCAGTGGGAGTGCATCTTACTGCTTGGGTCTTACGTGCCCTGAGACCTCTCTGCAATGTAAACCAAAGAGCAGGCAGGGGCCATGATTGGAGATTTTCTTCAAAAGCACAGGCCTGACCTTGATTAAAACATTTAGGAGAACACACTTGTATATTTAGGCTGAAGCTAACCTGAAAACCAGGTCTGGATATGTACACTTGGGCCCATCTCCAATTTTAATGTTCAGAGGCCTAGAGCAAGAAGGTGGCATCAGAAACTGTCTGACTAGAGTTTTTAAACTACTAATGAAATTTACTTATCCGCAGGAAAAGTATTGAAAAATTCTTGTCTTTCAATCATTTTAGCAAAAAAATACCAACGCTATTCTTATTTCTGGACTATTGTGGATGGAATACTGTTATGAACACTGTCATGATTTAGCAGCAATTCAAAATTTATTAATGATTTGAGCAGATCAAAAGGTTGAGTTTTACCAGCACTTAATCATTAACCGTTTTAAAGATTTACAAGATAATTTAACAAAACAATTGAGCAGCAATTTAATTACAGATTTGAATATGACAAGATTCACACTAACTTGCTAGAAGGTATCCCAAATCAATATTTATGCATATGGCACAAACATACAAACACACACCACTGAAGGGGTAGCATACACACACGAGTTTAACTGCAGGTCTTTCACAGCCAGCAACTCTAGTGAGCCAACAGATGCCCATTTTGACTCCTTACATGCACAGACAAATGAGCTGAAAGTATTTGAATCCAGTAAAGTATATGAACACCGACATTCATAAGAGTTAATGTGTATATTAGAGACACATGATTAGAGAGGTGGATGATAGAGAAGCTAGCCTATAGTTAAAATTTCTCTCTTCTTGAGTTTGGAGTAAATACTCACAATGCATTGGTATTCCTCAGCAGGCAATAACTGAGACTCAAGAGGGTTGACTCGCCCTGGCCTTTTATTCCATAAGGTATCTGCCTGAACAGCATCCCAACTCGAGGGAGATGCTAGCCAGAGCCCACTGTTCTGCTGAACAGAAGAGTTCAAACAGTCTTGCTAGAATTGTTATTTATAGGGTCTGAGATAATTGACTTTCATCAAGTACTTTTCCACTCCAGCCCAACTCAGACAATGGGATAATCTGGTGTTTTCCACCAGTTGCTCAAACTCATAACTTCCTAGATTTTGAAGTTCTGGTATCACCCTCCTCTTTGGGCCACAATCCATATATTGTCAGGAGTGATTGATTACCATTATTGTTTCCAAGCATAGGAGTCATGGAAGCCAGGTGCACCAAGGGGTTACCATAACATTCTGGTTACCCTTCACTTTATTTCTTTTATGTGTCCCAGGTGTTAACGGGCTGACATAATGTTCTGGTCCATTGTGTTGTTAAGTGGCCCAGGTGGAGGGTGGAAATCATGCATAGCACTGAATGGCCTGAAGGAGAAGGGAGGTTGCATCAGAACACGGACCTACTACATTGACTTGCTACCTGCTTCCTTCAGTATGAATAGCTGGACCCTGAGTTTAGTGGGCAGAGAGGTTCAGTCAGAGCCCCTTGTGTGACTGTCATGTGCGCTCTTACGGCTTCTTTGCTTTCCACCAGAACATGGGGTAACTTGACAGATTTTTATGGATCCCCAGTATTTCTGTTATTGCCCTTTTAATGGATTCCAGCTATTAATTTGAAATTGAATCCGCCTCATCTTAACTCTACTCCTATACATTTAAAGTGTACTTCAAAGTTCACTAATGAGCTTCAGTAGCCTTAATAAGCCCAGGCTGTGCCATAATTACAAATGTCTAAATCACTCAGTCTGAGTAGTTCAGATCTTTGCATTCAAGTGCAGATACTCAAAGGCATACTGCTGCTTATAGATGCAACCCCACACATTCATGCTCGTTCCTAGGGCTGCTCTCACAGTACTTATGAACTCTGAGCCATGGAGTTGTTTTAGTGGAAACACAGATGAAATCATCTTTCACCTCCAGGTCACCAGTGTGATTCCATCAGAAAACAGCACTGCTGACTGAAAGTTTTCGGTTGGACACTGAGAGCTTAAGAAACCCCATGATCTCAGCACAGCTGTTAATAGAAAGCAAACCTAGCACTAACTCATGTCACTTTTGGCAGCCACAGCAGAAAGTCCAAACTCCCAAATCAGCACGGGGGCTGCACGGCTCTTTTAGCCCAGAGGTGGCTCCACGGTGGGCAGCGCATTATCCTGGCAGGGTGGAGATTGGAAAAACTTGTATGGCAACCCTTTGGACTATCCCCATCCCTGGGTTAAGAGGAGGTCAGTTTTCATCTCATTCTACAGGCTCCCTATTTATAGAAAATGAAAAATATAAGGAAAGTTGGCCGCTTGCAACTTTTATTGCATGTATTAGAACAAATCAAATTCTGAAATAAGGGTTTGAACCTCCTGGGCTGGATCTGAAACTTATTCATTTCATTCAATCTGTTCAGGTAGAAATTCCCAGTGAACTGACTAGGAACTGCATCTCTGCAAGAGCTTAGGACTCACAAAAGTCTTCAGAGCTTGGACCCTTCACAGCAAAGTTTGCCTTCACATTTCGTTGATGAGGTGCCTGAGGCATTTTCTCTCATTCATTCTGCTGATGTGCAAAAGATATTCCTCATCTTTGGACTGATCCACCCACACTATTTTGCTTGAAAATCAGGGCAGAAATTAAATGATGATTCCTCTGCTTACCAGCATTGTGCAGAAGGAGGAGAGAGATCTTTCTGCTGCTCACAGAAGTGTAAGTATGTAAAGCTACCACTTTGTAATGATGATACAGGCACAAGGAGCATGAATTTGCAATTCTGGCCTCTCCAAGAGTCTGCACAAAGTGTAGGTGCCAGAAGTTTTCTTCAGCTGGCTGAACGGAAAGGTGAAAACAAATGTGACAACTTTTCCCTGCCAAGGGAGGGAAGGGTTACAGGGCTGCTTTATACAATAGGGAGTTTATTCTCATGCCACATTCAGATCAGGGCACCTAGTTATCACAAAGTTGGCAAAACAAAGGACACTGGGACAAGGAAGAAAGGGGCCTCCAAAGAAGTCAGTGAGAAGGATTGGGAGAGCTAAATCTACAGCGTTAGGAAGTAGGGTTGGAGTCAAGGTCTATAAGAACTCAAACAGGAATTTTTTGAGTCCAGAATGAGGACTGATCTCTTACAGATGTGCAGCTCAAGGCGGGCGATACCCTTGGGTAGCTAACATGCAAGCCGCTGAATAGCTATGTTTCCATAACATCTGAAAGAAATATTTCAGCACTTATAAGGGCCCTTTCTAAAGCGTAGTCACTGATAGCTAATAGGGAGTGAGCTCACACTGCAGCTTTAACTCAGGGCTCTTGTCTTTTTCTCAGAAGTCACTTTCCATGAAACCTGTGAAAACTTAGTAGTTTAATCTGTTAAATGTGGTTGAAACTGGCCAATCAGTTCAAAGTCTGTAGGGACACACACATATGCACAAACCAAAGCACAGCCTAGGCCTTGTTTCCGAACAAAATGAGGTTAAAAAAATGCAGGATGCGGAAATGAAAATTCTAAGTCATGAAGCAACCAAGGCCATTGGTTTCCCTGTTGGGACATAGGATTTGAGACATCTTGGCCACGCACTGAGCCGTGCCAGCTTTTTGGTTGCTTCATTCCTTTGCCCAGCACAGCCTTCACTCAGGCAGCAGTTCCCATCGTGTGGCTAATAATGTGCAGCTGAGTTTATTTAGGCTTCATACCTTAAAGGAAGGTCTTTCACATCTTAAGAGAGGGAGAAACTTTGTGTGTGTGTGTGAGAAGCCAGGAGAGTGAAGAGGTTGCTTAATGGATAACCTGTTTGATCAATGTGAGTTGTACCGTGAGCACATTGTTTGGGGAACTCTTGTGGAGGGAATGCTGCAAACAACTTCTAAAAGACTGGGCTTTAATGTGGGTTAAGCCCTCTGTAAGAGGGAGGGGCTGGTATTTGTGGGTGAGTCTGTAATGAATGTGCCTGTCTGATGCTGGCCTCGTTGAAGGCCAATTCAGAAGATGAATAACTTTTGTTGAAGTGAATGGCAATCTAATTGCTTCCTGAGGAAAAGTGTTTGTGTGGGTGGTGGGGAGGGTGGAGGTGATGATCTCAAATAGGGCAAGTAAATGGTAGTTCTGCTCTTCTGTCCCATCCAACAGGCTTTCAATGAGGTTAAGAAATGGAACTATTGGGCTGGCTCCCTTTCTGAAGATTCCCGGTAGTTAGAGACAATATATTAAAGTCAGTAGGTAACCTTCAAATGTGGTGGTTAGTCTTGAGTGCTCAGGCCCCCTGCAGCTGCAGAAAGGTTGGGAGGTGGCAGGGCAAAGGGAAGAATGGAGTGACATCTTAGGGCAGCTGATTTAGTTGGGCTCACGCAGCTTTGCCTGTTCATCAACCCAACAGGTACTCAGTGTTCATTGACTCACCTGAGAGAAGCATTACCAATATGAGGCAGACAAAGCAGTAACACCATGCTGCAGTTTGGTGCTTTTTTGTCTGTGCAGTCCCCTGGTGACCCCAGGCAGCCGGAACAAGTCTCTAGTATGCTTTCTTTATTGGGGTTTGGTGTTGGCTCAGACCGGAGGAGTTGAAGTCATAGTAGCAGCTTAACACGTGAATGTCCCTTCCTTTCTTATTAGTACATGTATAAATGGGGCACAAGAACTATGGAATATTGTTAGCTGCTTCTCACAGCAAACTGACTCTTCCAACCCAATGTTACTTCCTCCCGTACCTCCTTTTCTCCTTTCTTTGTTGTCTCTCCCCCATCTAGATAATTCTAAAGCCATACTCAAGCCCTGCTAAGATGTAGGAAAGGCATTCAAGTGGCCATCCATGGGAAGGGAACTGTACTTCATGGAAGTGTTCTGCAATACTGGGTTTGGGTGGTTGGGGTTTTTTTAGCTTTCCCACAGGTGACTATCAAGGGCAAATGGAAGATACTTTCCCTGTGATGAGATGTTCACTTGCTCCACCATCCTGAGTGGGCTTTGTTCATCTCTTTTGCTGTCAGTCACTTCCGGGCTTGGGTGCTCCTCACTGCCTGCCAGGAAATCCTTCAAATACTGTAAGACAGATGTTGGTGATGCACAGACTGCCTCTTAAAAACCAGGAGAGGGGGAAACTCACACAGGAAAATTAAAACAGGTAGTAACTGGGTCCTTACTGGGGTCTTTTCTCACCTACAGTTGAAGAAATTTGATCTGAATGAGGGATGTCCATCTAGCAATTCAGGAGAAGCTGAAAGTGAATCCACAGCCCCTGTATGCTCAGCTGGTGGCTCTCACATAAATCACTTGGCCAGCCTCTGTAAAAGCATTATGCTTGCCTCTGCCTTCTGTAGACATCATGCCTTAGGGCTGCACTGCTGGAAGAGCATGCACTTTCCGCATGTAAGCAAAGACTTGGCCTTAACTCCTGCAGATGTACATGGATATATATTGTGCTTTCAGACAGGGAAACACATTCCTAGCCTCAGGCACCCAGGGGTACCAAACTGCTGACGGGGTGACTCAGCCCACAAGACACTCCACCAGAAAGCCCAGCTGGGCCCAGCACATATGATAAAGTGTGCAAGATTCCTGCCTGTCATGGCAGTATTTCTTTTGGACTGTTGTCTTCGCTGCCAGTTTGGGAAAAATGCTAAGTAAATAGGCCTCAAGCAGAGTCCAGCTCATCCAAGGGCTGGCAGTTCTGATAACCATGCTCGCTCTTGCAACTCATATGCAGAAAGCCTGTCTCTACATGTTGTATAGTCATTTCTACTGCAGCCATGGGAGTATAAAGTCTCTCCCATGTGCCTGCTGGTGTTTGATAGGCACCTTGCACTGAACTTTGTATATGTCAGATGTGTGATTGCAAGCGTGATGTTGAGTGATAGGACTAAGAAAGTTGGAAGACATTTTGAGGAAGCCCCATAGGACATAGAAGGTAGTGGTGTTGCATCTCCTGGGAATGCACTGGAATGGAAAACTCTCTGGTGTAGAGAGCAGTGTACAGCAGGCTGGGTAGGGCAGAGGAGGTATGTCCACACCACACACTGGTGCTCCAGAGCCACAAGCAGCAGAGCCATCCATGGTGATGCTTCACCCATGCTGCTGAGGTCTGTGGAGCAAGAAGCCCTTATGTGGCGGTATTGCTTCCAGCACCCAGGCTGCTGTCTGCATCCAGCACTTCACACTCACGCTGCAGGCGTGCTCTGGAAATGGTAATATCAGCTCTGGCACCCTCAGAAGTCTCAACTCATCACAATGAAAACAAAAAATGGTGGAGCGTTCACCTGTTTGTCCTCTTATCTCCAGTGATAACAGCTCTTTTAAAATATGCATGAAGCTCCAGGCTACTGGCTAAATCCATCCTTTCTCTCATTCACTCCTCTCTAGGTTTCAACTATGGCTGTGTCTGAGATTATTCTGAGTGAATATCCTGTGACAATGACTCCCTGATGACTTGTTAACCAGTGAAAGCCAGCAGTAGCCCACAGCATAGTGGTGTTTGGAGAGGGGTGGAAGCACGGATGAGCAAAAAAAGTCCCTAGGTAATCCCTATCAACATGTTTCAGGAGGCTCAGAAGAAGCAAGAGGGAGGGTCTGCTTCATATGGTGCCTTGGTCTACTACAGAACACTGCCACATGTTGTAAACCTTTAGTACCTAGTACATGAATCCAAAAAACAACTGGAGAAACACAGCAGGAGGGGATGATGGGGAACCCAAATACAAAGAAATTACTTTGGGTTCTGGAAATCCCAGAGCCGCAAGCTGAGTTTGAGAGAATATGCACAGAAAGTAGTGCTGCTTGTTCTCCTCCTGTCTAGGTATCTGCAAATGCTGTGTAAGATACTGGCTGAATGGACATTTGGCTATTCTTATGTTTTTATGTAAATACAGCTGCCTCTGAATGGTAAAAGCCACAAAAAGAAGGTGGCAGCTTAAATACAGTGGGGGGTTTCTATTTTCCCAAGGTATTCAGAATTTGAGCCAGAGGAGGGAGAAAAACTGAGTCTTACTTTGCCCTGCACATGTAATTGTTGGGTATAGTAACCTAATGAATAGAACCAGTGCAGGAGTTTAAAAGGATTAGCAGCCCTAAATGCCACTTACAGTGAACCACGAAAAGCTGGGAACTCTGTACAATCTTACCGGCACGTTTCTGGCTGTCCTGGAGGAAACCTCCTGGCCTGTCTGAGAGCAAATCCTGGAAATTCCTGTGTGTTTAACAAACAGGTCTGCTCACAACATGCCATCCTGCTTGTTCAGAGGGTGTTGGAAATAGGAAGTGGTAGATACTGAAGTCATTGGGGTGTAATAATGTACCTGGCATTCATGGGAGGCTGATGTTGCAGCCACTCTCCCTTCTCCAAGTATCCAGGCGAGGGGCGAGCAATGGTCCAGCCCAGACACACTGTGCAAGTGGTCTGGCAGCCTACGTTGGTGGACCTTTGTGACCCTGATGAGCAGTGACAGATGCACTTGACCCCTTAACCAAACTAGCAGTAGTTTAGTACAGACTCTAAAAGAGCCATAGCCAGGCCAAGAGCTCCTCTAGTTTTAATCTGTTCTCTGAAAACTCACAGTGACATAGTGAGTATTGACACATATGAACTTGGAACCCCAATCATGCGATTAACACATGAATAGCGGGTGGCTTTTCCAAGACTCATTTATCAAGGAACAAAGAAGATTGTGGGTACAAGGAGTCTCATACTTTTCCCATCGCATGTAATTTGACTGTGAGCTAACCACTTTATTCCATAAATATGACAGCCTAAGTGAACCTTCTTTGAGCTCTCCTCACTAGGCAGCGTGGCTACATAGCAGTGATATCCCCTCTCCAGCCTCTCAAGGTTGCTCCTCGAGGCAGAGAGACCTTTTACCAATGGCAGATCTTTGATGAGTAACTGATAGCATGCTGAATTAATACTAATGAAGCATTACTAATCCATGTAGGTATTAAATATTTTTTATTATAAACACTGTATAGATAATTCCATTAGACATAGACCATTGACCAAGCCTGAGACTAAGATTTGACCTGGCTGCAGCTAAGCTCCATCAGGAGTTTGGGAAACAAAAGGGTGCGCTCTGAACCTTGTGACCCAATGGGAGGGTTTTTCTTACCCTTTTTCTTCTCCGGTCTCTGTGTGAATCATTTAAACTCAGTTCTAACTCAGCAGAGTTTTCCTCATATGTATCTTCCAATGCAGAACCAGTGCATTCCACCCTTTCATGACACAGGCAGGTGTCAGGGCTGCCAGGCTCGCACCCGGGGAAAGCCACCATCACATGGCTGATGCAGTCTTGGACCCTTCCTCTCATAAATACCAAAGCAGCATGTGTAGAGAGATTGGGACATGCATGGTCTATGTTGCATACTAAGCTTCAAATTGGCCTTAGTGTAATGGAAGTTTGAGACCCGAGAGGAAGGGTGAAATCCAGAAAAGTATGTTTAGAAATGCAACTGCACCATTTCTTTCAAAGTTTTAATCCGCTAATTTCAGAGCGGAACCACGGCTGAAGATGTCCCACTTTCTGAACTGAGGGCTAGTGTTAAGGCTGGGCATATAGCGTTGGGCTGATGCATCCCTCCCCATCTGTTGCTCCCTGCTGCCTTTGAGGGGTGGATAGGGAAATTGGCAGAAGTCCTCCAGACTGAAAGAAAGAAGAGTTTAAAATGCAGGCACAGAGTAATAAATTGCTTTATTTGTACCGTGTTTGTAATCTCTAGGTAATCCCATCACTACTTGCACAAAAGCAGCAGGCTGACATGTCATATTACCACCGTGGAGGTGTGGGAGCATCAGCTGTCACAGCAGAATTATTTTGTGGTTTCTTTGAGACCACAGGCTCTTCAGTACTTCCTCTGGTTGTTTCTGGGGCCTAAATAAGTAGTCCTAACACGTCTTCAGGTGAAGTGAGGAGGTGGAGGAAAGGGGGCAATGTGATGAGAAGAGCAAAGATCAAAAACAGCTCTGAAATCTGCCCCTGCCTCAAAGAGAAGACCAGTTATCCAAGTTGAGTGTGGGCACGTTCTCAGGAGCCTGGAGGAGAGGTCACAGCAGATCACAACTGGAGCCTGAGCCAGTCAGAAACAATTGCTTCGCCTGTTAGTTGCATTATCTGTAAATGAGGTATCTTGTACAAGGCTTGTACAGCACACCAGGGTTTGTGGTAATCAGCTATGGGGCACATCTCATGCTGCTCATGCTGCATTTAAAGACTAATTTTAACAATAATATGTCTTATTAAAGCAGTTGGTGTATTCTGCGTTTTGTAGGACATGTTTGCTGCCGTACAGCCATAATATATTTATCAGAAGGGAGCATATATTTTGTGTAGCTTTTCTTCTACACTATAGCACTGTTCCTGACACTTAGTGTCTAAACCCATTTTGTATGCAGCAAAACTCTCAGTGATTAATTTCTCTGCAGCCTGTAGAGGGGCCAGGACATCAAGTACCAGGCTGTGGAGGCTGCTAAAATGGAGCTGCCTGAGAAGAGCTCTTGCAGTGAGGTTTCTTCAGGGCTTTTACTTGGACATTGCAACTGGAGGAAGAGGGGTTGAATGCTTTGCTTGTGCTCTCCAGACTAGATATTCTAAAGACTAGCCTCATCTCATGGACTGATTGAAGACCAGCTCCTTAATCTTTGGAAGAAGCTTTATAAAAATCTTAAGGTCTTTTGACTAAAGGCCCTCTAGGTATTATTATGACACTATGTAGTCACAGAGACTTAATTGGAGGTATTTAACTGCAGTGGCTGTAAAACAATTGAAACTATACGTGACCTCCTCTTTGGAGCAATGCTTTTAGACAGATTAATAAGGTAGGTAATGCTTAAATTCTTTGTGCCTTTCCTGAGGTTTTCTCCAATACACTTAATGGGGTTTTCACAGTGCAGCCAAATTGGCAGCTCTAAGGGATTCTAGTAATTGTGCCCCCTAAATTCAGTGTACTTCTTTCCAACTGAGTATCTCTAGGATCAAAGTAAACATGACAAAAACTGTCTGTAAATGATGATGTTTCCTGGAATGACATACAGAGAATCCAGCCTGGAAAAAAATATCAAAGAATAAGTGGTTTTCCCAGTAAATCAGGGCCAAGACAGTCCCAAAAAACTCTTACTGACAAACCCCTGCATGGGCATGTTTACAGGTTACTTAATCAGTCACGGGTATAGAAGTTCATGTGGTCTCCCATCTTAAGAATTAATAATGGGCCAACCAAAGAGGCTTCTTAATTTAGTCTAGATGCTAATCTGAACTTCAGTTGAACCTATTTGCTCAAGTAATCTACCCAGCAATCTCTAGGAGAAGAGACTTTTTTTCATGCAGAGCCAGCCTAACAAAAATGTAAGCTAACCTCTAACTGAGAAGGTTACGGAGAAGAAGTCTCCCCTGTGGGCAATTTATGCGGGCATGTGCAGAGGAGCCAGCAGGCACCTAAACGGTATCTCTTTATTAGGGAAGTTCCTTGTCCGGTCTCCTGTGTTGCAGGACGGGCAGCTGAAAGCGCCCAGTCACAAGCAGGTCCCACAGCAAATGGGGATACCAAGGTGTCTCCTTTCTCCTGGTCAATGTGCTCCTGCTTGTGCACTTCAGCTTCTCTTGGTTTAAACAGTAACTGAGCAGGGATTTATGCTTAGACCACCTATGCCTTGCTCAGTCTCACTGAGGTACCTTTTAAAGGATCTGACTTAGTTCCCCAACATGACCCAGAGACACCTCCTTGTCCAAGGAAAAATTGTACTAGATGGAAGTGCTGGGGTGGCCGAAATCAGGAGCTTATGCCCTGATTCCTTATGCCCTTATTCCTTATGCCCAAACCCTTCCTTACCTGCCAGTTGCAGTGCTCCTCCTTGAGCAGCAGGTAAAGCTAGGAAGTGTTTCTGGGGCTTGCTCAGTGTCATGTAGATGTGGCCAAAGCCTGTGACAGAACAGACTCCCAGCCCTGTAGACAGAACAGACTCCCAGCCCCATGGGAACACTATTCCTTTGCCATACAAATAATAAATAGAGGTCTTGCAGTGTAGTCCTCCACTTTACAGATGAAACTCCTGTTGATGGCAATAAGACTCACAAGGCAGGGTCAGAACCACCTACTTGACTTGAGAATTCATCACAGACAACATAACAGGTGTCACCCTTCCCTGGTGTTAAGGGTGGTGGAGTAATTTGCTGGTGCATTCTTAGAATAGTTTTGATGAATTTTGCAAAGATCTGTTTAAATAAAATACTAGATACACTTTTCCTTAAGGTTTGCAGAGGGGTCATGATTATTTTTACTCTCAGTTATAAGTCTAAGAATAATCCCTTACCCCATCATCCTTGGCAGGAAGGGAGGCAATATACTGCCTTCAGAGGCTAGAGAGTTACCTGTTTATTTTGAAATAAATGTTTATCTGTGCTATTCCTGACAGAGGATTGGCTTTCCTGTTCCACCCTTACCATTTAATGTAGGAGGGTCATGCACTTTTGTCCTAGTTAACTCAAGTCCTGCAACCATGTAAGTTTGTGACATTTTATTTCATCTTTTTTTAGGTCAGACCAGCCTCATGTGAGCGCTTCAGTAAATATGCAGTTGACCGAAAGCAACTCATCTTCATGGACAGCAGGCATGTGAGGCAATGGGAGGTGTTCAGTTGTTTGCCCAGTATTTCTTGTGAAGTCATTATTGCTTTTCTCCCGCCATCCACGCTCGGGGCCAAACATTGCCTTGTTCCCGAGTTGCAAAACGAAAGGAAACAGAGGACAGTATGGGCAGGGGAATGAGTCTTTCCTCATTCCTCTGGCGTGGAGCCACAGCACAGGCTTTCTGCTGTATCACGGTTATGCGCAAGGAAGACGGGAATCAGCACTATTCCTGGCCCTGTCACCGGCTCTTGGGACCTATTTCCTGGCTGCCTGGAAACTCACGGGTTCGCTGTCACCTTTGTCTAGCGGAGGCAGCAATGGTAAACTCCTGAGGTGCCATTTCACTGCACGCTCTGTGTGAGCGATGTTGCCGTGAAACGAAGGCACCAAGCTCCCCTTTCTGGCAGCGTGCACTCCCAAAGAGTGGCTTGCAGGCTGCACCTCTGTGTCTATGGCCTCTTGCACTGTGCAGCTTCCAAGTTTGCTGGTATTTTTTTGTATCCTCTGCTGGAGAGGACTTTGATTATCTGACAAAACTTTGGGCAGAGCCTGTACAAATACGTGTACTTTAAAGATACACACTTGAGCAGACGGCAAATGGTCAGGGAAGGAGAAACTACTTGGTTAGAGTCAATTTGATGACTTGGAAATTTTGTCCCCCTTACGACGGTTAACAGGAATGGTCTAAATGTTTCTTTCTTCCTTCCTCTACCTATTCCTGCCTGAGGCTTTTTCTCCCTCTGCTCTAGCAACTCATTGCTCAACTCGGTGCCACTTTCCAGGCACGAAGCAGTCGGTGAACATTTCTCCAGCATGATGGTGTTCCTGCCTAGCTCCTACCCTGTTTCTGCATCTGCTTGCTGGCACCTCAACACGTGAATGACACTCACACTCTTCCATCTGCTGAGAGAGTGGTGGTAAACTGCTCTGTGAGACTCTGCACAAGCAAGGGGCTGTGCCTAACGACACTTCACACCATGCAAGAGCCAGGAGAGAAACACCATCCTTCTTCTGGCAAACGAGCAAGAGTTCAAAAGTGTTCCCTGCTTCTGCTTGGGATAAAATGAAAAGCGCTCCAGGTATCTTCCCTTCCCACAATGAGGCAGGAACCTGCTGGCTGGAGCATTAGCTGGGGACGCGGGAGACACATGCACAAATCATCTGCGTATGTGATTCAGTCATTGGGCTGGAGCTTGGCTTTCCCACATCTAAGGCGAGTGCTCTGAACACCAGATCTCTTCTGCAGTGGCTGAATTTTGTTTTGACCTTCTTGCATCCTTGCTGAACACGGCCCCATTGGAGATGTCTCATTTTGATGACACCTATTAAACAAACCTTACTGATTTTCCTGGTAAGTGCTTTGTGCTCTCTCTCAGCTTTGCACCAAACACATTTGCCCAGCTGGACAGTTTCATCCCGTTACCAGCACCTATGTGGTTACCGAGGGCATCAGTATTTGCTAGGCTCTTCATAGCACTTTGCTCTTGACCAGAGTGCCACATTGAGAAGCTTTTATCGTATGATCCTCCCTTCTGCTGGTAACAGCCAGACAGCCTGCCCCGTGCAGCCGTCTTTGCTTTCAACATGATATTGCACCACCCAAAGCATAAGACATTTGGGTGAAGTTCAGGCATTTGAGTTTTGCGTCACTAATCTTTCCAATAGACTTCTGTGTGCTTGCCCCTGCACGGCGTTCAGCTCCTGACTGTGGCTGGGCACAGTGGAGTCAGCTCTCTTCTGGCCCATGAGCAACAGGGACTGGTGGCCCCATGATGGCCCACAGTCTATCATCCGCCACGTCTTTTGTCGTTTTTGCTCTTCATCTCTCTTGAGTAAAAAGCAGCAAGAAGTAGCCTTTTTCTCAAAAGTTGTAGTACATAAAGCAATAGGAAGCACCAAACCTGCTGATGTTAAACTAATCGGGGAGCATAGTTTTCTTTTGTTTGGTTTTTTTTTTTAATAGAAACAATTTTAACAAACCCCTGCTCCAACTGTGACTGAATTTCAAGTGTATGCAGTAGGTCAATGGCTTTTCTAGAAAAAATTACCCATATCAGTTAGTGTCTGTGCTAACTTGAACAGAATTGCCTGAAATAGCCCTCCTATCATCTAAATTTAGATTTTAAAATACAGCTAAAGAATTCTTGGTAGCCTAGTGAATAGCTAGCCAGTCCTGCTACAGTATCCTGTCTCTGAAAAGTAAATTGCGTATGAGCCCTAATATGGCACCTCAAAAACTCATTCAGCTGCAAGCTTGGTCAGCTTTAATCTGGCTTAAATTGGTTTTGACTATTTTGTTTCCCTGGTCTATTTGTCTCTGAGGTCTTTTTTATGCTGTAAAATTTAACAAAATATTTTGTTGTGAAGTGATTTTTAGTTTTGGCTTAGGTAATGACAGCTATACATCCTGAGAGATGATAGTATTATGTAAAAATGAGCACATAAATTATTTGACAAGGAAAAAAAATACATTTAACCATGTTTCTGTCCTTCCCAACTTAAATTCTAATACATGTTGTCCATACAAATTCCTGTGCAGCAATAACAAGCCAGCTACAGAAAAGAGAAGCATATGTTAATATATACAGTAAGATTTATTTCTTTTCCTGAGGATTGTGGGAATACACTGAAGCATATAGTAGAAATCAGAGGTGTATATTGGTAGCAACATGACACTCAACTCTTCAGAAATTCAACAGCTAAAACTAAAATAAAAGGGAATAGACCTACCAGCTGCTTAGATTCAGTAGTTTCATTCTCTACATGCTCTTCAGTAAGTTTCCAAAGAACTGTGGGCTTGGATTTCTGTGAAATTTATCTTGCTGAGATTATGCAGGAGGTTGGACAGGAAGGAAGGATGAAAATCAGAGTTCTCTCCTTCCCCCCACACCACACAGCAACATGAGATATTAGTGGCAGAAGGTCATGCAGATAATTGCAATAATATTATCTGCTGTGTCTCGGGAACTTGGCTCCTCTCAGAGGGAGGGTGATAAATTAGACCTTGTCAAAATTCCATTCATGGAAAACTCCAACTTTACTAAATCTGGAACCAGGGCAGTAAAGTTCAGAATATCCCAGAGAAAATAAGTTCTGGAATTTCAGTTTTTCCAAAGTGAAATGCTTCTTCCTGGCTGAATTGTGCACGCTGTTTTTTGGGGGTGTTTTTCCCCATAAAAAAATCAACCTGAACAACAACTTGTGCCCAGTTCCTGCATGCCTGGGAACCTGAAACTCTGAAATCCCTGGCTTGAGATGGCTCTACAAGTTTCCAGGGTCCCTAAAGTGCAGCTGTGAGTCTGAAATTGCTAACTGAGCCATTTCTGTGGTGGAGTTGCCATGAAACTGGGTACTTTGGAAGCATGGCTTCTCCATCTGCCTGCTCCATGGACTAACAGGAAACCTAACTGAGGGGCATTTTGTCAACAGAACTTCCTCAAAACTGACAACTATGACAAAACCTTTTTAGTTTTGATTAGTCAGATTGGAAAATTCCTGACAAGATGTAGTTTAGATCTTTCTGTGACTTCTGCTCAGTCCGTTGAGTTGGATTCACATGGTCAGGACTTCGATGTCTTTTGGGTTTTTGTCCTAATTAGTGGGTTTTGCCTCTTCCATATATTCCTACTTCACACATTCCACCTCCGCACTAGAAATTTGGATTTACAGCATAGACCACTTATTTTTGGCAGTCTTTGGCTGGCAATGCCTAGGTAACAGTGGTGTAGTTCAAAGCAACTGTGTTGGGTACCTGCATTCACAGCCCACTGAGCCAAATGGACTTCTTAATTTGTCTCTGAGTGTTTGCAGCCCACTGTATGCAGCATCAGACAGTCTGGGCTGCATTGTTCCTGCCAGGTCACGTTGGAAAGTTCAGTCTGCCATCTGTGGCACAACTGTTAAGACATCGTAGACCCAGGGGTAAAAGTGTATGACTTGCTTGAGAGTCTTTCTGAAGATTGTTCCCAGTCAGCAATAGCTAGTGACTCTGAGGCAGACAGACATGGGGTTAGCAACCTCAATCTTCTATAGAAACTTGTGTGCCAAGAAAAAAAAGTCAGCCTTGATGGATTAGTAACTATGGCATAGCTTACAGCAAAGTATGTTTGTTTTGAATCTCTCATTAAATGTGGGCACTTCCTAGTGTAGGCGTGTCCTGTGGAACTAGAGATTTGGAGGTTTGCCTATTAGAGGAGAAAAAACTGTGTACCTCTTTCCCCAGCCAAATGAATGCTGGTTTTTAGTGGTAAAAAGATAGAGAAACACATTTATCATCAAAACATGAGGCTGGAAATGCAGAGAAGTTCCTTGCTGGGATATAGAACCTCCTATTTGACATCATTACCTGAAAAACTGAGGCTTGGGATATGAATGAGAGAGGGAAAACACAGTTCCTTCAGTGGATGTTTGGGAGGGCTCAAAACCTGTTAGTGTCTTCGATTAGGTGAAGTTTAAATGTCAGTAGCACTGGCAATTCCTCCTTCTACAAAAAAGTTAGCTGTTCCTTCTCCATTCACTCTCAGGATCTATACCAAGCTCTGCCCAACATTACGGTGCTCCAGAGCACAGTGCCTTAATGTGTATTTCTTGAAATGCCATAGACTGAAGAATAGTATTTGTGTTAATTATGTTTGGGTTTTTTTCCTAAATTAACCAGCAAAGATATCAGTATAATAGAAAAATGATACAGCACTTCTTGGACTAGGGCCCAGATGTTTTCTGTGACGGTAAATCAATTGAAATGCATCAATGCTGAAATTAC
Source organism: Xenus cinereus (assembly GCA_025774025.1). NCBI lineage: Eukaryota > Metazoa > Chordata > Aves > Charadriiformes > Scolopacidae > Xenus > Xenus cinereus. The sequence continues at coordinate 47,213,385 of JAOXJK010000023.1, read as the reverse complement.
AGTGGGAAATATTTCTAAATTCTTTGTCTGATATTGAAGCCTATTCCTGTAAATTAGCCTCATTGGCAGTCATTTTTCCAATTCAGTTTTAAAGGTCAGAATCGAAACGTTGCACTAGATGGTGATATTTGTAAGGCAGGGTCCCTGAAAGCAGATTTTTTAGATGTATTCAACAAATAGGTGGACAACATTTTCTAGATCCATGTTAAAATAGAGGGGCCTTTTCTTCTAAAAAAGCATTCCTGTTTAAATGGTGACAGGAGATGCAGTGAGCTACATTAGTTGTGCCAGCCAGCTTTCATGAATGATCTACATTTAACTTCTGTCCAAATGAAATATGGCTTTATATTTGTGGCATCTTCATAAGCCACTTAAAAATTTGCTTAAAATCCCATGACGTTCAGAAAGACATAGGCCAGGTCCTGGAATGGCAGAAGGAGAGAATTTAAAAAAAAAAGAAGAAAGAAAAGGTGTTTCAACTCTGCCATCCCAGAGGCAGTGACTTGAGCACAACAAATGGCCTCCAGCCCCTCGGAGCCCCCACGGGCAAGCCCCAGGAGCAAAGATGCAAGGACAAGGGTGGTGTTAGACCATGAGGCACCATCTTGGAGAGCAGCGTACGGGCAGCTTGGGACACAGCGGTGGCCCCCCGTCCCTTGACAGATGACGGGGTGCTCACGTGCTGCCTCTCCGCAGAAGGTGTGAGCAGCTCAGGTCTCCTCCAGGGCTGCTCCGCCTGCCACTGCCCTGCCAAGGCAAAATCCCCAGGAGCACTCATACTCTCCTCCTGGTCACCACAGCTTTGCACGCTCAGCCCTCACCCTCTTCCTTCAACAAAGGGCTGTATTTACCCCTACTGCTCCCATCTGGCCTTCAGCAATTAATCTCTGTGCCTCTAACTGCAGCACATTGTGTGATAATTCATTATGTTAATCCCATGTGTCAGCGAACCACTTAAAGGCTTCCTGGGATGCAGATCCCTGCTTCTCTTTTGGAATAAAACCTGGGGTTTCGAGTGATGCATATAAAGAAACAACCACATTCTCTGGCATCCAGATACACAAGGCTGAAGTTTGGTTGCTGCTGTGCCTATAGAACTGTGTTCTTACTTAGTTTCAAATTTTGGAATAATAGAATTAAGCGGGCCTAACTAAACATTTGAATCTGCAAGCTCCCCTTCCTCTTTTAAATGCAAATCCCTAGGGCAGAGGCAGCGGGAATTAAACATATTTACACTATTACAAGCCACTCTGTGAGCAGCACAGCTAATGAAGCCTGGTTTTGTCCTGTCTCCACCCAGCTGCTGATTCTGATGAATCTTTCAGGAGCACCTCTGAGACCATTACTGCCTTTGGTGGTGTTTCAGATCATCCAGCAGGCTCAGATGTTGCCTGGGGGAGGGATGGATGACAGACAGACGGAAGCAGAGGCAGTGAAAATCAATGGCACATCCTGTTCTCGTGAAAGTAAGCGGGAACCCCTCTCACCAGCAGCAGCAAATTCAGTCACTTTGCGTTATCAAGCCTGGGTTCTGCTCCTCTTTCCCCTCTTTTCCCACTTAATGGGGTTACAGTGAGGATGGGGGCAGTTGATATGTTCTGCTTGTGGAGACCGGAGAGATTTAGGACAGATAAACCAGTATGGTCTGAAATAGGGCTGTGTTTTCCTGGCACTGATGGGAAGAGCTTGTTGCTGCTCTTGGCAGGAGTCCCACGCAGGCAACGCCTCGGTCTCCTGCCGAGTCACAGCAGATGAAACGAGCATGGGGGTGTTGACCCACCTTGTGAGTGAGCACACACTTTGGATTTCAAGAAGGAGGGGAGGGAGGGGATCATAGAGAACCGTTTGTGCTGGGTCCCTGTGTACCCAGTGCCTCCAGGCTGGAGACACACGGCCTGAGAGGGAAGTAGCTTGAGCTGCCACTGGCTCGGGTGTCCTACAGCCTCTGAGGACTGCTGCAAATCCTGGGACATTTTTCCCAAGCATTTAGCCCCTCAGAAGTTCTTAAATTAGGCTCCAACAGCTCTCAATTTTCTGACTATTACTGAGGATCTAGAGTCAAACACACACAGTGCCTCTCCCAGAGCTAAAACAGGCTCTCCCAAAATCTGCAGCAAGCCATGGATGTCCTTCAGCTGGGTCACGGTGGCTTTAGGTCACAACCATCAGTCGTTTTCTTTGGGTTCTCCAGGTAGCTATATCCCATCCCCCTCAGGTCCGTGACTAACTGAAAAAAAAAAATGGAGGAAAATGGTGAAGCTAATCCAGATTATTTTTTTTTTTCTAGGTTTTTCTCTCTCTGCTTTCAAAATTTCAACTTGGCTACAATTCATTTTAAAACAAATTGCAAAGGTTGGAATGCTGAAATGGTGGTTCAATTTTTCTCCTTTTCTTTCCAACTAGATTAGTTGGGCCATGTTCTGCCTGAACTGGTAAATGTTTTCAAGTGCCCCAAACTTGCCCTTTTTCTTCTTTTTAACTGAAGGAAGTATTTCTCTGGCATAGTGTTATCCGAATCCAGCTAAGCAATACAACAACATGTTTCACTTGCTTCAGATAGCCATTGGCATAAAGGCAGAGTTAAGGATCTCTGTGCAACAGTCTCTGTGTTTTTGTTTTTAAATTAAGGTTTTCTCCTTGGGGCTATTGCAGCATTGATATTCCACAGACGGGGAAGAATTGCATGCAGGACTATGAAAACCTGAGAAATTGCAGGAGGAGCCGTGGGCAGATTAATATGCTCCAAATATGCTCTGTAATATCATAAGGGTAGCATGTTTCCAAATCAGAATGAGGAATGGGTTTTCCAAAAGCACTAAGTTTGGGCCCAAAAGCTGAACTCCAGACAAAATTAAAATAACAAGGCTCCGAGCCTTCCTGCAATCAGCCAGCAACATTAACTCTTGCTGCTTTTAGCCTAATGTCAAGCTTCCCCACCAAGTGTTTACATATGACTCTACTAATCAGGCAAACAGGGAGCCTGCAAATGAAAGAGCAGCATCCCTGCTATCAGTGTCTAGCACAATAAATCCGGTCTGTCCACTCCAAATGGCTCTAGGTCTGCTTTCCCAGCCTTCCTCCTTGCCTCCTCCCCGCTGCTTCTCAATCTTCATGCAAAAGCAATAACAGCCTATTCCTTAAGGCATGCTTCCTTAGCATATTGTCCCTCCCAACCAAAACACCACTTCCCTGGCTTTGTTTTTAAACCAGCAATAACCAGGGAACAGAAGGGCTCGTTAATCCCGGGAAGAGGCTACATGCCCAGCAGGGACACAGAGCGAGCTCGGTGGCTCCCTGGCCAGCCTCGCCTCAAGGCATCAAAGGCTGAGAGTCCACCAACACAAGCAGGGGTCCTTCTGTGCCCTGGGGTCAGGTGGAAACATTGCTTGAATGAAAACCTTGGTAATGAGCTAAAAAATATAGTTTTCTTACGTTTCTGGCAAGAAACAGAAGTCACCAAGATATTTCAGTACATGTTGCAAAAGGACTGGTAAAAGCCCACTGTGGGTTTCTTGGTGTGCAGCGTTTATAAACACTGCTGATGATTCATCATCTGATTTATGAAGACAGCCAAGATCAGCTGGTTTTGGCATTCTGAATACTATCTAGCCTTTTCTGGCTTTCATGCATGAGAAATTGAAGGCTTGGATCAAAACTCCAAGAGGTCAGCAAAAAGCCATAAGCCTACATACATCAATACATGGGAATGAAGTCATAACTTGTAATGATGCTGAGTATTGCAAGATCTTCCAATCAACAGCTATAAGAGTGTCTGGAAGGAAGAGATGTTACAGGGATGAACCCTGAGATGGGAACACAGATGGTAACCTGACTTCCAGGAGCATGAAAATGTTTGTCTGCCAAGGACTCAGTCCTCACTGACCTTTCTTGTTCATTTTTTCTCCCATATCATGATTTTATTGTTTTTATGGAGCAGATTTCTGAGGAGTCTGACACTGCCTCATTGGGAAAGCAGGAAGATTTATGCTGAGCTTATTGCAGGCAGCGGTTATGATTTCATTATAGAACACTAAGATTGTAATTTTGTGTGCTTACACAGAATGTTTAATGCACACATTAAGCTAGATGCATTTTATTTCAGTTTGTATAGCAGCCTAAATGGCATAACACTATGATATGCTTGTTTATTTGGCATTAAAGCTCGGATTTGGTGCTTAAGCATCATTCTAAATTGGGGGGCCATGCTGCGATTTAATGGTTCAATAAGAGTCTTGTTAGTGATCAAAACTCCTGGATCTGTAAACTCAGAAGATTTTCAAACTGTTAGGAAATAATATCGTACCAGCACGGTAACCTTGCTGACTTTTGCCAACTAAAAGACAGTAACTTTAATGAGGCCTGTAGATACTATCGTAGTTTTCATATGTTGGGTCAGTCTACAGACTGATAATGTGAAGGTTATGGGGTGAATTGTACAATTTTGTGGGTGGAGTTTACTGTCGCAAACATAAATTGCTTCAGAAAACTTGATTTCTCCTACTAGTTTTGAGAGCATTTATTTTATTTTCCTTTATATTACTTATATGTAATATAAATATGAATTCCTCCCCATTTAAAATTTATTTGCTGCAAAAAGTAGACACTGAAACTGGGTTATTTCATTCCAAAGCTTGCTAAGATACCTGAGCTGATGTGGGTTCAGAAATGGTATGACTGTATTGCTCCACTTATTAATGAAACAGCTACTATTTGGGCCCGGGAAATACAGCACCCGGAAAAGATTCAGCTTTTGATAGCTTATATTTTCATTACCCATTAGTGTAAGGTGTGATGTGGTATATTTCATAATGTTGAGTTTGCGTCTAAAAAAGATCCTTGCATTAGGAAGACTTCAGCTTTAAGAAAACGGGTTCATTTAGTATTATATGAAAAATCATTTAACAGGCAAAGTACAGTGCACTGGCTGCGTGTTCAAGCACCAAGGTTACTGAAATCCCCCAGCTGAAGGCTCAGCTCTCTTCCCTTCCCCCTAGCTATGCAGTGGCAAAGGACAGAACTGACTGCAATAAATTAAAATTAAAAAAGGTTGGACAAGGGATCCCTCTACCCTTTCTCCTTCAGACTGGCTGCCCTGAAGGATCAGTAGAAAATTCAGCATTAGAGGACCACAAAAATTTAACTATTTAATGGAAAGGACTATTTCAGTTTGATGAACCCAGCAAGATCAAACTCAGCAGAAAAAAAAATATGAGTTTTGGCAATAGCCAAGGTTTCTTTTTCCCTTGTGTCATCTGTATTGAGAACAATTGTTGACAACTGGTTCTCCCTGAAGAACATACTTCAGGATGCAATGGAGGTGCCTCTTCTAGCTTCAAGGCCCCTGGTTTAGTTAAGGCTTAACTACTCTGTCAGATGCTTTAGAAAGGCGTGTTTCCTTTTTTTAAATAACAAGGTTGGCGTTATTTAAATATCTTGCATGTATATTTTTCCCTTGCTTACCTTTAGGCCAATTTCACCATCACAGAAAATCTTGCTCAGCAGCCACCTGCAAGATGCAGAGTTACCCACTTACCAGGCACTTTGCAATTTGGTTTAAAATCTAGACACTGGGTATTTTAGTATGTGAGGCACTTTCAGATCTGTAAAAACTTACCTGACAGCTCTCTGTAGACTACTCACTCTTGGCCACGCTGTGCCCACCTCGCAGGACAGCTTTGTGTCTGCCCAGGGTTGTTGTCAGCACAGTTGCTTCTGCCTTCCTGTGACCTATGATACTCCCATTCAGCCCTATTTTTTGGTGTCCTGAAACTTGAATGAGTGGTTGCATGTCAACCTTAACAGCAGTAGGGGTGCTGGGAAAATACTCAGGGATCCCCAAAGCTTTCCTCCCTATTCAACTCTGTTTGCATGAGGAGGGAGGAGAGGTGCAACTGGTTCTGCAGGACATTTCTACTCCACTGTCAGGAGATGCCTGCTGGCTTTTCCCCTCTGGACAAGATCAGGATAGAATGATTTAGACGGCGTTACCGATTTGATAATGAGTTTTCTTACTTCCCCGCCACCCGCTTTCAGCTTTTGTGTGGAGTGTGGTTCAGCCCAGCTGACACTACCTAGCAGTCATGCAGCAAACACCTTGCAGTGGGGCTTGGTGCATTATCAGGCTACAGGCTGGTTATAACGCAGAGGACTTCCAGCCTACCCATCCCCACTGCTTCACTTGCCCCTCATCCCTCAGCTGTCCAGCTCAGGAAGCAAAACGGAGGCTGTGCATGTGCAGGTGGTAGATGGTACCTAAGGACGTGCACGTCATGCGGTTTAAGGAGGAGGTCGGGATGTTATCTGTACCCAGAGCTCGGCTTCCCCAGCTGCTCCTGAGCCTGCACCGTGACAGCAATGATGTGGGTTTTCTCCTGCCGTTCAGACTATGACTTACAGCTTCTCAGTGGTTTCAGCTCCCCAAGCTCCTATTATATTATGCAGCATATATAGTTCTTACCTCAGTGTAATGAAGTTACTGGGTAACTATTTATTTTTGCGATTAACTTTTACACCTGCTCACAAGCTTTTAATTACCAAATTCCCCACATAGTGTTTTAATTCAATTTGTTTTGACCTTTCATCTAGCAGGGAAATAAAATAAAGGTGAAATCTGTGTTATGCCACTGTATTCTGGCATTGAAAGCTGGGGAAGAGGCCTTGGCAACAGTGAGACGGAGCACACAGGCTGAGCTGGGAGAGTGTGGCAGGACAAGAACCCATGAAGAAGGTGGAGTATTTTATCTTCTCAGAGAAGAAGGCTCTAACAAACCTGCTGCCCATCCAGTGAAATACATCTCTTTAGCCCTAGAGACCCTTTGTTTGCATTTTTTTCCTAGAAAGCAGAGGATTGACACTGGAGTTTTTGCCATCCTTCCTGCCCCATTGCCACTACCAGCAGCTCTAACTGCGCTCTAACTGCAAACACGTGCTCCATAAGCATGGCCCCGTGCAAACCTGCTGTACCAGTCAGAGCTGTGGGGCAAGGGACCACGGAAAAAACAGGCCCCTGAGACATGGAGAATGAGGAGAGGTTGCTGATGTTATATAATAACCATTCCCAGCATTTGGGGAGATACTAGTTGGCTTCCCCTGGATGACAGCCGATGTGCCGGTCCAGCAATGTCTGTGCTGGCGGATGTTTGGGATTCCACAAGGAATATTTGGTCCTTGTCCAGCCAACCCGGATGGCTATGCATCTGCTTGGAGTATTTGCACTGCAAGGTGCCAGATTAATGATTAGAGAGATTAAAATCTACAGGTGCAGCCTGGGTTGTGCCAGTGAAATCTCAACTCGACTCTACCAGCAGACCTGAATGTGAGTCCAAAGGGCCATACCTAAGGATCGAGCTGCTAGTTGACCTGTAGGTTGTTCGGCACTTTTCTGCTGAGATTACCAACAAGATAATACTCAGCACAGGTTGGATGACTGACCTTGAGATCTGTCCTAAACTGGACTGGTTATACCAATTTAACTTTCATAGATTCTTCATGCCAGAAAAAACCCAAGGAGGACACCAGCAGCAGCATGAGGAGAGTCTGGCTTTTTGTGCAGGCCCTACATGTGAAAACAAAACCAGCCAAACAGCTTCATTAATCTTGGTTTTATTACATGAAAATTTCCCAAGTTATGGCAAAGGGTGGATGGTCAGAGGACAGGCCAAGGGTAATTGCTCGCCAACGGTAAGCTAGAAGACATAGCTTAACCATTGTCACAACCTTTGTCGACAGCCATGGGGAACGGAATGTATAGTCAATCATGACTACTCAGTGAGGTGAGGATCCTTTGCTGGCTGGTTCTGCTGAGACCTTGTTTGCTTGGCACCAGTGATTCACCAGAAAGCAATTGCAATGAGTCTGATAATGAGGCCAGTGGGCACTGATAGGAGCAGAGGAGCTATTATCATGATTCCTAAGGAGGTTTTCTGAAATTAGTCGTTTAAACTGGAATGGGCAACATTCATGTGGTTATGCTTCATTTCACGTCAATAGGGATTGACACGAATTCCTCCCTTGTCATACAAGGACCCCGTATTATTAACAGGCTTTTGTGCATTATTTCTTTCCTAAGAAATTCAAACCCATTAAGTTACTTTAAATGTATGTGGGTCTGGTGATGTCAGATCCATTTTAAATAAATGGGTCGAGACCATAAATTTTCAGTAAGAAAACGGCTTTAAACAGGAATCATTCTGTTTTCCAGATTGTACTCTCAAGGTCTAAACTAATTGCAGTTCTTCCTTATTATTCTTATGAATTTCAAATATCTGAAATAGTTTCAGTACATACTGTAACTTCATTCTTTTCTTTTTTTTTATACAGCCATAAAATGTATGAATAATGAATTGAAAGGACTGGAAAGAAAGGTTCTTAAAATTAATATTAACTCTGGTTTCTCAAATATTGTCCTAAGTCCTCCCCTAAGGAACAGAGAAAATATTCCAACTCCACATGACGGAAAAGCTTTAATGCAGAGAACTCTCCACAGGACTGTTTTCATTTTGTAGTGTATTTTAAACATATGGACAGGGCAGACTGTTAATTATTTCTTCTCCTTTTGGCTCAGTTCCACATACAACTCAGCAAAAGCAAAGCTCTACAGACTATTCAATGGACAACAAATGGCTCTGCATTTGCTGAGTGCTGAATAAAAATGATGAAAGGGTGTTGTGACTAGCTCTTGGGGCACTTGTTGGCCCACAAAAAAACATCCTTGCCCCTTCTTCCCCCAGCTGCTGCATCTTGCTCCTTCCATGTCAGTTCAGGGGGAAACGCTTTGAGAAGAAACAGTTTAATAATCCTACACATGATGGAAAGACCTTGCAACTAGTGGGACCATGTCCTTAAATGCTGCTGGATGCAACTAGAGTGCATCATGACGTGGCCAGAAGGGCATCCCCAGCTTCTGAGGAACATGCATAGCAAGGTCTATTTGCAAGAGTTTGAGGCATCGTGGCTGTGCTCGGGGCCCTTTGCTCTCGAGCAGCAGCATCAGCAGAGGACCTGTGCCCCTGCCTGTGCCACCTCCGGCTGCTCCCCAGTTCTTCAGCCCTGGCCCAGCCACAGCAGGAGGGACACTGCGTCCAGCAGACGTGAAGCGGGAGACTGCAGAAGGAACACCAATACCCATCTGCTGCCTGAATTGGGCTACTCTGCAGCATCTCTGCAGTGGATGGACGGTAATATCAAATAATCATAACAATATCTGTAGTGGAAGGAGTGGTAATATCAAAAAAAACCCCAAGGTGAACTCCTCTGGCACAGCCCTGGGGATGCCCTTGCCCATGGGTCTCTTGCCTCCCACAAAGGAGCAGAGCTTGTGCCGGTCTTTCCCACGGGGTGTGTGTCCTCCCCACGGTGTCCCTCTGGCAATCACTTCTACACCCTCTGTTTCTAATCTCCCAGCAGGGCACGGTGTGTTCTGCAGCAGACTGGTGCTTATCTTTGTGGCTGGGGACCAAATAACGCGTCTGCTCTTACCACTGGGTCCTAAAGTTTGATGAATACTTAATTACTATAGTGTTTGTTCCGTCAGCAACACTTTTTGTCTGTTGCAAACATTTTTCAAATTTGTGGGGATAAGGTCTCTGCCTGATATCATTTGTAGTCAGAACATGTAGCTATAAATTGGAGAAAAGGAATGAACAGAAACAAAGTGTTGGAGTGATGGTTTTAAGATGACATAAAGGAACGCTTGGGGGTTTTTGTGCTTCTGACAGGAATGAGAACACATCAAGGAGGAGAGGAGAGCCGCAGATTATGGAGCTATTACTCATTATTAATTATATATTTTGCACCATTACAACCACTCTGAGATCTAACCGTACCTTGCAACCAATAACAAATTAAGCTGCACAATGGCCCTTTGATGTTAATCACGGAAGACCAAGGATTATGTACCCCTGGCCAGAATAGACTTTGTTTTGCTTTCAAAGAAGTGTGGGGAAAGTTAACACGAAGTTTAACTTTATTGTCCAAATTAGATGCATCTAAGGAACTGCGCTGTGCCCAGGACTGTCCCCTGTAGCCGTGGGCACCCCAAGCCCCTTCTGCCACTGACCCAAACCACATTGGCACCATCACCCACCAGGAGCCAAAGGCCAAGCCCCAGGATGGTCCCAAGCCTGCAGAGAAGGAAAGAACAACTTCACTGTAGTGGTGCCAGTCACAGCCATGGGGCCCTCTCTTGGTGCTGCTTACTGGCTGTTGTCAAAATGGCATGAGAAAGACAGTGAAAAAATTATTTAAACTGCAAAGACACCAGTCCTGCATCCACATCGAGGAGTGTTCTGCACCCTGCCTGGCAGCAGCCGGCTCATTTCCGTGGGACGATGGATGTATACCTCATGTGTACCTGCAAATGCTCGGTATTTTCATGCCTAACTAACTGGAAACCTTCTACAATGGCAGCTTTGAGAAAGGTTCACATGTTTATTCGTCTTTGCCTGAATGCCGGAGAGGGCGGATCTGCTTCAGTCCCCAGGGATGTGCTCAGCCTGTTCCCCACCACAGGGCAGAAGGAGCAGGCTGGCTTCAGCTGCGCTGAATCACCCACTTTCCCTTTAGGAACAAATCCCTCGCTTTGCCCAGGGATCTTGGAGGGCACACAAGGTATTTCCCAACTGGGATTGCTGCGATGCTAATGGGTATCTATCTTCCTTCCCCTTCCTTTTCCTGCAGGATTTCAGTGAGAAGCAGCAAATGAGCTGGGTTTAGGACTGGGTTTGCCTTCCCCTCCCTGCCAGGGCTGACTGCAAGGGGGTCTGTGGCCTCCCTGCATTGGGGAGGTCACGGTTTGGCTAGGCATCAGGGGGGTTGGAGGTGGGGGGGACACAGATGGGGAAACACTTGCAGCATCCTGCCCTCAAATCATTACAGCCAGACAGGCTGGGGATTTGCAGTCGGATTCTTCACTGCGCTTCAGCATCTCACCCCTTGTGAGATTTCACAAGAAAACAAAAATCCAAAGCCGGAGCGCTGGCAAGCGAAGCTGGCAGTGCTGAGCTGCTGCCCAGCACTCTGCAGCACTGTCCCTTCCCCCAGCCGCCGCCAGCCGGTGTGCCAATCTCATTTTGATGTAGCCTGCGCTCTGATTTTGCCTTTATTTTCCCCCAGTTTTTTACCCTGAGGCAAAATCCAGCTCTCACGCCCGCACGGCGCTGTGCTCTCCCCCCTCCCGGGGCTCCCACGGACAGGGTGCAGCAGTCAGCCCTGGGACCGGCTGTCACCATCCCTGCCCAGGGACGAGGAGAAAAGTGGCTTCCAGATACGCAGAGCAAGAGATTTGGATCAGCAACAAAAACGTATAAGTGCAAGTCTGCACGCATATTAATTCGGAATACTGATTAGATCCAGAAATAAAGGGATGGAGTAGCCAAACGTTTTGGGAAGCCAGCATTTTGTATCATTTATTATCCCTCAGCTAGCTTGAGTGGGAATAGGAACTGACCAAATGCTTGAGTGTCATGGTGTCACATACTGGTGTTGTTTGTGTCAGAGGTTTTGGCTTAGGATCTACAAAAGATTTGGCAAGTAACCCGGCTGGCTAAATCTGACCTTTTGCTAAAAGAGGGGCCAGGGAGTACCACTGAAGGGCTCACAGTATGTGTGAGGGAAGCTGGTCCTCTTTCTCTACAGTGCTCCAGCTGCACAGCCCTGACATTTTGTTTAATCGTATTTCTACAGTTTTGAGGCCTGGCCAGTGCAAAAGCATCAGTGAGAAAAGAGAGACCTCCTCAAAAGGCTTCTGTAAGTTTAAGATGGGGAGACTTAGACAGGAGACTCTAGTCCAGTGAGGGGAATACCCAGGCAGAGGAGCCCCCATTCAAGGTACACCCCACAAACTCACTGGGAGGGAGGAGCCACTGGAGATCCAGCATGTCTGATGCAGGCTGGTGGGCAAGGGCTCCAAGGAAGAGAGAAGCTGGGGATGTAGGAGAGCTGTTAATTACAACACGCATACAAAAGTAGCCAGAGCCAACTACGAGAAAAGGCTGGGACTTTGAACTCCAAACATTCGCCTGCCAGTATAACGTTGAGTCAGGAAAAGAGGTTGAGGTCCATGGAAAAAGTTCTCCATGGAAAGATTTCTCTGCTAAAACAGTGGTACATGTAAAGGCAATGCCTGAAAAGGCCTGTTCTTGATGAAACATTGCTGGATGGTTGACCTCTCCCAAGGCTTTGCGTTTCCCCTCCTTCCTTGCACAGCTCCCAGCACACGCTCCGTTGCTTGCTAGGTCTTTCTGAGAGTTATCTTTTATCTGCCTCTCTGCCAGCTTCTGCAGAGCCCACCCAGAGCAAGGCTGACATGTCAGTTATTATTATCACCCACTGGAAGCAAGGGGTGCGGGGAACTTTGCTATTTTTATCCTGAGCTTCTCGCTCTGCAAACAGCTTTCTCACCTCTCATAAAAGCGTCACTGGATGAGCACCAGTATCACTGTGACACTGGGCCATCTCAGCGTGTTAGTCCCAAACTCTTAGGATGTCCTGCTGAGAAAAAAGGGTGATTGCTCTGAGCTGGGCCTGGTATAAGTCACTGGAGACAAAACTACTCACAGTTTCCTTTTTAATAAACTCTTTTTTATAAAAAAGGAAAGATGTTGGTGAACAGCAAGAGCAAACAGTTCGCAGATTAAAGAAAAGGAAGGTGATGCCATCTGTATAATGCACTCCGGGATGTAATCATTTATGTGAACTTAACCTGAGTAGTTTCTGTCCTCTGTAGGACTCAATCTCCAGTTAAGTGGAAGAAAATCCATCAAAGTCCACCCAAATAAAATAGTGTTATGATGTATGTGCACTGCTGTATGCCTTTAAGGTCCAGTGTCCCGGTCAATACTTCACTCGACACTCACGTAAATAAACCATAACCTGTACTTTAGAAAGTTTCAGACATAAAGTCCCAGCCTTGAAAACTTCAAGATGGTAATTTTCCAGTCAAGGCTGGGAGGAGGGCAGTGGGGCCTGTCAGAAGTCCATCCTGAACACAGTTGTTACACTGTGAGAGTGAAATGATACCATTAGCATCCCATCCCACTGCCTCTTACCTCTCCAGATCAGAGGAATATCTCTTGGATAAAGCAAACAGAAGGAGACACCTGAGTAAGAGGGGAAGACGGCAGGGAAAGGAAGCAGCAGAGCCCCTGGCTGTGTGTAAAGGCAAGGCAAGAGATGAATTGTGCAATCTGTACTTCAGTCATTATAACAGCACATGCATTTTATTTACTGTATTTAGAATAGTTTGATGTTTTACTCTGGTCCAGTTGGCTGCAACAATATAGTACCAGTGCATAAAATAAGTCAGAATAGTGCAGTGAAAAGGAAAAGAAATGCTTCTCCTGGCATCCTTGACAAACTCTGGGCTTAGCAGAGAAGGCAGAGTGCCATGGAAGAGATTCTAGCATCGTTATTTATTTAACATCTTCCAGCAGCACATGGAAGTTGTTTCACTGATCTTTAGGTTATGCCCAATGTGGTACCAATACTTATCATCACAGATTATGAATTCCATTCTGTGTAGATTTGCTTTTGACAATACACATTAGGTAAAAGGGTGTAAAATCAATCTGAGGAGGAGATTTTTATCAGTAAATGCTTAATGATACAGAATACACTTAATGATACACTTGGGGACTGGGTGTTTAAAATGGTGTGTGCAGGCATCTTGCATTACAAAACTCTGGGAGAGGGATTGAGGCCAGTGGGACGCATAGATATATCTTCTTTAGATTCCTTTTCCAGGCAGCTGGACCGGCCTAGAACAGGACTTTCAAACTCTGCAATCATATCTACATCTTTCATTCCTACAGAAGGCTGACAGATTAAGGGATGTGATATGGACTCTTCTGTCATAATAGAAAAGGGCTTTGCAATGGGTTTTGCAATGAAGATATGATAAAGCTTTAAGAGGGTTGTACAATTTTATGCTAATCCTTGGCAAGCAGATCAATATCACGGTAAAAGGCATAATGTTTTTGCAAAAGGAGGGATCAGCAGGGATGTACTCAGATGAGAAGCAAGGCTACAATCAAGTTGCCAGGTGATGCTTGTAGTACAAAATCAAATAAGGAAAGATTTCTTTCTGTAGGCACAGTAAGCTTGTTTGTGTTCTTCAGGAACCATAAATGTTAAAGCTGGGACAGTCACATTTGATCATCTGACCTCTCTGAATTGTTTAGCAGATCAGGTCTCTGAGTAGCTTATTGTTCAGTATTGCTGCATGGAAATTTATATTCCCTGGAGAACACTCATATACACTTATGGACATCATTAAAAAATTAAATAACATTTAATCATGTATCTCATGCAGAATTCATCAGTGACAGTGGATATTTCACTGAGTACGTTTTCCACTGCTGTAAATCAGTACACAGCAGTAGAATAAAATACATAAGATGAGAACTAATATCTAATTTGGATGGAGCACAGCAATCAAAAATGATGGTTTCTTGACTAAAAACCATTGGATTTTGCAGACATGCCCAGAATCTGTCATATATTTGTGTCCTTGAAAAATATATTGATGGGATTAGTGACTAGTCACAGCTCGTAAATTAAGAATATTTCTGATCTATTTCACACGAAAAAGGAGGGAGCAGCATGGGGACCTACAGGTAGGACCTGGTGTGGTGGAGGCACTCCATGTGTTGTGTATTTGCGTAGACTAGCTCGATGAACACAGAGATGAGAAGAATAGGGGCATAGTTTAATTTTGGCCTTGATGCAACAGAATAATTCTGTAGACACGGCAGATTATTTTTCTGTAGCCCTGGGCTAGTCCCCTCCCTCCCTCCCTCCAAGAAGTCCTGCCTGGGCTGTCTGCCCTCACCAACCTGCATGTGAGAAATTGCCAAGAGAAATGCGAGGAGTGGAGGCCATGGAGCTGGTTGGGTTGGGCTGGAAGGAGGAGGAGGAGGAGGAGAAGGAGTGGGACGAGCAGGTGGGCTGGGTGTGGGAAAGCAGCAGCAGGATCTCGGAGCTGGGCCTTGAGCAGGAGAGAAGGTGAGCTGCAGCCACCTCTGCCCCTGGGGTACAGCAGGGCTCGCTGCCTGTCCCGCGTTCCCACGCCAGCCCTGCTCGCCTGACAAGTCAAAAACCACCTCTTAAAATCTCCCCTCACTGTCACAGCCCTGCAAACCCTGCGAGATCGCTGAATGCGAAGCAGGTAATACAGCTACCTCCATCACTGTCAGGGCCGAGACAAGTCTGAAGTCCTGTTTTTCTCAAGTTCGCCCTGCAGAGCCACGCCAGGGGCTGGGTGCTGCTCCTTTTGTTCCTGAGCAAACACTTCCAAGATCCCGTCAGATACACATCTGCAAACACAATTACCCATCCATCACCAGCAACTTAATTTGAAGAGAGCAGCACAGGTGTGTGAGAGAAGCACCTGTAGGCTGCACAATATTTTTTTCACTAACTTCAGCAAATACAATTCTCCATTTTCCATGGGACCAGCTGGGTCAAGTACTAAAATGTCTTTAACACCCTCCCCCCGCCCCATACCAGCAATTTCAGAAGAGTTAAATACTTTGAATTTAGGGCTGAATAAGTCTGGGTTTATGTGAGCATGCCCTCTTTTTCAACCTAGAAATTTTGTTCAAATGAGGGTGAAACAAAGGGATTTGGACTTTTTCCAGATTTTCCAGATGTCAAATGAATTTTGTCTCATCAGACAGCTTCACACATGTATGCACACACACATATACTCTTGCACCAGCCGTGCACAAGGCGGACCTTCTGTGGCCATACCGCCCAATTGACCTCCACTTCCTCAGCAAGTCCCACGCGTTGCAGACACCTCTGATGTACCGCAACGAGCTGCACAGCACACATGCTTGCTATAGACTCAGTTTGTCCCAGACTCCACAGCGATATTGTATATTGATGCGGGATGGGTGCTAGAGGTCTGAGATATCTAACAGACTCTTGCACATGTATTTTGTGCCCTCATTTCCATCCAGGACTCTCTCCCTGCAGATATAGGGGACATTAGTGAATAGCCTAACTAAATTACAAGCACGACTGACACACTACACATCCTGTTTTATTCAGCCCCAATTTAGCTGGGTGCAAGTGTGGGCAGCTGTGCAATCCCACAGCCTCCGCCAGCTTGCACAGCCCACACCGTGCACGGGGGCAACTGCAGGGAATTCCGGGCAAATCCGCAGCTCGTGTTGCCAGTTATTGCCGAGCACCCTCATTTCCTGAGAGCTGCGAACTGGAGAGGATAACTGCTAATAAACGGAGTGCTGACTTAATTTTCTCCACCCTTTCAGTGGAAAAGAAAAGGCAAAAGCAAAACAAACAGTGCTAAGTGTATTATGATGGGGTTAGCTAATTGAGCTCTTTGGCAATTTCGGAGGTACGCAACTGCACAGCCTTGGTGGCGGCACGTAATCGCATATTTGCACAACAGTGTGAGGCAGCAGAAAGCTACCGGGATCGGAATTTAGTTACAGGCCTCATTCTGTCAGTAAGAAACTTGTTTTGTAATCCTTCATAAGTCCAGGATTTTAACTAACATCTTCCAAACTCATTGTTCTTTCCAGGGAGGGTTGTTTCTGACAGCACCTGCGTGGTTTTCGGTGAGGTTTTGCCCCCAGAAGTCCTTGGACCCTTGCTGCGTTCACAAGCAAAAAACCTGGGATGCGTTGAGCATAATGTATGCTCAGTAATGACTGACTAAATTAGGCTCTGGGCTGGTGACTGCCCTAGCAGAGCTGGACCCATAAGGCTCCATAAGGACCAGAGCATGCATTTTGCCCGAATCATTGGCATGAGTGGGGCTTCCAAATCCAACAACTCACCAATTAACCTTACAAGAAAACCCAAGTACCCTAATAGAAGACAAACGTGGTTTGTGTGATCCTTGTTCTAGCAACTCATAAAGCAACTGAATAAAATTCTTGTAAAGTCATCCTCCAGATCTGCCCTGCTGGCTGCAAATTTCCACACTCGGCTTTGGAGGAAGACACATTTTCCCCCAGAGAGTGATGGGTGAGCAAAAACAAGATGCTCATGAGGAAGTGCACGTTGCCATTTTAAATATAAGGGCAAATGTGGAGAAAGCTATCAATTAGATTTACAACAGAAATGAAGCTTGCAATGGCAAGAGATGCCAAATTCCAGTACCTAACAATGAAAAACTCTTATTGTAGGGGGATCCAGCATCCCCCCTAGCGAAGCTGTGTTAAAATCTCAGACATATCCTGATCTTTTCTTTGAAAGTAGCTGCTATTTGTATCACTGACTGAAGAATGTGGATCTGAATAACTCTGAAGACTGGGAGTCCAAACATCAAGATTTCTGCTGTCTGAAATCTTTCACTGTTCGCAAGCTCCTTGAGCCGCCCGAAAATTGCCATGGCCTTGTTGATCTTTCACTGTTGACTCTGTTTTGGGAAAACAACAGTAAGAGCTGGGTTTCAGAACCACTTTTCCCCTAAGCATTCAATATGCCTTTGCCCTTCACATAGGGTGTAGAGGGCACAAGTTGTTTTACTATTGTTACTTCCAATTTAGCTCTTCTAGGTGTGTCTCCTGCCTTTTGTAAATGGGAGTGTTATGTCTTGTAGCTGGGCAGCTATCTAGACTATACTATTTTTTTCTGGTTGCTCATTCCCATGGCATCTCAGCTTGAGCACAAGGTTCAGCCAGAGAGAATGAACTCCCCACTGTTCATTCCCCCACACAATGCCTCCAGTGGGTCTGAAGCTAGGGAGAAGATGGTAAATACAGGATAAATATGTAAGGAATGGATAAAACTGGAACTGAGGAGCAGAAGCTAATATAGAAGAAAAAGGAAAACAGGCTCAGAAAAGGCTACACTCAATTTTGAGACTGTGAGGGACTGGGTTTTTTAGTCTGTCCCCAGCCTCTGAAAGATAAATGGCTTTTCATCAGCGTGGGCAGGATCCCCCATGAGGAGAGCCCATCCTGGCCGCCCTCTGGGGAGGTTGCTGCTTTCCTGGCCTGGTCAGAAAACGTCCCAGCACATCTTGTGACTCTCAGCCTGCTGTCATCCATCTGGGTGCTGAGAGACTTGCTTGGCGAGTTTGGCAGCTCATAGCTTCCCATAAGATACTAGATAATTGCTGCTGGATTGTTGTGTGATGAATCGGTTAGATAACAGGACTATTAAGCACTGTTTCATCACTACCCTCAAACCAGTACACCAGATTCTTCCCCTAAAAATATTGTTTCATCCCAAATCTAGTAAACATATCTATTCTAAACTCCCTCTGCTGTTACAACGTTTAATTAATGGGGAAAACAGTCAGTGTTAGATTTGATAGCTCAGGTGTAAATTGTCATCTAGTAGAATCTGTTAATTACCTGAAAAAAAAAAAGGTTGTATTTTTGTTTTCTGTCTGGTCAGATACAGTAACGATTTTTCCAAGCCTTCAAGCCAATTTCCTTAATGTTTTCTCCATAATGCATTAAGACTCCCATTCAGCAAGAAACATAAACACATGCGTAATCCCAGTGTAACAATCGGCAGCTGCTTGTATTAGCCGTAAGATTAATACCTTGCTGAAAGAGGCCCTGAGAGACCTCGGATGCTCAGTAGGCTCGTCTTGGCAAGGGGAAGCAGCGGCAGGTCCCCCCCAGAGCGTGCTGCTTCGGACTGCAGGTGGAACCCCACCTGTCGAGGTCAGTGGGCAGCTTTAGGCTACGTCCCTATGTCCACTCTGCAGATCCAGTGCGTCCCTGCCCTCTGTCATCCCTCGCACTGAGGATAACCCCAGTGGGAAATCACCATTTCGAAGCCAGTTTCCAGCTACAACCCTCAGCACCTTTCCAAAGGGTGCTTTTGGAAAAGCACGGGGCTTTGGGAAGGTCAAACCATACCCTGCCTCAAAGGAAACAAGAGGGAGACAGAGGGAGGTCCCGTTAGCTGCAACCAGGGGATCAGTGCCAGGACCTCCCGGCCGCTCACCCTGGCCCTGGGCCATCTGCTCAGGGCCACCAGCTCCATGTTTCCCCTCACTCTGCCAGCGTGCAGCACCCAGGGCAGGACTTAACCGGGTGCGATCATGAGGGTGCAGCCCTACCATGCTGCAAAGAGGTATCTTATGGGGTAGAGGGTGTGTTAAGCGATGCAGATAAGGCTGTGCTGCCGCCTGGTACCCACACTGCCATGGCAGTTGCACCCGATGCAATACCTGGTCACAAGGAGTATTCTGGCAGCATACTCTTGCCACTATCTGTTGTCTCCCAAATTGCTGGCAAGGTGACAAAGGGATTATGATGCGTTTAGATAAAATACATAGGCCACCGAGATCATCGTCTTTGATTAATCCGTACGCTCTGCCAAAAACATCCTCATAGCACGGCTAGCACAGTTAGCCAAAAGACTGGAAAGCCACAGTTTCACTTGTGGAAAACCTTCAGAAACATCTGGGACCTGGTCCACCTTTCGGTGTTGCCAGCAGCGTGGCAAGCCCGCAGAGCAAACTGCTGCAGCTCTGTTAGCTGATGCCCTGTGGCACTTTGCTGAGGGGAGAGTTCTTTTGTTGATATGGTTCGTTTCATTTTGGGACTTGCAAGAGGGCTTTTTTGCTTCATGTCCCTAGGTTAGACTGCTCAAAAAAGCCAGCGGCCACCTTTCAAGGACAAAAATGGTTCCATGAGATATTTTAACCTTAGTGTAGGTCTGCTGGATTATTATCACTCATAATTAATTCTCTCCATGCTGCAACATTCCCTGTTGGCAACCTCTTTTTCATCTGTAAAAATACTGAAGAGTTGCAAGAAGCAGGAGGGTTTGCCAAGACTTCTGTATCAAGGTTGTTAGTGTAGACAAGGAATATGTGTCCCAGCTGGGAGGTTTGCTGTGTTTAAGCCAGACCCACTGTATCTGCATGATATTCTCTCCAGGGGTATGGCTATAGCAATAGTTTGGTGTTCTGTTTCAGCATGAGTTTTAACTCTTTATTTTTTTATTATAATAGATATTTTGAACCCTAATGCATTTTTCACTGTGGGTTGGTGAAACAATTAACCAACAGAGAAAAAGTGCTTTAAATTCAGTCCTGTAAGTAGTTTTCATTTTTAGTGGCTTGCCCTACTTCTCTTTATATGCATCTGAACGCCCTCTGAGTCTCGACAAGTTTCTTGCTTCCTGTGTCCTAACACCCAGTACATCAGTTACACTGAGCATTTTGTACCAGTTGGGCCTAACAGCAAACATATGCACCACGCTGAACCAGCTGAATTTAAATGTTTTGATAAACAAGCTGAC
>JAOXJK010000023.1:47175256-47193044 GCA_025774025.1 Xenus cinereus | reverse complement strand
TGATAAACAAGCTGACATATGAACGCCACCACTTGCCAAATACCCCACTAGCCCGGGGAAAGCCGGCTGGGCTGCAGAAGGGGAGAGCAGAGTGTGAGTGCTGCTTGAATTCCTGCGCAGTTCCTCACCCACAATTGCTGACTTATGCCACGCACCTCACCAAGAGGAGAGCTTGAGAAGCACCACACTCTTTACTTTAGCAATGGTCTTGGTGGAAGTAAGGCCAACTGCTTCCCCAGGGGCACAGCAGCTGACAGGACCACATGCTGACTTGCAGATATGCACAAGCACATGATAGGGACATTCTTAAGGCTTTGCAATAGAAAACAGGGTTTTTTTTCTGAATTTGGGGGTGAGTTCTGATTTTTATTATCTGGCAGAAAGGAGTACGTGTCTTATGAAATGCTGGAAAGTGGCAGGGGACTTTGCCCTCCACTATTTCTTCCCATCCTGGTACTGGTTTGGATGACCAGAGTCATGCCTTACACTTAGCTGCCACCAACATCTAAGATATAAATTAAACTAAACTAACATTTGGTACCTTTTCCTGTTAGTTTAAATAGCAGCCCATCTCCTTCTAATGCAGAATATGTTTTCCTCTTTCTTTGTTACTCCCTGAAGGCAGTAGTCACGTTCTACCTACACGGTGGTTCTGCTGCTACCGGGATCAGCCTGGACCTGCTGAGAAACCCTTACGCATTTCTAATGGCTTATGCATGCTCCCTTTTCATCTGACATGCAGAAAAGTACACTTGTCAATGGCAGAGTGAATTCTCCAAGGCATTTAATGTCAAGGCAGGTCAGTCAGACTAATACTAGCTCTAATTGCCACTCTGACTGTTCTTATATTCCCCACCTGCATCCCCTTTCTTGCCTGAGAGTATCAATAAAGAAAATGTTTTATATCTCATCACATCAGTTCAATGAGTAGGATAAGGGGGTACATTCAGCAGCAGCAGTAATATATGGGTTTGGAGTGCAGAGTTTGACCCAGGTATTGTTCACCGAGTCTGTGACTCAACATTCATTAATACCAGCTCTGTATCTACCAGATCATCTGGCAGTACAAGTTTAATCCAGATCAGACACAGGCCCTCAACTGCATTTTTATCAGGTTAGTAATTATGTACTTTAGGGAGTCAGTGCCAGCTTGCGCTACGATCATGACCTGGCAGCCTTGGTGTTGCGTCTGCCCTCTTTTTTTTCGTTCCCTTTTTGTGACTGGGGAACGTTGTCCCAGTCGCACTGAGAGGATGTTTGGAGGTGGCACTCCAAGGGACCAGCCTTCCAGTGCCTATTGATGAATAGGCCCAGCCTAAGTATTAAGGAAAGAGTTATCCAGCACACACTGCCGCTCTGCTTTGGTGTGGAAACTGGACATCCAGCAAAATAACTTTGGAGATGATTTACACTACCCAGAAGAGTCTCTGTTCACCCTGTCTGCAGAGGATGAAAACCAATGGACAGTGTGGAGTCCTTGCTAGTATGGGTGTGTGTCTCCAGGGTTGGGACCCTTGAGAAGAGGCAGGTGCCAATCCTTTGCTTCTCTCTGTCCTTCTCTGTTCTGTGCCAGGACCTTGTGGATCACCCTGCACGGCAATTGCTAGTTTGTTCTGCTGGCCTGGAAGGCTGCACAGCACCTGGGTTTCCACAACCCTTTCCTGGTCAAAGCATGCAAAGCCAGCAAGTGTGCTCCTGTTACAGAGAGCAGAGAGGTAAATAGAGACAGTGCATGAGTGAGTCCAGGCACTAACAGGACTGGAAACTGAGGCCCATTGGTAGCAGGTGAGAAGAAGTCTGAGCACAGTTCATACCTGATGAGCGTGCAAATAGAAGAGGCAGTCGCTGGGTCCAGACCTGCTTACAGAGCAGCACAGCAATAGCCAGAGACCATGCCCTTGGCATGTGGGTGGCAAGAAAATGCTGTCCAGTCAAAGGCCCATAGACAAGAACCTTTGCAGATCTGCCGGGAAAATGTGATCAAACATTAGCATGCCTGAATCAGTAGAGCCTCCTTAGATTGATAAATGTATTAATGTCCTGTGGCTGTCATGTTTTTGACACAGTACCAGATGCCCAAAATCTCATTTCTGGACTCACTGAACCATCAAGACCAGGCTGGATGGGGCTTTGAGCAACCTGCTCTAGTGGGAGGTGAAGAGGGGGCAGGCAACCCCCCTGAATAGCAGGGGGGTTGGAACTCGATGATCTTTAAGGTCCCTTCCAACTCTAACCATTCTATGATTCTATGGCTCGGGGGCAATCCAAAATAACTAATGTGGCCCCTTTGCATGTAAGTAAACTTCTGTTTTACAAGGAGAGATCAGGCACTTCACCCTCCCAAATGTCCAAAACATAAGCAAAATGCAGTAATATAAATGTTAACTGAGAAACAGATAATTTATCTAAATGCTAAGAGTAGGGGATTTAATATTAATACGGAGACTTAGAAAAGGCTAGGAGATAAAAAGTTCCTACAGCTGATTAGTAGGAAGAACCAAGTGTCTTCTCACCATCCTTTTTATTTTAGGTGTTTTTCAGAAATAACTCATCAGATCATGTATTTAAATGTCAGAAGAAAGCTTCACATCATTCCACCCACTTCATAAAAAGGAAGAAAATGGACAAGGAAGGGAGATGCTAGTAGGATTTGCAAGTTCATCCCTGAGCTGCCGCAATATAGTTTCACCATTGTGCTGACTACTGAAGGCTGAATCACCGAGAAGTAAATGGCCCTTGCCAAGAACTGCAAATGTTCCAGCTACCACGAGAACAAAAGTATGCAACAAAAGTTCCTGTCCAACTCCTTTGGTAACAGCATGCCTTGAGTGGAGGAAAGGGGGCTTCAGAAGTGATTTTTCTTCCATGGATTTTCCACTGAGTACTGTTAAATACAAATGCACCTCCTCTTTCTCATGGAAACCCATAGTCAAAAATGACTGGAAGCTGGGAAAGTACTCCAAGAAAATATCACTGTATGCAAGCCCTGTTCCTGCACTCTCCCTAGGCACCTGCCACTGACTCCTCCCCAAGGCAACAGTGACCCCTGATCTGACCCAGTGTGGTTGCTCTTCTCTTCTCAAAACAAGGAAACCCAATTAATTTCAATTTGAGGCATTTTTCATTACCTTTATCCTATTAGGTAGTCTGGACCCCTTTTATTGTCTCTGAAACAATCAAGACACTTTGTACTTCAGCCTTGCATGTAGGCCAAAGCCTGGCAGAAATCAAGAACATTTACACTAGCCAGCAACTTGTGGGGTTTTCCAACTCAGCCAATAATAAATAAGACTTTCACACTTACATTTTCCCATACTTTTCTGGGTATTCTTTGCTGGTTTGATTATCCTCAAAAATTCAGGTTATCTTTACTTTGCCTTATCTTTATCTTTTTTACCTTTCATCGATCGTCGCCCTTCCATTTCTCTCTATTCCTTGCACACTTGCACAGAAGGTGGAGCCAGGCTGGTGCTGCGAGGCTGCCATCTTCCCAGCTGCAGAAGGTTATAGGAGCAGAAAATCAGCTGGCACACCTGGCATGAATGTGTCAAAAACTTCAGCAGTATTTAATTTAACAGATGGACTAGAAGTCTGCCCTTTAAAAAAACTCCCCCAAAAAACTCACCTAAGCAAACTTTGCGAGCTACTGTTGAATAATAAAACCAAGCCATCCTCCAGAAAAACAAGTGTTCAAAAATCTAAGCGATTATTCCACTCAGGGAATAAGGACATTGAAATAATGAAACCAGTCAACTTTCAAGCTACTAAGACAGAGGTAGGAAAGAATTCAAAAATTAAAAACAGAAAGAAAGGGAGAAGAGGGATGGCTTGCCAGCGTCCAGTTAGGCCAGTCTGTCTTATTGGCTATCCGAAAAATTTAGCAGGGTATCTAGAGGTAAAAGGCTGATGTTCAACATTTTGAGAGATGGGAGGTGGCAGTCATATTCTACGTACTTCAAATGGGCTTTTGTTGGAGATATCTATGTATATATATTTCCCCTCAGAGCTTTCTCCAAGGTAGCTCTCCTCCAGCTACCTCTTACATTCACTATCAATGCTCTAATCAGCACTTAGATTACTTCTTGCCCAGCCTATTTTAGTATATTTAGGCTAGAAAGGTGTTAACACACTGTGCAATCGTCTCCATTTTTTTTCTGACAATTGTAAAAGATATGTCTCAGCCAAGTCAACAAAAAATAGCATCCTGTAGATCAAACCATGAGCAAGAACATCAGGGGTTTAAACCTGGAAAACGGACATTTCAAAACTGAGTCCCTCTCTTTAAAATGCCACAGATGGATTTCTGCCCGGTGTCTTTCAAGATGTCTTCTTGGGATGGGATGTGCCACCAATTTTATTTTTGGAGAAGTTGTCAGAGAGAAAACTGGCCTAAAATCTAACTTTAACTACAGAGCAGCTCCTGCTACTCCATAACATTTAGGCCATTTATCTTACAGCAAGCAATAAAGCAGCTGCTGGAAGCAAACAGCAAAGCAGGTCAATGAATCAAGATATAGCCACTTTCTTTTGCAAATTGTTTCCTCCTTTTTTCCTTGATAACTTTCTGTCCAAGAGTTAATTCTGAAATCCAGTTAATTCTGAAATCCCTGGATTTTTTTAGAAAAGCACAGCTACCTAAGAAATGTTCATTTCAGAAAACACCTTGGTGGCCAGCTCAACTGCACCGTAATGTCCCTGGAATGTCTTTCATGTTTACATGCAAAGCTTGGTTTTGAAGTAACTTTTATATATATATATATTTTGTGTGTGTGTGTATGTATATGCATATATTCAAACGGGTTTATATTTCAGCACCCTTTTTGCTTACAAAACTTCATCACCGACAAATTTTGCAGCATGGTTCTGCCCTCTGGTTCTGCAAAGGTTGTGCCTCTTTAGAGAGGACAGAGGCTAAGAGAATTAAAAAATGCAGAATGTCCTCAGGGGTTCACTCCCAGCCATAATTCATGGAGTTTGCTGCAAGTAGAGATATAAGTAACATTTCCCATCTTGGCTCCACCCCAAAGAGTAATGACTTTCAGTTTTCATTCTGTCGAAACCTAGGTTTCTGACACTGGGAAAGCTGAGAGGAAGGTTTCATTTAAGTTCCCAGTTCATGGGATGATTTTGGAAAGCAGTCTCTTCACAAAAAAAATACGTTTTTTTTCTAAGCTGGCCACCCCGAACTTGGGTACAACCCCAACTTTGAGTCCTTTCACATCCTTTCCTTGAGCATGTATTTTCTGTCTTCATTTCATTTAACAACTTACAAAATTACTATATATCCTGAGGAAGAGTAGGTCACACTGTCCTGTGCATTTACACATGTGTATATACACATGCACATAGATGTGCACTATGTGTGTGTGTGTGTATATACACAAAAACCCCCAAGGTAAGTAATAAGTGTGGCTTTATACATGAGAGTATAAGTGTGGCTTTATACATGAGAGTATATAAAATCCTAGCTCTTACATTGGAAACATAAAACATAACAAAGCCAAGTTTGCATAGTAATTTATATCAAAGAGTGCAATTAAAAATAATATTTGCTTCCCATCTGTTATAAATGACTTCTGTTAGTAAAAAGGATTAAAAATAGCATTTCACTGCCCACACCTGAATCTTTATATATTTGTCAGCCATAAGGTAATATTGGCAAAACAAAACAAATCAAAAGGCATATATTCTGAAGAAGACTCAAAGGTGAACACAATTCTGCAGTCAAGCAAAATTGCCAGTGCAGGCTTCCCCGTTGTTCCCAAAATAAGTGAGGTGTCAGTAAAATTCCAGTTCACGCAAGGTCATAATGATTTCTCCCTCCACAAATTACACCACGGTTTTAAAACAGGGAAAATAATCTGTGCCTTCCTCTTGACTGTGCCTGCAGCAGCAAGAGGGTGCCAGGGGTGATGGTCTCCCAGAACACAGACCATGGCAGGATGGAAGCAGGTTTTCCCTGGCTCATTCGAACAGCCGGAGTTCATACCACAGAAAGTCAAACGGAGGATTATGTGAAGACCTAAGGAAAATAACCAGCTAGCCCATCTAAAATTGCTCCTGCAGCCTGGATAATTGTAGTGCTATAATAAATAGGCTGCTTTGTTTTCTCATCCAGTCTTTGTGTCCACTGCAGGCTTTGTCGAGCTTTCCGCTATTACAAGCTTACAAGATTTGCTATCCCACTGGCCCCCATTTGCTTTATTCCTTTGTATGCAGCAAACTGCCTATAAAATATTAATACACTGACTGCAGAAAATGTGCAAAATCCAAATAGGTGCAGGTGATACCGCCTTGATAATTACATATCATAGTAAAGACCCAGTATAATTTAATTTAATGTGATAAGCGCATAAGTCCCAATTTTCCTGACAATTGCTTATCCGGTGTTTCAGTTTTTCGTTTCTTCTTTTAATATTCTTTTAGGTAAAAAGTTATTTCTGTAAGATCCATAGTGGGTGGATAAGATCAATAAAACATACATACCATTCACAAAAGTGCCAGCCTTTACTTTTATTGAAAAATGTAGTAGTGATGTGTAATAAAAAGCAGTCTCCCTTTGTGGAGGTGGAGAACAGCTAGTAATGTTCCAGAAGGCCTCTTTTTTTCTGTACTCCTCCTGCATTTTAAGAAGAGATCACATCCATTCTTGCTTGCTTTTCAGTTTTGATTGAAGCCAACAGGCAAGAATTTAAACCCACATAAATCTGACTCTGCATTACAAGGTTTGTGCACATCCTCGGCTTCTCACTAAGTTACAGGAGCTACCCCTGAATATAAAGTTGGTTTCCTAAGTAGTCACTGTCAATAGAGCTGCTTTGCACATATTAATTATGTTTTATTTACTGGATCCTCTTTATTGTGATTGTTTGGGTTTGTTTTCTTTTTTAATGCTATAAAATATACTAGTCATATGGCAGCATTACATAAACATTCCCAAAATGATCTTGCCTTCCGGAAGCTCCTAATTCTATAGTGCTGGCCCCATTACTTTAGCACTGTTTTTCACCAGTCTTTTCCATTTTAACTAAACCATCACTGGCTCCATCCGGTCCTGGAACCAGCCCCTCTGAGGTCTCTCCCCACAAGAGGCTGCACCCAGAGGCAGAGGTTTCCATACCCAATAACCTGACACTACGCATGAATCTCCTTCACGTGCTAACGAGGGCTTGTCCCTGCCTGCCCCTGGAGCGCAGGACCGTGTTGGGATGATGCGGTTTGATTTCGAGCGCATCCCACCCAGCTGCGCTTGGTTTGCACTTGCTGAGTTCAGGGCCCCTCTCCTGCACCCCAAACCCCCCCCAAAAGCGCACCGCCAGAGGCTCTCTGCAACCGTTCTTGCCCAAATATCTCTTATTTGGCAGACTTTTTAAAGGCGTGTCCAGGAAACACTATCTTTAAGCCAAAAAGCACTGATGAAACAAGGAAATTAGGGAGACCGGAGTGAGAAATGAATGGCCTGTCAGTACAGCCACTCTTGGCCCCTGCCCTTTCCTAGCCTCGGCGCAGGCAAGCCTGCCCATTTTATTTGCATAGATGGTGAAAAATGCTGCTGCGCCAGGGGTCAGCACAAAGCCTATAGATCATTTAAGACCTTGGGCCGGCCTTCTGGGCAGAGGTGAATTTTGCTCAGCCAACATCTATATTATCTTGAAGTAATCTTCAACCTCTTGGGTTCAGTGCCATGTGGAAAAATACCTCTGCTGGGAGAAAAACCCCTCCCTGTTTATTGGAAGGGTCTAGACTGGATGGAATTTTCTCTTTCCCTAAAATTATCCAGATGATATACGTTGCATTGTAATTTTGATCTGTCTATTATGGTTATACTTCTGCTCCCACCAGAGTCTCTGGCTAACACTCCCTTGATTATAGGAAAAGCCAGACCTCAATCCCAAGGGATTTAGACCTCCGTGGAAAGAAAAGCAATTATAAGAAAATTCTAACTTCATATCTATGGTAATAAAAGAGAACTTATCAGATAAAAATGAATTAAAGTAACGTGAAAGCCTCAGGTCTGTAGGCACTTTATGGAGAAAGAATATGTTGTGTCTTTAACACCCTCTGTCTTAAATGTAGACTAGGAAATCAAAGTTTCATCCAACAGCAAATCAGCTGGTTAGCACAAAATCTGATGCATTTAAAATTGGCTTCATAAAAATGTCATTCATTGATGCAGAGAGACTGCCTGGTCTGTCAAACACCTTCAAGTAGGTCATCTTTTGGGGATTAGTCTAAGTTGCTATCTGTTGACATTTCACATGTGACATCATAAGCTTCTTAAAATGAATGAATGGGGTTTTTTAAGGCAAATCATAGCTGAACTCTTGCAAGGCAGAAAGATTTGCAAAACTGGCTAGTGATTTTGGCTGCCTTGTATTTGGAGTATCCACTTTAACAGAATCTAAAGAGCTTATTTGTCAGGAAGCGAGCTCTTATTTTTTTCTGAAAATTGGACCTTCTCTCTCAAACTGGAGCTCAAAACATAAAACATCGTAGGAATGAATAATGTGCTCTGAAAATCCCTAACCATCATCTTCCAGTTAGTGGTGTACTGTTCTTTCATTTGTCAGAAGATGACCAGTTAGGAAGATACTTTCAGTATCAGTTCTGCTACCGATTTCTTGCATGCCCTTGAGCAAGCCACTTGTGTTAGGCTTCTCAGAGGTGCTCATTGCTGGCCTCATCCCTTGGGCATTACAGCCCGCTTTGAAATGATCCATGAAGGCTTTCTGTGCCTCAGCATTACCGTCTGCAGAACTGAGGCTCCTGTTGCAGAGGAGCACTGTGAGAACAATGGCTGTGAATACGGCACCATCCACATCTAAAATAGACCAGTGAGACCTACACAACAGGACTACAGGGCATTACAATATACAGATGTTTCTTTTCCAGATTGTATTTCAATAACTGAACAAAATAACAGGAATGTCCCTGAGCAGGGCTTCCTAATGGAGCAGCAGAAAAGCATCGTGGGGCTGCAGCTTCTTTTGGTGGCTCCTTTCCTGCTTGCCCCTGCAGTGGCCGTGGGCTCTGGTCTTGAGGACAGTGAGAGGCGCAGAACTTCACTGGGAACTGGGGTTGCCCCCTGCTATTAGTAAGAGGAAAACAGGACAAATTATTGGTTTATCATGAATGAGACTAGCAACTCATCTGAATGCATTAAATTAAAATGAGAGACATTATACGAGAATGTTTGTTTTTCCTGAAGTGAAGCAGCATCATTTTATTGTGTGTTCTAACTACTTAAAGCCATTGTGTTGGCCATCTTGAATACGCTTAAGGAAAATATCCTTACAGAATTATTTTCTTTTAAACATTAACTGGGAAAGAAAGATAGTATGAATAACGGTACACTAAGTATATTATTTATAAATGTCATTTATTTATACATCCTTTGTATATTTGTGTATTCATTGAGATCTTAATTTCTCAAGAAACTTATCTCTGTATCTTATTTACTTGTCTGGAGTGGCTTCCCCTTTCGTACCAGTAAACTAAACATATAATTGTTTAGAAACTCTACAGACTTGCCAAAATATGAACTCATGCGCATGGAAGAGGGCAGAAGTTCAGATTTCAATCTGGCCATGTAGGGCGGCACGTGCTGTCCTAAGCTGCTCTAGTGAAGTTGTTCCTCTTAGTTGCTCTCCAGAGGCTCTTTTATTGGGAGAGAAAAAAGATCTGACTGCCAAGAAGGAGGACGATGCTGTCTGCAGAGATGCATTAAGGCTCTAATAGGGAAAGCAGAATATTTCTTTTTTCTTCTTTCTCCCCCTGTTCTGAGGGACTCTGGAAGAGAATATAATCCAAAAAATGGTAACTCTCTGCAAAGCCATGTTTTCCCCTCGGGGCCGTGCTCTGGCCTTTCAATTCACTGTGCTGGGCCACTGACTGCTCCTCTCTGTTTTCTCTCTTTGCCACTGCAAAGGAGCCCCTAATTCCTGGGTCATAGCCTTCTCCTTTTCTTCTGTGTTCCTGCAGACTCTCATCCACTGTAACCAGGATCGCAGTCTGCTTTACTGACACATTAAGTATTTTCTTGCACCTTACACCTAACTCTTGAGCAATACACCATCATACAGCTCCACAGTGGAACAGGACACAAAACCCCACTTCCTTTTCCTTGGGCACACATTCAAAGGGCTAGTCACCAACAGAATAAACTATAGATGCAAGGCGAAATAATTCTTTTCCCCAAAGCAAGAAAAATGTTATCAGCTGTATGGAGCAGGAAAAAAAGGATCAGCTCCTTTTAGTTGCAATTACTCACAAACTGCGTGAAATCCAAATTACTAGAGAGCACTTTATAGCTCTCCTGTGCCATTCAGTTCTTGCCAGGAGACCAAGCTTTCAGCAGCCTGGGAGCACCCAGAGGTGGAGACCACATTTTCTCCCTTGCTCTAACAGCTTTTAGGATTCTTCTTTTAGGGTGCAGAATAATACCTGTGCCTGGAGCTTACAGGTCTGACATGTGACGTGGGACCTGTGCGTGGTGCACTTAACCCTGTGGTGTAGGGGCAAACAAAAAGGTGGCTGCACTTTTCCTGCCAGGTGCACTCTGCATTGTCCCAGCTGGCACTCCTGGTTAGCAGCAGCTACGTCGCCGACTCATGCAGCATCCTCTCAGGCTTTCTGTTTCGATCAAGCTGCTCGGTGCAAAATGCCAGAGCACGCTGCTGACCCAGGGTCAGGCAGAGCAGGTGGTGAGGCAGAAATGCCACGACTTCTTTGAGCCGGGGTCTTGAGAAGCTGTTCAGCAGCAGATGTTTTGTGCAGCTTCAAGGGCACGTCACGATAAAGAGCATTACGGCATCTTAGAGCCTGACGGCGCAGCTTCTTTGCCACAGACAGCTCAGCACTCGGGCAGCGTTTCTCAGCACTTCAGAAGGCAACAAGCTAAAGACAAGCACTCCTGTGAGCACGCACGTGATGCGAAGGAGCCATGCAATGTGAACGGCACACAAGAAAAGCTCAAGCCAGCCTTCACTCACCCCATCATCTGGACGAGCTGGAATCGGTCATTGCAAGGAAAGCACGCTGTGAGAAGACTGCTGCTGCTCCCTCCTGCAGAGGTTTGCTCTTCCTCAGGACGCTGCCATGTGTTATGGCTCATATGGCAAATTGCTCATCGGATTGAGTTTTCCTCCTCTTCTTCAATAAAATATCCCATCCCTTCTCCATTCGTGATGGGGCAGGGTACATCTGGCAAGGCTCGGTGTGGAGAGGGGTGGGAGGAGGTGGGTGAGCTGTGCTCAGGTGCCTGCCTCAGGGCTGGTACTGTGGTGAAGGCAGCAGGCAAACCCAACAGCACGAAAGGGCTGGCTGGGAGGAGGATAGGATGGCAGAGGGTGCAGGGTTGCTATTGGCACGTTCTATAAAATGTGTGTCTTTTTGACACATTTTGGGAGATAGAGCAGCAGACACGCATATGCCACCTAGCACACTTCCAGGAGCGTGGCAGGAATCCAGTGGAGTTACAGATTAAAGCTAAAATGGGACAGGATGTCATCGTTCTTTTCAAAGATGTTTATCAGGCACTCAGGACAGGCCCTCTGAGTAAAATTTGTGACTAAAAAAAGTTTCTGCAGACAATTTTGTAATTTTTCTTGTATTAATGGTGACCTGTATTTTAACTTGATCAGCAGGTATTTCATCTCAGAGTAATTATGACCTCTCTGTGTGCTACAAGGGACTCCTAGATCCAAACTCAGAAAGAATCCCAGAGAATGCATGGCAGCACTTTTAGGGGAAAGGTGGAGGGATAATGGGGTTAAGGGGAATTTTAGGCTGTGCTTTCTTGGCCAGTGTCAGTTTGATTGATTTTATAGGGAAGATCTGAACTTATTTTGTGGGCAAGAGTAGTAAAAAAGATAGCTGCAATTCTCTGCAGATGTACTGTGAGAGTGGAGGAGAGTCTCTAAATTCCGGCTACAACCCAGCCATTCATCAGAGCTACCCCTGTGCCACAAAGTGCTCCAGCCTCTCACTTGCCAATATTTTCCGGATGAAGAAAACTGAAGAAAACAGCTTCTCTCTGTCTTCCTCCTCAAGGTGTGGCACGAATTCAAAGCTCATCTGAAATCTAATAGAGAATCTCTATGAGGATCCCGACAGCCATTCCGGTTCTACACCTCTTTGATGTGCAGAAGTACTCTGTCAGCACGTTTCCTCTTGTGTGTCTGTGACTTCCAGACACATGCAGGTCTACAGTCCTTCTACGAGCATCCCACCAAGAGAGCAATGCATGTATTATCTGTCTGCTGTTAGCATTATCCCCCCACCTTCCAATTCTGCATTGCTATTGATTGGTTGTGTGCTGGCTGGCTGACTCTAATATATAGCTTGTTCACTGCCATTAATTGATTGCAAGTTTATCATCCTTTGCCCAGTACCCTGAGCCAATTGGTATTAATTGCCATTTACTTTATATTACTATTTATTGTTATCTTCCTTTCATCAGCTCTTCTCTTTCCCTCTCCTGTCCTTTTTGCCCTCCCTTTGTCCCCTGTTCCCCGATCTCTCCATCTGCCAGTGTCTCTCCTTTTCCTCCTGTTACCCCCTGCTCTCCTACATCACAACCTGTTTTTTGGCATGGTCTTGGTGAAACTTGTGCCTGCCACAGTCTCCCTTCTCACTGCCACCAGTTTTTGCCCTATTTCCTCTGTTCTGGGGGGGGGGGGGCTTCTCCGCACCCCCTACCCCTCCTGCCCTCAGGAGCTCCCAGGAGGAGGAACAGAAGGGCTGGCACTGAGCACAGCCCAGGGCACCACAAGGACCTGAGCCCACATCTGAATGACGCGCAGTCCTTGGGGGCTGCTCAGGAGGTGTGCAGGTCACAGTGCTCCAGATGAAGGAGATGTGAGTGAGAAAAGGCAAGAGTTAAAAGCAGGCTTTCCTACAGTACAAGGAATAGGAGAGCCAGTGCCTGTGCTTTGGGGTGGTAGTGTGTTCAGCAACCCTTTTGCTGATCTGCACTGTGGTTACCAGTGTAGGGGCACGAGCCCCTGTGAATGCTTTTTTGTAGGGAAAAAAATAAGCAGGTGTCTTGTCTGTTGGGTAGTGATCCTCTTGATGGTGTGTGTACTGGTTCTTCTGTGTGGTGATGGTGCACACCTGTGACTTCAGCGGGTGACAGCCAGTGGGACTGTGGGCAGCAACATGCTGGTGGACACCCATTGCACCCACCGAGAGCCGTAAGCCTTCAGCACCTCCTGCCACACTTGACACAAGTCCACTCAGACTGCGGCCTGAGAACACATCTGCCTTCAGCTCTTCAGGCTATGGAAAGAGGAACCTCTGCCCAGCAGGATACGGCTATCAAGAGCCGAAGCCTGAGAGAGGGACACTGGGAACTGCGCGTTCAAATACAACCCAGAACCTTATGGATTTCATGGAGCAGCACCAGGGAGGTTTGTGCACCTCCTTGCCTGCCTTCCCTCTCCCAGGCGTGCTCGGTAGCCAGAGTGCATCCCCTTCCCCGGAGGTGGCTGGCACTGCAGCAACGCGCTGCATGGATGCTGTTTCACAGGCAGGAGGAAAGGGCGCAGGCAACTGCCTGAGATAGATACCCTCAGTCCTGCCTTCTGGCTCCCACCCGGGCCCAGTCACATTACACACCTCAAAGGAAGGCTAGCAGGGACACTCAGAACGCTTATCCAAAATAATTTTTAAAAAGTTCGTTTTAATAACTCCAAACCTTGCGGTCCTGTGTGTCTTAGAAGGAGATCTACTGCTCTCCAATCTGAACCTTTAAAAATAGTCTGTGTTTTGAAATCATCATAGTATAGCTCATCCTTTACTGGAGGGTTGATAACAAGGTGTGAAAAAAAAGAGCAGACAAGGATCTGGAATCAAAGACAGAGAAGCACTTTGAGACATGTCGATAAGAAGTGCTATATGATGCCACATCAAAAGGACTGGCAGATTTCTATCTAAGCTGTTCCTCCTCCTGGATGCATTCATCTCTCAGTGCAGCGCTTCTTCATCCATACCATCCCTGTGACTGCGATGGCACCTTTCCAGAAGACCATGTTCTGACCAGAGGTACACAGATCTAGCCACCTTCCCTGTTCATATGCCCTTATCTGAAGCAGCAAGGTCAGGTCTTTGGTCCCTGACCTGCGCAGTGTGGTGATGGTGCAGACGGTATGTGGAGCGCCCCTAACCCAAGCTCACACACATTTTACTCCTCCTTTTGACTCATGATCAAAGTAGACCAGATTGAGATTCCCTTCTCTTGCAGAAGCTTAAAGCTGGCAGTTCCAGGGGAGGCAACAAGTTCAGAGGCCTCAAGCATCTGCAGATGACCAACGAGACAGTGGAGAACTTTTCTCTGGCTGTGGGCTCTGCATGTGCTAACATACAGCTGCAAGACAATGCTTTGGCCATATTTTTAGATGAAAAAACTGAAGCTGTTCCTCCCCACCTAGCACATGCCACAAAAAGCACAGTTCATTTGCTGGACAAATTACGTCTAATGAAGAAATGGCACGGGGAGGCTGTTGAAAAGAAGGATGTGCAAGAGGGAAAACTGCGAGGGACCCCAGGGCAGGTGCTGATGCGGTGCGTGAGCAGCAGGGGAAGAGCAAAGCCTCCCTGCACTGATCCCTGCATCTCCCCGGTGCACGGGGGCTCCCGACACAGGAGGGGACAGCAGGGTCCCCAAAGGGCTGCTCAAACCCGGCAGGTCCTGCTGGTTCAAGTGGAGGGGCCGATGCGGG
This sequence comes from Xenus cinereus, assembly GCA_025774025.1. Lineage (NCBI taxonomy): Eukaryota > Metazoa > Chordata > Aves > Charadriiformes > Scolopacidae > Xenus > Xenus cinereus. Next base: position 47,178,324 of record JAOXJK010000023.1, on the reverse strand, counting down.
TGGCTGCTGCCGGATGGACCCCACAGGCGCCGGTGCGTCGCTGATGAATGTGGCCGTCATCCCTCTGTGAGCAGCTGGCAAAGGGTAACGAGGGAACCGAAACCTCATCTTTGAAACAGAGCTCAGACGATACCACAACACAAATTTCAGTTTCAGACTCTCAGTTCTGACGAATTAGACCTGATCAAGACATGATTCATCGTTCCTTTTATTTAACATTAGGGGGAGATGCAAAATTCTCCAGAGAGCAAAGACATATGGACAAATTGAGGTGTGATACAAAGGTGCTTTAAATTACCTTTCCTTTATCTTAATTTTTATCTTCCTTTCACTGAAAAAGATAATTACTTTTTTTTTAAAAAAAAATCAAACTGGTAGAATTTAGACTTTGAATAGGAGAGAAGACATGTCTGTCATAAACAAAAGATGTTTTCTGCATGTTTGTATCTGACAGCTGTTTTCCAACAGGTAATCAGATGAAATAGATGTTGTGCCAGCTACTCACTATAAGAGAGCTAACAATTACATACAGAAAGATGTGACACAGTTGGTTTTGATGGTTTCCCCTGTGGTTTTTACTTCCCCTTTTGGTAAAAGTGATGCATCTGTGATTTCTCTCATTTCCACCCTTCTCAGAATTCGTGAAAGCATCCTGTCTGTGTTTCTTTTTATATCAGCATCTTCATTTTGCTGTGAATTCAGAAGCAAATCCAGTTGTTCAAACGGATTAAGGCCAAAATGAAACGTAACGGAAAAACAGCATTTCTCTCAGCCAGTGTTTTATGCATAAAATCACCAAGTCTCAGAATCACGGAACAGTTGAGGCTGGAAGGAACCTCTGGGAACCTTCTAGTCCCCCCTGCTGCTCAAAGCAGCTGACATATGGGGACTGAAAAAAAGGAGTGTGCTCTGCCTGTCACTTCAGTGAAATGCATGCAACAATTTCTGTAAAATAACTGACACTTTCTTAGTGCATCTAATGAATGGTCCATGTTTAGATAGTTTGGAATACAGATGGTATTCAGAATTCATAAAGCGGGCCAAAAGCGCTCCCCTAGTCTTCATCCCAGAAATTAGCACAAAGATATAAAATCAAATGAATACTTGTGTACTCACATCCCAAATTACAAGTTTTTGACATAATAGCATACCAATGCAAAAGTACTGAGCAATTTTCCTTTAAGCAGAATGTAGTGCATTGGTTTTGTGCTTGCAAGCCCTTGGCTGTGTGAAGACTTCTGTCTTTTCATAGTTTTCGTAACCACTAATTAATTGTACATGAGAGATGCACACTCTCCATCAACCTCTAGGTACAAAGAGCAAGCACAGTGATATTTTTGAAAGAATGTGCAAAGGCAGCTGCATTCAGTGTTTCTCTGGGGACACTTGGCAGCAGTACACTGACGTTGGGCACCACCTCGTTCAGCATGTGGTCTACCTGCATCCTATTCTGAATCACTGACCCTTTTCCATGCTCTCTCTAGGCAACCAAGCCCCTCAACTTTGATTTATACACAAGGAAACATGCAACACCCTGGTTTTAGCCACCTGGACTCTGTTGGATCCGGTCTAGCCCTGTACTACATCACGCTGTAGGAGCTGAGGCCACCAAACACACATGCGCTGGTGGTAACACATGGCTCTGCCTGGACAAGCAAGAGGAAACTGTCCCAGCTCATTTGCTTTAGGGGATGGGTGGTCTGCAGGAAGGCTCCCCCACCGTACAGAGTCTTTTTCGTTTAATCCAGCAGCTGCAGACTTACCTGTAGACTCTTTCTTCAGGTTAAGATTGAGATCTTTGGTTCATGTTCACCTCACAACTCACTGGGAGAGTTTCTTACCCTCTGTTTCTTGCCACCTCTCTGCCAGCCATCACCATTCCCACAGCAGAGTCAGGACAACGGTCCTCAGTCTCTGGTTTATGGGTGGACTGCCCTGGAGAATGATGCCTGAAACAATGATGCTGTAGATGTCTTCCCCGTGCCTGCTCTACCTGGCCCTGTGCTATTCATGGATCAGGTCTGAGCTTCTGTAATTTCCAATTGTGCAGTAAAAAGCAAACCCTCACCGATTTTGGTTTGCTCAAGACATCCCATGGTGAATGACAGCAGTGGAGGGGCTGCTGCACAAGCAGCTCAGGCATTTGCATAGCAAACAGGACAGCAAAGGCAGTGAGGAAGAAGCTTCACGAGTCACGCCAAGGTAAGCAGCTAAGCCAACCCCATCCATCCATGTTGGTCCCCAGTGATTTCACTGCCATGCTAATGGACACACGAACAGAGAGCTGGGATGCTGCCTTCAACCACTGGTGAGTTTGACATGACTTGTCTGTCCGCAGCCTTAGGTTCAGTTTCAGTCTGTTCCTGAGCACTTGGGACAAACTTCAGCTTAACGCAGAATATTTTAAATTTAAATATTTTAAATCAGAGCTTTTTGCTCTTCTAGTCAGCTTTAAAATGACAACAAGGTTCAATCAGCACAACTCAGTAGGTGGGAAAGTCCTAGGAAATCGGATGGGGAGCAGGAAAACTGGTCAGGTGTTAAAGTTGACCAGCTGACAGCCTTACAGGTCCCGAGTGTTGCAAGAAATGAAGCTCAGTACCTACTCTATTCATTAATTCAAACATTTAAAAAAATGATAAAATTAAATATTGTTATAATGTGATTCATATAATTAACTAAGAATTAATTATGACTGTCATACCAAAGTCAGATGAACCTCAATATTATATAGGAATTTAGGCAAATTACTTAAAAAATAATCAGTCCTTATGCATTTTAAAAAGAATCTAAGAAGAGGGATGTCCTCTGTTTAGAAAATACAGCTGAAGAATTTTACCAAAACCTGTAAAGTGGTGATTGAAAATGTTAACCTTCTTTGTGCTGAAATAAAACTACCATCTAACAATCTGATTGTCTCGGGGATGATTATTAAAGCTTTCTTCTTAGAATTATGTTGCTGAATGGTTGAGTACTTAGACAGCCTGCACTAGTGCTTTTGTAAATCATATTGGAAACCTTGAAAATCTAGTTGTTACCTTTCCCTCCTCCAACCTCAGAGATGTTTC
>JAOXJK010000023.1:47164505-47175156 GCA_025774025.1 Xenus cinereus | reverse complement strand
AACCTCAGAGATGTTTCTTAATTTGATAAGAAGTTTGAAAACTTTATTTACCAAGAATTGTAGACAATTGTTCTTTTCAGACTTTTAAATGTAAAATACACTCAAATAAACAATTTTATAAAATAGTATTTGACCAGTAAAGCCTTCTCTAGATTGACTGATTGACTCTACATGTGCTTATACCCATGCATCCAATATGCCTGCTTTCGCGCATAGGATTAAGGAACATAAAAAGACCACAGCATTTCACAGCATAGAAGAATAGAGAAGAAAAAAAAATTTCTGAAGGTATCTGGAGTCTGAAAACATATCAGCTTTTTAAGGTTTCTGGATTTGTACAAAGTAAAACCTAGGACTGCAGCCAACAAGCCAGATGGTGATCTGCTGGGCATCACATCTCTTGAACAGACTTTTGCTCCGTTCAAGATGACGAGTCACATGTTGGTAGGGAGCACTTTTTACTGCTGTGACTTTTCTCTGCCCAAGGTGGATGGTCACAGAGATTTTAGAACACTAATTTTCCTTGTCCATTTTTGGGCTGGTTCTTTTTGCTTTCCAGAGCATCCGTCCAAAGTCTTTGGACAAATCTGGTATGAGGCCTATCTCAATGTTATGCAAGTTACCAAAAACTTTCAGGTCAACTCCCTAACTAACATCAACTTTTAAGAATTCTACTTTAAAAAGTAATTTAAATACAGTCAGTGTTTTGCTTCCCACAGTGCCTCCCTACCCCAAATATATACAAACTCCATAGACAGAAGACCATTTTTAAGGAAATTGGCATGGTCTTATCTGGCTGAAAGGTCTTGAGATAACATTGTGTCACCAATTCAGAGAAAGTTCAACATAAAAATAGAAGTCACTACTTAAAAAGGAACCATGATAAACATTAATCACCAAACATTTGCCCATCAGCGGTATTTTGCATGGTTATTCTAAAAGATAAGTTTCACTATGGTGAGTATTTTCTCAGAAACAGCTGATATACAATATTTTCCTAGCATACAAATGCGCTCCAAGTCAAGCTGTTTGTCAACTGGAAATTTCATCTTGCAAGAGAAAAGCTATTTTAAAGCCATTCAGGAGTGAAATTCATGTGAAGCACTAAACTGTATATGCCAGATTTGCATTCCTTAAACTGCTCTCCCTGTGTAGTTTAAGTCTGGGCTCCACAGCTCCCTGTTGTTGATAGCAGAGAATGGTTGAAATACATAGCAAATGCTGCAGAAGTTTCTTCCATTGTGGTATTTCCACTAGGAGCTGCATTCACGGGAACGAAACCATCTCCCAATACCACTGGCAGTAGAAACTGTTATTTATATGAATCCACGTAGACATTTACATCATTCTTTCCTAGGATACTGCCTTTGTCTGCCACAGCGAGCCACCTTTTGTCCGAAGTCAATGCAAACAGAAGAAAATAAACATTGTGCTGGTGAAGGTGATTAACGAGACAGAAAACATCGCACCTGTGACGACTCTTAGAACGGCATAGAAGCATAAATGACATCTTGTTCTTTGTATGTCCTGAAAAACAGAGCTAATTCATGCTGCTGGCAGTACTACTGTGCCACAGGTACTCTTACAGTGAAACTGTTCCCATCACTGACTCTCTAAGGGGGAAGATTTCATCATTTATCCACAATAAGAAGAAAAGAGTAAACAGAAAAAACTGCTCGGAAACTGCCAATGCTGAGAAGGACCAACTCTGCAGGCTGCAGGGGTAGATTAACAGAGAGGCACCACAAAGAGCTACAACTCAGAGGCAGTTTCAAAGCTATGATACCTGGATTTGGGCAGAAATCTTCCCCTACAATCACTTAGAAACTGTTCTTATTTCTTTGGTCTCTGTCCTGACACAGTTTTACCTGTTCATGCCTCTTTGGTCTGCATGCTTTTCTTTGCATGTCTTTCCCGTACAAATTCTTGTCCTACTGTCCCTCACTTTTGATTCTTTATTCTTTACAATTATGTTTCTTCTTCCCCTCATCTTTGGCGGTTCTAGTCACCCTGCCCATTCTCCCGCATACCAGAAGGCTTGGGGATGGGGTATTTGATACTCCAGGGGCCTGGTACCCTGGGAGGGTCTGACAACGGAGACCCTGGGCTGGGCTGGGCCTGGGCTGATGGACAGCTGCTGGAGCTGGCGGTCATATCTACATGAGCATCCACACCTGGCTGAGCTACAATTCCTGTAACAATACAGAGGGAACATGAGTATTCGTGTGTGAGGACCCACCTTTACCCACAGATGCAGTGGCAGTTGTAAGGAATGAGTGGACTTTGGGTCACTCAGTTTTATTCCCTTACATTAATACCATGACAAATAGTGGGAGTAAAACATGTATTCACACATTTTTAGCTACACAACCACATACATATGCATTACAGACAAATGTTAAAATTCTTAAAATTAAAAAAAAATTAACATTAAAATTCATATCCATGATTTCACACTGACTTTACACTGTATTTGTATCACTACAAAAGAGGCTTTAAAAAATTCACCAGATTTTCAGCAAGGGTAGATCAGTTTAGCTGATTAGTGCACTCCCTTGACTTTTGTGTGAATGTAATTCAGACCTGAATCACTGAAGGTGCACTGACTTGTGCCAGCTAAAAATCTGAATTAAAAAAACCTCATAAAATAACTAATGTATTTATCTCTTTCTATCAAAACAAGCTTGGGTGAAAGTGAGTCAACGAGTGTATCTGTATACATACTACTTTCCATGGGACTGCCAAAAATTTTTTGTTTAGGAGATGTGACTGACATATGAAATTCTCCATGGCAATCAAACACAGAACTTAAAATTGCCTCTCTGCTGCTAATGACTTCTTCTACTTCTCATCCATATGACTAAGGTTTTGCTTATCCCATAGCTACAGTCAGGGTACTATTACATATTGGTAAAGTAATTATTTTTATTGAACTTAGTAACAAAATAATGGGCTGGTTTCTTCTTGTCTAAAGGAATTTCTATTGAGTTCGCGTTAGTTTTTTTTAAAGCTCTTTAAGAAAATGCACTCTTTTTGTAGGGAGCTATAAAGTGGATTTAAGCTGATATCCACTGCCACTATGTAGAAGGCAAATTGCCAGCACTGCTGACATACATGAGTATACAATCTGAGTAACCCTTAAAACTCTCTCTGAATCCTGCAGTCTGTTCTTGCTGGCACGCTGTGGACTTTGCTACTAGGTCCTCTCCCAGACATCTTTCAGCACTCATCCCTCAGGCATAGCCCGAACATCTAGGATTTCATCTCTGCCTGGTGGTTAAATCGGACCTTTTTTTCTTTGATTGTAACACAACTTTTACTGAGTAAGTCACAACAGAGCAGTGGAGTTCTGCCGCCTTCTTAATCTGAGAAAGGTGCAAGCGGAGCCTCTGCTGCTGAGAGTCAAATGCACTCTCTCGCTGACCTCCCTCTACAACAAAACTCTTCACCTGCGAGTAGTGTGCCTCGGGAACAGACTGTGAGTGGGGAGGTCCTCGTTCACGGTCCTTTTTGGGAGACTCTGAGGACAGACAGGCAGGTGGCATGCTGAGGCTGCTGCTGAGTGTGGAAAATGCACCTCCCTTCCACCCTCTCCACAGTCCCTAAGGCATGGGAGCCATTTGGACCAGCGCTTGCCTAGGTCCCTGGACATATCTCAGGTACTTGACAGGTATTCAGCCTGGGGTGGCGTCCATGGGCTCTGCCCAGGGACAGCTAAGAATAGTTGCATTTACTAACGCCTCTCACAAATTACAGCCAGGAGCAGCATGACAAGTACCTATGGGAGGTGTGCTGGGTAAGCAGGTAGGGAGGAGGAGTCAGGAGCTTTCCTCCTCTTTCTGCTTCATTGATTCACTCTGCCTCCTCCTCTGTAAAATGGGAGTTTCTAAGTTCACTCCCAGTTTTGACAGCTGGATGAGAAGAGGCGATGCACATTATGATTAATTTTCATACCTTAATTTTCATAAGCAGCTATTAGGCTTGCTCATGATTTTGAAAAGCTCTGTCAAAGAGAAAGTCAGACTGAGATCATGATCTGACTCCTTCTCTAGCTCCGGAGAGTCAGTAGTGGATACTGAACCTTCTCATGCGGCAGGCTTATACCCCAGTCTTTGAGGTACGGCAGTTGCAAAAACGTAGGCAAACTCACCGGTTGGGCATGTCAGAGGAGAGGAGTATTCCCACAAGGGAATTTGTCTGCCCAACTTGGATATTCAAATTTCATCAGACAGGATCTCCCTCTGCAGCAGGCGAACTTCCTTCTGCCCTGCCTAAGGAGCAGCACAGGCATTTGGTCAGGAACACAGTCTCATTAGGTACTTAGGCACAGGAACAAGGTGGGTGCCAAAGCAGGGTAGATTGGGGCACATCCATGAACACACCGAGCGATGGAGGGTCTGCTACAGCACGACACAAGTCTCCGGTATGCGTGGCTGTGTCTTCTCCCCTTTCTCATTGCTCACGCACGTGTGTGCCGTGTTTATCCTTAAAGAAAACTCAGTATGATAAAAGTGATGGATTTGTCAACCTCAGATTTAGCTCTCTCCTTGGGAAGGGCCACGGAAGGGATATTTGCTGCGTCTGACATTAGTCTGGGGGAGCGTGTCCCCCTCAGCTCCCAGGGCTGCGGTAGCAGTGAGCCTAAGGCACGTCGCCTGCTCCCCTGCCCGGCGCCGGGCTCTTCTGCCCACTCCTGCCTTCCAGCCCCACGGAGGCGAGACAGGCACCACCTGGACAGCAGAGACGGTGACCAAAGCCCCTCGCCATGTGGTATGGAAAGGATTTCCTATCGTTGCTCCAAAATTAAAGAAGAGAAGCATTTCCAGGGGTAGATTCACAACAGCGAGGTAAGGATCCTGCCCTGAGGTGCCCTCCGTGAGAGCCTCTCTTTTTAACGACAGAGAAGCAGCAGTGAGCGTGGCTTTCCCATGGTAAACACAGCCTCTGTGAACATCTTGTTATCAGCTGGAGAAATCCTTGAAGATTCTAATTAAGGCCTGACTTCACCTAAGTATCTGTAGTCAGGAAAGATGTGTAAGCATATGCATAAATTTGCATAAGCTTAGATATTCTTAGTAAAGAGGAACTCAGCAAATATATAACCGCCTTCTAGAATGGGTAAGGCAAGGCAAAGGAAAGCAAGCAAAAGCAAGGAAATGAAAGAAAAGGAAACAAGAAGAAAGGAGGGAAGAAAACAGGAAAAATGGAAAAGGTAGAGTGGGAAGGGGGACTTTCTTCTAAAATGGACAACCTTTTATTTAATTTTACTCTTGTCCTTTCTCTGTGTATCTATTACACGTTCAATGCTGCTTTTGTTTTATCACTGTGCATTAAATGTGCCAAATCCATTTACAAAAAGTCTTGAACCACAAATGAGTTTCAATTTTGTTTTGCTACAGTCAATAGCAAATCCATTTACATCAGTGGCTAAGGATCATGGCTTTGCTTGAAAAGCATTAAATCGGTAGTGAGAAGGTCATTTTAACGTGTTAGGCTGGGTTCTTAACTACTTAATTCAGTTTGGGTCTGGTGTAATTTTATTTTTCCAGCACTGGTGTGAAACCTGGAATAACCCTTTTAAATCTTCTGTACAGTTAATCCAACAGGCTGCTGTACAGATATCACAGCAAGGCTGGGCAGCCGCAGTCTAAGATGTTCCTTATGGAAAATAATTATATTTGAAAAGAATAATAGTTTCTGAAGACTTTTTTTTTCTCTGCTCAGTCTAATGGAGCCCTTTGAGCTCAAGACTTTATTTGTATATGACAGTATTAAATTATTATTTTCTTTAAATCTATTTCAATTTCTTACCCCTGCTGAAAGGCTGAGGGCTGTAACACTGGTATATCTGCTTTCCAGGGACAAATGCAAATAACTAGGACTTTGGAAGATCTTGTAAATATTTCTGAAAGCCCATTTCATATCCCTGCATATTTTTTCTCCTTCTTGAAGTGTATGTGCTGCAGCTTGTTCTGAGATAGAAACCCCAAAACTGGCCATTGAGCAAAGCTATGGATTGCAGGAATTTTTACCAATGACTACTCTCTGACCTGCAGTAATGCTCCTACTGTGTTTAACAAGTAATAGAACAGTCTACAGTCCTTAACAAAAGAAGAGTTATCACATATATATATACACAGTCTTCAGAGCCACTGCAGGCAACCTGTGATTCACTGAAAACAGCCACCACTGCATTCCTTAGGGTTCTGTTAGCATTTTCTCTATAAGCAACCCACCAGATCATTAGGACTGAGATTTAGATCACCCCAGATGTAACTTAACACACCACTTTTTGGCCTAAAAGCTTGACAAGGGAAAAAAATAAATAAAGAAGCGTTGGATATATATATTTATTTCCATTTAGAGAGATTTGTAAGTGTTTAGAAGCTCCTTTGCACTTCCAGACATCAAAATGCCTCATTTGAAGGAATGAAATTAGTCGTATTACTGCAGATAAAATTTAAAGTTACTCCTTAAAACATTTTACATTTGTTAAAAAGATGTATGGCTCGAAAGAATGTTACTGTGTACATGAAGGAATGTTATCTTAATATGTACTTTCAAAAAATTAATCTGGTAATGCTCTGTACTCTAAATTGAAACAACAGAATACAGCCCAAAGATTCAGGAAGAACTTGATACGAGAAGTACAGCCTGATTTATGCAAAGCACACGTTTGTGCCAGGAGGCCCTGAAGAACTTGGTGAGTGCTCCAACTCCTACAGCCAGAAAGTCGAATTGTTGTTTTGCTGGATGCTAGTATCCCCTTTCAGAAAAGCCAAGATACGCTTGCAGGTGCAGTGAACAGCCTTAATGCTTTCTTCCAAGCTAGAAAAAGTGTGTTACAGTAAGAGAGAGGGTTATCTGTTTGCCTAGTTAAAAAGAAGATAAAGTGGTATCTTTAGAAACCAGCAGGTAAGATATGAGTGTCTTAAAAGAGAGAAAATATGAAGTACCGAATGGCTATTGAACGAAACCGAGAAGCGTGACAAGAGCTAGTGCCTGGAAGTTGCATTTGGACACATTGAATATGACACACCTTTTAGCGTCAAGGATGATTAACGGCTGGAACAAACCCTGTGAGGTTCTTTATCCTCTATCCTCTGTCTCTTGCCATCTTCAAGTCTTTATGAAAGATGGGACTTCACCAAATGTAAGTCACTGAATTAATCCAAAAACCAGCTGAATTAAATTCTAATGTTTGATTAAACAAGCCAGACCAGATCTGTTGCTGATTCTGCCTCATCATCTACTGGAACATAGATGAATCTTTCCATTGCTCCCTCTGCACCGGGGCACTTGTCTCACGGCTGGTGCCAGCAGCAGGGCCTTTTATATTACATCTCCTTAGTGGATGAGGGTTTCTTAGCCCACTGTCAATCAAAAGTTACAGAGAGAGGGAGCCATAATCTCACCACGCTGCCTTCTCACACGACGGTAATTCTGATGGTCAGATTAGGGTGAATAACCTCAAGGAAATCCAGCACAGGCTGCGGATTTGAAAACACCCTACTCGAGCTGAAGGGCCTGTGCCTTGGGACCCTGCCCTAGCTTTCAAACGCTGCTGGCAGCATCACCCTGCTGGCGGAGAGAGTGACCCACCACAGTGACCCCTTGATTCTGCAGCGTGTGTGGTGAGGTTTGCCGAGCTCCCTGCTGCCACGGCGTCCTCACTTGTGACACCCAAAGCCATCCCTGCAGCCCCACGTAAATACATTGCCAAGAGTGGCTGATCTCCTCCATGCTCCGGGGCCAGGGCTGAGCCGGCAGAGCCCCCGGCAGGGAAAACCCCCAGCCCAGCATCCCGCCCCAGCTTCGGAGCAGCACCTCCGGATTCCAGTGATTCATCACATTCAGCACTTTACATCCATCTGCCATAACCATGTTGGGCAAAGTTTTTTTTGTGAGGAGCCTTTCTACTTCATTCCCATATTGGGATCAGTGCTATTGGGAGGCAAAGGAGACATCTTTCATGCCTCGTGGTCTAAATTTGTAAGTGAAGATTCAAAGGTGCCTTTGATGGCTGGGAATTTACAGCATTTTGGAAAACAGGTCATTAATCTAGGTGCCTATTTCTGTGCGTGTGTTTCTAACTTTAGTCAAAGGAGTGAAAGCAGCAATCTTCCCGTATTGAAACACTGAAGTAACATGATTCAGGAGATCCTTCAACCAGAGCACCGCACTCCTCCATAATCTTTGTCTACAATGATCTTTTAATTCTTGGTTTCTCGTTTGATTGGCCTGCAGTGCTGGATCTGGGTAACCTTCCTTGGGATATATACTTTGGAAACTGTACTTTGTTTATGTCAGATCTACTCCCAAACTGTTTATAGTTTGGGGTTTTTTTGTTTGGTAATATCTAAATGCACTTTTACAATGTGAAAACAATGTAAGGACAAATTTTGCACTTAAAAAAACTGCATAAGGGAAAGCTTGTCTGGGAGGTGCTTACCCTGAAGGAGCTTACAAGGTAGGGTATGCTGTCTTTAGGATTTGCTAAAATAGATCCCACAGTGCCTTGCTGGGTAACACTACATGACACCCTTACACATTCCTTATATTACCTGTGATGCTGTATGTCGTGCATGTCAGGGTCGTTAACACCAAGCTCTAGCTGCCATTGTGTCAGCCTGCCCGTACTGCCAGAGATGGCCTGGTTTTAACATTCCCTGTTGTTATACAAAACTGCACTCCTAGGAGAAGGAGCCAAGGATACAAAATGCTGTTGGTTATTGTACCAGGGCCTGGTAGTCACACTTGCTTTCCAGCAAGCTTTAATATTTATCACCTGGTGATGCAGCTTGCCCCCACCGTTTTGAGCTGTGCTAACTGCTGCACACACGCCCAAGAGGATGGTCCCTGCCTCACACTAATATGCAAATCCCAGCACATATTAAAATACAGTAAGGAGGAAAGAAATATAATGACCAGATGAAAAGGGGAAAGATGCGGAAAACATGGTAAAAACATGAGGCTTGTTGTTAGCATAACAAGCAGGGGTCACATCACACCAAGCGCCTTTTCCATAGGGTAGTAGCTCCCAAGCTTCATGACTGTAGTGGAGTAAGAAGGATCTGAAGGAACTACCTTTGTATTTTCAGCTGGGTCTCTTCCCACAATCAAGGAGTGGCATGGGATGAAAGGTGAGGGTGTTTGAGGAAAAGATGCACAACCTGGTATTAAAGGTTGGTCTCACAGAGAAGAGTCAGGGCTCAGTTATTTCGAAGTGCAATTATTGAGTATTCCTACGCTGGCAGATGTGGTGTTGAGCCCAGACATCCCAGCTTGCTGTCCAGGAGGGGAGGCAGGAGAGAATTTCACATGGACAAGTTTAGCCAGCTGAAAAGGACACGCTTTTAAATGTAGCCCAAGTACCTCTATTTCATTTTGTGCAATGTAAATATACTTCTTAATGTGCCCCCCCCCCCCCAGCTATTCCCTTCTTTACCCGGTTGGGTGAGACTGAGCTGTGACGTCCATAAAGTGAAACACAGGTCCTTCATTGAGTTTGATGCATTTGGTTTAACACAGCTGGAGGGACTTACCGTCCTCGTATAAATGAGATGACCAACACAGCTGTATCATGCCCGATACAAAAATGGCATCACTGGCTAAAGCACTGGTGGGCTTGGAAGCGAAGGCCATGCCACAATCAAAAGCCAGAAACTTTGAAGAAGGGGATGGAAGCATTACACTTAAGGAAGGATCCATCTCACCTCTTCATAGCCATCTAAAAGTTAGGGTTTAACCCCGTCACAAGATACATGTCCATTGCCTTCTGGAAATGGCTGCTTATTTGCACTCCCTATAGAGGGAGTCTACACTCACCCTCTGAGTCTGACTTTTAGACAATTCAGGTTAGATAAAATAAATCCCATTGCAGGTTTCTACAGAGGAGTTCTCTGATTCTTTCTCTTGTCTTTCATTCGTACATACAAACCCCACTTCTATTCTGTACTTGTTCTGGACAAAGACCTCAAGAATGCAGAAGCACCGCTAAGGAAAACTTGTCAAGGGAAGGACTGGCCTTTTTTGCTGAGCAGGCACTTTCATTTCAAGGTTTACACCGATGTTTTCACTTATAACCTTCCTGAAGTATTTGGTTTTGAGGCTAAAGATCTTCACGTACAGGACTTATGCATGTTATATGATTTAAAAGAACAGCAATTGTTGGAGCAAATAATTGAGTATCTACTACATTCTTAGCTCAGTGGTAAAATATTTTTACGTGAAAATCCTTCCAGTACTTTCGGACTGGTTCTAAAAACGTAAAATAAAAACAAAAAGCCAATGGCATGCTGACCATTTGTTTCCTAATCAAAACTTTTCTAACAAAAACTGCTCAGATGTGGTCAAACAACTCCTGTTCATACGTGAAAGGTATGTGCAAGTTGTAATCATCATGTGTGAAAGCAGATTAAAATGAATGCTCTTTTAATTTTCTATACAATGTATGCTTTGAATGGCATTATTTTTTTAGTCAAGTAATTACAGGGTGGAGAGAATGCATGGCCAATGGCAGCGGGTTAATTACAAGACCAAACACCCACTACATCTTACTCAAAGAACCTTGAAGTGATTACACATTGTTGTAACTAATAGCCTAGTTTGCACCATTGATTGGAGAGCTACCCTCAACTTAAAAGAAATT
>JAOXJK010000023.1:47111688-47151461 GCA_025774025.1 Xenus cinereus | reverse complement strand
AAACCCATCTGCTAGCAGCTAAACACAATAATGTTTTAGAAGGGTGTGGGTTTTTTGGTTTTTTTTTAACTGGACATAAACCCCTGAATATGAACTATTTCAGTAATTATGAATTATTTCAGTAACTGTTAAGCAATGTATTCACATTACTTATATTTAAGTAGCTGAGATAAAGCAGGCAACATATTGCGTTAGGTCTAGCTCACAGCAGAGTTAAGAATTGCCATGTTAACAACTAGTACATCAAGATCAGAAATGGATAATGTTGAACACACATCTCCTTGGAAACTTTTTGAGGTTTGTGTAAAAATAGAGTACAATAATTCCTTTTACTTGATAGAATCAAGATTATCAAAAGTTAAAATGCTCAAGGACTGTTGCTTTCCCTAATTTGTTGTTTTTTCTTTTCTCTTGTTCATTTCCTTACTTGCTTTCATTCTTCTCTCTGGTTTCCAAGGAAGAAAATGTAAACTTTACTCATTTGCATCCAGATGCTCCTTTCATTTTTATTATTTGCTAAGCAATCAAGATTGTGGAAATTGAAGCTAAAATTTATAGTAACAATGCAAATTTTTAGCATTTTCATTCAGTTCAGTGGCCTCTGTAAAGCAAATGTTCATATCTTTTCTTTCCCGAGTTGTTGCTGTGTGTTTTCTGTCGTCAAGGTGTGTATCAGAGCCAGCTTTTTCTTTGTCTTGGTTTATCTCTATGACTAAGGGGCTTAGAAATATTCTTTAGCTAAGTTGTTTGTTTTTTTTTTTTTCCCTTTCAGTGAATGTTATCAGAGTAAACCCAACTACATATTAGATAATTCTGGATGCATAGTTTGTAATTCTAGTTACACACTCTGCAGAGGGTCCCCCCTCCCACCCTTAGTCTTTAATTGTGTGTAAAAATTACTGCTTTTCTGTAACTGTCCTGGTCTAGAATAGTGATAATCCAAGACAAAAACAGGAGACAACAGAGGTATATCTGTGTTGATGATAAGTAGTTCAGGTCTAGGAGTAATATTCAAGCCGTTTTCCTCGACCATACTGGGCCTTGTGAGCTTCTGCTTAATGAGCAAATACATACGGTCGTAACAACTTTTTGCAGTGGGAGGATAAGTTTTCCATGTGATTGGTTGCCCTTAATTGTCAAAGTACAATTCTGCCTTTTGTTGTAGTTTGGTCCCCCGGTAAGGCTAAAAAACCTGCTTTAACGAAAGTTTGATGTTTGTTGCTTCTTTTTTTTCAGTACTTGCCTGTTTTGCTGATACCTTCTTATTCTAGGTGACTTACACTTTTTCCGTGTTAGGTGCATAGAACTTCGTAAAACGATTTTGCAAAATACTTCAGGATTACGGTCATCACTTCTGTTACAGGCTTTAGCCTCAAGCTTATCAACTGGTTAGTATTGTCGCGTATTATATTTTATTACACTTTCTAGAGCTGCTTTCTTTCCTTGTGTGCTCATCTCTAAGTTAGACCCTTTGCTCAGCTCCTCTTCAGCTCTTCTTCCAGCCCAGATATTCTTACCAGGGAACCATTCTTCTCATATCACTTCCATTCTCCTCTCCTTGTGAAGAAGACATCTGTCTAGATACTGCTTTATTTCTCTCCACACTGAGCGGGACAGGGCTCTTCATTGCCCTGGTCTGTCTTTGACAATTTTGGCCTTGATTACTAGTTACTTCTGGATATGTCTTTAGAGTTTGAATCCTGAAAGAACTGGAAAAAAGTCTTAGGGCTAGGGTTGTCATCTAAAAGATCAATATACGGTGTTAGTTGCAAGGGCAAATGGCACACTAGGAAATGTAAATAATATTTTCATGCGCATATTTCTAATCTCTCTTTGTATCTCATCATCTATGTAGAAAAGTCTATTAATAGAGTTTGTGATTGTACTGATGAAATTGTGTATACTCTTCTTTGAGTTTGTCCATGTCATCTATTCCAGCCAAGAACAGAAATTACACATTGTCAATTTCACAAGTTTTAAGCTTGTTTTTCTTAAATGGTGCTTGTTATATCTTAAGAATAATTACCAATGAATTTCTAGATTTTCTGATGTATTCCAAGAGTGTAAGATACACTACACTTTAAAAAATACTTAAGAATTACTGTAGTAATTCTTTTCAATAACATTAGAAAACCTGCTGGTTTGCAATGTAATTGGAAATTGAGTATCTATATGAATATATGACTCCTAACACAAGGTTAACTTTTGGGTAAATGTTCTAGAATAGGTTTTGTGTAATACAGCACTAGTTGCTATAGAGTGGTGGCAGACAGAAACAAAAGTGATGTTGTATGTTAATGGCTCCAGGGTGGGGTTTCTTTGTTGTATTTGTTCATTGCTTTTATTGCTGCTTTGATACGTTGTACTCTGTTGTAACTAGAGCTAAGGAATATGAAAGCTCTCACAGTGACTTACTACCCAGTACTAGAGTACAGTTTCTTGGTGAACTGTTTTAAGGCTTGACCGTGGTGAATTACGTCCCAGGGCACGGCCGAATTTCTGCTCTGCTCTGTAGTGAGTGAAAGCACCTTTATAGTGGGGGAAAAAATGAAAGAATGAGTTGTCTGGCAACAGTATTTATTTGGCCAACAAAGTGTGTTGCCCATAGCAGTGTCTATGAACCAAAGTTTCAGTGCCTAGATTTTTCAAGCGCCCCGTGAGCTGTTTAGTAGGGCTTTCCCTTTGTCAGATGAGTTGTCTTGTCAGTCCAGACTCGAGTATTTTCTTACAGGCAGATGCACAATTTAATCGCGGTGTCATGCTTTTACACATACATTGTATTGCTCACAAAACCCATTGGAAGATCAGAATCCCCCTTCTTAATGAAGATTAGTGGCGGTTGCATAGCCTGCGGTTGGGCAAAAGAGTTCAAACAACAAAGAAACCCTCCCCCAGTGACTACAACAAGAAAAGGTCTCCTTCCCTCTGCCCTCCCAGAAGGTGCTGTACTTTGAGCAGTACATCAGCTGGAAATTAAAAAGGGCCCTTTAACCCTTTTGTTGTTGTTCTGAATTTTAATAAAAACAATTGTTCCATGTTCTAATTTTAAAAATATCAGGATAACGCTGTCCGTGATGCAGTGTCCTGCCTCACAGAAAGGTGTTTATGTGGAAACAAACCAAATTGTATCAGGTTGTGTTTTAGAAAGCTTTGCATTGAGAAAATGGTCTTTATATTAGAATTTATTTTATGTTGAGAAATCTGGCTTGTATTCACCTTTCATATATAGTTCGATAATATTTATTGTGTTCGGATTGTATCCAAGCATTGCATACTTCTTGTAGAATGCTAGGCGTTTCATTAGGAAATATGTAAGTTGTTTCCATTTAAAGTGATAGCCTTACTGAATGTGAATGCTACTTATTTTCAATGTAGACAAAATGGAAGTTTTAAAAGAGTTCTTTAACACATACTGTATTTATTCTGGCTATTGAAAGACTGGGATAGGTTGTTTTCATATCTGGAAAAGGAAAATAATTTGAAAATTGTGATGGAAAGACAATGTTTACTAATGAAAACATTGCTCAATCCTGCTAATTGTTTTTGGTGGATTGTCTATTATGTCTAGTGTTTGCTGCATAGTGAGGAGGCTCAAAAGTGGAATTGCTTAAGATTACTGCATTTTGCGATCTAATTCTTTAGCTTTGTTGAAGACTGAGGAAAAGAAAAAAAGGCCAAACAACTGTTTGCTTCTTCAAAAATTGGTGAAATGCTCTAACATAGCCCTTCTTTGTTTTGTGTAAGAGATGTATTGGAATACTTTTGATAAAGTCTCCAGAAATACTGAAATTGTATCTAGTATTACAAGAGTGTTTTAGTTGTTGCCATAGCGCGGCAATTTCAATAAATTCAGCTGTTATCCCTATAGCTGTTTTCAGGCAGATAAGGATTGATATGTAGACTACAAAAAAAAAGAGGGAGAATAATGAAGTAATTTTATGCACTGACTGTTGGTGTATTCACTGAAGCTATCTACAAGCATCTAAAGACCTAACCATCCCAAAGCGATGAAATTGCTGCAGTCCTCGGAAGTGCTCAAGACAGGAGCTGGGTTTGGAGCCTATCTCAGGTGTTCTAGCCATTTAATAGGAGAAAAAAATGTGGAAGAAGAGAGGTATTCTCTCCATCCTAGAGCCTTTGTCAAGATTAACAGTAAAAAACAAACAAACAACCCCTAGTTTTCTGTTACCTTTTGATTTCTGTCTGTATGTAGCTTTGACTAAAGTTGGCCTGCAAGGTAGGATCTGTGATCACACTGCAGTGTTTGAATTTTACAGTGTTCAAAATCCTTGTAGAATTTTCTGAAGTAGTAATCAAGAAAATCTCTTAACAATCTGATTCCGACTCCGTATCTTGAGTATTAGTGGTTCTAAAGGAGTTATTAGTTCTTGTTGTTGGAAATAAATTCTTTGCAGTCTACTACAAGCTCTGGAATACTTTTGTTTCATGCTTTCTTTCTCACCTACTTTAAGATTAAGCATGAACTCAGAAAATGAGTGCATTAAATTTATGAGAGATAAGCCAAATGTGGAAACTTTGCCCTTTCAGAGTAATGTTCTTTCATCTTGAGTGGTAAGTCTCAAGTGGCAGCACAAAACTTGGATAGCAGTGTACCGATCAGAGACAGTCCTGGACACAAGCAAGATATTGTACAGCACTCTGATAGTGGTAGTCTGAAGTTTGTAAAAACCTATTGAAACTCAGCACTTACCTTAAGTGTCTGTCTTATCTTCAGTGTTCCACATTTGTCTTCAGGTCTTTGAGCATCCTTGTGTGCATGGATGCTCATAAATATCCTTGTATGGCATTATAAATGCACTGATCTAGCTCTCTCAGTAAACCTGCCTGTGTAGCACCTTTCTCTTCCATGTTTCCCACACACACAGTACTCCAAAAAAATCTCAAATCCACAACCCTAGACTGGACACCTCAACCTTATACTTAAGGCGAAAAAATGCCAATTACAACAGTCTTCAGATGTGTTCATCCTGCTACATAGGCTTTAGAAAGACCTCGAGAGCATGACTTTATGATTATCCAGCTTTGTCAGTAGCTTCCTGTGAGGTTACTAATCAGCCAGTCCTCTACCACGTGCCACGTGGACTTTGGAGTTTGGAGTGGTTGGACCGTTGCAGTCGGGGCCTCTTTATAACTAGCTAGTCCCTGTGCTGATGGTGGCTGTGACAGTGGGGTTTTCTTCTAAGGGAGTGGAGAGAAAAGGTGTTTATTTCTTGCTTGCTCTACTATTATAACTACATTTTCCTTTTTCTGCTACACTTTCAGCTTGAGTGTGATCTATTCTGGATGCCTGCTAGATAGAGACAGAATGAGTTTTCTGGATTAACCTTGCACTGAATTCCTCAGCTGCTGAGAAGGGAATCTTGCACCAAGGGAAAAATTCCTTTCTAACCACGTCAAAGGTAGTTAGGATGGTACTCACAGCAGGTAGAGCTAAATTTAGCCAAATCCTGAGGATAAACAGAGCGTTTCTTTATGGTGCAAAATGGCCAAGGCAATTGCACTGATCCTTCATTCACATGCCTTTTTCCTAATTCCAACTCCTTCCTTCCAAGGTAATGTTACGACATTAACGGTAGTAGTAGAAGTCTATGAGTAGAGTGAGATACCAGCATATTTTTGATACCTTGATACCCTTAATTTCTGAAGTAAAATATTGAAGAGCACTGTTCTTTGACATGGCTGATAAATGCTTAAGTAATCTGAAGCCTTTTCCACCACAGCAGCTGTAAAAGAGGATGAATAGTTTCACGTGCGTGTACATACCCCACAGCAGCTTTTTCACCCACCTCTCAGCGCTTCTGAGGCACAGGAAGCAAGCTGGTAGCGTTGACCCTCTTCCTCCCATCACTGCCATCTGATTGCCATCATGGGGGTTGTCTTCTGCAACGCAAAACTGTGCATCTTTGATTCTCTTCCGGCTCTATGGTGTTGACAGCAAAAGGCAGCGGTGGGTTTTGCTGCCTTTGATGTTTAGCAGTTGCTTTGATCTGATGTAATTTACCACTCTTGCAGTGTCCAGAAGTCCTGAACAGTAGCAGTTAAATTTGTATGTTGATATTTACTGTGGCTTTCAAAAAACTTTGGCCAGCCCTTTCTCTGTTTTACCCTCAACTTCCAATGACCATCTGAGTTAAATGCCATTAAATGTTGGCAACATTTTAATGCGTGCTTCGTTCATTTCAAAAATTTCTTTCCATATTTCCATATGTGAAATCTATGTCAAATAAAAAAAAATAATTGACAAGTTTAGGTTTTGCTAAAGCTTACTGTGTTTGTTGGGAAAAGCTGCTTACTCCACCTGGAGTACTGCGTCCAGCTCTGGAGCCCCCAACATAAGAAGGACATGGACCTGTTGGAGCAAGTCTGGAGGAGGGCCATGAAGATGATCAAAGGGCTGGAGCACCTCTCCTATGAAGAGAGGATAAGAGAGTTGGGGTTGTTCAGCCCTGAGAAGAGAAGGCTCCGGGGAGACCTTGTTTGTAACAGTTTTTCAGTACTTAAAAGGGGCTTACAGTAGAAAGGGAAGGACTCTTTATCAGGGAGCGTAGCGATAGGATGAGGGGTAGTGGTTTCAAACTGAAAGAGAGTCAATTTAGATTGGATATCAGGAAGAAATTCTTTACTGTGAGGGTGGTGAGACACTGGCGCAAGTTGCCCAGAAAAGTTGTGGATGATCCTTCCCTAGAAGTGTTCAAGGCCAGGCTGGATGGAGCTTTGAGCAACCTGCTCTAGTTGGAAGGGGAATTCACACTAGATGATCTTCAAAGTCCCTTCTATCTCTAACCATTCTTTTATTCTACAACTCAACACAATTACGTGTTGAAAACTGTGTTGTAAATTTGGTTACTACAGAGCCAGAAAGAGGAGCTAGATTTCACCTTAAAAAATATAGGGGAGGGGGGGAGTTAATGCCATGCAGGATGTCATATACCACCTACCCTCTCCCCCCCGCCACCCGCCCCAGTTTAATTCTTAAGCTGACTTGTATGGTATAGCAGAGAATGCCCCTTTTCTCTATTTGGCACCTGCGTATAGTGACAAGTGGGTTATGTGTCTTCATAGAAAACCTGAGTAATTTTAATCTTTGGTTTTATTTTTCTGTTTCAAAAATGCTTAAATATAAAATCTACATGAGACTGTCTCATTTCAGTAAATAGGTAACTTAAGTTTTGAACTTACATTTTCCACTTGTAAAATTCCAGTATTCAAGCTGCTAGGAAGCTTGTAAATTGTTAATTTAGTTAAGAATGTTTTATTAACATTCTTAAAGTGAATACTGAATATAGAAAAAATTAAAAATCCCGAAATGCTTTACAATAATTATTCGTTCAAGAAGATTTTTTTTTAAATTACTCGAAGTACTTAATCCTAAAGAAAGCTTGCTTCTCTATGTATAATAATAAATACACAGCACAGATATTATGTTGCTAAGAATATATGAAATATGCATATTTTGGGGGGGGGGGTTGTCGGTGGTTTGTTGGTTTTTGGTTTTTTTTTCCTGTACAAATAAAATACTTTGGAAAGTATTGGAAAATTTTACTGTCCTTGATAGTAGAGAAACAAAACACATCACACCGGGAGAGACTATTAGTTCTTAATTGAATAAGAAGAAAAGAGACTAGAGACTCCTTACATTTTTAAATTCCTTTCCACTTCTGTATACTGCGGTTTCGACTTCTTGAGAGATTTCTATTTTTCAGGTAATCTTCATATTCTTGTGACATACTCCCTCGCTAATGAGAGGATAGACCTGTCTTTTGGTGTAACTTTTCAGCTACCTTAATCCTGATTTGCTGCAAAGATTCTTTGGTTAATATAACCAGTTAAAGCCTTAATTGTTTTGTGGTGAGTCAGAATGTACTTGAAATCTTGCATGGTAGTATCACTTAGGCCTTTATTAACTATGTTTTAATATCAGGGTAAGCCAAACCAAGTTACTAAATGCTTTTGTAATCTGAGCCTGTTTAAACTCGAAATACTCCTGTTCACGGTTAATCATCTGCATTAATGTTTGTATTGTAGCTTGTCCTTGGTCCATGTGCCACTGAAATGACAGCCTCTTGATAAGAATAAAATTAAGGTTACTTGATAAGGTTCTATTCAGAGCAAGAAAATGCTTGAAAGTAAGCAACCGATTCATTTTTCTGGTAATTTTTTGCAATGCGGTGGTGGCAAATGAAAGGTGGGAATTTTTTAGGTGGCACAAGCCACGTCACTGGCTGCAAAGCTGCCTACTGGGCAGAAGCGCAGGAGTTGCTGAGAATAAGAATTCATGCACAGTACATTGGCAGACACTTTCTTCTGGTGATTCCTGATTAACACAGCTGCAAAGACCAGTTTTGTTAACTTATGCTGCATGATAAAAACAGTAATTTGTTGTCCTCCTGAAGAAATCCTTAAAATAGAGCTGGTAGCACTATTTAAAACACAGCTCCCTTGGTAATTAAGTGTGCCATTTCAAGGGTGAAATGAGCACGTTCATGGGTGGATTCCCCAGTCCAAAGTTACTTTGTTAATTGGGAAAGTGCTTTTCACTTTGTTACTCACCATTTTTTTTAAAAAATCATGTATATCTGAGACAGATAATAGAAAACTTAAATTGCAAAATAAAATTTACAAAATATATTTAAAGGTTTACATTGTATTTTCAGACTGAAATAATTTCAAGTATTTTTTTTCCTAAAGCTGAAATTGTTCCAGAAGGTTGGAATTTTTTTAGTAGTGAATACATTTTAGGAAAAAGAATAAGCCTTATTTAATAAAAAATATATCTGATCTAGGCTTGATTATTGTCAAAATCTGCACCTTGAGATCACTTTCTTCTTGAAACAAGCACGAAAATTTTCATTGCTTAGTCATGTAAACCTTACTGATGAAGAAGAGTGGGTAGTCTGCGGCACAGGGAGAATTAGTGTGTCTAAGCTCAGTAATTCTTGATCACAGCTTAAAAACGATTGGATGCTGGAATTCCCATTTCTGATTCCAGTGTTGCAAATTAGCCCATCTCACTTTATTAGTACAGCTCTGTCCAAACAGAACAGCTTGCAAAATGGAGACCTACATCCTTATAGTAAAAAACTATACTTGCTCCTTTTTGTTGTTCAGCAGAACCTCTGAAAACTTTGGCTTTGGGGACAAGGTATTCTGTTTATTTGTATACTTTTAGAAACTTGAGACATTAGGTAGCTTAAAAATTTTAGGCTGAAGACCTTGTAGAGGTGACATCATTGGAAATTAACATCTTGAGAGGGAAGAGTGTTTATAGTTGGTCAAGACTTCTTTATAGTTTGGTCATATATCTCAATCTGTAAAGACACAAATGTATTTTTTTACTGTATGGCAGTTTGATTTCAGGACAAAAGACTAAAAATATGATTCCTGTCTTTTACAATAAGTCAAACTAATTAGTCGATTTCTTTATTCTTAATTTCTGCAGTATATAATTTTAATTAAAAAAATAATAATAAGTTGCTGGACTATAACTTTTGGGGGCTGAAATACATGCTGTCTCTTGGATATGGATTTGGAAGGTATGAATCAAAAAGACAAACAAAACCAACCGTTCTTCTCTGCTTGACATTTAAAAAACTCAGAGCTAGTTTTCCTAGTTCTTCAGTGCTCAGGTAGCTCACTTAGCATTAAGAAAAAGCTTATTTAATTATTGCCTTGGACATACATACCTTTCAGATATTTAGTGATTACCTGAGAACAACTACTAAACATCAAGTTACTCTTCGAAGATGACAAGGGGATCCATGTGTTAAAAGTAGTGTCAGTGACGTGATTTACCGTGCTGTCCTCTCGACTGCTCTGGGTATCCAGATTACAGTTTGGAAACAACTCATTGCTGGCAGATGTAAACGATGTAGGTTTTAGAGTGAGTTGATGCTAGTCCAGCACTCTCAGCAGGGGTGAATATTTACTTGAAAATTATTTACATGAAATTCAACAACAATCATAGAATATTATTAATATTAATAATTATTGAAAGTTGTTAGGAAAATCTTCATTTTTAGTGTAGCTGCTTTCTAGAACCAGCACTGTGGCAAATTCACATGAAGCAGATCCTAGACCTGTATGATATAAACAGTATTTCCATTGTCGTACAGCTATAATTATATGGTGGCATGTAAAAAAATAAGACTGTGACGTTTTTCTGTTGTTACATAAATCTTCTTGGCTACATACTGGTGTGCCAGCTAAATCAAGTTCAGAAAAGATCTCTCATCTGCAAATTGAAATTAAGGAGCTATTTAAAGTTAAATTGGGTGCCTTGTATTTTGAGATTAATAAAGTAAACTGCAAGTGCATTTTTCTCCTTAGAACAAGACTGTTATCTTCATACCTCTTTTTCTTTTTTTTTTTTTTTTTTAAGTGTGCAGGAGGAAGGCCGATCCTCTAACTTTTGTGGATTTGGGGCTTTTTGTTTTATTTTGGTTTTTAGTTCATAAGAACACTGAAACAAAGAGTCTTCTCATAGTGTCTGAACTTCAGATACCATTTGGGCCTCTTTCTCTCCTCTGCCCCCTGTGTATACTTGTATGAAGTGAACAACCAAGAAGCCTGAAACTAGACTGTTAATGTTATTAAACCAGTGTTTCTTCATTCTTCTTTTGATATCTCTTTTGTCTTGGTCTACCTCACTTTCCTTTCGTTCCTGCTTTCTGGGTTTGTTTTCATCTGATGTTCTGTTGCTTTGTGGTGTTCTCAAGTTGTACTGCTGTGGTTAACATGTGATTATTATTAGTATTAATAATAATATTATTTCCACCCACTCCCGCCCTCCTGAGCCACACATACCCTGTAGCAACAAGAGGATAGCAACAAATTGATATTGATGGTGGTGAATCACTTTCCCTGTTGCACTCAGGTGCTTGTCTGGAACTTCAGAACTGAACTGTGTTCAAAAG
The DNA here is from genome assembly GCA_025774025.1 of Xenus cinereus. NCBI lineage: Eukaryota > Metazoa > Chordata > Aves > Charadriiformes > Scolopacidae > Xenus > Xenus cinereus. The sequence goes on along the minus strand of JAOXJK010000023.1, from coordinate 47,140,527 downwards.
GAACACATACAACCTAAGGAAATATCACCAGTTGGAGGATAAAGGGGGAGGGCAAGGAATATTTGATTTATTATTTATTTTAAAAGCTGCCTCTTCTGAGTTCTTGCCTTAAATTTCTGTGTCTGTCTTTCTTTTTCTGATCTTTCATTGCTTTTTGGTTGTATAATCTTTCTTCAAGAGTGAATAGGACTTGCATGTTAAAAGAATCATCCTGAAAATTCCTGATGACCTATTTATGTTATAGAATACCATTTTGTATTCTTAAAGTAAAAACGAGTTAGAGGCTAGTCTTAGTATTTTGCACTGATGAGCAGAATAAGCAAGCTTATTTTAGAGCCACTGTACAGTGGTTCACCTGATAATAGTTGAAAAAATGTTTTCAGGCTTACAGTTCACTTTATCATTATTAAAAGTGAAATCATGATGCAGTTCATAGAATCATAGAATACCAGGTTGGAAGGGACCTCAAGGATCATCTGTTCCAAGCTTTCTTGGCAAGAGCATGGTCTAGACAAGATAGCTCAGCACCCTGTCCAAATGAATCTTAAAAGCGTCCAGTGTTGGGGAATCCACCGCTTCCCAGGGGAGATTATTCCAATGATTGATTGTTCTCATTGTGACAAGTTTTCCTCTTGTGTCCAATTGGAATGTCCCCAGCGGTAACTTGTACCCATTACCCCTTGTCTTTTCCATGTGAGTCCTTGTAAAGGGAGTCTCCATCTTCTTCATAGCTACCCTTTAAATACTGGAACGTGGTGACAAGGTTTCCCCTAAGCCTTCTTGTCTCAAGGCTAACAAACCCAGTTCTCTCAGCCTTTCCTTGCATGGCAGGCTTCCCACTCCTTTGATCATCTTTGTGGCTCTTCTCTGGACCTTCTCCAGACTGTCCACATCTTTTTTTTTTTTTTTGTATAGTGAGGACCAAAACGAACACAGTATTCCAGATGTGGCCTGACAAGCACTGAGAAGGGTGGGATAATGACTTCTTTGTCTCTGCTGGCAATGCCCTTGTTGATGCAACCCAGCATCCTTTTGGCTTTCTTTGCTGCAGCAGCAGCACACTGTTCACTCATATTGAGCTTGTTGCCCACCAGGACCCCGAGGTCCCTTTCCACAGAGCTGCTCTCCAGCTGGTTAGATCCCATCTTGTGCTGCACTCCTGGATTATGTTTTCCCAGATGCAAATTCTTAACACTGGTCCTTGTTGAACTTCATAAGGTTCTTGTTAGCCCACTTTTCCAGCCTATCCAGCTCTTCCTACAAGGTGACTCTCTGAAGTGTCCACTTCCCCACTCAGTTCACTAACTACAAATGTGTTCTGCAAAATAAAACATTTCAGTTGCCACTGAATAGTCAAGTAGTGGAACAGGTTGTACAGGGAGGATGTGCAGTTTCTGTCCATGGACGTTTGTAAGATTAGACTGGATAAAGCTGCAAACAGCCTGATCTCACTTCAAAGATGACCTTTCTTTTCAGCAGGAGGTTGGAGGAGGAAACTCCTGAGGTTCCTTCCTCCCTGAATTAGCCTGCGATCCTAGATAGATCAATGGTGTGTGTGCACATTCCAGTTCATTTCCATCTGGGATGGATTGCATTGTATTAGCTGGAGAAACTACTCTTGATACGTGTAATTGAACCACTTACATAGCTTTTAGTGTCTCTTGTCTTTACCAGTTGTACTGCTACTTGAAGAGAAATTTGTAAATGTTATGCTGCTTTAATAAGAAATAAATAACAATAAAAGTTAAGTAACTACTTTATTTTACTTTTTTCATCTCTTCTTTTGTCGTGGTCCTTCTTGTGACATACATGTTGAGACTCTGGTATCAGAGCTCTCCTGCTGGTCTCACCCTCTATTATTCTATGTTTGCAGGTCATCTTGTGTAAAGTAAGGATATCTGACTGCCTGGCTGGTGTAATAATTAGTATTTTCTGTAGGAGAATAATCTTGGAAAATCAATTAACCTGTCCTTCGTGGATGGATACTTTGGTTTGGAAGAGAATTCAGGAGATTCCTAGTCCAACCTCAGCCTCAAAGCAAGGTCAGCCCTGAGGCCCCCCAGGGCTTTACTTAGTAAGGCCTTAAAAACCTCAAAGCACCATGTTCTACACAACTTCTCTGGGCACCCTCCTCCACTGCTTGTCTGTCCTAATGGTGAAAAAGTTTTTCTTATACCCCAAGATGTTCTCCAGCCTCTTTACTGTCTTGTGGCCCTCTTCCAAACTTCAGTTTATCTCTGTTCTTCCTCTATGGGCAGTCCCGAACTGGACTGATGGGTAGAGGAAGATAATCATTTTACTTGATCTAAAGCCTTCATTCCTTCTATTAATACAGCTCAGGATGATGTTGACGACCTTTGCTGCCAGGGCATGCTTCTGGATCATCTCCAGCTTGCTGCCCACCAAGATCCCCAGCTCCTTTTTAGCAGAGCTGCTCCTAAGCAGCTTGAGCCTATGCTGTTCCTTGAGCCTATGCTGTTGCAAGACATTCCTTTCAGGGGCAGGACTTCTTGAATTCCAGGGAATTAAAAAAACACTCAAAATCCCAAACAAAACCCAAAGCAATGAAAAAAACCCACCCACAAAACAACATAAAACCTAAACCCCACCTTGTAGAACTTCCTTTGGCAAAACATTTAGGCATGTGCTTGAGTGCTTTGAATACTGAAATGCTTAGATCCTTTTTGAAGTTGAGCACAGTATTCTTCTAACCCTACCCAGCTTTTATGAGTGAAGGTACCTTAATGTTTCAGGATTACTTTATGTGTCCTTTGACTTAAGCATATGCTGAAGGAACATGCATTGCTCATACGATAAATTGCGGGGGTAGACTGGATGAGGTCCTAATACTGGAGGACGAGAAGTGATCTTAAGTTGTCTAAATTCCACTCTGTTTTATTGCTGTTTTCTGCTCCTTTGTTTCTTCCTTCTCTGGATCACGTGCCTGTATCAGTTACTGGAATAGATACTTGCAGTGAATGAGTTACACTGCATTATTTTTGTTGATATGTGTCTATTGTGAATAATATTTGCTTTCACTCCCCATTATTATTAGCTTTATAATACTGTATTTTGTGCAGTACAGTGTGTTGACTAGTTCTTCGCATGAAACCTTACATTCTTTGTGTTTTGAATTCTGCTGTTGTGATATGGGTCACTGTGTGATGCCTAAAAAAAGGTCTTAAAAACCAGCACACGTTGCTTGAGGCAAGTGGTAGCTGCAGAGTGTATCCTGCTCTTGCAATGTTTAGAAACAAAAAGTTTTGTCTATGACACATTAATTTTAACCACAGAAGGGTCTTTTTTCATGGTATCAGAACTTCAAAAGATCTGGTATAGTTGGTTAGATATGGAGATTATGTCAATTGCATGGAAATACAGCTATGCTGGTAGTGTAACATTTTTGGTGGAAGAAATGCTGAAGTACTAGTTTGAAAGTAGACTATAATCTCATCTGGCCACAGATGTTTAATATTACAATTTATTGCTTCAATGGTGCGTTTTTACCATTAAAATTTAAATTGCTGCTTTGAAACTTGGGTAGTATTAATCTGTTACTTCTGTAAATGTTCCAAGGCCAGTATTAACATAGCAGGAATTAAAACCGAAATAAGCCAAGCAAGCAAAACCTCAACATTAATATGTTGACACTAAATTTAAACAAAGCTTTAAATCGCCTTTCCTGCAAGTTTGTTGGAATCTATTTTGATGTGAACTTGCTACTCTATCTTAGGTGGCCAAGTTACCACGTCAGCTGATAAACTCCTGGGTCCAGATGCTTGTTCTTTGATTTCCACCTAAAATACATGGTTAAAAAGGTTTATTGCGCACTTTGGGAAGTCAGTAGGTCAGGACTGCTTTGTTCCAGAACTTCACACATCACAGTTTGGAGTTCCTCAAGAAAAATATCCTTCCAGGATAAATGGAATAATAAATGGAAGCTGTTCAGCTGAAGAAAGCCGCAGCAGAGTATGGTGGAGAGAAACTGCCTACGTTATGACAATATGAAGCCTTAATGTTAAATGAACAAACTCTTGAAGGAGCTACTGAGTTGTATTCTGTAGGATCTGTAACCATCTGCTCTCTCAATTTTAGGAATGAAGCTGCTGCCCGATCTAAGCAATGTACAAATACAGAGGTGTACTGTTTATTTTTAAGTGCATTATTCCAGACCAGGGGCGGATAGGAAGAGTGAGGAAGAAAGCAGTATGTGTGAAGGATGCTTATGTGATGATTAAGCATTCAGCTTTTCAGTCGTCTTTATGTTGTTCCTGTCTCCTCCCAACTCCACGCACCCAGTCTGGTATCTGGTGGTCTGACCGACCTGCCCTCCGAAACTTCCTGGCTCCTCTGTAAGCAGCTGGTGGCAACCCTTTGTGAAGTGAGGAGCAAGCTGCTACGCAGTAATGGGGAAGTATTGATTTAGTTGCTGATCTGTTGGAGTAGATTTGTTCTCATTCTTAAATGAGAAGCGAGCAAGTGACTCTGGCTGCTTTAAATTTTGAGCACGTAATCAACTGAATCAATCCCGTACTTATCTTTCAGCTGCTCATCATGACAAAAAGTGAAGCCAGATTCTTATCTTACCTGGTATTGCAACAAAATAATAGTCCCAGATGCTTTACAGGATTTTAAAGAAGTAATGAAATATTCGTGTTTATGAGTGGGAAAAGAGCTGCCTTGCTGCTATTTGGAAATAGAAATTTTTCATAAAACCGGAATAGTTTTGCACAGAGCACTTAATCTAATTAGAGACTCGCCCTCTCAAATATTTGGAGGTTAAGATCAACAAATATAAAATAGTAACTCAAACTTTTTTTTTGACTTAGGAATATATCTCAGCTCCATTGTTTGAAAAGTTAATGGTGATTTCTGACCGAATTCCTTTTGACAAAAAGTTGCTAAAATTGGTTATTATGCTTGTACCGCATGATACCTTTTTCTGGATTATTTATGCTATTATGAAGAGAACTGCAAAGGAAATGAGGAGCTTCCTATGTAATCAAGTGGTCAACTGCTGTTTCCTCTATCGGGAATAGCATTGGCGATTACTCACAGTCGCTGAGTTTGCATTGTTGTCCTGAGCATGGAATGAGAGACTCCGAAGCAGGAGGAGGGAAAGAGAAAATACAGTGGCCATGGTGAAATACTGCAGTTCTAAAAAGACAGTAGCTGTTTGCTCCCATAGGTATGAGGTGCTTTTGAATGCTTCTTTGTTTTAATGACTGTTTGATGGCACAATTAAATGTTACTTTTAGCAGGTTTAGTTTAGCTTCTTTAAACACATTTAACCCAGCCTATCTCTGGACTGACTTTGCTTACTTTCATCCTCTGGCCTGTTTTGTTGAAATGATGCTACTGTGATCTCTGCAGGACGCTGGAGACTCTCAGGACTGTAAAGCCCTGTCAGTGTTTCTGTGTGGACAACATCTGAGACAACATCTGATGTCGTGTTTTGCAGGTCTCTTCACCCCGCTGAGCAATTCCTCTGCCATTTGTGTTATTCCTACTTTAACCAAACCTTTGTCAGTATTATCATTTTATGCCCAGGACATGAAAGATATTTCGAAGGCTGCTGTTAGCAGCTGCTGATTGTAGCTCTAATGTACTCCATACTCAGTAGCTCCTGACATTTGGGGGAAAACATTATTTCCAGTAGAAAATAACATCACCTTGGTATTTGGTAACGTCAGTCATTATTTAGTTACTTCTAGTTGAAATAATTAAAAACTGTATTTATTTTTATACAGTTCTACTCTTAGACATCAGATGCTATGTCTGCTAGTATTGTGAACAAAAATATTACTTCTGCTCTCAGTTTAATGATTTATTAATTGAAATATAACCTGACTTTAATAGCCTTTCTTAGGCATTTTATACTGAGTTTCAAATACTGTATTACTTTCCTAATGTTTTGTTTGTTGAGCCTTAGACAAATGAAATAGATGTTTAGACAGGGGTGACGAAATACTTGAATTCCCATAGATAACCAGTTTAGTGCTGCTTGGTGCTGTTAAAGTACTCTGACATACTCCTAATGGCTTGGGGTTCTGGATCTGCGGAGCTGTTCCTTGCTTCTGTAAACTATTGTTCCTGATTTTGAGTGCCAATAGCTACACAAGGGAAAAGTATGAGAGTGAGATATTATATTTATAATTTAAGCTAGTAAAATGGCTTTCTAGCAGCAAGAGTGCTCCCCTCACCCCTTCTTCAATTGAGCATTTTTTTTAATCCCTCCTTTATGCTGCCATCGTGACTCCATGGTGAAGTTCTTAAGAAAGCTGGGGGACTAGGATTAATTCTTCTTGGGCTTTTGTCTCTGCACTAGCTCATTAGAGTTCACCTGAATGCTTGCGTTGAAGCAATCGAAATGACATGTGGCTGGAGGGGGGTAGGTAGGGAGAGGGAAAGCCCCTTCAAATATAAACGCTAGTTGCCATTGAATTAGTTTAATGTCATAAGCTGCCTCACTGCCACGGACAAACAGGACACATGGAATAATTTTTCTCTTGATGTAACTTGCCAGGAATCAGCAATTAGGAATTTTCAGGGAATTTATTTCTAGATCTATATGAGTAGTACATTCCATGTTCTGTTCTAATAATAATAATGTGGAGGATACATAAAAGAACACGGCATTCAGGTATAGAGATCTTCTTAAATGAACTTGTTTACAGAGCAAGACCTTTCAGCCAATGTACTTGCTTCCAGTTTGGCAAAATAGACACTATTATAGATGGGAGCAAGTGTGGAACCCCCTCGGAGAAAAGGAAGCTGGTAGATAATTGGAAGGGAAAATGCTTCTGCACTAGAAGAAGGCTGCCAGCTCAGGTACAAAGCATTAAAGTGATTTGTTATGTTGATAGTTGGTATCTTCTGTTTCAAATCTAAAAGTAAATAGAGTAGTGAGGGAGTAAAATCGGAACCAAAGCAATATTTTGGTTGTGCAAGTACCTTAGTAAGAGATATGTTTATATGTTTAGGACTACTTTGAACTAGCTTTTGTGTTAGAATGGAGAAATTAGTAGTATGAGAGTAGTCAAAAGAAAGCTTCACAAAACAGTAAGTGCAAAATCACTGTTGTCTGAAGATACTGTAGATGGTGTTACTGCAGAGAAAGCCCTTTTTTAACTTGTCAGCAGTTGTTTTTAAATGCATCTAACTGAAGCTGAATGTCATTCACCAAGTGCAGGGCTTGATGAAATTTGTTGCCAAAGATTATACAACAGGATTAAGTAGGATTTGCAGAGAGAAGACTATCAACAGATAAATTTTACCAAAGTATTACAACTACTGTAAAGATTTTTTCCAATCTATCTGTGCTCATGGTAGTTCCTGTCAAACAACATGAAAATAACTAGCAGCATTAGTAAGCTGCTTCATAGATTTTACGAAATGACCTGATTCCCTTAAATAAACAAATAAGCAAGTAATTCAAAATGGTAATTCGTTGAAGAGGTTTTTGAGTGACACCATTCAAAAAAACCCACTTTTTGAGACTCTCACTCCTGTTTGGAATTTGCAACATGGACGCCATGAATATTTCTTTTATTCAAAAAAGCTACAGTTAATGCTCCTAATCGTGGCTTAAAGTGATTGGTGTTTTAATGTGTAGATTTGGCTACCTGTTTGGTTGTATCTGGAGTGAGTGAATATCCTTTTCCTGGCTGTATGGTAAGAGTAACTAGAAGGATCTCTTAAGCTTTTTTTTGTGTGTGTGCTCAAGGTGAAGCTCTTCGGTTGTGTTGTGCATCTTTAGCTATGACACAGCTGATCTCACTAAATTTCATTCAACAGTGCAGACTTTGGGTTTGGGGTGTTTTTTTTTCCCGACTAATATTGTAGATGTTGATGATTATATAGCCTGAAGTATGGTTGTTTTGTTCTTAAAAAGGAAAGGGGAAGGTAAGTATTTCAGATAGAGAGGGAAAATCATAATAGTTCAAAAAGAGGTCCTTCCCCCTATTTCCATAGTATTTGTTATAACAAAATTGTGGTTTAAGCTACATTTTGAAATGGTATTATCCCTTCAAACCTGCTTGACTAACCTAATTTACTTGGAAAACAACTTTTTGAAATCCCGTCAAATGTTGGATTTGAATCGATGTGATCTGGAATGTATGAATTTAATGATTGTAGACTGAATTTCAAGACAGTGTGACAATAATTGTGCAACTGGAACAAATTTAAATGTTGCACATTAGTGTCTCTTGAGGTAGTAAAACGAGTAATAAGGTTAATGAAGCTGGCAACAGACCGGTGCAATTCCTGTGCTATCACATTGCTTTTTGGCAAGGTCTTGACCTGCTGTAAAACCTTTAGCAATGTCAATTTGGCAGCGAGCTCTCAACAGTGCTGTAAACAAGAGAACACTGATTGAGAGGTTTTTCTGCGTTTGGGACCCCTTCCTTCCCAAATTTACGTGCACAATAATCTCTTGTCAGCCTGACTATTTTGCATTTTGCCACATGGCGTCCGCTTATGTTTTTGGTTGGGTTTTTTGATATATGTATTCTTCATAGCTACCCTAAAGCCTTCCAGAAAAGACGTGCGTGCTTTGCTCCTTTTAAAATGTTTGTAAAGTTGGTCTGCCCCGTTTCAGAGGATAGAGCAGGAGGTTTGGGAACGGGGTTTAGTCAAGAAGAGATTTTGTGTTAAGGTTAAGGGTCTAAGTGCATTTTGGTGTTGTATGGGGGGGTTTGATTTTTTCTTTTTTTTTTTTTTTTTCTGGGTGGGGAGTAAAGTCTTCAGTTGTGGGTTTGTTTTTGTTTTTTTTTTTTTTTCCTTCTTTTTCAAGTAGATTCCCTGCTGCAGTTTGTCTGCTTCGGGAGAATCAGGTGCTTGTTTCCTGTTAGGCTTGTTAGCATTCCTACTTTAAACTCCTGACTAATTAGCCCGGTTGCCAGAGCACTTGCAGGCAGAGTATCAGATCGCACCGCCTTTCTCCAGTTGGGTCACTGTAACTGCCTGGCTTAACCCTCTCTGGTGCAGATTCCAGCTCGTCCCCCAGGAGGGAGAAGCCAGTGTAACACAATCGAGTTTATCATCGCAGAGTAGAAATTGGACCAGTTTTTCCTGGCTGTGTCAGCAGAAGAATAAATATGATATGACCCCTTGTTGTGTTATGTAAAAGTAACCCTATTTTGATGGTTTCTTTAGATAACTGTGTTGCATCATACTAAAGCCTGATACTAAAATGGTAAAAATGCAGTGCTGGTTGCAAGAAACTAATTCAGACAGCTGTTTATTTAAAGGATTGTTGCTATCACGCTTCTTCTCATGCAATGAGAGTTTATTTCCTGTATTTCCAGGATACAGGGTATACTGAGAGCAAATAAAAACGAACAGTGTCAGGTGGACCGTAGGCAGTTGAAGTGAGGGTATTTTCTGAACTGCTCTGCGTTAGTGGTTGGTGTCAGCCTGTTGGTGGGGACCAACATGTTAAATGTGATTTTTAATTAATCCGTTGGTTGTCAGATTGAACCTTCAGCCTATGTCAGGAGTGTGAAGTTGCTGCAGTAAGTGATCAGATAGAGACAAGACAGCAGATGTAGTTTTCACTATGAAGAGAGAGTCTGTGGTGTGGGCTTCTTGAGGTGGAAATTCTCTCGCCAGTTTTTACCAGTTTCACTTGATTAATTTAAAAACTACCTGTAGTGTCATTTCTTATGGATTTAAGTTTAATTATACAGGAAACAGTTTGATCTTTTTAAATTGTAGAGAATTTATCATGTAACTCCAGTATCCAACGACTCCTGCAGTATGCCTGTTCTGGAAATGCCCTTAAGACTGTGGTATTCTAAATTTCAGTTTATGGTTTTAAAAATTTGTGTTCTTTTCTAAATGTGGTGAATTTTTGCAATGAGTCTTTAAAATATTTGAGAGATTCACCATTTCTGTTATCAGGCCACAATTTCCACTTAGCTCCTCAGGACTGTCAGTCTCTGCTAGGACACAGTTCCACCTTATCAGTGTCAGCATCCTCAAGAGCTTTCTTTTTGGTGACGATGCCTCTGTGTAGATAAGCTAGGACTATGTTTTTCTTGAAAAAGATTTTCACTTTTTACGGGAAACATTCAAACGTTCCTTTGAAAAACTTGTCTGCCTCTAGCTTTAAAATTCCCCTTTGAAAGTGGGATTGTCACCATACTTAGGAACACCTTATTGCTGTGCTGTTATACTCTTAACTGTTCCTTCAGAAGTGTATAAACATTGCATGAGGAAACAGAAATACAATTAAGTGTTGCCTGGATGCTGTCAAGTGAACCAGACGCTCTGATGGGGTTGATAGCAGGCTGCTGAGCGGGTGTGACAGCCGGAGCAGTCGGAGATGAGGTTGGATAGATGAGCTGCTGGCTGCTACCTTTCTGCTCCCTTCTTTGCTCTGCTGCTTCTCTGACCTGTGATGGAGACTTCTCACCGTGCCACGCCAGTGTAGCCTGAAACAAACGAAAAAAGAAGTACCTGCTGGTTTATAATGCTGGAAAGTCTCTATGCATGGTCTGATATGTGCTGATGCCAGTGTAAAAGTGGGAATAAAGACTCTAGCTAGGCAGAGGTTGCTGTTTCGTGGTTCCTTCAAGTTAATACAAGGTACCAGCAGAAGGACAGTTTAATCCAGCTGCTAGCACTGATGGTTTCCTCCACGTTGAGTGGAGGAGGGGGAAAAAAATCAGACTTCTGCGCTAGTTAATCTGATTCACGTTGCTGTACAGCTGCAGGATGCTGGTGCCTGGCGTAAGGGAGGAGGTGGGAATAAGCGTCTAGGTATGAGGAAGGGCTTTCTGCAGCAGCTGGAGTTTTTGTTATTTTAAAGTAACTGTGCACTGCACTTTTAAGGTAAAAGTGATGAGTAATAGCAATCGTTTTTGTGGTCTGATTGATGTGTGAAGATGCCCCTGTATTTATTGCAGCTCTGCAGGTTGTTGGCAAGTATGCCAATGGAAAATCAGACTTCCAGTGCTTGAACTTTCATTCTCCCCCTTACAGTTTTCCTGTTGTGTTCTGGTTTGAGGTGTGTGTAATAAATTGTTCTTTTTCCTCCAAATCAGACTGTTCAAATGGAACAATCTTTAATACAGTAAGTAATACAAAGAATTCAGATTAAATAGATCTTTTTAAAAGATGTATCTGAAAGAAGCTACGGTGGATTGTCTCTACTTTGAATTTGTAGACTGTAAGTTTTCTGGAGTTGTTTATAAGCATTTGATTCTTAGATCTGCAAAAGTGATGGGTTGTAGGTAAATAGTAGAATGGTAATCAATGTATTTGTGAGGGCCCTTGCTATTTGTTACTTTTGCTTTTAAATAAATTAGGACTAATTCAAAGTAAGCTTTATTTTGGTTTTGACTGGCTTTTTACCTGGTTTCAAATGTGATTGTACTCTGTACCTCTGTTTTGTTATTAGAGATTTTCAGGGTATTTTGATAGACAAAACACACGCCATTTCTTGCCCCCCTCCCCCCATCACCTCCTTAAAACAATTTCCTAAATAATACATATGTATATTATTATTTTTTACGTTTTTAGGGCATCTTTTCAAAGTAACTATTGACAATGACTACCAGATCCTCAGCCCTGTGCTATTGGGAGAATCACTGAATGGCTTATAAGGAGGGCTTATAAAGGGGGGTCTGATTTAATCTCCTGTTGCATTTTGAGTTTAAACAATCTAGTTTAGTGAATGTTTGAATAGTTACAGAACTGTTGGTAGTGCTCATTCTTGAAAATATTTTTGTTTTTCAGTTAACTGCTGTAGGTTTTGTATTGTAAGAACTATCTATGTTTTCTGTGGTTAATTGTGAAAGGTTAAATGATGCTGTCCACTGCAGTTTAACAAAAAATATCCTGCAGGTGGCAGACAGTTGCTGTGTGTTGCAAGTGCTGTTAAGATTTTGCTGATCATTTAATGTAGGTTTGAAAATTAGGGTTAGAAGGTTAAGTCTGTAATGCTTTTAGGGAGCACCCTTGGCAGATTTTTATTTATTTTTAATGGTAGCTGCTTCTGGTGTCATAAATCTTGGTTGAAGACACTTCATGTTTCCTGTATAACAATGCCTTTCGTAGAAGATTATGAAAACTTCAGTGTTTTCAGAATGAAGCGTGATTGATGGTTGTATACTGAGTCTGGTGGCTTCAGGAAAATGCAATTCTGAAAATAACTTTTTTTTTTTTTTTTTTCCATTTTGAAGTAGGTAGGAAATACTCTGTTTCATCTACCTCATGTAGATGGGTCTGTTCTGAAGTTTAATGTTTCGAACTGCGAAGTGTAACTCTCCGGGAAAGTATTCAAGAGTACAGTAATGTTTGTTTCATCCCAAGAGTTGTTATATTAATCGTTCTTGCTATGTGGGCAGATAGGTAATGGGAAGTAGAATGCATATGAAGTATACAGTAGAATACTTGTATTGATGATGATTCAGGGTTCACACGGGCATTCAAGCTGCATTTATAAAAGTCAATCCTGTTTTAGGGTATGTGTTAATTACATGTATAGACATGAATTTTGGCCTTAGTTTAAGATTTTATTTGTGTAACATTTGTCATAAACTGCAGCGGGTTTTGTATTGACTTTATTGCGTTACACGTATCTTATAAAAATGTACCACCTCTTTTGTTATTGAGGCTGTTTTTCATATTGTAGTGGGGCTGGCTCCTAATATGTGGTTTTCTTCAGGAAAATAAGGGATTTAATTTAGTTATCCTCATTGTGTTGTGGGTTATTGATAATACTGATGGAAAGCTCAGCTGTTGATCCTGCTGCTGTGAACATTATGGTGCGAGTAAATTGTTGTGGCAGAATGAGTCATTCTGTAGTGGAAAGTCTTTGTTGATCCAGGTGTCAAAAGTTTGGAAGAGGAAGTGAAACTGATGAAAATTATTTTTATAGGAACTGTTTTTTCATCTGTATTGTTCTTCCTCTCTTCTCTTGGAACCATTTAGGGTATTCTTTCATTAATCTTGAAGCTGCACTTTTTGAAAGTATCTGAAAAACTGTAGCTTAGCAAGAACGTTGCTTTTCTCCACTATGTGGAAAACAGTTTATAACAGTTAACAGGATCTCTTTTTTTTTTTTTTTTTTTCAAGGCTATTTGGAATTCCTTTTTGACATTTGGCTGTAGAGCCTGTATATGAAAATACTGTCTGTCCTTTAGTGTCAAGTTGAGAATTCGCCCTGAGTGTATGCTAGAAATTTGACCTCTCATGTATTTTCAATGCTTACTCCCCTAGTCATTTAATATGCTTAGGTTTTAAAATCCTGTATGAATTATTTTTTAAGATGTTCATATATTCATTAGAATTGCTTGGATTTGTTCATACTTATGGCTTATGGAGAGGCAAAGGAAGCAATTCCATTTTACTCTGCAGAGTGCCAATGGGTCAGGTACAAAGGCATTAGGCGAATGCTTGAGAATATCTTGCAGTGATAACTGTTGTTATGCTGACCTGTTATATCAATATTGTGACCCGAGTTCACTTGAAAGCAACTTGTATTTGCTTTAATTGTAATTGTTGCATTGTGGATTGGGGATTTCTTGTGATTTATATTCTATTAGCAAAACTCCTGAGCAACAAGTACATGCACCTGAATAATAATCACAGCTTAGTTAGGAGTTTGTGTTCTGTAGGTTTTTTTGCCTGTAGAATTTGAATTGGGCAGGAAGAAAGATGTGATGTTCTTAATGCTGGTTTTTGGTATTTTCTAGATGCAGTCATGCGGAATGCTGCTTGCAAGGCAAACAGTGTTATCAATGCAGCTCAAAGAGATCAAAGATCGGCTCTTGGAGGGGTTACAGATGAGGATTTCTGAAGAAAAACTTGTACATTGCCTAGTGCTCAAGAGATTGAATAGTTTACAAAATGAATAGTGTGTAATATGCTTAATTACTGAAGTACGTATTGCTTTCTGATTGGTATTGGTGGGATAGTCATTTAAAAGCCGGCAAGTATTCTTTGCTTGGCCTGTGGGAATAGTGATCCTGATCTTCTCATTCATTGCTGCGTCCTACATACTGGGATAATACTCACTCGTTACCTCCTCTGACACTTTAAAGGAGGGGTTTCCTTTCTCATACGTGAGCATGGCTATGGATTACTGCTGGTGGATATTACTGCTTTGTTTGCAGCAGCCTCTCTGTTTGATTCTTCAGGAAGTCCAGGTTTCCCTCTTACAAATCCCATTGTGTCATGCTGCAGACTTTTTCCATACCTCACTTAGAGTATATTCTTTTTATTTCTTTCTACGTCTTTTTCATGTTCATTCTTGACTATGTTCTCCTTGTGTAAAAAGAATGGGGTGATTGGAAGAAAAAAAGGAGCTGGTTTTCTGTGGGCATTTTCAAAGAAGTGAAGTATTAAATACCTCGGTCTTCCATAATTGTTAACACTTCCCGTGTGTGTATGTAACCAGCCTCTGTAATCAGAGACCGAAGCCTGAGATGCTTTTCACTGTATCTCTTACTTGTTTGCATTTCTGTATAACATAACTTCGAATGAGTGTTTATCTTGATTATTACTGATTACTGCTTTAAAGCAGAAATGCCTCCTTGATAGTAACTGGGAGCTAGATTTAAAGATCAAACAATCCATTTTGAGAAAAAGGAATCCCTTTGCTGAAGCTTCACTGAAACCTTTGATGATGGCTGATTTGAAAACTTGTATGTCACTTTTTCAGTTTTAAATGTGACTTAAGGGATCTGTGAGACTCTGTTATGTATTCAAGTTTGTTTGCATCCTGCTTTTGTAGTGCTCTTTTTCAGCTGATGATGGTCTGAGGTCATCGAGGAGGATGTCAGAGGAGGGCGATAGCACTGAACACGCAGATGTTTTCTAAGAATGTTTCATCAAAGCTTTTCACAAGATTTGTAGAATTCTGAATTCTTTTGCTATTGTGAAAGTTGTTGTTTCAAGTGTGCCCTTCCGATACTTTAGTGTGTCCGACATACTTCTGAAAAATACTGAAGTATTGAAAAATACAATATACCGAAGACATACTTTTGAAAAATTTAACCTGTTGGTTTTGAAGCAGTTACTGCCTATTCTTGACTTTATGCAAAAATGTCATAACTAAGTAGTTGAAGCACTTTTATAGTTTCTTTTTCGTGACTAATGAGGTGATACAACTTACTTTTGTTTGTAAAACCAAGAAAAACTGGCTAACTGGCACTTTTTTATTACATGAGTTGGATCCTTTTTTTGAGTAGGATATACTTTTGTGTAAGTTCTTCTGATAGTGATAAAAAAGAATAATTAGGCTTTATATGTAAAGAAAATATTACTTATGATTTGAAAGGCTTAAAAGGAGATGACTTTTCCTAGGTGCTTTAAAAAAAAATATTTTGCGGTTTCGATCAGAATTAAAAGTTTGTGAAAATTGACTGTACTTATGTAGCCAAAGACTATTCTGTATCCTCATGTTCCTTCCTAAGGAGCCATGGACTTGCACAACAGATACATAAAATATCTAACGTGATTAGATGAGAAGGCTAAAATTGCTTTTGATGCGTATAAACTCCCAGGAGGAACTTAAAAGAGCTTCCATACACTTACGTAATTAGGCACTTCTGAAATGCAGAAACCATTTTCACTTCATTTTGGAAATTTACAAATGGCAGTTCTTATCTTTAGAGAAAGAGGGTTTTAAGAGACTTGTAAATGTTTTGTGGGAATTTCTCCGCTTGAAGTGTATGTTAGGTAACATTAACAGATATTTATATATCTATTTGATTTAGGGCAAGTGATTTTTATTCTTTAACCTCTTCTCTTGACACAAGTCTATGTTACAAACTGCAGTGAACTTACCTGGCAGACTTGACAAAGAAATTCAGAATTGAGCAAGTTTGAGGATGAAGGTACCTGTCAAAAATAAAGGCTTTAATGCAGAGTTAGAGTGGAGAGTGGAAATTTAAGTGTGAAGCCTGTCTTGTTGTGTTGATGTGGGTGGTGGCATCAGTCTCTCTGTGTGTTTTGTTATTGATTGGCTAAGCACATGGCCAGAAAGTTGAATGTGTCTTGAACTGGATGTATGTATATACATATGTATTTATATACACATACACATATGGTATATAATAGTGATGAAGACTGGAGGGGGTGGAGGTGATGTGACTTCTACATCAGTGAACACTTTTATTTAAATACTGCAATACTGTAGCAACACCCAAAGGAACAGTTTGGGACTTACTACAAAAGAAACATAAAACTAACTAGAGCTTTACACTGGGAAGTGGTAGAGCACTGGGATGCAGTTTTGTGGTCTTTTTTTTTTTTCCCTTTCTTTTTTAAAAATGCAAAACTTTGGAAAATTGAGCTGGGGGGGTCACGGAATGTGGGGATACAGCATGAGAAGCTGCCATAGAGGAGGATGGGGGGAAATGGACAGCCTGTGGTCAGTGCATTCAGTTGTTTTCACATCCAGCTTGTCAAAGCAATGAGATAAAACTCAAGTGAGAATTCTTCAGAGGAACACAACATTTTCTTTTCTAAAAAGAAAACAAAACTGGCTTTGTACTAATGCCATGTCTTATTCACAGTGCATTTGTTAGCGTCTGGAAGTAGAACTAAGTTTTAGCAATAAAACTTTGAATAATAAATCCGTGGCAGTTTAGAGGGCTTCTTGAACTGTTTTCTAGATGTTCTCTGAATGGATCTATGTTGCACTTCTTTGCTCTTGAATCTCTGCCAGTACTGCTATGTTGTTGTAGAGAATTAATTAAATCTATAGGTTTAAAAGTATGGCTAATGGACAGGGGAATGTGTTCTCAGTAATCTCCTCTCCTTAAAAAAAAAAAAAAAATAAAAAATTAAAAACCAACTGGAACTCAATTCTTGCTTCATATGAGATGGTGGTAGGGAAAACCTTGTGTAAATGGAAATAAATGTTACAAATATGATAGGATTATGCTTCATGACACTTCTGCAGAAAGCTCATATGTTACCGTCTTTTGCAACCACCAAAAAAGTAGGTCAAAAGCCTAAGTTGATCATAAAAATAGTCGTGGCTGTTTTGTGAAGCATCATGGTTCAGGAGTATTTACAGAAGAGGCAACCATTTAAGTGAGTCCAAAAGAGTGTGTGGGATGTGGCTCACAATATTAACTGCAAGAAGGCTCTCCGTAGTAGAGATCATAACATGCTTACATTCATTTTTCTTGCAGGAACTGCAAAATTTTCCAACTCAATTGGAAATACAGGATAGCTGCACTAGGGAAGCTTGTTAAAGCTAAAAGAGGAGAGTAGTAGCAAAGTACTTACCACCTGCCGAGAATTAAAGATGCCATGCTGGAGGTACAGACCGAAAGCATGCCAGCTATCAAGGGAAGTGTGAAAGGAAGCTGGCATGGCTGAACATCAGGCAAAGATAGTTATTAGAAAACTGAAGTGGTATCCAAATTAAGAAAACTGTAAGGATATCAAATCTGGCAAGTAGAATATAAAAGCATAAGATAGGATGAAAGAATTTGAGTAAATTTTGAAAAGTCTTTACTAATAACTGTCTTTCAGCACATTAGTAGTAGCAAAACTACCACAAGCCGTAGGGCCGTGACATGATCACTTTCTAAAAGAAATTTTCAGAAGATAAGGCGATAGCAGAAAACCTTTTCCTTGTACCTGTGTTGATTGTTGATAATGTTGGAAAGGTTGCCCTGCTAAGAACCTTTCATGGGTAACTCCTCCGAGGAACTCTCTCTCAAATCAGCATTTGTTAAGAGTTTAGAAAACAAATGGACAATATGAAAGCAAGTTGCTAGAATCAGACAATGCTCATCCAATAACTATAGAAAGTGAAGAATGAAGTAATTGTACTAACTGCTAATGACTCCTTTAGCCAGACACCTTTAGGTCATTGGATATAAATGCAGTATGAGACCAGTATTAAAAGGATGTTTACTCAGGATGTTGTCTGTGCTGATTAGAAACTACAGTAATGTACAGAGTTCATGGACACGTGGTAACTATAATAGATGGTGGAAAAGTCAACAGAGCTATGTGAAAAAAAAGTTGTGCCTTAAGCGTACTGGAGCTCACTTGGAGTTAGCAAGAGTACATGTAAGGAAGTTCCGATTTGCTATGGTAGGTAGGATTTCCAGAAGTCATTTGGTAGCCTTCTGCATGAGAGGAGTAAGTCCTTGTGTGGATAATTAGTTAATAAATAGAGACAAGAATTGAGGTGGATAGGATGCTTTTCAGGGGTGAGTAGTAGCTTTACAAAAAATATTCAGGGTAGAAGAACTGAGACTCATCTTTGAATAATTGCAGTTAAGTCCAGAGTGGATGAGGAGGTGGCAGTTAAGCTGAAGTGAGGCAAGTGCAACATGTAACTGCTTTCAGGAAGGAACACTGTTTTGGGTTTACAATAGATATTTACAATAGATAGTTCTGTGGGAACAGCAATTTAGGCTCAGAAAGATAAATTCTGTAAATCATTAGGATAACAACAGAGAATAAAACAAAATCGGCCATTGTCTAGGTTCATGGTACATTTATATTTGACTGGTATATTGGCACAGGCTGGGGAGCACCCTGGGAAGAACAGTGATTGCTTCTGTGCATATCTAGGTGGCTGAGATGTTTGTCTTAGCATGTTATAACAATTGGTGGGTTTTTTTCTGAATGATGGAGTAGCTTCAATAAACATCACGTGTTTTTTGCTGTTCAAAGAAATGTTGTGATGTGTTTCGTCTGATCAGATGTAGCACTGGAAAGGGCTGTACTTGGTATGAAATCTACCACCACGCTCCACACCTGAGGGTATATCCATTTCAAAGCCTCTGAAAAGTGAAGATGGGAGCAGTGACTATTAAACTGCAGAGTAAACTTGCCAATGTCAACTAGGGCACTTGAATCTTCTTGATTGTCCGTGAGTGCTGGGATTTATGCAAGGGGCGAGAGTCAGCCAGGTGGAGACCGCTTGGGAACTAAAATTTGCATTTGGAGTTCTTGAACAGACCAGTAATGGAGCTGCATGAGCAGCCAGTGTCCTCCTGCAGTTCGGTAGGCTGGAGCGGAGGACAGGACTCTGAATTTACAATAGTTTGAACAGATCAATGTTGCAGTCGTGGTGTAGCCACTTGATTAACAGTTGCAGTCCTTCCTTCCCTCCCCTTCACCTTGTGGTGGTACTGAAGCTTTTCTTCCCTCACAGAGTGTTTGGGGAGCTGTACCAAGGACTAACCTTTCTGAAAATATGAAATGAAACAAACAAATCAAATGATTTAGCTTCCTTAACAGGCTGTTTCGGGGACAAACAGATGCCAACATAAGAAAGAATAAATCATGAAGGGGGAGGAAGAGGAGAGAAAACATGATGTTTAGGACTTCTGTGACAAAATGCTATTCTCTTTGAGACACGTTACTGTTCCTTGAGAATATTTAGCCAGTGCACTTAGAGACATGGGATACAGGGGCCTGCTCTGGGTAACAAAATATACTGAGACTGGTCTCAAGACACCTTTCTGGGGTTTTAAAAAAAAAATAAAAATTTATTAATTCTCCTTCAAGTAAACCTGATAATAGCTGTAAATTTGAATATTTAAAGATTCAAGTTTTAAATATTTTCAGTAATGTAGAGTACTTAATTTTTTTTTTACAGAACATCCTTGTTTATGGTGTCCTAGTCAGTACTGCCCTCAAAATTTTGAAAACCAGTGCGGTATTTCATAGAATCATAGTTTTGATGTCTTATATTTCATAATATATTTGTAACTAATAATAAAAGAACTCTGAACCTTATAACTGTTGGCCAACACTAAGATTTGTATTTTTATTTCTTTACAGGATCTGGAGTTTCATGGAGTAATGAGATTCTACTTCCAAGACAAAGCAGCTGGAAATTTTGCGACAAAATGTATCCGTGTCTCTAGTACTGCCACAACTCAAGATGTGATAGAAACTCTAGCAGAGAAGTTTCGACCAGACATGCGAATGTTGTCATCCCCTAAATACTCACTTTATGAAGTGCACGTCAGTGGAGGTTAGTATCTATTCATGAAGTCTTTCCTGCATCCACACCACCTTCCTGTCCACCCTCAGCCAAAATATCTTTAGGTTTGCCCCCAGCTTCTGAACAGCATAAGACTTGGGTGTTTTGTTGCTAAGTACCTTGCTACTAATTGCTATGTGAGGGAGTGGTATTTCAAAATGTAAGTACGTATATCAGGCCTGCAGTTTATGTAAGTTTTGATTATGATCTATCAAATGCTGTACTTTACATCCTGTTAATTTGTTGACATTTGTGGGAGAGTTGCTATTTTTAGGACTAATAGGTAAAGGCTAAATTTATAGTGGGAGAATAGGAGTGTTAAATTGGAGCACTTAAAGAGTACATCCTCAGTTCTTTGATGTTGTGGGCCTTTGATAGGTAACATGCCTTATAACCCATGTTCCTTTACTACTAACTGGGGGAAGTTCAACATAGTATTGTTTGAAGCTACTGTGTTTATTAAACAGTTCCTTTCATGTTACCTGTGAAGAACTTGGAGATCTAAATAGCCTTTTCATGCTACTAGCATTTGTGTCTCCCCAGTAGAAAGCTTCAGGTTGGAAGGTGATAATGTGTGTGGTGGTGGTGGTGGAGACAGGAATAGGGGAAACCAGCTTTTTGTCGTGATTTGTTTTGGGTTTTTTTTGTGCTTTGAAAGCTTAAACAAGTCATTTAGCTACCTTAAATTCTGGTTTTGAAAGATTGAAGATGATTTAATTTGAGATACAGAATGGAAATTTATTGGGATATGTGTCACTTTTCATGATCTATGAATAATGACTTGATGTGAATTATATGGGGTTAGGGAAAAGTACATGTGCCATCACTGATTTAAGCACTGAAGAGTATGTGGTTTTTCTGCTTTAGTTTTCTTTAAAAAGATTAGCACTGGACCTGTAGTCAAAATGAAATTATTTCCTTTGCAGAGCAAGTTGCTGATGTTTAAAAGGTGGCTCATAAGAGAGGCACCTCATACGATAGGAGTGTTTCTCATTAAATGAAATGTCGCTGCAAAGACATCATTGTCTTACTATGTATATGTACTGTCTCCTGCTTCTAGAAGGAAGATCAAATGGCAAGACTTGTTTAATTTTTTTTTTAACCACTCTGTCAGATTTTTTCATGTACTTAAAATAGTTACAATACACTGAATACAATAAATCAAATTTTGTCTAGTATGTCCATAGTGGATTTTTTATTATTATTATTTATTTCATAATCTGGTTTATTTTTCTGCAGTCTTTCCAGAACAGTAGTTCTTAGGCCACAATCAGACTGGTTAAATTTAAAATCAGGAAAATGAGTATTTGGAAGTCTTGGGAAGTTATAAAGTTTGAAACAGTTTAACTCGTGATGTAACTTCTCTTCCTGAGTGATAATCTTGTGTTTCTAGTCTTCGGTTCTGACAAAGGATGTATGCAAGAGTGTTTTATGTGTGCCTTTAGCTTGTGTAGATGGAGGGAATACATTTGGGCTGGTTGCTAGAAAGGCGACATATATTTCTATTTCCCCAGGCTTTCTGTCCCTATACTTAACAGGTAAATATTAACTTTTCAGCAAACCTTTCATTTTCTTAAGAGTGTAACTTGTTTCTAAATATCTTTACTCTTGAGGTGCCAAGTAACTGTTATTGCTTTTCATTTTTTTGAAGAAGAAAGAAGATTAGATGTAGATGAGAAGCCTCTTGTTGTACAATTAAACTGGAACAAAGATGATCGAGAGGGAAGATTTGTTCTCAAGAATGAAAATGATACACTTCCTCCAAAGGTGAGTCTTTAAGAAGTAGTGTGCTGGTTGTAACAGCAGTTTTGAAATGTGTGGGACTTTATATAGCAAAACATAATTTCTATTTTTCTAATTCCTGAAAACAACTGCTGATAATGACCTTTGATATCTGGAGCAAGTCTTTTAAAAATAATTAAAATGCATCTTCGCAGCACAGCATTTTTGTGATCTTTCTGATGGCTTGTGATTCTTTGATCTATGAAGCTGTCTAGTACTGCGGTATGTAATGCCCAGAGAACTTAGAGCTTGCTTTGTTCTAGTATGATGAATTAAATGTTTCCACAACTGGTATGACGTCAAACACCTAGGACCTCTTATAGAGCCTTTAAAAAGGGATGCCAGAGGGAGTTAAATAATTAAAAATTGTTACCTCCCTAGGTAACATTCTGTTTCTTAACAGAACTGATGGGAGCCTGTTTCCTTTTGGGGAGGTGGTGGTTATGTGTGGTTTTTTTTTCCATTTCAAATGCAAAATTTTTCCTTGCAAATGCTGACATGTGAACATCAGATGTACAAAAGCTTTTTTTTTTAATATCAGTCATTTAAACATTAAATTAGATCAGACTTTAGCTCCTGAAGTCATATAATTATATATATATATATGTATCTGATGCTTCTAGCTATGGAAAACATACTGTTCAGTGTGGGCTGTCTTCAGACAAGAGCATATATTTCTTTTTCTCCTTGAATTAGAACTTGTTAAAGGTGCTTTGGCTATAGGTGCATGAGCTACTCTTATACTTACACTACACTTCTGACTACAGGGTACATCCTTTTCAGAGGTGGGGAGGGAAAATTAATAATGTCTCGTACTATGTCTACCAGACTTGCTGTTCCTATTCATTGAATTAAGCAATCTTCAATCTTTCTTCTTGGTATTCTTCACTTCTGATAGAAGCAAAAAGACCTGCATCTTCTTTTTCTCATCTTCCATTATTTTCCCTACAGAAGGCAAATGAGCCTAGGATTACAGGTATCTTGTGTATGCAAGGAGCAGGAATTGGGGAAGAGAGCACTGGAAGGACAACTCTGAAAAAGACACCATAGAGGAAATGTCCTCTATAATGTCTTTCCCTCAGCAGTTTATTTGTATCAGGTGGTCCGACACAATTATCTTGAAAGCAGATTAAGTGCAGTGTTGTTTTGCGAAGTATTTTTACTGGGAGGCAGAAATTTGTTTTGCAGTCTTCAGTTAATCTTTGAGGCCAAGTAAATAGTAGGCATTATTCCAGTAAAATTCTGTAGTTTTTTTGCTTTCTTGACGACAAGGTGTTCATCCAGTTCATGCCTGCTTTGGAATATGAAATTATCTTTGCCTTCTGTGTTATTCCAGAGAGTATTAATCCCATCCACGTGTAATGCAGTATTTTTTGCCTGGAATGTTGTTTTTCTTTTAGTAATACTGTGTCTTAATCAGATTTATCTGGAAAGTTAAAACCAATCCTAACTCTTCATTAGCCTAAAAATGATGGTTGTTTGAAACTCATTTCTTTCAGAAGGCTCAGAGTAATGGCCCTGAAAAACAAGAAAAAGAGGGAGTAATTCAGAATTTCAAACGAACACTCTCAAAAAAAGAAAAAAAAGAAAAAAAGAGACGTGAAAAAGAGGCGTTGCGACAAGCATCAGATAAAGATGATAGACTTCTTCATGGGGATGATATGTAAGTGTGTTAAACTTTGATCAGTTCGTATAACCTACATCTTACTTTAAAGGATTCCCCCTCTCTACCAAATAAGTTGTTGTTTCTTTCAAAACTAAGTTGTTGACAATGATGTACTTTAAGAAGGTAGAACATGGGTGCAATATGATCATAAACCAAAATATTTGACAACAATTTCTGTGGTTTATATGTACATTTTGCCCCAAGGTTTGTTTTTAAGCCATGAAATACTTTTTTCCACCTCTTTGTCCTAGTACAGAAATTGACGCATGCTTGCTGACATGGACGTTCTGCACTACGTTTATTTTCGAGCATTTACTCTAGAATGGGTGTATTTCTCTTCCCTATGTTTGATTATTTTGTCTTTTGCCAGAAAAATTAGTATGTGTAGGTGTTTGCATTTGACTTACCTGACTCAGTCTGTTTTTCAATGAGACCTATTTTGGTAGCTGGTCTTCTGTGGTCTTCAGCTCTTGCTCCCAAATCTGCTGGGCCTTAGTTGTTGACACAGAGCAGGACATACATTAATCTTTGTGCAGAAAACTGGAGCACAAGAGTCAGGCATGAATAACTGTATGTAGAACTAGAAAACTGAGAAAGGTCTACATTAAACTGTGTCTCTGTACCGGATTCTGTGTGTTGCATATATAATACACCAGAAAAAAAGTCCTTAATGGTGGATTTTTAACATACCCAGAAAGAAAATTAATGATGAAAACTTACTAATTGATAAAAAATTCTTAGAGATGAAAGAGATTTGTTGACTACTTGATGTACAGCAGGATTTAGCT
Source organism: Xenus cinereus (assembly GCA_025774025.1). Classification (NCBI taxonomy): domain Eukaryota; kingdom Metazoa; phylum Chordata; class Aves; order Charadriiformes; family Scolopacidae; genus Xenus; species Xenus cinereus. The sequence continues at coordinate 47,116,310 of JAOXJK010000023.1, read as the reverse complement.
GCTCAGCTAGATTTTTTTTCCTTTTTTTTTTTTTATTTCATGATTGTTTTTCATATGCGTAGTATTGCTTTTCATGGATATGCTTGCAGTGTTCTTTAGATGTCAGCATGATCTTTCCGGTATTCTGTGCTATTACTTTGCTTGATCTTAATGTTTTAAATTAAAATAGAATTGTATTTAGGTGCATTAGCAAAGCATGAGCTGCAGGCACATGCTAACTCTGCTTCCACATGATTTACAACATTGTATATGAGAATAAAGTTAGCAGTATAATGTAAAGTTTCTTTAATGCCTTCTTTCCCTGCCCCCAAAGAGACAAAACACTTTTTTTTTTTTCTTACTTTTTCCCCCTTTAGAAACCAGCAGCCATCAATACTTAAATTAGTTGTTGTCTATTTCAGGTGGGCATTGGTTTATGAGCAGCGTTAATCCTAGCAAAAGTGAAATTCATATAGAAGCCATTTTACAGTAACTTAATTCATCTCCTATGTGTATGGACTTGACTTGCCTTTTAACCTTTCTGAAGTGATAAGGATATATGTATTTTAAGCTATCAATGACATTTTTTTTTCTTTTTGTTTAAACTAACTTGGCAGTGAGAATTCTCGCCTTGCAGCTGAGGTTTACAAAGATATGCCTGAGACCAGCTTCACTCGCACAATATCTAATCCCGAGGTGGTTATGAAACGGCGGCGACAGCAAAAACTAGAGAAGAGAATGCAGGAATTCCGCAGTTCTGATGGCAGACCAGACTCGGGTACTTGGATTTCTCCTGGTTAAGTTGTAAACAGTAAACTGTTCACAGGGAGAGTATTTTTAACACCAGCAACTCATGTAAATTTGACTTCTGCTTTCTCCAACATTTTTTTGTACTTCATGGCTAATTTATCTATGATGTAACTGAATGAAGGATTTGTAGAGGTCACGTTCCAAAGAAGTATGTTCTGCGACGAGTGCGAGTCAAAGCTTTCAGTGATGGGCAAATTGAATTGAGAGAATATGCTCGTTGATCTTACTAACGGTGCTGAACTGGGGAAGAAGGAAGGACAGAATTAGACTTACTAAGCTGACAAACTGAGGAAGCTTTCTGAAATAAATGTAATTCACTTTGCTAAGAACAAGCTGAATGACCTGAATGTAAAAATGCCCTCAGTAGCACAAATACAAGATGGCAAGGAGTCATTGTTCAGGTCTGCACAAAGGATTCTGGTAGATCTTGTGAATATCAACAATCAAGTATTTCACATTCTTGGGAGTGGGGATAAAGATCACGGTAGTTGTATAAATAGCAACGTTAAATGAATAAATGAAGCGAAGTTAGTACTAATAAAGCCTTAAATGATGTATTCTGTCCATGGAAGAGTAGTGAAAAGCGAGTTAAGAGGTGTAGAAAACATCACCTGAGGGAAATCTTAAGTGGGCGTTTTAAAGAGAGGGGCACAAACTTACCAGTTCTTCATCCAGTCACCGTCACCGTTTCATTTTAACTTCAGGTAATATTAAGAATGGTGAAGTACTAGGGAAAAGACTTGCTTAGAGAAATTAGGAAAGCATCACTGGAGGTTTTTGCCAGTGGCAGAGACAAATTTCAGGGATGTTATGTAACTTTTCTTGTATTAGTGGATTGACTAAATGATTTCTGAAGGGATTCGTTCTTATATTCTGTTAGAAATATAATGATTGGCTGAATGTCTCTCCTTTTATTGTCTGGTAACATTGTTAATTAAATTTTATTTCCAAGGTGGGACACTGAGAATTTATGCAGACAGTTTAAAACCAAATATACCGTACAAGACAATCCTGCTGTCCACTACGGATACTGCAGACTTTGCAGTTATTGAAGCACTGGAAAAATACGGGCTGGAGAAGGAAAATCCCAAGGATTATTGTATTGCTCGTGTAAGTGAAGTTACTAAGTCATGATCTTCTCATGCTTCATACTTGATTTTGTTCCTTGCAATAGCTTTAAAACTAAATGGAAAGACTCTGATAGTTCTGTAACTAACGCCTTAAAATCTAACAGCCTCAGGAATTCTGAAGTCATTTGTCAGGTTTTTTATTTTTAAAACCAAAAATCTTCTAATCTTACTAATTTCCTACTTGCTACATAGACAAACATTAATAGTGGAAGTAACATATTTCTGTATTTGGCACTGTGGTTTTATACCACTAAGTGTGCTTATGGTTCTCAGGTGTATAAACTAATAGTTAATGCTCTGGATACCTAAATATGCTGTTGTCTTATGCCTTTCAGTGGTAGCTTACCCTCATTACACATCAGAAAAGTTAAAACATTTAAGTTTACTTTAAGCTTACTTTCAGAATTTAATTATTTTAAGAGTTCTAAAGTAATTGTATAGAATTGCTGTTTCTTAGAGGTATGGCTATATCAAAAAGTCCCATGGGCAGTACTGATTAAACCTTACAAGCTTGTGTCCACATCATCATTCAAAAGAGAATAGCAAGATTTGAAAATATTTGGTCCATTGATTACATTTCTGGCTATTATTTGTCTAATAAACTTGGATTTATTGCTCCTTAAAAGAATGAAAGAAAGGGAAAAGTGTCTCTTATCATATTGTGCTCTCTTCCCTTCCCCCTTCTCTGGTGCTTAAAGTGCCACTGGAAAACAGTAAGAAAGTTTATATTACTTGTTATTCTCTGCGCTTTCTAGCTGTTGTAAAGGCTGTAGATAGATCTTTAGTCTTAAAATTGCGTTCTGATTTTTTTTTTTTTAGGGTATCTTTGAGTAAACTTAGTGCCTACTTTTGCTGTGCTTTACAGCCTCTAGTGGTATAATTATCTGAGAATTGGCATGTTGCTCTAATGTTGTTCTAATTAGTAATAAGGAAACTGTACAGTGGTAGTGCTTTTGTAGTTTTGTAACAGTGAACTAATCCTAGTTTTTATTGTTTCAACAGTTTTTTCTTAGTTCTAAATGTATTAATGAAGTTCTGGACATTTTATCCTTGTTTTCTTTAACCTGAAATTGAGGTCCTGACTGTGAAAGTCAATTTTACTTAACTTCAGTAAAATTTTACCTAGGGTTTTATTATAGAGGGGAATCATTTTGTAAGTAAGAGGGGTTTTTTAATGACACAGCATAGTAAAAATTGATTCTTGGTTTTGGCTGTGAAGTATTTTCTACACGTAGTTTTAATTATGACAATTATCTTCATATTGTGGGTTCTATAAGTGAAATTCATGATTCATAGTCACTGATCTTAATAAATAGGCTGCTGACTTGATATGCTCATTTTTCTGCTTGTCTGAGAGAATTGTGGGCTACAGCGGAGGCATTGTGACTGAATTTAGAAGATAATTTTGCATCAGTTTGTTCAGAGTTAGAGGGTATTATGATGTATTATGAAATGTTTATATTTTAGGGAATTTGTTGAACTGATTGCATGCTTGCTAGGAAAACTATTGCCAGTCATGGTTGTGGTGGTGGTGGTGTTCCCTCTCACCTCCCCTGTTCTCTGATCTTGTGTGGGGATGTTTAAAGTAGAAAATAGTCTGAGGAATGTTGCTTTGATCTTGGGGAAGATTAACAGTCTTTGCTGTGAAGCAAATTGATTTAAATTAGTTTTCTGGAAAGCATTTCTGGAAAATATTTTGTCTTTTCTGAGCCACACACCTTCTTGATATAGTAAGTTTATATACTGACAAGTTATATGCTTATATTGACGTTTGAAATACGTGAGTAGTCTTCATTGGCTGATAGAAAAATCTTTTTTTACATCTTTATGTGTAGAAGACCTTACCGTTTTGCTCACCACGTCATTGTAGTTGGCTAAAATCTACTTGGCCTTTCCCAGTGCCTCTGCTGATACAGTGCTTGGGTTTTAAATATGATAATCCTTCTTTTTTAAATAAAGTTGAATACTTTTAACCTAAGCTTTTGCCAAATATTTTATGAAGTTGCTTTTCTTGCTTGAAACTGTAAAATATCCTAGCTTTGGCTTGATGTGTCTTTCATCACTGTTTTCTTTTTTGGAAAGTCATAAATACAGTGCTAAGTAGAACTACCAATGACCATGACACCTTTACACTAAAGTCTCATAGCTGTTCTTTACCCCTGTTTTTCCATGGTTTTCTGTGGAAGACAAATCTATCTTGCATGTGTTCCTATTCTGTACTTTTGGGTTTAAAACAGTGTACAGTGGAAGGTATAACATGAGTTTCTTATTGGTTGGGATTTTTAAATGTTTTGTTCTCTTTGAGTGGCAGGTGTAGTGTCTTCAAAAAAGACAAGGAGTTGACATTAACTTAGGTACTAAGATGGATTTTAAGTTGCATGACAAGACCTTTATAAGGCTGAATAAGTACGTGTAATAAAGTTCACTCATTTCTAAGTTTCAGTTGAAAAATGACCATTGTAAGAATTTTTCTTAACACTTACCATGGACTACTTTGTTTGTAAGTGGCAGTTTCCTGTTAGTTCTTGCTTTCATACCCCAGTTTGTGGCGTATTGGGTTGTACCTTTGTGCCCACTTCTAAAGTGCTTTTCGATGTAGTCAAGTAAAATGCACATTTTGTTTGTTTCAGTTTGCTTGATTTGAGTTTCCCTGAATAACATGGGGTTCACTGCACTTCTCTCAAGATGTCAAATTAATTAGAC
>JAOXJK010000023.1:47100721-47111585 GCA_025774025.1 Xenus cinereus | reverse complement strand
TAGCATACTCTTATTTTTCACTTGAGGATAAGGCATACAAAACTTTTTACAGTGTCAAGCAAAAACGTGCAGTTAGCGCTGATTAGGTTTTTTTGTTTAATTTTTTCTTTTTTTTTTTTTTTTTTTACGAAACAGACATTACAGACATGAAGCTTAAAATATTTTTAGCAAGTTCCATTGTTTTCGGTTTTTTGGTTTCTTTCAGGGCATATGCAGCTAACTTGTAAGGAAAATTGAGGATTAATTCATTTGAATAAGCAGATAGGAGTTTAATTAAAAAAAACATTAAAATGACAAAAAAGGTTACTAAAGAGCTGTTATAGCATGGGGGTTTTGCGTGTGAAACTTTTGCTAAGGATAGATCTGATAACGTTATCTGTAGCTGTTACTTACCACGGGGGGGCTTAAGTATTTAAGTATTATCTATCTTCTTTTGGTTATCCCAGCAAATGCCTTGGAAGTTAAGTCTGAAGTTACTATGGACTTCATTTCAGCTTCTTAGCTTGTATTTTCTGCGTGTTTCACTGCATTTTAAAGGAATGAATATAAATTGGAATAACTCTATGATAATTTGTGTATGCTCGTGAATGCGGTTGTGAGGAAGCAGAGTATATTCTTCCTCGTTATCTGTAACGAGTTTGTTTCGGTTCGTAGATTGCCAGCTGACAACTTGCTTCCAAGACTTGTGATCTTAAGCTGGTTTTACCCATCTGCATTTTCTGCACTGTTGCAGAAATCAGGGAAGTGTCTGTGCTGGATCTCAGCAATCTCTATGGACTCCAATTCCTGAAAGGATATTTAACTGCATCTTCTATTTTTCAAAATGAAAGCAAATCTCTACCCATGAGCCAAAACTCAATCATAACATAAACTTGTTCCCATGGTTTGCTGCTGTTGTAAAATGTAGGAATTTCAGGCTTTGTGGCTGACACTGGGGCGGCATTTGCCTGAAAGAGAGACGTTTTCTAAAACGGCATCATCGCAATTAGAAGTCTCCTGGCTGCATAAGCTCAGGTGTGGTGTTTTGTGTCTTTCCACAGGCTAGGTCACACAACTTTTTTTAGAGTGAGGTACATCTGTGTCATCAACTCATGCTTCCTGAGGAGGAACAGTACCTGGCTGGGAGGAAGAGACCTTAAGTGCTTTTGTGACCCCTCATCTCTTACTTGTCTCATTTACCTTTGCTGCCGTTAAGCCCAATATAGAGTGCAAATGCTCATCCAAGTTCCAAGGCAGAAATAATACTGGGGTCAAGTAGTAGCACCTATGTATTTATATCTCATCTGTCCTCTGAGTTCACTGCATTTGGGTTTTGTTTGGTTTACTCCCCAGTCTAGTGTTGGTCAGCCCCTGGTACATGTGTAGTTCTTGTGTTGTAACTAGTTACCTTCTGTCTCGAGGGCTTTGGAATTTAAAAATTGTTCCTTGTTGAATAAGGCTTGAAACACGGTGTTACTTTAATTAGCTAATCAAAATTAGGTATGGGTATAATTGATTTTAAAATCTGAGATGTAAAATAGGAAAGAGTGGTTTGGCAAGATAAGATTTGAGTCTAGATGTGTTTCCCTTCAGTTTATACATTTTAATGTTTTCCTTGTTTTATAATATCTTGTCTATTTGAAAATCTAATTAAAGATAATTTAATTAGTGCTATGTTTAGCCAAGTTTTGCATAGAAAATGTTTTAGGGAAAGGCCAATGACTCGATTACATACTTTTGATCTTAAATGTGCTTGTTTCCTGCTTGGAAGAAGATGAAAGGACGTTTGAGGTGGATCTGTGAGAACTTGGTTAACACTGAAATGGGTGCAGAGAGGAGGTGACAAATAAGAGTGGAAAAGCCTCTTGAGGGCTGCAGCACGGCAGGGTGGAGGAGCCAACGGCTGCGTTACTTCAGAAGGTGTTGCCTGGGTCATAGTTCAGAAACGGGAATAATTTTGAATAGTTTGCTTAAAATAGAGCTGTTTGTGAATTTAAATAACATTGTTAGGATCACAAATGAGGGAGTAAAATGCATTTTATTTTTTTATTCAGCTTTGAAAGATCTGTCTTTAACTTAGAAGGTACTCGTGCACTGCAATACTGCCTGTCATTGTTTTTTATGCTGGATCACTGTGGGGAGCAGTAATGCAAATGTGCGTGAAATCACAGGCTGTGTCTCCTTCGGAGTCAGAACTCGTGAATCAAGGTTTCCCCCTTCCTCTGCCTTGTAAGGATATAGCTGTAAAAAGGTCTGGACGGTCTGTGGTTGTATTCCCAATATGTACTTAGTTTTGTTTCTTCCTTAAAGCTAGGCAGCATAAAGCAACTGTGTGAAATGCTCCGGTTGTGCCCTTAGTCTCTCTGTAGACCAGGTAAATATTGGATAACAGAAAGATGCAGGAGGTCTCGTGGCTTTCTCTGCCAGCTTGTCTTGCCATTTCTAAAGATACTTGCATGTTGCATTAGCAGAATGGCATTAGCAAAATGAAAGGCTGATTCCAGTGTGTGAGATGATAAAGGAAATTTCAGTTTTATTTTTGACTATCACCTCCACAGATTATTTTTTCTTCCCCTTGGCTATTGAGAACTTGGAATAATATTGTTAACTGGAGGATGGTTGTGTCTACCTTAACTGTAACTTGATTTCCTTTGTGTTTTAAATATATATATTGTGTTCTGGGAAGTGTAACTATAACAAGAAGCAAGGGAAGAGAATTAGAAAAAGTCCTGGAAAGCACAATGCATGTCATGTTCCCAAATTCTTTTGCTTTATCTCTTGTTATATACAAACAAACAAACTAATCAGCAGATATACCCCTGAATTCTGTGTTCTAATTGTCCACTAACAGTTCTGAAAACTGATAATGGTTCTTTTCTAGGTCATGCTGCCTCCTGGTGCTCAGCACTCTGATGATAAAGGTGCTAAAGAAACAATTCTTGATGATGATGAGTGTCCACTGCAGATATTCAGGGAGTGGCCTAGTGATAAAGGTATGTCTAAAAAGCTTTAAGATATTTTTGTACTTTGGGTGTTATAAGACATGGTATAGACCCCCTGTAAAGTAAGAAATTGGATTGTATATTTTGAAGTGTTTTGTTTTCAGGTGCTTCTAATACTAGGTGGTTTTAGAGTTATTGACTATTTCATTCAGCACTGTTTATAGCAATACATCTTTAGACAGTAGAAGGGTTTTACATTTTATCCCGAAGTTTCTAAATTATCCCTTGTGGAGAAGTATGCTATTAACCTTTTCAACAGTTTTAACTTAAATATAACCGCATAAAGAAGTATCAGGAACTTAGTAAACTAGAAGTAATCCTATGGAATGCTTACAAATAGATGTTGGATGTGTGCTTGTTCACTGATAGTGAGACTCAAAGGATGTATAATACTGTGTTCTAGGAATACTAGTCTTTCAGTTGAAAAGACGGCCTCCTGATTACATCCCAAAGAAATCCAAGAAAATAACTGATGGAAAGCCATTAAAGGGGAAGGACAGAGTTGACGGGTCTGGCTATGGCTCTTGTCTTCCTCCTGAAAAACTACCATACCTGGTAGAATTAAGCCCAGGTAAGAATTCTTGCTATCTAACAATCTGAATTTACATTGTTATGTAGTCATTTTGATTTCCCAAAAATAAAGTCTTTCATTGGAAGCACAAGGAAGTCTGTTGGCAGTGTAAGTGAATGCCACATCAGTTGTTCTTCTGATGTTGGATTCTAAATTGGCGCTGTCTAGAGGTATACAGAGATGGGGCTTGGAGTAAAAAAAGGGGAGAAATGATTGACTAAGACTTTGTTTCTGTTAGCGTGGTTTCAAGTATGAAGTTTTAAATGCTTCAAAAACAAACAAAAAATCATGCAGTCTTCAACTTCCTTTGGATTTTGAGGTTTAAAACTTGATAATGAGTAAAACAGTTTAACAAGTCGTCTTGTGATTTGGGGGTACGACCAGAAAAGCACTGCTTAAATCTGGCTTGTTTTGCATTCAGAAGTATGCTGTAGCATCCCTAGTAAGATATATTTGACAGTGCAACACATGAAAACTACATTTTTCAGAAGGACAAGAACATGAATTTTAAAATCAAACTTATTTCATAAACGTTTTTCAGCCTATATGGAACCTTCATATCACTAGCAAGGCTGAGTTTTATTTTGGCATCACTACAACTCTCTGGGCTGCATTATAACTTACAATTAATTTTATGATCTAGGAGCAGCCAGGGGAGCTTGATTGTTAATAGCACAACTGCTAATAAAAAACCTACAACTTCTACTCTTAATTTCTGTTGTCTTCATGTTTAAAGATTTGGATCAAGACTTTCATTTTTGGTGATTTAGTTATTTGCAGCTCAGAAAAAAAAAAAAGCCAGATGAAATTAGCAGAACACAGAATATATTAAGTGTATTTTGTATACTGTTAAATATGATGAGATTTTATTTGCATATTAACATTTTGGGTTCTTTGAATAGTACTTTTGCTTTCTTTTCTTGTGCTCTAAACTCTGATTCTTTGTGGAGCCTGGTTGCTTTAGTATTAGAATGTTGTGCTTGGGCAGTGGAGCAAGACATCCATTAACTGAGAGAGGAAAAACAATCTGAAATGCCACAGGTGGCAGGGCTGTGTACTAAGCCTTTGCACGTTGCCTGTGGGACTGACCTATTGTTCATGTTTTTCTTCTAACAGCTTGTTGTCGCTTTTCTAAACAATAAGGATTGTTTCATTCAGTAGCTTTCTAGTACTGATGTCTTTATATTCTATGCAGTTTCTAAAGTTGAAAGAGTTTAATGCACTTCATCCTTATAAACTGAGTAAGTGTTGTCTGGCTATAGTTTCACCCTTTCCTGTCTTTTCTTTTCCTGCCTCTTCCGCATGTTCTGCATGGTATCTGTCCTGCTGGTGCTGCCTTCACCTGGGTCCTCTGCATGTGTTTCTAACCCCAGGGAGAAGGAATCACTTTGCCTACTACAATTATCACGCTTACGAAGGTAACGCTATATTTAATACTGTTCTCTCATTAGTCACTAAAAACATTGCTGGCTGTAAATCTTTTGTTTCTTTTTGACAAATGAAAGGCTCATCCTGCTTATCTTACTTTTTTCCAAGGGACTGCTTCTGTGAAGTAATTATCTGTCTTGTCAGCTGCCATTTAATTATTCTATCTGTGAACAAACATCAAATAAATCACGAATGTGCTATCATCCAAAGAGTTCAACCTTCCAGCTAAGGTTAACAACTAAATTTCATAGATTGGTTTACAAGCAGTGTTGTGGTAGAAAGGAAAATGTTCCTTGATCGATCTGCCTGCAGAATTCATAGTTAAAAAGTTAATTGGGTAAATGCCATGGAACTTAATTGTGCTTTTCAGTGTTTGATCACATTGATGCAGTGGATGAAATCCATGGTGATTTTTATGTGAAATAGTGTTTGGACCACTGGTAAAGTGACCTCACTTTCTGCTCTTTGGTATTTCTACTGGCCTGGTTTGTGTTGTTGTCTAACATTTAACAGTGTACGTCAAAGAGATTTAGCCATGCTAGACAGTAGAATTTTGTTCAGTTTTATCTGTAGTATTTGAACTTGATAACCTAACCTACAAATCATTATGCATCTTTGATTCTCCTTAGAGTTTAGAGTAATATGCAGATAAGTCCTGATTTGGCCAAATAGACAAGAATACAAAGCCACTTTCTTCTTCATTGTGAAATGTCTACAGAAATACCTTTTCCTTTTCTTACTTTGTTACCATCTGTTTCCTTATTTTATTTTCTAGACTGCTGTAAAAGTACTGTACGTCTGTCGGTTTTGCTCACCCTTTCATAGCTATGGATTACAATGCTGGGGTTTAAAGAACTCTGTTCAAACTTATCCCTCCAGTGCTCAACTCTCATGAATTCAGACTTCCATTTCGTTAACACCATTATTTCAGAGAGCAGAGAAGTTCGTAGAGTGTGCTGAACTAATAAGCATAATGAGGTCTGCAAGAGCACCTGACCATTGAGTAGAAGGGTTGAAATTTAGTTGCATCTCACTTGGAAAAAAAATAATTACAATTTCTTAAATCTTTTATCTAGGAGTGTGGAAAACAAGTCTTAGTACTGTAGAGTCCAGTCTGTCTCTTTGGAGTGTCGTTCTGTCAGAATATTCTTGCAGAGGAGCCTGTCAGACTTCGGTTTCATGCCCTGTGCAATTGCACAAAGTCAGTAGGTTTGCTACTGGAAGTACGTCCTGGTTTTCCATTTCTCTACAGCTGCTGACATTGCTGGTTGTGTGACTGTTTCATAGACTGAAGATCAGATTCTGCACAGTATGGTAGAGGATGCACTTCCGTAGCTTGTGACTGTAAATGTGGCAGTCAGCAATTGTCTCTGTCTTCGAAGTCACGTAGATGAACCAATGAACTGAGATGAACCTGACAGTAGAAGAAGTAGGCTGGATAGACTGAAGTGGGATATGGCAGCACTTTGAGTAGCTGATACCGTCGATTTAACTGTGAATATGGCTGCTGATGAGTTCAGGGATGTTATGAACTTCAGTAGTTCAATCATAATATTTAAAGGCTGAGGAAAATGACAAAAAGCCATTTTTATTAGGATGTGAGCCTCAGACTTATCCTGCAAGCCTGAAATAAAAATTATAAAACATTTTTTTTAAAAAAGTGGAGCAGGGGGCAAAACCTTAAGGTTTTTCTCCCTGGCTCATCACAAAAAAGTAACCCAGAGCTGTAGAATTTACAGTAATGCAAGATGCTGGGAACATGCAGGTATAACAGCTCAGAAAAAAGAATTACAGGACAGTGGAGAAGTTTGAAAGCCTTGGCCAGCCCAGTTTTCCCAGCCAACCTTCTTTCTGAGAACAGAACTGCAGTATGGAATGTGGTAACACTTTTACGCGTTAGTCTGAAGGAGCTTTGTTGTCTCTCGCATTCCTCACTAAATCTTCTTTACCCAAAATGTTTACTGTTGACTCTGATGGAAGTGCACATCTTGTCTGAAATTTAATAGCATAATTATCTCCTGAATTTGACATATTTTAAATCTGCCCAACAAAGCTCTTAAACTTCTTCCTGAGTGCTAAGAGTTTAGACAGTGACTTGTGCAGGAAATCTGTTGCTTTTCAGTTTGGATTTAACTAATTTTTAAATCAATAGGTGCAGTCCCTTGTGTGCACATTTTTGTTCAACTGTGAGCATACTTGCTTTCTATGATTTGATCTTCATAATGTGGGTTAGTCTGTTTTTAAGTGGACACTATTTCCCAGCATTGTTTCAAGCACTGGATCAGCAAAATCAATTGAAATTATAGTCTCCAAAGTGATGTAGGGTTCACCTTTTAGTGGTGCAGTAATACATTTAAAATATATATCCATGAAGGGAGGCCCGTCTTGTCTTTTTCTGTTGATCAAAAATGTACATTTGTATTATGAATCACTGAGTTGATGTTCTTACAGTGACTGTTCACTTCTGTTCACTACACAGTTTTTTTTTTTTTTATAACACTGCTACTGGAAGGATGAATGTTGACTCATAACTGCATGAACCCAGTCATGAAATCTACTTGTATTGCATCCTTAGTATGGAAAGTGATAGGAAGCCACAGTTTTCATGCATTTTACATAAAAAATTTCACTAGTAGCTATAGGTGATTAGTAATATACTTTGCATCTTTTTACTCTACACTGTGTGTTTTATAGTGGTTTCTACTGTACGTTTACAGGCTTTAGTGTTTTTGAAAAACCCTTTTTTCTAAATCAGTTTCCTGCCTGGTCTTTGGTGATAGGGTCTGCTTTCTGATTAAGACCTCTTGAAATACAAGTTTTCAGTCTGCGGTATGCAGTATACACAGATGTGTATGTATCCTTGTAAGTGTATTTCTGCCATGAGGGGAAAAAAAGTTGTGAAACTTTAAACGCGAACTGTATGAAGTTTATTTGAACCCTCATATGATGTCACTGGGAAAAGCTTTGTCAGGTAGATAATTAAGTTCAATGTATGCAGTAGTGGCTCATTTGGTCTCTTGAATCAGTTCTTGCTTCTTCAGTTTGACTCTTGGAAGCACGTCTGGGAGGCAGGTTCCAATTCAATTTTTTAAGCTTAAAAGCCCCCAGGAAACTAGACATTTTCTGCACCTATTTAGCTCTGCTAATGTGATTCAGTCATGGGTGCCATAGAGAGAATACAGGCCTTGTTTTTTCCATGCCACTTGCTTACTTATGCACATATATAAAATGAACAGGTTTGTATAGAATTCCTTATGCCTCTTGCTGCTGCTTCTGTATTGTTTATTAATGCCTACTTTTCTTAGAACTTTGATCATTCAAATTTCTGAATTAAAGTTGTTGTTGTGTCAGATAAAACCCACAGATGCATTATATATTATTTACACACACACACCCCCACACCCAAAATCCTGGATCTTTAGTTGTATGACTTCGATCGTATGTATCATCTTTCTGGACCATCAGAAGTCTTTACAGTTTGGTCCTTAGAGGCCAAGAACAGCCTTCTTGGACTGCCATGGTTTGGGGCACAGGGACTTTGCCATAGGTATGGCAGAATCTGTATCCTGCTGCACTGAGTTGAGGAATGCATCCAGACAACATTTAGGCGAGCTTCCAGCTGTTGAAAAACAGGAAACACAGGACTTTACACAGTAGTTTAATGCAACCTTCCTTCCCTCCTGCATCCCTCCCCTAGAATAAAAAGACTTTTCATCTTTTTTAGTATTTGTAGTAATTCCCTTCAAGATTAAGACACCTTTTACTGAGGAAGTTTTTTCTTGTTACATTGGACACTCCAGAGGAACAAAACAGTCTTACTTTGCCTCAGCAGAAACACTGTGATACTAAAATAGATTTCGCACGTGAAAGCTCATTTTACATGACATGCGTCTATACTGAAGATACACAGTGGTGTGAGGTAAAAGTTTATTAGCAGGAACTTGGTTATTGTTTGATTATTCACAAGTGCTGAACTCAGGAATGAGATCCAGAAGTTACCTTAAATAAACACTTAAAAAAAAGTTATCATGTTATTTCACAGAATATTTCAGAAACATGTAGGAATGTTTTGAAGTTGTTTTTTTTTCTCTTACTAAGGTATCAAAAATGAAAAAGTATGGGGCAAAGGGGAAGTACATTTAGTATAGGTGTAAAATCACTAGACCATAAAGCCTCTTCTCTAATCTGTGTATAAAGATCTTGGGAGAAAGGGCCATAAGAAATTAAGAAGAAAAGTTCTAGATGACTAGCCCTGACTTCTGTGCCACTGACTTTTGAAATTCTGGTATTTTTGCATGTTGAATAGAGGTCCTTGCCTCTGAACTGAATCTTGTGTTGTTTGGGTGCCAGTTTTAGCTAACTGGGATGTGAGTAGGAGGAGGAAATGTTTTACTTTTGGATTCATAAATAAATAAATGGAGCTACTCTAGTTTTCTATGTGTAAGCTGTGGAGAGACAGAATAACAATTCAGAGAATTGGGGGTAAGCAGACAAACGTATTCAGTAGTGCATTACATGTCTGCATTTGGTGACATTGAAGATGCAGACATATAATTTCCAATTAGCATTGTTAAGTACTAAAAACTGCACACAATTTAAATTGCTGAATATACTCTATTAGCATTACCTTTTTAGGTGTATAGGGATATTAGAGGTATGTCCCTATCGACCCAAATACTGGGATTTAATAAAAGGTCTATCCTTGTACCTGAAAAATGTTTAGAAGGCTGAGTGCTCTTATGTTTAATACTTCTTTTGTGATGGATGACATACTACTATTATGATAGTTATTCTAAATATGTTCAAGAACTGGATATTACTCTAATATCAACACTTTGGTATTTATAGTACTAGCCTATGGACTGTCTCTGCCTGATGTCTTTGTCCCAATAATATCACAACACCCCTAAGAGAAGCTTGCTAGTAGGGACACACGTCATACTTTTCCCTGTGTCAAAATCACATAAAACTCTGTTGCCGTTCTTCATTGATAACACAGCTTCTTCTTTGTGTTTTCTATTCTTTTTTACTGTTGCCTTATTTTCTTTGTATCGTCTGCTTTTAATTCCTTTAAATTCGTGTTCATTGAAGGATGAATAGAGAACTTCATAGACTAAGTGAAATTTAATGGTTAAAGGGCTTGCATTCTGATTTTAATAAACAGACCCTGGCAATAATGCTGGGAGTTTACAATTAGATTAAAGGAGGTTCTGTTTATGCTGACTTCCATTTAAAATTTGAAGATGACTAGTATCCTACTGAAGACAGGATCACTATATGTGCCATGGCTTTAATAATATTCTCTAATGCTTTTTGGGGATGATTTGAGGTTCATGCCCACAGGTAAGACAGTCTTTGTCTTGCAGCCTCCCTTTTTGCATCTTCTTCCCTTTGGAGGAGAAGTTGGAGAGAAGTCAGAAGTTTAGTAGCTGATAGTATTTAAAGATGTAGCATTTTGTGGGAAGTGGGGAGGATTTATATGTATGCCAAAACCCCTCTGGATTAGCCTGTGATGGCAGCAGCTAAATACTGTGCTGCATCCAGTGTATCTTGTGAAATTTTATTCTATTTGGACAATATGTCCTTTTGGGCGAAGGAGGAATACGAACTTTATCTTTGACCTCATTTTCTGCAAGATGAAAATACAGGTCAACGGGACTAATAAGATAAGCCAGAAGTGCTACAGTCCCGTATATCAGGACTGAAGCTGTCATAGGTAAACATTTTGTGAATTCTCTTTTAATATCACCCTATTTCAATATCTGATGAATAGAAAACAGTTTGTCATGTTGGCCACCTGTCAGTAGATACTGCTGTACTTCTAGTAAGGTCAATAAACACTATTTACTATAGAGACGTGCAGTTACCTAACTTTCTAAATCTC